>OX422209.1:490564070-491764070 GCA_949130495.1 Sambucus nigra | reverse complement strand
GGACACCATCAATACTTGAGTCCTCATCTTTATATCGAGAAGATCCGCATATGCCACACTTTTTAAGACCCTCGGTTTCATTACGAAACAATATACAGTTATTTGGGCATGCATCCCATGTCTCGTACTTGAATCCCAGGTCTTTTTTTAGCTTGTTGGCTTGGTATAAAGACTTGGGAATTCTAGCATGCGGAAACATCCTCCCCAAAAATTTCAATAAAGCCGTGAGAGAACAATTTGTCCAACCATGAAGTTGCTTCATTTGCAAGAGTTCAACAACAAATGATAATTCGGTAATCCCAGGCGGACAATTTTCATAAAAGTCGCATTGAGCCCTTTTCATAAGACTATAGTACTCTGGAACATCTCCGTCGGATTCAAAGACATCTTCGGTGTTATATTCCTCCTCACGTATATTGTCATGCACGTGGGAAATACCTATTCCCTCTTGAACCATTGTAGCCATGTTATCTCGAGCACTCAGTTCAACAGGTATATGTATATCATCAACTAACATATCATCCCCGGCGTATTTATATTGCTTCTTACACCACCAAAAGTTTCTCCGTGAAAAATCCAAACCTTATATGTCTTGTCGAAACCATGCATCTCAAAGTGATCTCTCACAGTTTGTCGGGCGTGGTACACTCGATTTGCACATCTCTTACAGGGGCAATAGATTTTCGTTGTCTCAATGTTTTTATTAGCATATGAATAGTTAAGAAACCCTTCAATCCCATTAATGTATTCCTTTGAACACCGATTGCGAAAATCAATCCAACTCTTATCCATGGTTCCCATCTATGAATCTAAAAATAAATGTCAGTAAATTTATATTTCATAATATAAAGATAAAGAGATTAATAATGTTTTCGTAAGATGATGAAAAGCTAAAAAGATTAATAATGGCAAACATGAATTCCTAAAAAGATTAGCACATAAAAGGAGAACAAACTATAAAATAAGAACATAATTCATCACATCAATTTAAGTATTATTATGGCTAACTAAACCGAGCAATTCAAATTTGAAATATTGAAGTATTAATGCACGCATGATAATGGAAAGTATCAAACAAAAATTCACACAATCAACTAATTAACATCTACGTCACTAAACATTTACACATTAAAAAACTCACAAGGCACATACCCATTTTCATCCTCGTTTGAATCCGTATGCTCATTTTCTTCTTCACGTGGCACAAACTCGTCATCATCACCAATGATTTTTTTTTACTCTTTGAACCACTTTTTTTTATTTTTATCTTTGTTTTGAAGTGCCGAATATAATTCATGTATTCCCAATTCCTTCAATTTTGCTCTATTCTCTTCCTCTTTTCTTTCTCGTACTCCTTCATTGTCACAAACTTTTTCTGAGAAAAGATATGTAATTAAAGAAGGAATGAGACTCATACTACTTCTTTAACATGTTAATTTCATTTCTATACTTGCTCCCAAAGTAGTTGTAGAACTTCAATGACTCATTTGGTTCGAGGTTTGGAAAAGGAATTTAGAATTCCCCTCATCTAGAATTACAATGTTTGGTTGGAAATTTGGGAGGAACTCAGAATTACTGGAATTTATAATTCCAACAAAATTGGAATTCTCATTTCCCCTCTAAAATGGGGGAATCCTATATTCCTGGGCATTCTAGTTTACTTTTGTGGTGAGACAAAAATACCACCTCACTTAAACTCACACATACATTATCTCTCTCTTACACACACACACACACACTCTCTCTCTCTCTTTCACACACACACACACATATAAACTCTCTCTCTCTCTCTCTCTCTCTCTCTCTCACACACACACACACACACACACTCTCTCTCTCTCTCTTTCTCTCTCATACACATACACACACTCTCTCTCTCTCTCTCACACAACACACACACATAATCTCTTTCTCTATCACACACACACGCTCTCTCACATATACACACGCTCTCTCTCTCACACACACACACACTCTCTCTCTCTCTTTCTCTCACACTATCTCTCTCTCTCTCACACACACATATACTCTCTCACACAAACTCACACACACACACACACACACACACACACACACTCACCACACACTCGCGCGCACACACTCAAATCAAGTAGAAGGGTATTTTAATTAAATGATATTTATTCCTAATATGGGAAAATAATTTAGATGCCGAAAAAAAAGAATTCCCATTCGAACCAAACAATGGAAAGGAATTCAAGATTCCAGGAACTTAGAATTCCTGGAATCAAGAATTCCCATCCCTTTTCTAAACCTCGAACCAAACGATCCCTAAATCATTTTTATCCTTGCCTTTAGCTTTGTAGTAATAAAACCCAATATCATTTAACTTCATTCTTAGAAATACATAAAAAAAAGATCTACCAATCATAACTTTACATCAAAAACCTAATCAATCGTTCTACAAACCTCAAGTACATAAAAAAACACATTAATGGTTTGGGAGAAGAATAATTTTAGGATCTTTGAATAATTGGTTCATGCATTTAAGAATTTCTTTAAAAATTAAATAAAAAATTATTATAGAATCATTTAGCCAACATGAACCATAATGCTATATAACATCAAACAAAATAAATAGCCTATTATAGATCTTCTTATTAGGTCACATTGAAAGCTACAAAAAAAATAAAAATCAACAAATAAGCATCCACTCTTTATTTACATTTTATATAAGTATTACACATATGGTTATTTATTTACATTTTTATGTATATGGCATCATTAATTATGTCTAAAGAATAATTTTTGATCACCCATTGTTACCATTGTGCAACAGACTATTTACAGTAGCATATTTTGAAGAAGAAAAATAATAAATAAATTAATAACAATAATTTCTATGCTGTTTTCCTCGAAAAAAAAGTAAAGATGAAAACTTACCATGAAAAGAAAATAACGGGAGAGATAACGCAGTTGGGGGAGGGAGAGAAAGCAGCTGGGAGGGGGGGCGGAGCACGCCGCTGTGGGTGGAGAAGAAACGGCCGCGGGTGGGTGGGTGGGGGGGCGACGGGGGGCGGTTTGGATTTGTTGGAGATGAGATTTCAGTCTTTGGTTTGTTTATGTTTTTTGTCTTTCATTTTTTGTTTTTTTTGAGGTGGGAAGTTAGGTTAAAGTGTTAGAGCGGGAGATGAAAACAATTAGTGGTGAGAATCAATTTTTTTAGCCGTCTTATTTGGTTTATCTTTTGATACAGTAAGTATTTACCGTCTCATTTGCTTTACTTTATAAGACGGATATAATTAATAGTATCAAAAAGTGACCTTTTTTGAGACGGCTATAATTAACCGTATTAAAAAATGACCTTTTTTAGACGGATATAATTAGCAGTCTCAAAAAATAATAGTTTTTGAGACGGCTCATTATATCCGTATAAAAAAGTATGTTTTAAAGACTATATTTTGTCTGTCTCAAAAAATAGGGTCTTAAAAGCAACTTTTTTTTGTAGTGAACGAAAGGTTAGAGGCATAGACGTTTTAGAACGAATCAGCAAAATGGCTTCTTATGATAAAATACTAGTAACTTATAATAGAAAATGACAACCAAATGGTGAAACAAGGAAGGATTTTGCAAGCTATAGGGGGCTTTTAGCAAGGACAATGGTGCTCATAAGTTATCCAAGTTGGCCCAAAGTCCCAAAGTCATTAAAAGAGAATTTATAGATAACTATGGAGGTAAATTCTAATGATTGATATTGATGTTATTAGAAGACTATATTAGTATTATTATAATTCCTTTATGAATTACGATATTCATTCATTACAGTGTAAGTTCGACATGGACCCCAAATCAAGGAAGAGAGTTATATCCACTATTGGTTGTTCATAGAAGAATTTCAAAGGAGAACTCACTAAGAGTTGTGTCAATCCAAATAAAGATGATCCCGATAATCTTTGAAACCATCCAAAAAAGTTTAATAAGTTTATTGATCTAGAGGATTAGGATGCGTTTGCAAGAGGAAGACTATCCCAAAAGTTTGAGGTGTATATTAAATTCAGTTTATTATATAAATGTAAAACATTTATCCATGGTTGGGGTTAAATTGTTACATCAACATAAATTCAATGCGTAGAAATTAAGTGACGTACAATGAGAAAGCCGAGCAAATAATAAGTTCAACCACAAGGTTAGTAAGTTGAGGTATGCAGGTCCTGAGGAAATTATGGTATGTGGTTGAATTCTTATATTATTTGTAGAGTATACAACTATAATTAATTCCTTGTGGGGATTTTGTGTTGTGTGCTTAATTTCTTAAATATTATTTTATAATTGGGATAGAAAAAGAGACATGGAGATGTATCTGATGAGGATGATAAGTCTATAATGTGGATAACCGCTCGACAATCAAGAGATAGACAATATCAAGATGATGCAACCAAAGAAGTTGGTGAAAAAATTATGAGTTACTTGCAAGGGTAAAGAAAACATATTTTTTATATAATCTTTTTAAATTTTAATATATACTAGATATGAGGATCGAAAAAAATATGATTTAACAACCATCTTAATAATTTTCTTTATTATAGGACGCTTTGAAGAAGCAAGTCCATTATGGGAGCTTAGTAACTCAAGGGACTTTAGACATCTTAGCCTTGTCACTTGGTACTCTATAGTATAGTCGTCGAGTAAGGGCTGATAAAATGAGTCACTCTTGCAACTAACTTTCATATCCTTAGAAGGGAATCGAAATACCATGTTGAAGAATTAGAGTCTAGATTTAATCAAGATGAGGAGAAAGCGAAAGAAAAATATTGACGACTTTAAGAAGTAATGGAAGAATTGAGGAAGTATCAAAGTAGATCACTTGCACCGTGGTTAATTGAGAAGATTTCCTTAAAAAGTCAAAAATGATAATAACAAATACGAGAAGCATTCAAATTATATGAGTGAATCATGTGATTCTCCATCCAAGAGGAAAGAAAAGAAGGTAATCACTCAATTTGTAAACTTTCTTACATTTATATCTCACACTTTATTATACTTATTATGGAATATTTCATGTGTATATAGGCCCAAATAAATGTGAATAGACAACATATAATTACACTACCGGATCCTAAATCTAATATTGGGAAGGTTTGTAACAACTTTACTTATATTAGTGAAGTTTATTTTTTTTAGTATATTTATGTCATTCATTATTCATGTTGTTGTTTTCAATATAAGGAAAATGATGTAGATTGGCATTGAATTCACGCGCGAATGTTGTTGCGTTTACAGTGTTTTTTTTATCACATTTAACCTAATGGTGCCATCAACAACGTTCGATTGGCGGATAAGTATATGCGTGTGTCAATATCTGATGTTCACTCTCCCGATGAAAATCTTCTCGTACTGGTACGTAACGCGAACATGTATATTGTTAAAGACATGCACAATTCACATGTTGTTTGGCCTAAAAAGTTTGTGTTATTGTGTGTTAAGGTAACTTCCTTTTTTTTACATTCCATGCCACATTTTGAATTCATTATCCATGCAACATTCAATAACTTGAGTTCATTATCAAATCCATTCCCTACAGATTTTTTTTAGAATGACTGAAATGAGTAAGTGACCATAACATGGTTACTGAAGCAGCATCAGCAAGCTCAAGCTAAGAAGATCATCGAGCACTAAAAACATGTGGAGGAACTTTAAGAGAATGAGAGAGTTCCAGATGAAAATGTGAGCTAATATTATTTTTCTTCTTATTATGTCATTTCCTTAGGCCTAACATCTTAATGTGGGTGTTATATAGTTTATATTCTTTCAATTATTTTGTTGTCCGGCTATGTGTAAATATGCTTAGAATTACTTTGAAATTATAGCTACTTGGACTTTCACAAATGAGATATACGGTCATAAATGAGAGTAATGTACGAGCACTAAGGATGAGGGATGCCATAGTACTTTTCTTCATAAGTTTTTTATAGGTACTTATATAGGTGTAATCCACTATCCCTAACATTATCTTAATCTAAATCCTTACTATTCACAATAGTAAGTACCAAACACTTTCATTTTATTTTCACTAACTAAATAGCTACCAATTTCTTAATATTGCAGATAATGAATAATATCAAGCATAATATGAATTAATAAACTACTTAAGTTTTCCTCTTCAATAGCCATTGCGTTTTCTTCCATGCCAAATAGTGCTACTTAGGAAGAGAACTAGCAACAATTTTTCAAAAATATACACATGTAACTCTAACACACTTCCCACCTCTACCAAAACTAGAGGCCCAACTACATGTAAACATATTCCTTCCATGGCACGGAGAGCCCACACCCGCACCAACATATTCATATCCCCCAAATTCTGCTGGAAATAATTAGTGAACAACAACACTTAATTTCGATGCCTAAAACATATTGTATACAAATAATACAAAAGCAAGTCAAACTAGTACAACCTCCATGATGAATTTAATTTCACTAATCAATGTGTAACTTACTTCTCAGCCTAATGCAATAGAAATATTTAAACCAGTTTCTTAACTTCAACAAACTGGGTTGCCATATTTTTAATAATCACTTGTACGTCCCTTTAGTTAAATCAGTTTACATGTATGTAGTATATAATATATTTAGTAAGTGGAATACTATGACTAGTTTCCCCTAATCTAGGCTGAGATTCTTAAATGGATAGTATGTCTAGACGGATTAATTATCCAATATAAGCTGGCATTTTGGGTGTTATTAGAATAATCACTTGGGGGACGTGGATTCTGAAGAGAAATTAGGCTTAACATTGATTCTGAAGAGAAATTAGGCCTTTACACCCTAGTAATTGTAGTATCCCACTTTGACCCAATAAACTATGGAAGTAGCTTTTCTTTGTGTAATTTTTTTACTCCCTAATTTCTATTGGTGACTAAATTAATTTTTGGAACAAGTAATCTTGTTCAAATTTTATTTGGTTCAAAATTAAAGAGCCCGATATACTCTAAGTATTTATTCGGGTAGTGCGGTCGCACTCTAGTGTCGTCCAAAGCTCATGGTTGACCTTTTGCAAAGGAGGGAGAATGATTTATAATAGGTGGACCAAATGGAGCTGTTCAAGTAAAGAAACATTCAACAACAATTTATTTATCTTAATTTATCTAGAATAAATTACTTAACTAAATAAGGATTTTAATCAATTATGCTCTATTTTTTTATTTAAGAGTTTATTAAGGTAATTATGGTAGTTTGATAGGTCAAAAAATAATAAGCCTATAAATACATCCTTTTTATTTTATATATCTTGTGATATCAAAGTGCTCAAAGAGCACCTAACTAAATCACCATGGCTATGTATGGACCCTCCCAGGACACAGTATGGCAGGTGGCCACAAGAGGATTTAAACTCGTAACCTCCCGATTGTGATATAAGATCCACTAAAACTAAGCTATTGTATTCAGTTTTGTTATTAATTTTGATTAATCAAAGAGTGAATCCTCTATTTGGTTAAGCCATATTGAAATTGCATGTGCGTACCGATAGTAAGATCGATAATTGGGCGTGTCTGTGACACTCCCATATTCCAGTTTACATAATTTAGGTTTTTCTTGTTCATTGGATGACTTTGAATAAGAGTTGTGTTAACCTTGTGTGACAACTTAACGAGCCTAAACAATGCATAATACAAGTGGTGCTACATACATATTCCAGCCTACAAACTCATAACAAAAAAACAAGATCAAATATAGATCTTGGGATAGTATCGACGAAATCTGGTTTTCTAGAGTTGAGTTTGCACCAACTTCGTAGGTTCCAAGATGGCAAGGACTTTAAATCAAAGATTTCCACAAGGAATGATGATTCACGATTGTGCAGCTTGGCAACCTTCCAGATATCTTAGCTCCCATTTATCTTTGCAATTCTTATATGTTCTTATCAGGGTCGCCATTGAAAGGTGTTTTTCCAGGGATAAGGTAGAGTAATGTTACCCCAGCAGACCCGATATCAATTTTTCTATTCAATCTTCTTGGAGGTGAAACAACCCTATTTCTCTTAGAAGTCGGAACAGTTGGGACTTCAGGACTGGGACCCTGCATTGCTTCTTGTGCGAGGTTAATAAGCTCATTCTTAACTTGGATTTGTATTACACTCCTACTAACAAAGTTAGTATGTTCGTCCTTTTCTAGTTCTTGGGTAATATGGAGCTTTTTTGGCCTCTTGATTGCCTACTTCTGAAGATTTTATAATTACATGTTTCCTACTTTAGGCAAATGGGATAGGTTTCACATGGGGAAGTGGGACATAAACGATGTTCTTACTTCCAAGTCTCTATAGCATTTTCAGTTCATTATGAACATGGTGTATATTAACATTTACATGAGGACATTTAAAATTTGTTAAAAAAAAGAAAATTAATGTATTTGGATTTGTTCAATGACGGTCAAACAACATACTGATTACGAAAGACAACTCTCGGAGGTGGAAACACCACTCAAAATTATGGAATAATAATTGTATTAGTACATATATATTAAAAAGTCATAGTTTTCGTTCTAAACATTTGAACAATATGATCTTTACACACAGTTGCATTAAATAATTAGCAATTTTGAGTTATATTGCCTATAAATCTTTGTTATTTTATTTGTTTTACTTTTCTCTACCTTATATTCTTCTCTATCTTAGGAAGTTTCCTTACAAAAAGTAAAATATTATTTTTTAACTTATCTTTAAGTGCCCAAATGAAAAATAGGTGCATAGCTTAACAGTCACTTAGTTTAATACTAACTATAATTTTTACTAATTAGGTGTGTAGCTTAACAATCAGTTAATTTTAATTTAGTTAATCCAAGTTATACTCAATTTGGAGTATTTAATGTGAGTATAATTGTAATTTGACCTTTTGTATTTTGTTATTGTTGATCAAGTAAAAAGTAAGGGAAAAAAGAAAGATTTCGGTGGAAAAAAGGGTGTAGTTATTGCATTTGCTAATATTCTTAATAACCTCATGAGGATGGATGTGGTGAAGATTCCAGTGGCTATTTTTTATGATGATATGAAGACCACATATATTCCAAAAAATGAATTAATACGGTTATGTAAGATGCAAGAACTAGATGGAGTTTGCATTATCGCATACATGAGGTTAGATTTAAGTTTTATTATGTTTATTTAACTTATGAACACATGCATGAAGTTAGATGGAGTTTCATTTTCGCATAAATGAATGCTCTTCTAACTCATGTGCATTTGGTTTACGTATAGATGCCCACATGACAAATTTTGAAGGAGTTTTGCAGTTATTATATTATTAAATCCCCTATCCATTTGGGATGCATTTTCTAAACGCATCGAACATCAATTTATAACAGAAACTCTACATGAGGCATGAAACAAACAAATATTTGTTGTTCCAATCAATACCAGGTAAGTTTGGTAGATATATAAAAGTTTTTTTTATCATAATAAATGTGTGTACGTATAATATTCCTAATCTACAATAATTCTTCATAATATAGGTGCCATTGGGTTTTGCTTGTGATCGAATTTATTTCGAACAATATGCTTTGGATTGATTCTTTAGACATGTACACATTTTTATCTTATCATATATTCAGGTTCATCTTGGATTCATCTATCCACTTCATTAGCGGGCGATTCTGGTAATCTCCTTTCTCCCTTTTGCTCTCAATTTTAGAAATCATTTTACTTAAAACCGAGGACGATGTTCCTTTTTGTTTGGGGGTGGGGAATTTTATCAAAATCGTACCTCTTTTGAAAAAATTTCAAAACCTGATTTTTAAAATTTGCGTGCAATTCCTTTCAGCTCAATCATTGACGTGAACTTTCTATAATCCATCTTTTAAATCTAGAAATCAAGCTAGAGGATTAACTTTTTTCTAAATAGCTTACGTAATACATATCAAGGCATGTTGCACCATGAATTTCTAGACTCAACAAAATTTGCACACTTATCACGCCACTACGTTAAAGAGTTTAAGAGTACTACAATTCTCAAGAGAACCTTAAGGATAACTAGCGGAGACTTTAACTTGTGAAATTCATGCCTTTTACCCTTTCAAAGTGTTTTACGTAATCTCTGAGTCCCGAGTTGATTCAACTTCCTTTGGGTCCACACTTAAATCATTGTATGATCTCATTAGTCTTCATTAAATTTTTAGCTAGATCACTGAGAACGACCTCACTTTCAAGCTATAAGAAATACACGTAAGTAGTTCCCTAAATAAATTCTTATAATAAAATTATTGATTTCATGTTACGTAATTGTAATATAAATATGACATTATGTTTTTTTTATTGAAGTGGAATTAGATTATTTTTTATAATCGGAGGAAAAATATCACTTCTAAACAGGAAGAATGTTAAGGTATTTGTTCGATAAATTAAATTTAATATTTATGTATTCACATTTGATATTGGTAGTAGACTAACTCCTTTATTTTTAGGGCCCTAAACAATGAGGAGAAATTGTGTGTGATTTTTTTATGTTGAAGTTCATGCGAGAGCTCTTCAAAAATTCATCGAAGTCTATAAAAATGAAGGTCACATATTTTTTAATATTTCTTTTTAATATTTTATATTATTTAGATGTGATAAAAACTAAATATAATTTTATTTTTCTTATTTAGATGAAGGAGTTGGCTAGAAAGTCGTCATATCAAACTCATGAGATCAATGAACTTCAACATGAGATCATTGAATTTATTTAGCCGTAAATTATATGATTTGGAGCATTTTGTCGACACAATTTCGCCAAACCAAAGGAGGACCATAACATTTATGCGTGATTTTTTTATGTACATTTTTTTTAATGATGTACATAGTGGGTATAGTAGTTCATTATTTTTTGTGGATAATTAATATAGATAGTGGGTATATCTATTTGTGTCCCACTATTTTTTATATGGACAAACTTGGCTTGGTGCATTTTAGGTGTACGTAACTTCAAATACAAAAAAATTCAATAGTATTTTTATGTTATTGAAAATTTTGATCTATGTTTAGATTTATTTGTCAATTATGACATTACTATTCGTTATTAATTTTTTTATTATATGCTTAATTTATTACCGTTTATAGTAAGCCCTCATGTGATGAAATATTTTATACGACCTTTTTAAAATTTTGAAAATTGTTTATCATGACACTTTTCAAATCAAATATGACATCTTATAGAGAATATTATGACCCTATTTTTTATAGTTGATATGACAGTTTTGACAAAAAAAGCCATATATACCCGTTACCTAATATGACACTTTTTATGGATATCAATTATGACATCCAAACGTATGGCATTTTTTATTGAAAAATAAAGTGTCATAAAAGACGTTTTATGACACTTAAAAAACATCATAAATTTTTTTTTCCTTGTAGTGATAACCAATGAACCTATTGAAGCACCATAAGATATGTCTTTAAGAAGATCTCAAAGATAAAGGAGATCGTCAATTTTGGATAATTATGTGGTGTACCTTCAAGAGGCCGAATTTAACGTAGGGAATATTAATTATCTAGTTTCTTATGAAAAGCCTTTTAATTGTGACGATTCTCATAAATGAATTAATGGCATGAATGAAGAAATAAAATCTATGAATGACAGCAAAGTTTGGGAGTTAGTCGAATTGCGAGAAGGACGAAAATGAGTCGGGTGTAAAAGGATCTTTGAGACAAAACTTGACTCGAAAGGCAATATCGAAAGACATAAAGTTGCTTTTTACCAAAGATTTTACTCAACGATAAGGCATTGGTTATAATGAGAGCTTCTCCCTAGTTTCAAAGAAGGATTCCTTAACAATTATATTAGCATTGGCGGATCGTTATGATTTAGAGTTGCACCAAATGGATGTGAAAATCACTTTTCTAAATGAGAGTTTAAAGGAAGAATTCTACATGACGTAGCCACACAGTATCATAAATAAGGGAAAGGAGACATGGTATGTATGTTAATGAAGTCAATATATGGTCTAAAAGAAGCTTCTCATCAATGAAACCTAATGTTCCACGATAACATTACCTCATTTAGGTTTAAGAAAAACACCGTTGACTAATGTATAAACCTGAAAATCAGTGGATGTAATTTTGTAGTTTTGGTACTATATGTTAAAGACTTGCTTATCGCCAATAGTGATCTTAGTTTATTATGTGAAACTAAGGAATAATTTTTTTAAAATATTGAAATGAAAGATACGAGTGAGACATACTTGTGATCGGGATAGAAATATCTTGGGATAGATCATGAAGAACGTTGGTATTGTCTCAGAAAACTTACATTAATATAATTTTAGAGGTCCAACATTGAAAGCTGCAATGTCGTTAACATTCCACTTCGAAAAGGGGATAAGTTCAGTTTAAGCCAATGCCCATGAAGTGATTTGGAAAGGGAGCACATAAAAGGCGTGCTTTATGCTTCGCTCGTAGTGAGCTTGTTGTATGCATAAGTCTGCACTAGACCGGACATTAGTTTTGTCATCACGATGTTGGGAAGATATCAAAGTAATCCCAGAAATTATCATTGAAAATCTGTAATGAAAGTTTTGATGTACCTGTAAGGGATCATGGATTACATGCTCACCTATGATATGTTGATTACCTTGACGTGGTTTGTTACTCAAACTCAGATTTCGAAGAATTCCTTGAAAGTAGGAAGAGAACATCGGGTGATGTCTTCCTCATTGATGGAGGATTCGTCTAATGGAAAACTGCTAAGCACAGTGACATCGCATCATCTACTATGGAGGATGAATTGGTGGCTTACTTCGAAGCTTCAATTTATTGATTATGGACGCGAAATTTCATTTAGGACTTAGAATCATGGGGTCAATATCTAAACTGCTGAAAATTTATTGTGATAATATTGTAGTAGTCTTCTTTTTGAAGAATGATAGGTATACTAAGGCGGCTAAGCATATCAAGATGAAATACTTATAAGTGAAAGAAGAAGCTCGGAAACAACGAGTATTAGTTGAACACGTTAGTACGAGTGATAACATAGCATATCCTCTTACGAAAGGACTATTTTGGAAAACCTTCATGAAATTTGTCAAAGAGATGTGTCTCGATTAGTTTGACTATGATTGGTTTTTAGCTTAGTTGTTTGACACTATTACTTGAATTCAATAAAACTGTTTCTAATTTATATTATTTCTGTTTTTTAAGAATGCATGCATATAATTATGACGTTTTATATGACAAAAATAGTCATTTATTCAAAAGGAGGCCATTATAATACCCAACATTAAAGACCTAGTTGAATGAAATATTGGTGTTGCAATACACAAAAGGAACCATGCTCTTGAATAACATGGAACCGCCATGACTCACATCTATGAATCATTTGATTATGAAAACTTATATTTATCACTTATTGTGCACCAAATGTTACCTAATCAAATAATGAGGATATACTTATTAGTACCAACTGGGGGATTGTTGGAAATTAACATTTTAAGTTGTAAATTATTTTTTTTAATTTTAATTATATTAAAATTCGAAATTATGTAATTCCCATTAATGTGGTCTTAATAAGTCAGATATTTAATTGGGCAATTGGTAAATGTAAAAATGAAGAGACTGGGTTGGTTTCGATTTTTATGTCATTTGATGGATGATGGACCCTAGAAAACAGGGAATTATAGACTAGAAATTTTGGCACTCTTTCCCTTATATATACTAGTTGTGCCCACGTGCGTTGCACGTGTGGGCGAGTCCAGATATTCAACTTCAGTATTTGGATAAATGAATAAGAATCTTTAAATTTCAAAATATTTTATGTAGAGCATAAATCCTATAACAAATTCTGCACAGCTAACGAAGTGAACTAAACGATTTGTGTGAAAGAATGTAGGGACAATGATATAAGAAGATAAGAATTTTGATGAAATTGAAAAAATTACTGTGAATGAATTCGAGTTATTAAAAATGTAAAATGCAAAGCAATAGATCATTTGTTTTGGGAAGACATTGGAAAATAACAATTTGTAATAAAAAATGAAAATGTATTCATCAAATATGTTGCTTTTGACGTTTGTTTGGATTCAAAGGTTCTTCTTCCTCTTCAACTTTATGAGCGACGAAACGTGCAAGCTTTCGATCCGAATCTTTAAGTGATTTCCTTTTAATGTAGAATTGTAGATTTTGCCAATGCACATATATAACTTTTGAATATAGTCCGAGTGCATAATTCCCTGTGGAATAAAAGAATAAATATGAATATTAAGTATACGTAATTAGTATTGAGTGTTTTTAATTTATGTATGAATTTGAATTGTTAATAACAACGATATTACCTTTTCCTTTGAAGCGATGAAAGTTTTTATAGAAAATATATTTTTTAATAAAAAGTTCAGTTTCTTAAAAATAAAGTTTTTTAAAAAATAAGATTTTTATAAAAAAATATATTTTATCGAAACGGACCCTCTCTCCTTGTCATATGTGTCCCGCCAAAGATATTGGA
The DNA here is from genome assembly GCA_949130495.1 of Sambucus nigra. NCBI lineage: Eukaryota > Viridiplantae > Streptophyta > Magnoliopsida > Dipsacales > Adoxaceae > Sambucus > Sambucus nigra. The sequence goes on along the minus strand of OX422209.1, from coordinate 491,749,650 downwards.
AAAGATTAGGAACGGGTGGAAATATTGTAGTTATTTGACTATAGCTCACTAACATAATTTTTATGACATTATGTTCTTTCACCATTAAAGGTATACATGACAAAATCAGATATAAACTACACGGGAATCAAACTGGAGAAAAAAATTCATCTGTCTTACACAAGAAAAAAAAGGAGAAAAATGGCTGAAACAAAACTTCTGTACTATGTAGGTAACATCCCCTAAACCTATGAATATAAGATGCGTTTGTTAACTTTTTATTTCAGTTAATAAACACATTTATCATGGGAAACTCAAGTGAAGTGTCATTGATTCCCCCAGCTCAGTAGTGTGCTGATTGGAATAGGAAAATGGATGTTCACGATACTCTAATTATTCAATAATTAAAAAAAAGTAATTAAAATATTGAAGAATGAATTAACTATGGCAATCGGAGAGAAAACACATAACATGTGTATCCTTAACAAACATAAACCACGTAATTATAAATTAAAACCATGATTAAGGGCATACTACAGAGAACATTCCGTCTATAACACTTCATTTTGCCTTTAAAGACACACACACACACACGCGGGGTGAAAGAGAGAGATGTCTAATTGCCCAACACTAATCCAGATTTTGGTCATCCAATGTCTAACAGTACTTCATTTTGTTTTCTTGTTCTATACAAAGGAAAACTATAATCATGTGCTCACTGGATGTACATGGTTAATACTAAATCATTACTTAACAATTAGGCAATGGGAGCAAAAATATAGCCCAACAAAATCAAGAGAGGCCACCACAATCATCTGGATTCGATTACATCATCTGGCGTTGGAATATTATGATAAAAAGCTATATTTTATGGCCTAAAACATGGATGATGGTGACCTCCCTTTCGTCCTTTAGATGCTCGTGCTACCTAGGAGCAAAAAATAAAACCAACAAGTAAAAGAGGACAGACAGTAAAGGTAGGGTTGGTTATAGGTTTCAGAAACTTTCCTATTTGAATAATAATGGTAAACAAATTGAAAAGGGTATGAGGAAAGTAAGTGGACAGATGGGAGAAAGGGATGAGTTTGAAATGGTAAAACTTTAGACAAATAAAGGCAGAGAAAGGTACTTCAAAAAATCACTCTAACAGAGTTAAGCTGCAGCCTATTGGATCCTTCGTGTCAGTTGATATCTATTTTTTGGTCCATGAAATCAGTTAGTATCTACTATCGAATACACTAATGAGCAACCCAAAAGTCACCAAAGGTCTAGATAATAAAAAATATCAGATCTAGAGATACAATAGGCTAAACTCATGGTAAGAACAAAACAAATCTAATCTAAAAGGAAAAACATCTTGCCATTATCTATGGACATGGTGGTTGATGATATTGAATAAATGAGAGATTGTCCTCTTAGTTACTAAAAAAGATTCAAATTTCCGTCTATAGCCTAATTCTTTACCAAAAATAAATGGAAAATTAATGTATTTTAAATTTGGGGTTAAGTCTAATATATAGGTATGTGTTTTGATCCCTTGAGATTGATGACTAACATAGTTAATTGGTGGACACATTTATATTGTTAAGTTATCCATACAAGCCTTGCCATATTGGTTTTATGGCCAAACAGTTTGCATTATATATCATATTGTTGATGCACTACACCCGTAAAATGATAACGAAAAATTTATTCATTTCATAGGCATGTCCACTGAATGAAATCAGTTTGATTTTTGCCTAGGTAATTTTGGAACATGAAGTTACAGAGTGTAAAAGGGAAATAATAGGCCTTGAAGCTGAGACTAATGATCTAAGGAAAGATTTGGCTACTACAAAAGAAAAATCAAATTAATGGAAAAAGGATCTCAGGTAACAAATTCTAACTCGTAGAGAAAATGTTTACTAAATGCATAATTCAATTCTTTATGTTATTTCATCAAATGCATTTACTTATGTAGTGTTGTTCTACAGTAAATTAAAGTCCAAATTATAGAGTTGAAAGTTCAAACGGAAAAATGTATGATCAAGGATGATATATTGGCAGACCATCTCCAAAATGTTGTGTTTGATGATAAGAATAATAATAACATCATGTGTAGCCAATCACGACAATCTGGAGGCGAGGCCACGGTAAAAAAAACTGTTCGGGCTGGACATATCTCAAGTAAATGAGATTTGGCTTCGAATTTTCTATTTTATGGATATATTTATAGAATTTTATGCGGAGAGATGAACTCCATGATTATGATGAATTTCTTATGGATATTTAAAAAAAGAATTAACCAATTCTCGCAGCATCTCAATCGAACATTCAAAGGCAAAGGATGAACCCTCCTCCATTCTCTAGCCAGATGACACCTCATATGCTCAAACAACACTGATTCAACAGGGTTGCAATACATTTGGCAAAGCAAGGCACTGCGTGTATGTGTTGGTGGATTTTTAACTCTTGGCTTATTTGGATCTCATGCTCTAGTAGTGGAAAGTATTATCTACATATATGCAGTTTTTATAACAAATAATGATGCTCAAGAGATCAACTATATTAATTCAATGTTTATAGCCTAGGGCTTCTAGGTTCTACAAAACCTATTTCCAGAACCTGAGAAAATTCAATTTATAAATGCAGAATTTTGGGGACGCAAAATCTCTATCACTTGTATGCCTCCAACATTCGAAAGAACACATCAACCTCCTCCTTCCCTCCTCCCCCCATAAATTGGGATTCCTAACATCTTGACCACTTATGCGCGTAATGTAGTCTGCTACTAATCCCTACTTATCGACAACAAAACGAAACAACTCAGAGAATCTCACCTCCAAAGATGCATCACTACATCATATATTCGTCAAAGGGAACATAAACAGTGATGAGTTAATGCACACAGTGTTGGAGCTAAAATTGTTCTCTCATAGTATAATGAGAGAAGTTACTGATTTATATACTAATTACATGATAAGATTTTATGGATTAAATAAGGATACAAAAACATTTGAAATTGTATTTCAACTAAAACAGATAAATTACACCTGGGTAATTAGGTGGGAGATTGACTTGGTCTGATACACTTCCTTTAAGCGGACGGGGATCAAGAGAGAACATGTAGCTTGTCACGAAGAAACTGAAGGCAAAACTTTTGTGATAATATCAACAATTTCATCTTTTATAGAAATTAATTGGACTAAAAGCTCCTTTGAGGACTCCTTTTCATGTACATAATTATAATCAATTTCGATTTGTTTTGTTCGGGCATATAACATCGGATTAAACGCAAGGTAGGTGACGACGATGTTGTCGCACCACAATGTAGGAGGTTGAGAGAGAGTGACACAAAGTTCATCAGGGAGAGAGCACAAACATGTGAGCTCAGGTATGAAAGTATCGGGAGTGCTTTATATTCAGATTTGGTGGATGAGGGATTTTGACCAAGATAAATGGTATATCCATCGGTCGTCATCGATCATCGATACACGCAGCCCATTCCGAGTTTAAAAAAAAGACTGAAGATCAAGTGGAGATGATTTTTGAAGGAACAAACCTAGTGTGGCAGTGTGCTTTAAATATTAGAAATTTTATTTCAAGGTTGTCCAGTGATCATTGGTAGGGTCACATAGATGGCGAACTTTGTTTACAACAAAGTTGAGGTCGCGTATTATTAATGTCAAGTATTGTAAAGCACAAATAATATGTCAAAATTTTATAGGATTCAAAATTGGTTTTCCCCCTGCCTTAGATAATTTTTTTGTCTTGATGGTGGGGTGAGAAGAGGCAACGGAAACACATCTTATGCACATACGATAACAAAAGTTAGATATACAACAAATTATATCGATAAATACTAAGAGGACCATGTTCTAGACAACATAACAACCTACATTACAATTGAGCAGTTTGTTAGTGAATGAAAGCATATACTACAAAATCTTATACTTGATACATTTTCTTCATTTAATTATGTGTCAGAAATGGACATATTTTTTTCAGCTTGTCAAGGAGAAGATGATGAGGGGAAATGAAATTTGAGACCAAAGTAACCACTGTATGGCAGCTTTTCAAGTAGAAGATGATGACAGAAAATGAAATTTGAGACCAGAATCATGACTGTATGGCTAGATTTCAGAACTTGATTGTTTAGTTTCTACTGTCATTAACCTCCCCTGAGATCAGGCGTAATGCTATATTTTGTAATAGCCATTATTTTGCCCCTTAAAGAATTCTACATTTTCCCTTTCGATTACCCTCTGATTCATTAAAGTCCGTTGTTCTCAAGTAGACTTCAAAGAGGGCATTTGGATTCTATGATCGTAGACACTACGTTGAACACTGCACATGCTTCCCCTCATTTCACAATATGTTCTAAAGTTATATGGCGATTACACCTGTTAAACGTAACTATTCTAGTAAACCGACATTGTTTTACCCATTTGGTGCTATCTCATCAAACCAGTCATCGTCAGCTCTAAGTCCCCCAAAAATGTTATCAAGAAAATGGAAAGTAGGATGGACGAATTATTTTGGGGACATGGTTAAGATACATTTAAATAACCATTTTTTCTTTAAATTACAGGCCATAAGAATTGATAATTAAAATCGCAATGATACATTAATAAATTGGAATTACCTCGTAAACAAAAGTGAGATTCTTTCACTATGATATTGACAATCCAAGCTTCCACCAACAATATTGACAATATCCTACAAAGTTTCAAAGGAAATATATGACCATATCGAATATAAATTATAGGAAACAATTTCAATATGGTATTAACTACTTCACATACCTCCTAAACAAAATTGAAATTCCTTCACTCTCAGATTTACAATCGGAGCTTGTACCACCAATATTGACAATATCCTACAAGATTTCAATTAAAACTTAATTACGAAAAAGTTAAATGATAATTTTTTTTTACGAAATATCAGATTACAATCCTACTATTGTTAACATGCTTGTAAGGAGTAAGTACATCATATTATATAAGAATGACAAAAAAAAACAAAAAAAATTAAGTAGTTGTCTTAGTACCATGAATTATTGTAGTATTGAACTTCCATATTATGAAACTAATTAAAATAAATTGTTGTCATGATTGAAATTTCTGGAATTAGAAGAAAACCCCAAACATTAGGCAAATGTCAATGAATAAAAAATAAGCATCAAGTGAGGTTCGAAATTTTTAATCTATAGTACCAAATTTTTTTATATCAGTAGGCATACTTTTGAAATTACCATTTAAAACAGTATGCATATATTAATAGACATATATCAGTATGCATATGTCAACGTATTTAAGGGTTTTCAAATTCACTTTTGAAATTAACATTTAAAACAGTAGGCCTATATTAATAGGCATATATCAGTACACATATGTCAATGTATATAAGGGTTTTCCAATTCATGTAAAACTGGGAAGTACAATGAATGCATAAAAATAAAAATTTGTTAATGAGATAGATATCTATATAAAATTTATGTAATTATTTTTAAATTAACAACTGCATAATTTTCAGCAACAATGAAAGACATAATAAAAAATTATAGATGGAATTAGGAGTGTTCACCTTCGTTTTTGAAAAAGAAACAAGAGCAACCAATGAAATAGAGGATATAATTTCAATGAAATAGACATATCTAATATACAAATAACTTACGTAGCATATTGGACTGTTGGTTTTTTAGCTTCCATTTCAAAGGATGAATGAATCTAGAATTAAATTATTGGGATAGGTGACTGTTGATTTTTATTTTGGGAAGATGAATGAATTGTGATTTTTCATATGTATTTGAGAGTAAATGCTTGGGACAATGAATTTTGATTTTCAGGGTTGTAAGATGAATGAATGAATTTTGATGTTTTGTTATGTGTGAATGAATGTGAGTTGTCTTGTATTTGAGAGTAAATATTTGGGATAACTGAATTTTGATTTCTAAGGTTGGAAGATGAATGAATTTGGATAGTTTGGTATGTGTGAATGAATATAAGAGAGATGAGAGGAATGAATGTGGGTATTTCGTATGTTGTGTTATTAAATAGGGGAGAGATATGTAAGACTATCATTAAGGGTATAATAGGTATTTTAAATTTAATGAGGGTACTTTAGTCTTTTGAGCATTGAAGAGGAACTCCCCTCTTTTAAAGTAGGAGAGATATATATATATAGTTGTCTTGCTCCATCTAGGGTTTCCTCATGACACACAAATATCTAAGGTGAGAGAAAATTCGAAATTCTCTTTCTCATATTTTCTCAAAATTCTAGACAAATATAAAGGTAAAATTCTAGACTGTTCCTAGGAGCTTTTAGGAGTAACATGTTGACGTATTCAAGTCACAATTTTTAGATATATTCAAGAACTATATTTAAATTTAGCAATGGATAAATATTGGTATTCGAATAATAATTATATAACATATTAATTTAGTAATTGTATAAAGAATAAACATCCTAAAACTAATGTTCAGATTTTTTTAATCCTTAATATGACATGTTGACTTATAAGAGTCTAGTATAACAAAACGTGCAAATGACTTTCCTTTTTACGATAAAGTGATGCTAATACAAAATGTTACTAAACTAATGATAACCGTCAAGATTCGAATGTTATTTAATAGAACATTTAGGACATTCCGTATATATAGTGCAACTCTGCACTCTTGTCGAATATGGATCTATGTTAATTAATAAAATATGAAAATGAATCATGCGAAATTACAAATTGTAATTACTAAATAAACTAAGATAAAGAGAAACTATAACCTGAATAAAAAAAGCATAAAATACCAAAAAGATAGAGCACAATAGACACATACGTCATAACAGGGCAGATGTGAGTGGAGGTCATTATGACACGAATCCAATACCCAGCACTATCTATTGCTAATTGTAATGGAAAAGATGTTATTATGTTTTTTTAGGATTAATATCAAATTTATAAATAAGCTTTGTAATTGTAATGGAAAAGATGCTATTATGTTTTTTTAGGATTGATATAAAATATATGAAAGATACCCAACATTATCAATTGCTAATTGTAATGAGAAAGATGCTCTTATGCTTTTTTAGGATTCATATAAAATACATAAATAAGTTTTGGCAAACTTGAAAGTTTGTTAATTATATCGATAAAGCTCATTATTATTGTACATCCATATAAGAATCAAAGTATTTTAGAATGGCTAATCAAATTTCATTATATTTAAATTTGGAAGTCTTTTATGAATTAATTATAAGTTTGTTTATATTAGCGGTAAACAGTGTGATAAAAGGACAAAAAAGAAGACGATAATTGTGGAACGCGTGGCTGCTGTACACCAGGGTGGACTTCCATGATTACGTTGGGATCCAAAAAGCCTATATTCGATGAGAGAGGAACAGATAAAAGATGGGTAGATAGTGAGAGGTGTGACGACAGGATTGTTTATTTATTGGAACATTTAGAACATTCCGAAGATGCAGTGCAACTGCACTGTTGCCGCACATGGATTCATGTTGATTATTAAAATATAAGAATGAATCATGCGAAATTAAAAAATGTAATTACTAAAATAAACTAAGATAAAGAGGAATTATAAAAGCCCTGTTTAGTTGTCCCAAAATTATAAATTGTATCATTAATAAATTGTCCCATTTACAAATTGACTCATTAATTGTGTGTGGTTTCATTAATGAAATGATTCATTAATTTTCCCATTTTAGCTCATGTGCAAAATCTGAAATTGGATCATTTCACAAAAAATGTGAAATGAATCCATTTGAAATAGAAGTCACATTAAGTGCATGTCCTCTCTCCCCCTTCCTCTTCCCCTCCCCCTCTCCCTCTCTCTTTCCCTCCCCCTCTCTCTTGATTTGTTTTTATATTTTTTTCATAGAACCTTAACATCAATTTCAAATTACCAAACATCGTGTAAAATTGGATTTAACTCATTTCAAATTCACTCATTTATAATTCATTAATTCACAATGAAACAATTTACATAATCAAACAATTTGCGCAATCAAACTGGGCCAAAGTGAATAAAAAGGCGTTTAATTATTGTAAACTGAACTTTATTAATATTATTAAAACCATAAAATAGTTAATTACAGTATAGACTGTAAACAGCGCAAAACTAACACTTTTTTCCACGTTCTGTTAGCAAAACATCAGTAGCCTCATTCTCTCTCCTCCATGCATAAACAAAAAAACTGCACGATTATATGGTGTGAGGTATGTGATTTACTTTCTCAAACCCATAAAGCACCTGCCCGCTTAAGCATTGGTTTCAGAGAGCGGTTGAGATGAAGACTCATAACTTCTTTAGTGCTTCCCACCAGTTCTCCGCTTATGAACACGGCCGGCACGGTGGGGCTACAACCCAACTGCCTGGAGAGGGCCTGCTCTATTTCTCTGCCATTTTCCATTTCATTGAGCTCGTACACAACTGGATTGACTCCAAAGTCTGTGAAAAGGGACTTGATGGAGTAACACATGCAGCAAGAGCTCTTGCTGAAGATCACTACTGGCATTTCAGACACCATTTTGGTTATCATTTCCATTTCACAACCACAAAAAATTGAGAGTGTGTTAAGATGTGGAAATGTAAAGTTTTGAGAAGACGGAATGTATGTTCAGGGATTGAATATATAACTGAGAGCAGAACTATGTTGAACTTGATCTCATAGGATATATTGCGTAGGCACTTGGGTTTTGATGTGAGGAACTTGAGATGCCATGGACTCATTTATATAGGATTGATGAGGGCGGTGGACCGAAGAGATGACGACAAAAAAGAACGTGCTGGATTGAATATGATATTTTAATATTTGAATGAAAAGTTGGATGATATGGATATAAAATATGAGTTGCACAACGGAATAAAGGTGGCACGTAAAGGGATCCCAGCATACGGTACGGAAATGGAGACGTGCCAATGGTACAGCTTCAGATTTCTTATATGATGTGAATGACGGCCCCCTTTATTATTTCCATTATTTTGTTGGGTGTAAGTTTTGATGCTTGTATTTCTCTTGATTTTAAATGAATGCAAAGGTGAACCATTTAGACTTTTGTTCCTATCTTTTTAGGAGGCATATGCTGAGATGGAGAAATAAGTTGGATACATCAAGGTTGTACTATTTCTCCAATAACAATATTGGCATTGAATTCACGAAAGAAATAAGGCATTGTGCCATAAAATCCCCACAGTAGTGTTCATAGGATTATGTCAGTACAAGTTATTGTCTAATCTCTAGATATCCTTATTTGCTTTTGATGAGTAAACAAAAATCTTGAGAATTAGACATCGCAGGTCTTCTTTCGTGAAAGTCGATTTTAACTTTTCTGGCTTTTCGTTATCCATATATTCAATGGACTGTTGGGCATGTGGATTATAACATATACAAGCGTGAGTGTATAGATATATGCTATGTAGCTTTATTCTCTTGGATAATCACATACAAAGACATTACCTAAAGTAGGACCAGCAACTGCCAACAACTGGCCGTAATGACACCCAAAGGCCAGTTTGTAGGGCTACATCGTACATCATTTTGACATTGCTTTCTTTCTTATCAACACTACTTGGTACATTATTTTCAAATTGCTTCCTGACTTATCAGCACGGTGCTTATATATCTCTTGTCCATTTGCATATCAAAAAGTTAGTGTTAGAAACCGGAAACTAGGATCTTTTTAAATAATTTACTAATAAATTAAAATAAGTCTGGTATTTTATCAGTTCAACCCATCAATGTCTAATGAGAGGCAAACTTTAACTTTTCATATTTTAATACAAAATCAATTGTTAAGGGGTGGAGGGTTACAAAATCTTATATACTAATTGAAAACTCGCGCGATGCGCAGGCCGTACATTATCGTAAAAAAATTTAAAGAAATCAAAAAATAAAATGGGCAATAGAATACAAATTTATATTTGTGATAACCTAAAATCGAGTGGAAATGGAAGTAAACATTTTCATGGTTTGACATAGATAGAAACATTAATGTAAAAATATATAATAGTAGCAGACATCGACATATGATGATCGAGCTAACACTCAAGAAATTGAATCTCATCCATGTTCCTGCAGTTAAGGGAATATATATGTTAATAACAATTATGAATATTATAGTGTAAAGTTAAACAACAATTTAATTAAATGTACTTCTCGGTGTGTTACAGAATTCCACATGAGTGTGAAGTAACAAGATTATCAATAATTTTCATCTGTGTAAAAATCATTTACTAAATTTATATTTTTCTATAAAATAAATATAATTCACTTAACTACACGATTCATTCTAGAGTATTGCATCAAATAATACTCCTTAACTTGGGAGTTTATAACGAATTTCTATTCCACCTATATAACTCAACCAAGTCTCTAAACATATCGATCAATTAGGCACACTATGGCATAAATAAAAACTACTTGACTATTAGATGTGATTTGTACGCCCATATCCAATATGAATCACAAGTCATCCTAGATGAATAATTTATAAAATTTCCATGGATTTTATGAATATGTTTACTATTTTTTAAATGATACATATATGGAGTTATATATGCCAACATACTCTATTTCAAGTAAAAGTGATACTCAATTAAGATAATTTAAAAAATCATACAAATTTCATCATACAACATACAAAAGAAAAATGATGGGCAAAACTCAGCTTATGTTCTTCAACAAATCTTTAAACAGTACAACATATAGAACAAAGATTTGCTGAATTGATAAACCAACTAAACCAAATTTAGTAAAAGACAAATCACTAAAAATTGATATTGGGTGCGCGTAGATCTTAATCTCATCTCCACCAAATCTATCAACAACTTACGCATGATGTAAAAGTAACAAAAGTAATGCTAAAAAATATGAAGATAAAATACTTTCACATAAAAGGAGATGATATATTTATACCATGTACTAAAAATTAGGTGTGTCATCTCTTGTGAATTTTGAAGCATTTGCATATGAAATTATAAGCACAACAACTTGTGTCAACAATGTAAATTCTCAATAAAAATTTCATACCTTTTGTATTGATATAACTTGACCAACTTCTATAGAAATTTAAGAAATTTATTTTTTACACCACTACTACATCTTCTGCATTTGTGAATCGCTTCGTCAAATGACTAGTAGTATATCTAAAAAAGAAAGAGTGATAAGAAAATCTAGATCCATAGGCGTAAATACAATCTCTTTTTTGGGTGTAAAATGTATTTACTCATAATGGGTAAATTCTATCAAGCACACTCTATTTTTTTCATACAAGATTGCCACCTCCAAAACCATCAAAACAATCCATCATTGTCACTGAAAAGAGGTGACCACCATTTAATAATATTTTCCACAAGAATCAAATACAATATCTAAGGCAAAAGTTCAAAATTGTATCTTACCTGCACATCATCTAACAAACCAAGAACACCAAGTCCATAATCCACATCATCCGCAGGAAATTCAAAGAGACAAACTGGGCACGTATTTTAAATAATCAACCATGACAAAATGCAGTCACCCAAAAACTGTGCAAAGACTGTGTCATACTCAGTAGCAAAGATATTTTTTTTTTGTGAAAACAGGAAATCAGAAAGAGACACAACAGAAGGGAAAGTCAAAAGCATTACACAAAGTAGAAACCATCTTCCTCCATCTCCTTATCAACCATCCTAAGCGGTTCCTCTGGAGCTTCATCATATTCCTTATACAAGCCTTCCATCTCCCTTGCTATTTTCACCATAGAGTCTGCCATAAAGTTTTTCGCCCTTGGAATGTGAACAATATTAGCGTTTAGATCTTTAGCAAGAGTCTTACAGTCCTCGATGATGTTAGCCAAAGGATGGTTGTGGGTAACCTCCTGTTTGATGAGGTTGATGGATTCCAGGCAATCATTCTTCAGACAAACATTTTTCCATTCCTTTCTGAGGGATATGTTCAGGCCATGGAAAATCCCCTCCAGCTCCGCACGCAGGGGGCTGGCAGTGCCTTGAAGTTTCCTAGAGAATCCCACAATCCATTCGCCATCTTCATTTCTCACCATCCCTCCAAATGATCCCATACCACTCCCATGATCAAATCCACTGTCAGTGTGAATGATGAATTTACCTGCATTATAAACCGGATCAAGAATTAGGCTAGTATTGTTTTCTCCACTAACTCAACCAAGTCTCTAAACATATCAATCAATTAGGCACACTATGGCATAAATGAAAACTACTTGACTGTTAAATGTGATTTGTACGCCTATATGCAATGTGAATCATAAGTAATTCTAGATGAATAATTTATAAAATTTCCATAGATTTTTTTAATATGTTTATTATTTTTTAAATGATACATATATGGAGTTATATATGTCAACATACTCTATTTCAACTAAAAGTGATACTCAATTAAGATAATTTAAAAAATTGTACAAATTTCATCATACAACATATAAAAGAAAATTGATGGGCAAAACTCAGCTTATGTTCTTCAACAAATCTTTAAACAATACAACATATATAACAAAGACTTGTTGAATTGATAAACCAACTAAACCAAATTTAGTAAAAGACAAATCTCTAAAAATTGATATTGGGTGCGCGTAATGTAATACCCCGTAATTTTATTGATTTTAATAAATGGATTAATTGAATTAAACGAGAATTAATTTGGAAATTGACCCGAAGGTAAATACTAGCGAGATGTGAGTTGGTATTTAAATTATGATGTTAAAATACAGTATTACTGAGAATATATGGTAATATATGAGTATTGAAAATGTCAAAATTATCACGAGACAGAAATATGATAATTTGGGAAATTTAGTTGGGACGCGCGTGCCAGTCACGTCATGAATGAAATTATTTGATTAAGAAGTAAATTTATATTTTATCAACCGAATGGTCATTTTGAGTGTACCAACGTGTCCGAAAGGGTCGAAATAGTCATAAAACACTAGACGGGAGTTTAGTTTGGATCCCGGGGCATTTTTAGGCCAAACCGGCAACCCAGAAGGGTATTTTGGTAATTTTAAAAATAGAGAAATTAAAACCCATGAATTTTAGAGTTAAATTATATGTTATTAGGGAGGCCACTAAGGCCATTACCAGAAAAAGGTAAAAGAGTGGGCTACGGAGGTTTTGAGTGAAGTTAGAGAGAGGTTAAAGGAGGTTCCAAACCAAACCATCTCCCATCACCATCATTTTGGAAGAACTTGTGATCAAGAAAGAGGAGAGAATCGACCTATAATCACTGACAACAAATCCGAAGAACCAACCTAAGGCAAGTGATTTGATGTTATTAAGTTCAATGAATATTTCTTCCATGTTTAGTGTAGAAACTGTTTATACCTTGAAAGTTTTGATGAAAAACCCAAAGAAATTGTTGTGAAACTAATGATTTTTGGATAGGGATTTGCATGTAGAATAATTATGGACAAAATTGGTACCCAAACCTTAACTTTCATGATTTGAGAACGGATTATTGATGAGTACTTAGGTACAATAAAATTCTGGGTTCATGTTCATAGGGTTTGGGGTAAGAATTTGGGGAATGTGATTATTGCATGTTGAGTAGTAAAATTTGATCCCAAAAATATGTTAAGAAGCGACCTAGGAGGACATAAAATAGTTTAAGAACAATAAAACTCAATTGGAAGGATCTTAGGATGGATTTAGAGAAGGGGAATTGAAGAAAAACGAAGTTGGGGAAATTTTTGGGCGTTTTCTGCCATCTCGTTAGAAGACCAACCCAGGTCGTTCGAATGACCTCGTTCGAACGAGTTTCTAAGGAGATGATAGTACCCCTACTAACGAGTTGGTATTTCATTCGAAGACATTCGTTAGAACGATACTCGTTCGAACGAGATTTCAGTGATTTCTAACGAGTTCAGAGAATGGTCTTTTTAGGCCCGATTTTAGTTTTGAACTTTCCGTAGGCTTATCAAATTGAGATTTATTCTTCCCTGATGACTAGTGGGTATAGTTGTGAGATGGGAGTACGTTGAGGATTAAAAGTTTATAATTTTATAATAGACCGAGAAACTTCTATGGGTTAGGTTATAAGTACTTGAAAATGCGACCTGAGAAGAGTTGAAATTCTATATTGTGTATTATTCGGGGACCTGCAAGTGTGCAACATCTAATGACGATATGGGGATGTAAAATATATCTCAAATAATATTATAAGATACCTAAAAGTGGGAATGCTTGGTATATATGTTTATCTGTGTATAACATACCTACCATACTTGCTATCACGGGAGGTCGGCGTTCGATTAGGACCATCTAATCTTTGTGTGCCTACGGGGGGATTTATATTGGTGCCTTAATGACATAGGCAGAGAATGACTTATTGGTGAGTTAATAAGTCTGTTGATCATGGGAGCGTAGGTGTGTGCATGACCCATGAGAAGTGAACTATGTTCGCCTCCATTTTGTGTGATTGTTACTTATTGAAACGATTCCTGAGAGATTCGGAATACGTGGTCCTTATGTATGTGATGTACCGTGATTCGATAGCAGAGTATGTATGCACCGCAGCTTAGACTAGGGGTGCCATTATTGTATATTTGTGATGAGTTTGATATACTGATAATTGAGATAAAGTGTTTATTATAGTGTAAGTGTGAATAATTGTAACATCTTTAATAGGGTTAAAAATGGAGAAATTCATATAAATTATTATAACCAATTATGAGTAATAACAACAAGACTCCGGTTTATATTAATATGTTGGGAATCGAACTTTGGAATGTAAAGTAATGTCAGGCTACGGATTGGACTAGTTAAATAGTAGAATAACTAGAACGGGTATGCGTACGATTGGTGTGCGCAACTAGTTGAGACGTGAGGAACTCATGTGAGTGCACGCACTATCATGTACTTTATATTCATTGTTTAATGATATTAAACACTTGATATATTTTAAACTGTTTTCACAATCGGGCTCTGACCCGTTTGCTTTTAAATCTATTTTCTTGTAAAAACCTTTTACGTGGCCAGCCACAGGGACACCAAGCTTAGGAGTTCCATTCCAGTGACGTGCTGTAGCTGCTATAGAAGTTACAGGACCTCGATAGTAGACGCCTCCACTTTCTACCTTGACTCTATTTCAGATTTTTTCATCTGTAGGGCATGTCGCCCCTTTCTTTTAGAGACATCTTATTTACTCAGTTTTATTTCAGATTTGGATTGTATTAACTAGTAATTCAGAATTTGTATTTGGTTGTATTCAGTATTCAGATCATTTAGAGGAGTATTCCTCCATATTTATTTTTTATTCCATTGCTATTCTGTTGTGACTGTGTTGTGGTTGTGGTTGTGGTATTAGTATGTCATAATTGAAATGGATTGTATGTTAATCGGACTTAATTAAAATTGACAACTTACTTTTTAAATATTAGGTGGCTAGAAGTTGCTAAAAGGTTTTTCGACAGTGATGCTATGAACTGAACAAACTTGACATTTTGTATTAATTTGAATAAAGGAGTAGCTACCCGGTATTTAATTAGTCGGGGTGTCACAGGTGGTCTCAGAGCATCAGGTTCTAGTGTCCTTAGAATCTGTACGGCTTGTTATGTTTTCGCTAAGCGTTCTTTGATATAGAGCCCTATATTTTAGGACTATTGTACTCTATTGTGTATGTTTCGCTCTTCAGCTGCTTTGCGATAATAAATGTAGACTTATACGACTTCTCTTTCATTTCAGATGCCTCCACGACGTGCACAACGAGTTCCCAGGGATGCTAAGCCCGAGACACAGCCTTCACCAGTTCAGGGTACCATGAATGCCATGGAGGTTTTCGCTATTGTGGTTGTACATCAGGTACCACCTCAGGCGCCAGTAGTAGCACCAGTACAGGCTCATGCATTCCCATCTACTTGGGAACGTGTTCGTGATTCTTTTTAGAAAGCACACCCTCCGGAGTTTGCAGGTAGCTCTGACGTCATTGTGTCTAGTCAGTGGAAGAAGGAAATCCAGAGACACTTGAGAATGTATGAGTGTACGGATGTACAGAGACAAATACTGACTAGTTTTAAGCTGGTAGGGTCAGCGTTGCAGTGGTGGGAGTCCATTACCACCGTGGAGGAGAGAGATGTCCTTTCGATTCAGCAGTTCTGGGTGCGGTTCAACCGTAAGTATTTTTCCATCAGCCGTTCACGCCGAGATGATGAGGAAGTTGATGAACCTCAAGCAGGAGGGGAAGACAATGGCAGAGTATGAGGCCGAGTTCACAAATCTCTTGAACATCGTCCCCGATGAGATTCCGACAGAGGAGAAAAAGATACAGAAGTTCATAGATGGGTTGACCTGAAGGATCCGTCAGCACTTACTGGGAAATCTCTCGTAGGCCACTTATTCTGATGTGGTTAACGCAGCACTGCTTCACTGCCAGGACCACCGTTTTCACTTGTATGAAAGTAAGTGATCAGGAGAGTCCCTCCATCAGGGAAGGATAGGGGGAATGGTGTCGGCGGGGCACAATCAGTTCAGGGCCAGCACAGGCAGGGTGATTAGAGTTCCCAGTAGGGGGATTCTAAGAGATTTAGATATGGGGGTTTCAGAAATGGTCAGGGAGGTTTTCGTCATGGCCAGCAGGGTCAGCAAGGCCATCAAGGTCAGCATGGCCAGTATGGCAAACAATAGCAGTTTCATCAGGGCCAGCACGGCCAAGGGAGGAATGGCAACGGCCACCAGGGTCGTGGGCAGCAGGGTCAGAGAGGGGGAAATTTTCCAGAGAAATGTTTTACTTGTGGCAAGATTGGCCACAAACGCCAGGAGTGTCCTGATAGGGGCAAGGCCCAACAGCAGTAGCAGGAGGGTACTCGACATGAGCTCCAGAGACCTTTGTTTCCCGTCGCCCTCACAGCACCACCGCAGATGCCAGCCTTGGCACCCATCCCAGTAGTTCCAGTCCAGCAGGGACAACTTCAGTACGAACGAATTTATCAGCTCCAGCAGGCCACAGTCCCACAGGATCCACCTGCTATTGAGGGTATGTTCTCTATTCAGGGGACTATGGGGAGTATTTTATTTAATACGGGAGCTACACTGTTTCATTGCCACGAGATTTACACGCATTATAAGGTTGTTAGACACTGCAGAGAGTACGATTACTTACGTAGATTCACCGTTGAGTAGGGGTTCTGTGATTTCTCTTATTTGTAGAGGTGTGGGTATAGATATCAGGAGATTTACTTTACCTGCTGATATGTTAGTATTAGAAATGACTGAGTACGATGCGATTATGGGTATGGATTGGCTAGTTGCGTACCGATCCATGATTGATTATTTCGGCAGGAGTATTATTTTTGTCACACCCGGACAAGAGATGTTCCTGGTGGCGATGCCTCATCCGGAGGGAGGATCGTCCACTCACTTATATTATATAGAGGAGGAGACCTCTAAGGAAGTGGTAATACCACTCGATTCGATTCTAGTTATTAGTGAGTTCGCTGATGTATTTCAGAATATTCTGGGATTACCGCCTAGTAGGGAGATAGACTTTGTTATCGATTTGATGCTAGGCACCCGACCAATTGCCCGCGCACCTTACCGTATGGCTCCAGCGGAGTTGAGAGAGCTAAGGGATCAGATAGAGCAATTGTTGGGTCAGGGATTTATCCGTAGGAGTACTTCGTCGTGGGGTGCACCTGTGCTATTCGTAAAGAAGAGGGATGGATCATTGAGGTTGTGTGTAGATTACCGGGAGTTGAATAAAGTCACGATACGGAATAAGTATCCGTTGCCCCGAATCGATGACTTGTTCTACCAGTTGAGGGGAGCTTCTTTCTTCTCAAAGATTGACTTGCGATCGGGATACCATCAGTTGCGTATCAGGGAATAGGATGTCTCGAAGACTGCTTTCTTGACGAGATATGGTTCCTATGAGTTTCGGGTTATGCCTTTTGGCCTAACCAACGCTCCAGTTCGTCATCGTCTTTATTTATAACATTCTAATTTATGTAATACACCGTATTTTTATGCTATATTAATTTGGGGATTTATTAATATTAATGTGAATTAATTATTTAATAAAAATTCGGAAATTAATTATGTTATAATTATTAACGTGATGAGAGTTAGTAATTATGGGAAAATTTGTTGAATATTACTAATGGGCAAAGTAATATATAATAGTGTCCATATTAAATGTCACGAGTGAATAAAATGACAATTTTAGAAATTTGAGTCGGGACGCGCCCGTGTCGCGTCGGGAGTAAATATTGATAAATAAAAGTAAATATTTTATAAGTTGTTCGTATGGTTGTTTTGAGTGCGCCAACGCGTCCGAAAGGGTCGAGATAGTCAGAAAACTATACCCGGGAGTTTGATTTGGGTCTCGGGGCGTTTTTAGGCCTAATTAGTACCCCGGGAGGGCATTTTAGTCATTTTGTATTTTTGGGTAATTAAACCCACAAAAATTTAAGGGGTTATATCAGATGTTTAGGTTATCTCCTAGGGTTAGATAACTCAAAACACTAGAACGACCATTGGAGAGGAGAGGAGAGAGCTCTCAAGGCATTCCAAGGCTCAAAACTCACCCATTTGCACCGTCGCCACCACCAACGCGTAGATCGCGAGACGGGGAACGCAACTACACCAAATTCAACACCAAACCAAATTTCTGAAAATCCGAGGCAAGTGTTTATCTTGCTTATTTCGTTGATGCATCATCCATATTAGTTTAGGAGTTATTAAGATGAGATTTATGGAAGAAAAACCCAATTTGAGATGGGAAATTTTCATGTAGTGATGATTTATATGATATTCTGGAAACCCTTTGTCATGTAAAGGATTAAGAGTTTGATTAAGAAAAGAGTTCTAATCAGATACAAACACTAAAAAAAAATTATTTCGAACGATCGAACCGTTGGAATTGGATGAAATTTTACAGAGAATTAGCTGAAGACGAGAGGAAGCTACAGAAAAAAATTCAGCTCGATCGAACCATTCAATATTTTTTAACATTTTTTTTGCTAGACAGTTTTATGTTTTGAGGACTCTTAGAGATAATAAAAATTCAATTAAAACTCCATTTTAATTCCGATTTCGAAACCGTTTGAAATTCTCATCTTTGAAAATAAAATTCAAAATCCTTTAATGTAAGGCGAAATCTATATTTTTGGGATATTTTGCATAAGGGATAATGTAAGTATATATTAAAGGGGAGAGACAAGTAAGAGAGAGTTACGTTGGAACATAAATGGATATCTAGTGAATTGTACATTTGGAAGAATAGAGTCCATGAGGGTTACGTAGTAAGTTGGAAAAACCCTTCGAATTGAAGTTAGAAACGAACCATTATACTTGATAAATAATAATGGGAAAATAAGGATAAATGTTGTGAATGTGGGTTATTGGATAAACCTAAATTGATATAATAAAAGTGGTATATTTATATGATTGTGTATGCATATATTATATACTTGTGAAAATCATGCCCGCGCTACTTGCAATCCCTGAGGTTTCTGCGCTGGGACGATCTTATCTCGTGTGCCTTATGGGGGATATTGACTCGTACCCTAGAAGATAGAAATCCTAGGTACAGGCTATCGAATCGGTAGTCACGGTCCTAAGAGACGTGAGGGTATGCACTGACCTCTTGGACTTGGAAACTATGCTTCGCCTCAATATTGTTTGTGTATGTATTTATACAATTCGAGAGGAATTCCGAACATGTATTCCCTTTAGTACGATTGATACGGGGATTGGATAGCAGAGTATGCCCGCACCATAAAATTTTATGTGGGGTGCTGTTAGAATATATATATTATACGAGTATTTAATATATATATGAACTTTTGAAATATGGGAAACTGCCTACTGTGTTATGGTAAGTAAGACATGTATAATGACTCAAATTGGAAATACTTGTTTTGAAAAGTATAATATGATATAAAAAAAAACTTTATGAATCAATAAAGTTAAAATGAGCGTTTTGTACTAAATGAAATTATCCTTTTTAAACCATGATGTGGTTAAATCTTAAATCTTGAGAGTCACCTAAGATAAGTTAAATCCTTGGGGAAGGATAGTGTGATATATGATGAGATAAACCATTGGGAAGGTTAGTGCGATATGAGTGCACATTAGAAGAGAGGCGAGAATTTCTCAAGAGAGTGTCGCACTAATATGTTGTTGCATTGGGATGTATCAATTTAAATACTTTCTAAACGAATTTTTAAATCATATACACTAACGGGCTCTGACCCATTACTATTCCTCTTTCTCTCTTGTATATATATGTATATATTACAGGTGCCCAGCCACAGGGGCGTCTTGTTTAGGATCCCTTGGAAAGAACGTGCTGCAGCTTAGGTGGGAGTTGCAGGCTACTTGCTTAGACGATTTCATTTACTTGATTCCACTTCTATCATTCTCCTTATTGGGCATGTGTCGCCCTTTCCACTATTTATCTGTTTTATTGGGACATTTGTATTTCAGTTATTTCTAGTACTGTTACTTTGGGATTTATTCAGCATGTATGTTTTACTTTAAGTTTTAAATGATGGGATTGGGTTGTTAAATGTTAAATTATTGGATGGATTGTTTAATAAAATAAATAAATAAAATTGGAAAGTAATGTTTAAAAAATGGTTTTTACACTTAGCTAAATTATATAGGGTGTTAAATTTGGAAAAGTTATTTTTACGACAGTGATGCTAAGAATGAACCAACTGTTCACCTTGATTTTAATTTAATAAAGGAGTGATTGCCCAGTATTTAATTAGGAGGGGTGTCACAGTTTACTCCCAGATAGAGGAGGAACTCGCAGAGCACTTAAGACAAGTTTTGCAGACGCTACGTCAGAACGAGTTATATGCAAAATATGAGAAGTGTGGGTTTTGTCTTAAGGAGGTACAGTTTTTGGGACATATCATTTCAGACAGGGGGATATATGTTGATCTGGGGAAGGTATCCATGGTGAGGGAGTGGAGACAGCCCACGACATCGACTGAGATTCGTAGTTTCTTGGGTTTAGTAGGATACTACAGGAGGTTTATTCGGGGTTTCTCAAAGATAGCGGTTCCTTTAACACATCTGACTCGCAAAGGTGTGCCATTCATCTGGAGCGATGGCTGTCAGTTGGCATTCGATGAGTTAAAGGACAAGTTAACCTCAGCGCCTGTGTTAGCATTGCCCTGATCGGGAGTTGAGTATCTAGTTTACACCGATGTGTCCTTACAAGGACTTGGAGGTGTACTACAACAGGAGTGTCAGGCCATAGCTTATGCTTCCCGTAAGCTTAAGCCTCACGAAAAGAATTACCCCACCCACTACTTGGAGTTAGCGGCAGTCGTATTTGCTCTTAGGATTTGGAGACATTATCTCCTAGGGGAGAAATTTCGTTTATTCACGGACCACAAGTCTCTACAATACCTCTTCATGCAGAAGGAACTTAATATGCGTCAACATCGGTGGCTTAAGTTCGTGAAGGATTATCAGTTCGATATCCAATATCACCCAGGGAAGGCTAACGTAGTACTAGACGCGTTGAGCCGAAGGCCAGTAGGTGAGGTGGCCGAAGTGTGGAAAGCAAAGTGGAAGGAGTTGGAACACCAGGATGCAGTGGCCTGATCATTCATGTCTGTAATGACTGTTACGCCGTAGATTATTGTGAGTGTAATACAGGCCCAGGCAAAAGACTCGTTCTGTCAGGAGCAGATAGTTCGATTACTAGCAGAGGGAGCCGAGTCCTATACCGTTGGTTCAGACGGGGGCTTACGCTTCAATGGGAGACTGGTTGTTCCTGAAGGGGAAGACTTGTGACATGAGTTAATGTCAGAGTCGCACGGTTCGCGATTCACAGTACATCCTGGTGGGGATAAGATGTACCAGGATATGAGGCGACAATACTGGTGGAGCGGGATGAAAAAGGATATTGCCGAGTTCGTTTCTAAGTGTGCCACTTGTCAACTTGTAAAGATAGACCATCAGAGACCGGCATGACTTCTACAACCATTAGAGGTTCCTATGTGGAAGTGGGAGATTATTTCCATAGATTTCATCACGGGGTTACCTACGTCACAGAGGGGTCACGACTCCTTATGGGTAATCGTGGATCGGTTGACCAAAGTTGCTCATTTTCTGCCTACACGGATAGACTACACTACAGGACAGTATGCCCAGATTTTCATAGCGGAGATAGTGAAACTTCACGGGGTGCCTCTAAATATTGTGTCTGACCGAGATAAGATATTTGTTTCACGATTTTGGGAGAGTTTCCAGGTGGCAATGGGTACGTAGTTACGGCTGAGTACGTCGTATCACCCACAGACAAATGGGAAAACAGAGCGGGCGAATTAGATGTTGGAGGACATGTTGCGTATGTGCATCCTAGACTTTGGATGTGGTTGGGAGCAGTACCTTCCACTGGTGGAGTTTGCTTATAATAACTCCTACCAGTTCACCATTGGCATGGCTCCATTCGAGGCATTATATGGTAGACCTTGTCGTTTCCCAATACGTTGGTTAGAGGTGGGGGATAACAAAATCCTTGGTCCATAAGTGATTCAGGATACTTAGGCAAGGATAGAGATGATACGGAGACGGATTCACGTAGCTCAGGACCGACAGAAGAGCTATGCTGATGCCAAGAGGTTCTTCAGATAATTCAAGGTGGGGGACCATGTGCTACTCAGAGTATCCCCGATGAAGGGGATTATGCGTTTTGGGGAAAAGGGGAAACTGGCACCAAGATATGTGGGGCAATTTCCTATCATCGAGCGGATTGGGCCAGTAGCGTATAGACTTGGGTTACCGGAGCACTTGCATAGGATTCATGACGTGTTCCCTATTTCCCCGCTAAGGAAATATCTTAGGGACGATTTGGCTCATACTCACATTGCTCTAGAGGACATCGACCTGCAACCCAATAGTTCCTATGAGAAGGGGCCGATTGCCATTCTGAACCACAGTGAGAGGAAACTGAGGTCGAAGATAGTACCATTAGTACGTGTTCAGTGGCGGCATCATAATGCCAAGGAGTCCACATGGGAGCGCGAGGATGAGATGCACGAGCGTTATCCAGAGTTATTTTTACCAGGTATTATTTAGTTCCGAATTTCGGGACGAAATTCTGTTATTAGGGGTGGAGTATGTAATACCCCATAATTTTATTGATTTTAATAAATGGATTAATTGAATTAAACGAGAATTAATTTGGAAATGAATCCGAAGGTAAATACTAGCGAGATGTGAGTTGGTATTTAAATTATTATGTTAAAATATAGTATTACTAAGAATATATGGTAATATATGAGTATTGAAAATGTCAAAATTATCGCGAGGCAGAAATATGACAATTTTGGA
The DNA here is from genome assembly GCA_949130495.1 of Sambucus nigra. Classification (NCBI taxonomy): domain Eukaryota; kingdom Viridiplantae; phylum Streptophyta; class Magnoliopsida; order Dipsacales; family Adoxaceae; genus Sambucus; species Sambucus nigra. Next base: position 491,726,377 of record OX422209.1, on the reverse strand, counting down.
AATTTAGTTGGGACGCGCGTACCAGTCGCGCCAGGAATGAAATTATTTGATTAAGAAGTAAATTTATATTTTATCAATCAAATGGTCATTTTGAGTGTGCCAACGTGTCCGAAAGGGTCGAAATAGTTAAAAAAAACACTAGCCGGAAGTTTAGTTTGGGTCCCGGGGCATTTTTAAGCCAAACCGGCAACCCAGAAGGGTATTTCGGTAATTTTAAAGATAAAGGAATTAAAACCCACGAATTTTAGAGTTAAATTATATGTTATTAGGGAGGCCACTAAGGCTACTACCTGCAAAAGATAAAAGAGTGGGCTACGGAGGTTTTGAGAGAAGTTAGAGAGAGGTTAAAGGAGGTTCCAAACCAAACCATCTCCCATCACCATCATTTTAGAAGAAATTGTGATCAAGAAAGAGGAGAGAATCGACCTATAATCACCGACAACAAATCTGAAGAACCAACCTAAGGCAAGTGATTTGATGTTATTAAGTTCAATGAATATTTCTTCCATGTTTAGTGTAGACACTGTTTATAACTTGAAAGTTTTGATGAAAAACCCAATGAAAATATTGTGAAACTAATGATTTTTGGATAGGGATTTGCATGTAGAATAATTATGGACGAAATTGTACCCAAAACCTTAACTTTGATGATTTAATAATGGATTATTGATGAGTACTTAGGTACAATAAAATTCTGGGTTCATGTTCATAGGGTTTGGGGTAAGAATTTGGGGAATGTGATTATTGCATGTTGATTAGTAAAATTTGACACCAAAAATATGTTAAGAAATGACCTAGGAGGACTTAAAATAGTTTAAGAACAATAAAACTTAATTGGAAGGATCTTAGGATGGATTTAGAGAAGAGGAATTGAAGAAAAACGAAGTTAGGGAAATTTCTGGGTGTTTTCTACCATCTCGTTAGAAGACCAACCCAGGTCGTTCGTAAGACCTCGTTCGAACGAGTTTCTAACGAGATGACAGTACCCATTCTAACGAGTTGGTAGTTCATTCGAAGACATTCGTTCGAATGACACTCGTTCGAACGAGATTTTAGTGACTTCTAACGAGTTCACAAAATGTTCTTTTTAGGCCCGATTTTAGTTTTGAACTTTCCGTAGGCTTATCAAATTGAGACTATTCTTCCCTTGTGACTAGTGGGTATAGTTGTGAGATGGGAGTACGTTGAGGATTAAAAATTTAGAATTTTATAATAGACTGGGAAACTTCTATGGGTTAGGTTATAAGTACTTGAAATTGCGACGTGAGAAGAGTTGAAATTCTATATTGTGTATTATTCGGGGACTTGTAAGTGTGAAACAATTAATGATGATATGGGGATGTAAAATATATCTCAAATAATATTATAAGATACCTAAAAGTGGGAATGCTTGGTATATGTATTTATCTGTGTATAACATACCTACCATACTTGCTATCTCGGAAGGTCGGCGTTCGATTATGACCATCTAATGTTTGTGTGCCTATGGAGGGATTTAGATTGGTGGCTTGAGGACATAGGTCAGAGAATGACTTATTGGTGAGTTAATAAGTCTGCTGATCATGGGAGCGTAGGTATGTGCATGACCCATGAGATGTGAACTATGTTCGCCTTCATTTTGTGTGATTGTTACTTATTGAAACGATTCCTGAGAGATTCGGAATATGTGGTCCTTATGTACGTGATGTACCGGGATTCGATAGCAGAGTATGTGTGCACCACAGCTTAGCCTAGGGGTGCCATTATTGTATATTTGTGATGAGTTTGATATGCTGATAATTGAGATAAAGTGTTTATTATAGTGTAAGTTTGAATAATTGTAACATTTTTAGTAGGGTTAAAGATGGAGAAATTCTTATAAATTCTTATAACCAATTATGAGTAATAACAGTAAGACTCCGGTTTATATTAAGATGTTGGGAATCGAACTTTGAAATGTAAAGTAATGTCAGGCTACGGATTGGACTAGTTAAATAGTAGAATAACTAGAAAGGGTACGGGTACGATAGGTGTGCACAACTAGTTGACAGGCGAGGAACTCATGTGAGTGCACGCACTATCATGTACTTTATATTCACTGTTTAATGATATTAAACACTTGATATATTTTAAACTATTTTCACAATCGGGCTCCGACCCGTTTGCTTCCAAATCTATTTTCTTGTAAAAACCTTTTAGGTGCCCAGCCACAAGGACACCAAGCTTAGGAGTTCCATTCCAGTGACGTGTTGTAGCTGCTGTGGAAGTTACAGGATCTCGATAGTAGACGCCTCCACTTTCTACCTTAACTCTATTTCAGATTTATTCATCTATAGGGCATGTCGCCCCTTTCTTTTAGAGACATCTTATTTACTTTGTTTTATTTCAGATTTGGATTGTATTAATTAGTAATTCAGATTTTGTATTTGGTTGTATTCAGTACTCGGATCATTTAGAGGAGTATTCCTCCGGATTTATTTTTTATTCCATTGTTATTCTGTTGTGACTGTGTTGTGGTTGTGGTATTAGTATTTCATAATTTAAATGGATTGTATGTTAATCAGACTTAATTAAAATTAACAACTTACTTTTTAACTATTAGGTGGCTAGAAGTTGCTAAATGTTTTTTCGACAATGATTCTATGAACTGAACCAACTTGACATTTTGTATTATTTTGAATAAAGGAGTAGTTACCCGGTATTTAATTAGCCGGGGTGTCATAATATCTTAATCTCATCTCCACCAAAGCTATCAACAACCTACGCATGATATAAAAGTAACAAAAGTAATGCTAAAAGAATATGAAGATAAAATAATTTCACACAAAAGGAGAAGGTATATTTATACCATGTACTAAAAATTAGGTGTGTCAACTCTTGTGAATTTTGAAGCATTTGCATATGAAATTATAAGCACAACAACTTGCGTCAACAATGTAAATTCTCAATAAAAAATTCATACCTTTTGTATTGATATAACTTGACCAACTTCTATAGAAATTTAAGAAATTTAATTTTTACATCGCTACTACATCTTTTGCATTCGTGAATCGCTTCGTCAAATGACTCATAGTATATCTAAAAAAGAAAGAGTGATAAAAAAATCTAGATCCATAGGCGCAAATACAATCGCTTTTTATGGTGTAAAATGTATTTACTCATAAGGGGTAAAGCGCACTCTATTTTTTTATACAAGATTGCCACCTCCAAAACCATCAAAACACCCAGTCACTGTCACCGAAAAGAGATGACCACTATCTAATAATATTTTCCACAAGAATCAAATACAATATCTAAGGAAAAAGTTAAAAATTGTATCTGACCTGCACATCATCTAACAAACCAAGAACACCACGTCAATAATCCACATCATCCGCAGGAAACTGAAAGAGACAAACTGGGCACGTATTTCGAATAATCAACCCCAACAAAATGCAGTCACCCAAAAACTGTGCAGAGACTGTGTCATACTCAGTAGCATAGATATAATCGTAATTGTCAAACTCCGTAAAGCTGTTTTGTGCAAATACAATTGATTCAGCTTTTCCTATAAGATTTTATCGAACACCTGTTGGGTAATATTATTCAATAATGTTTTATAAAATTATATATATATATATATATATATATATATATATATATATATATATATATATATATATATATATATATATTTGATAAGGTATTTTTCATATCACGAGGTGTCCAGGCCAGCTTACGCGCATCTCGATTAATTCCCGCTCGCGGTTCGTGACTTCCGCTGACCAAGCATTATTTTGACACTGCCATGTGACACCCCGACTAATTAAATACCGGGTAGCTACTCCTTTATTAAATCAATAAAAAATGACAAGTTGGTTGAGTTAATAGCATCACTGTCGAAAACATTTTAATGATTACTAACCACCTAGTATTTAAAAAGTAAGTTGCCAAATTTTAAATTAAGTCTGATTAACATACAATAAAAGAATAATGGAAGAACAACATAATCCATTCACCATAACGAAATAATGAAATAACCAACAAATAATAATTAGTCCGGAGAAAAACTCCTCATAACAATCCCACAACTCAAATAAGTAAAACAATGTATCCTGAATTAATTACATGCCAAAAGTCTGAAAATATGAAATAGGAAATGTTTCTAATAGAAATGGGCGACATGCCCTACAACTGATGAAAGCTGAATATAGAGTCAAGATAGATGAAGCGTCTACTAGAAAAGTCCTGTAACTTCCACAAACAGCTACAGCTCGTCACCTGAATGAGGATCCTAAGCATGGTGTCCTTGTGGCTGGGACCTAAAATGGTTTTTACAAAAAGTAGATTTGAAAGCAAACGGGTCAGAGCCCGAAAGTGGAGAGTATTTTAAAATAGCAAGTGCTTTAATAACATTAAAACAACGAATGCAAAATACATGTTAGGACATGCACTCAAATGAAATACTCACCTCTCGTCTAATTGTGCACCCCTAACGTATAGCACCCATCTAAGTGATAAATACATCTATCTAAACTGACATGAGTTCTAATCTTTCTACTCGGTTCCCATTATACATTCTAATGTTATCAACTAAAAAGAGGTTTTACATACACTCGAATTCTCAATTAAGCAATACAATTCATTTCAGGTTATCCCTTTATATTTTCTCAAAACGTTTCCATATTTATACCCACAATACCACATGAAAGTTCTCATTAATTAAGTGTATATTATTCACGTCATAAATATTCAATACAAGCACCCCGAGACTAGTTGCGGTGCACACATACTTTGCTATCCATCCCGGTACATCACGTACATAAGGATCACGCATTTCGAATCTCTCAGGAATCGTACTCAAATAATAGCAAATTACAAAACAATGGAGGCGAACACAGTCACATCACATGGGTCACGCACATACCTACGCTCCCACGATCAGCAGTCTTATTAACTTCCCAATAAGTCCTTCTCTGACCTATGTTCTCGAGGTACCAATCTAAATCCGGGCAACACAAGGATTAGAAGGCCCTAAGAAAACGTAAACCTCCCGTGATAGCAAGTATGGTAGGTATGTTATACACATAAAATCATATACATATACTAAGTATGCACACATCTTAGTAATCACCATAATTTATTTGTGGTACACTTTTCATTCACGTACCGACATATAATGCTACACAAATTACATATTCCCGGTTAATATAATTATTCAAGCCGTCAATTGTTCTCACGTCGTAATAGACACTCACGTCCTAATCCATAATTTACATTTGGTTCCAATCACACTTCTAGGTTTTACTCCTCTATATATCCCAAATGTCCCTACCATAACAATTTATCATCAAGGGAATGTCATATCTACAATTAAATAAGGTTACGGGACACGCGAAATCAAAACAGGCCAAAAAGCCTAAACTGTCAGCTCGTTAGAAGTCTCGTTCGAACGAGGCTGTTCGAACGAGAGTGCGTTCGAACGAAGTGAGCCTTCTAACGAGATCTCGTTCGAACGAAAGTCATCGAACGAACATCCCTCTCGTTAGAAGTCAAACTTTCAACTCGTTAGAAGCTCGTTCGAACGAGCTCGTTTGAACGACCTGGGCAGGTCTTCTAACGAGAGGCCAGTTTGGAGCCCATAAATTCCTTTTCTCATTTTTCCATCTTTTCTTCACCTCTAATCTTATCTAAACATCAATCCAACAATTATTCAAGGTTTCTAATCATTCCTAAACACACTTAGGTCATATACTAACGTGTTTTGTGGGATTAATTCATCCTAAACATCATTCAAATATCAAATCTCTACATTTTCTTCCCCAATCTCAAGAACATGAACCCTAGAAATTCTTAAATCCCCAATGAGCCTAATTAAATCTGTTTTTGTTTCATTCAAAATATATTATCATCAGATTAATCACCTACATACAATTCTACATGCAATTCCTCATCAAAATACAAGTTTCTAATTCCAATTTAATGGGTTTTCATCAATCTCCCCAAAACAATACAATTTTATCAATTTCCTACGCATGGAAGAAGCATTCTCTGCAACTAATGAAATTAAACCACTTGCCTTATGTGTATCTCTGATTTTGATGTCGAATTGATGAATGATTCTTTCTCTCTCTGCAGAATTCTCCTCTCTCTCTCTCTACAAGTCTTATTCTCCAAGGTGACAATGGTGGTTAGGGTTTGCCTTAGGAAACTTTTTGGAACTAATTCCAATAACCCCCGTAGCCCATTAGGTATTAGTGGGTTTAGTGGGTAATTACCAAATCAGATTTTTAATTCCTAATTTTCGTTGGTTTTAATTCCCAAAAATTCAAAATTACCAAACTACCCTTTTACGTTGTCGGTATGGCCTAAAAATGCCCCGGGACCCAAACTAAACCCCCGGCTAGTGTTTTCTGACTATTTCGACCCTTCCGGACGCGTTGGCGCACTCAAAACGACCATACGGTTAATAGAAATAAAATTCACTTTTTAATTAAAATAAATATATTCCTGACGCGACTGTCACACGCGTCTCAACAAAATTTCCAAATTGTCGTATTTCAATCTCACGAAAAGTTTCATAGTTCAATATTCATATATAGTCATATATACACATTATAATCAAATACCAACTCGCATCTCGCTAGTATTTTAATCCGGATTAATTTCCAATCAATACACATTTAATTCAATTAATCCCATAAATAAATATCACAAAAATACGGGGTATTACATGCCAGGGATCGAACTGGGGACCAAACCCAATCCACCCCCAAACAGTGTTCCAGTGACAACGTTATACTACTGGGCCAAGAGACTTGGTTTAAAATTTCATATATGAATAACATTTGTCCTTATATTAAAAAAGAAGCAGTGCCCCATTTTTTTTAATAATAGGAAACAATTCCACATCTAGTTGCTAAAAAATTTAACTATAATCTCAAACTCTTGCAAGTAGATAGCAAAGTGAGCAGTGTTCAGTAAAATGAGAAGGACAATGAAAATATAAACATTTTAAGTTAATTTTATTAACATAAAGAGACCCCAAACAAACAAATGAGAACATCTCAACTGACCCAAGCATCACCATATGGCTTGGATGATGTAGAGAGTTTGTACATTTTCTTTGCCAATTATTCACAACACAGTTCCATGTGTTCATACAAGCTACTGGTGAGAGAGAACCAATCCAACAAATTGTAACAAAATGTCAATGTCATTAACGCATCATTCTTTAAATACTTTTTCCATTGTCTATATGGTGGTGGTGGTGTGTGGGGGGGGGGGGGGGGGGGGGGGGTTACAATTACCCTCTAATTACATGATAATGTCAACAACAACAATATATGGATTTATTCAATAAATTCAACATAAAAAAACCCAACCACCATCCTCAACCACCCACTACTGCCAACACGGAAGAAATAAAATAAGGTACATTAAGGACCAATACAGATTATTAGATGTAATTACTCGAGTACAACATTATATGTTGTTATCTATGTTTAAGAAGTACCCTGAATTTGTGTGGAGTTGAGTAAAACCTGACCAGGTGTTGAGAAGACTTTGAAAAGTCATGGAAAAGGCATGAACAATCATCTCTTATTTGTATTTGCAGATAACATCGAAATCCTGTATTATTAATTCTCACTCTTTCATTTCCAAGAAAGGTAAACAGTGGTATATGGCCCGATAAAAATATAACATGAAATCTCCCCAAAATTCCAGAACATTTCAGATATGAAATCGATGTGTGTGTATGTATATATATATGGGTATGTGTTCTTGAGTTTGTGTGTGATGAGATGTGAGAGCAAGGAAGATGAACAACATGTCAAGATCAATAATTTTAGATATGAAATAATGAATCACACGAACATAAATATTAAGGGTAACTAACTGAACGTATTCCATTAATTCGGGATATCAGTTGTCGAGGTGAGGGAATTGATTGGAGACGAGGGGGCGATGGCACAACAACTGTGTATAATAAACAGACAATATTAATGTCAAGGTTACGCAGACAGAAAATCTGAGAAAAATGGTTAACAGGGTATATCAATTTCCATCATACATGGATAGCTTGGATGAATTGGACTCTAAATGCTTGTATAGCATTTTAGAGTATTATAGAGATTATGATGAAAGGATTTAATTTTTGAATGTGGAATTTTATAGTCCCAAAATATTATCCCTATATGATAATGACAAATATATAAGTTAATTTTAGATATATCAAAGGATATAAGAAAATACATTATTGAAATGGGAACTTATAGATATACACACCTGACGTAATAATAAGGGTTCATTTGATAGCAACATTTCAGATGGGAAATAAATAATCCTTTACATTTTTCAATTTTTAGTTACGTTTGATAGTACTTATTTGTCTTAAAAATAATTGGAACTTATACTAAAGTACTAACACCTTAAGGCATAAAAAATGGTTTTCCATGGAATTCAATTATTTGGTCCCAAAGAGTTGAATTCCAGGAAATAAATGAGGTCGGAATCAATTCCATTCTCTTCTATCAAAGAAGGCGTAAGGATATTCTTAATGGGCAGGTGGAAAATACACTAAAGATAGAGGATTAATGGGTGGGATATGAGGTTGGCTCACAATGGAAACCGGTAAAAAAAAGAGATAAACGAGTAATTGTCTCACGTCTGCACTCTTCAATATTTCATGTGATTAAAAAAAAGTGTTAAAAATTTTCTAGTGGAAATGTCCCACATCTAGAAATTGTAGAAGTGTAAATTTCAGGATAGAAATAGGGAAGTCCTGGTGGAGTCTGGACGGGAAACATTTGCATGTCTTCCTTCTTATTCCCCACTACTTATTATCCCTTAGCTCTCCAATACGTTTGAAAGGGGGAGGGTTAGCGGATCTTCTCCTTTTTGTAGTATAAACTCCCCACCCTGACCCAATTTATGGATTTATGGTACCCATTGTGGATGGCCTAAGTAAATATAACATGTTTCCCCCTGCATACCTTATGACAAAGTATGTGAGCGTATTTGTGTGTGTGACAGAGAGGGGATAAACTCCATAAAAATATAAGTATTATTTTGGTTTTGGCTCCTAGTTTATTTATGATATTTAGTCAAAATATTTATTACAGATGCAGAAGATGAAATTTTTGCCTGATAATGGAGTTTTAGCAACACCCTTATCCCAATCACGGAGAAATCTTGGAGAACATATATGTTGTCGACAACTCAAAAGTTTCCAAAAAGAATGATTTTTTTAGAAAATAGGCAAAGGAGGGAGGTGCATACACGAAAATTCGTAGTTATGTTAAAACTAAAACGCATAAGTATTAACATGATCAATACTCTTAAAGATTCTTATGTGGATAACTTGAAAGACATTAGATATGATGCAAACGGACCTTTTTATGTTCCGTTTAAGGATGTTAATTGATGTCGTTCTTAGGATAAGTTTAAAACTTTAATCATGCTATTCTTTCCTAAGAATGAATGTTATGATAGTTAAATTCCCCTGGGAAAAGAAGATAAAGTATGTTTTTTATGAGTTTAATGCATACAGTTTTGCTATTGCAGATTGACTTAAAAGGTCTCGTCTATGTCATTTTTATGACATAATAGGAAATCATAATGTTATGGCAAGGGGTTTTCTTAGGAGACAAAAACCTAAGCATTTTTTATGGAGTCATGGTGTGTATTTTAAATGGAGTTTTAGGGTATTTTAATTAGAATTTGGTGATGCAATTAAACAACTGAAAAGTTGATTCAGATCATGGCGCTCATTAAAGGTTGAAAAAGGAAACCACTAAGCACATGTACATCGACGAGTCATTTCGGATGAATACAGTATATAATGGAATAATGGTTAAACATGTAATTGAGATATTTAACAGGTCAATGTATGTGAAATTTGGAAATACAACAAGTTAACTCAATAATGTGTTTATAAATTAAATGTTAAGGAAAGTAATGTGACAAAGAACATAATTGGACATTGCGTAATCTACAGTGATTACATACCCATGATAAGTTATAGGTTTAAATAAGGGTGAAATTCTTTTTTCTAGAAAAATGCCATGAATGTGATGGGCTAAGGGTGAAACTCACAGTTTTCGATTTGTGAAAACTCACCACGAAAGCGTGTAGTAACGTTGATAGTTTCGAATAGTGAGTGACACATCATATCGAGTAGTAATGTGTGTTTAAGTCATGATTATTATAAAATATCATCTTTATGGTCATTTTGGTAAGGATCCCTTGGAATAATTTAGATAATTCATGGAGATAGATTATTAGAGTATGGAAACGAAAGAATAATGGGCCCATATCCCACAAGTTAGATAACTTAGTTTGACAATAACGATCACATAAAGATAGTACCAGTAATCAAGAGTGGCTTGGCACGAAGCATGGGTATAGTGTATATAATATTGTAATATGTTTTGAAACAAGGACAAGCGTCGGTTATGGCACGAAGGTATATACCATGGGTTAGTGTTAATGGAACTTTAGTATCGTTGAGTAAATGTTCCAAAAGGGCTCGGTACCTACTATGGAAAGTTACACATTGCTCAAGAGAGGTGTTAAGTCCTAATGAGGCTCCCTGCACCTCATTAAAGGTTATAAGGACTTTTGCTCATTTATGCGATAAACACGTGGTGCTTGGAGGTCTAGGAGACATAGAGTAGATAATCTCGAAATGATTTCTCTAGTGCAATGACTACATCAGCTAAGGTTTGATCTCGAGGGAAATTTTTCAATAGTTACTTTTTTATTTTTCAAAAAAGAACATTAGTGAGTGCAATGTCATTGAATGGAGGAGTATAGTCAACTGTAAGTCTTGAGGTGCCTTATGTCATGGGAGTTATAGCAATTGAGGAGGGTTCTCATTGGTTGCAAATGATATTGATCATATAGACATTATTGGCAGAGTGTTAGAAGCAAAATATTTAGTGAGTAAGAAAGTTTTAGTGATCAAGAATCATTAGAGAAGTTGGAAATTGAAGTTTTACCATCTTTGGAGATTTGTGGACATGGACTTATGATTAAGGATAATCTTTTTATAGTTTGGAAACTTCATCTGGGGTGGTGGGTAGCCTAGTGTTGGGAATGTCTTCGACATTAAACTTCGAAATATGCATAGAGATTTCGAGTCACGTAGTCACTTGACAAGGGAAAGTCGGACATAAAAATGTGTCCTCATGAATAGTCATCTAAAAAGAGTGGTGGTAATGCCTCTTTCTAATTATGGATCGATATTAAAGAATGGGTCGAAAAGACATGCACACTTCTATCAAATTTAGATGACCGAAATAAGTTGGCCCTCTGCTTTTCCTGTGGAGGAAGTAGCAACTAAGGAATATAATTTTTAACGGGTTCGATGAGGTTTGAGTACCACAATCTATCCAAAGGTGTCGGCGTAAGTTGGAGCAGTTAGCATATAACTATTTTTTTTAAAGGAAAGATTGTATTAGAAATAAAGTGAAGAAAAGCCCTTCACTGGTGGCTTACAAAGCATGAGATAGAAAAATCTGATATGAATCTAAATAAATATCTAGTTTTACACCTTTGTAGGGTCTATCTTTAAAATCGATTCTCACATCTTCATGGACCATGTCTATAATCTTTGAAGCTTTCATAACCTCACCTTCATATTCCTTTATATTTCGAGCACACCAAATCCTCCAACAAATGTAGTAAGGTAGAATAATTGAAAGTAAAGATTTTATATTTTTTCCTCTAGAGATTAACCACCAATACATGAGAAGTTTGCATACAACTGAAGTTAAATAACATAATCAAAATATTGGGAAGTACACTATGAGTAAGCATTGGTTTAAAGAAATCCACATTTATCACTACATAGTATATTTCCAATGGTCATAGTTTGTCACTATGTAATTTTGGGTCACGGTCTTCACCCAGGACAATATTAAGTGTGACAAATTTATGGGTTACGTTTCCCCCCCATGACCCACATGAGAGAACGTGGGTTATGGTCTTTGCCCTGACCAGTCATCACGGTCAGCCAGGATCAAGAGTGAATTTTTCTTATGCTACCCACCTGTTATAGCTACCACGGGGATGGTCACGGTCACTAATCGTGACCCCTTTTTTAGTTTTAAAAATAATAAAATATATTTTTTTGCATTTAAAAAAACCCTGTGCATTTTTTTAAACTTGTTTACAATCGCAGATATAAATATTTAGCCAATATGTAAACTTAACTAATGTATACCTGCGTGAATATGTACTAAGCAAACACAAGTTAACTAACACAGGTTTGCATGAGTATGTAATAAAATACAAAGCATGCTTGCGTGAATATGTACAACAAAAAATAAAATAGGACCCATTTTTTAAGATGTAAAACGTAAATAAAAATACAATGAATGCTTGTGTGAATATGTTTCACACGATCCTTCTCCATCTGGGCCTGTAAAATATACTTCAAAAATGTCATAAGTGCTAAGTAATAATGGACCTGAAAAATATCACAAGTCATAAGTAACAAGTGGTAAGTAAAAATGGACTAAAAAAATGTCATAAGTGGTTAGTAATAAGTGGAAGGAAGCATACGACATGTTTTTAATCCTAATTCTAGCTATGTAAAATTTTTGGTCATGTTGTCAAACCGATCGTCCTATGACTACATGATTAGTTGCTACGTGTCATGTTGGTTCCGTGAGAGGTCTTTGTACCTCTTGTTGGGACATTCAGTGGTTGTTTAGTGTTTTCACTCTTCAACAATATCTTTTCAAGCCTAACTCTAGCTATTTGTAATTTTTTATCATGTTCTCAAACAGGGAATCTCGTGACGACACAGTCAGTTGCTATGTGTTATGTTGGTTTTTTGGAAGGTGTTTTACCTTTTGCTGGGGAATTTGAGAAGTGTTTTGTGTTTTTCCCATTCAACGACATGTTTTTAAGCCTAACTCAAGCTATTTGTAATTTGTGTTCATGTTCTCGAACGGGGCATCTCATGACTACCCAATTAATTTCTACTTTAAGTCCGTCCCATATGAGGTGTTTGTGTCTCTTGCGGGGGCATTTGGGGGCTATTTTGCACTTTCACTCTTCAACGACAAATTTTTAAACCTAAGTTTAGCAATTTGTAATTTTTGGTCATGTTCTCGAAGTGGACGTCCCATGACAACGTGATCAGTTTATATGTGTTACATTGGTATAAGGGATGTGTTTGTACCTCTTGAGGGGGATGTTGGTGGCTGTTTTATGTTTTCAACGTTCAACGACATGTTTTCGAGCCTAAGTCTATCTGTTTGAAATTTTTGGTCATGTTATCAAACAAGGTGTCTCGTAACTATGCGGTCAGTTGCTACATGTTATGTTGTCCCCTTGGTTTGTACCTCTTGAGGGGCATTTTTTTTTGAATTTTCACCCTTCAACAACATGTTTTCAATCCTATGTCTATCGATTTAAAATTTTTAGTCATGTTCTCAAATTCATCATCTTGTGACTACGTGATCAGTTGTTTTGTGTTACGTTTGTCCCGTGGGAGGTATTTATGCCTCTTGGTGGGACATTTATGGGCTATTTAGCCTTTTCACCTTTCAACGACATGTTTTCAGGCCTAAGCCTAGATATTTATAATTTTTGGTCATGTTCTCAAATCCGGCATCCTGTGACTACGGGATAAGTTGCTATGTGGCTACGTTGGTATCGTGGGAGGTGTATGTGCCATTTGCGTGGGAATTTTGGATTTGTTTAGAATTTCCACCCTTCATTGTATGTTTTCAAGAATAAGTCTAGCTATTTGCAATTTTGGATGAAGTTCTCAAATCGGTTTTCTCGTGATAACCCGATCGGTTGGTACGTGTTGTGTTGGTCCCGTAATAGGTGTTTGTGCTTCTTGCAGGTGCGTTTGGAGGATTTTTTTCATTTTCACTGTTCCCACAACTTCTTTTCAAGTTTTAGTCTAGTTATTTAAATTTTTTTTGCCATGTTCTTAAACCGGGCATTCCATGACTTTACGGTCAGTTGCTATGTGTTATGTTGGTCCCGTGGGAGATTTTTATGCATCTTGTGGAGGCGTTTGGGGGATGTTTTGCGTTTTCACCCTTCAATTGCATATTTTCACACCCGAGTCTAGTTATATTCAATTTTTGGTCATATTGTTTAATTGAGAGTCCAGTGACAACACGATCAGTTGCTACATGTTAGGTTGGTTCTGTGGGAGGTATTTATGCCTCGTGCGAGGGCGTTTAGGGGGCTATTTCATTTTTTCGCCTTTCAATTACATGTTTTCAAGCTTAAGTGTGGCTATTTATAATTTTTGGTCGTGTTTTTAAACTATGCATCCCATGACTACGCGGTCAGTTGCTACATGTTATGTTAGCCCCATGGGAGGTGCTTATGCCTATTACAGGAGCTTTTTTTGGTTGTTCTATATTTTCAACTTTCAACGCCATGTTCTCAAGACTAAGTCTAGCTATTTGCAATTTTTGGTCATATTCTCAAACTAGGAGCCCCATGACTTCGGGGTCAGATGCTACGTGTTGCTTTTGTCTCCTAGAAGGTGTTTGTACTTCATGTGGGGGTGTTTGGGTACTGTTTTGCATTTTCAACCTTCAACGACATTTTTTCAAGACCAAGTCCAATTATTTGCAAGATTTGGTCATGTTCTCAAACTGGGCATTCGTGTGGCTTCGCGGTGAGTTATTGTATGTTAAGTTGATCCTTTGGGAGGTGTTTAAGTCTCTTGTAGAGGCATTTGTTGGCAATATTACATTTTCACCCTTCAATGGCTTGTTGTCAAGCCTAAGTTTAGCATTTTGTATTTTTTGGTCATGTTCTCAAGTTGGGCATCCCATGAATAGGCGGTCAGTCTCTATATGTTACATTGGTCATGTGAGAGGTTTTTATGGCTCTTGCAAGAGAGTATTTGGGGGTTGTTATATATTTTCACCCTTCAACGGCAGATTTTCAAGTATAAATCTATCTATTGGTAATATTTTACTCGTGTCCTCAAATTGAGCATCCCGTGACTATGCAATAAGGTACTTTGTGTTACATTCTCCCGTAGGAGGTCATTATGCCTCTTGTTAGATAATTTATTGGTTATTTTATATTTTAATCCTTGAACGGTATGTTTTCAATACTAAGTTTATCTATTTACAATTTTTGGTCATGTTCTCAGATCAGGCATATCGTGACTACATGGTCAGTTGCTACATGTTCTACTGTCCCGTGAGAGGTGTTTGTGCCTCTTGCGAGGGCGTTTGGGGGTTATTTTTTATTTTTACCCATCAACAATATGTTTTCAGGCCTAAATCTAACAATTTTTAATATTTGATCATATTCTCAAAATGGGCAACCCGCGACTACGTGGTCAGTTGTTACATGTTATGTTTGTCCCATTAGAGGCGTTTGAGAGTCTTGCGGGAGAGTTTGGGGGCTATTTTGTGTTTTTAACCTTCAACGACATGTTTTTATGGCTAAGTCTATCTATTTTTTAATTTTTGGTCATGTTCTCAAACCGGATGTCCTGTTAGTACACGATTAGCTGCTACATGTTATGTTGGTCCCATGGGTGGTGTTTGTTCTTCTTGAAGGGACGTTTGGGAGTTATTTTGTATTTCACCCTTCAATGACATGCTTTTAAGTGTAAGTATAGGAATTTGTAATTTTTGGTCAAGTTATCAAACCAGACATCCTATGACCCTCTGGTCGGTTGCTACGTGTTACATTGGTTCCGTGGGAGGTGTTTGTTCTTCTTACGGGGGCGTTTTATGGTTATTTTGTATTTTCACCCTTCAACGGTATGTTTTCAAGACGACGTCTAGGTATGGGTAATTTTTTATCATGTTCTCAAATTGGGCATCCCATGACTAGGAGGTCAATTGCTACATGCTACGTTTGTCCCTTGGGGGGTGTTTTGCCTATTACAATGGTGCTTGGGGGTTGTTTTGTATTTTCACCCTTTAATGGCTATGCCACCCAAATGTTTAAGTCCAAACAGAAACATTATACATAATAAACATCACAATATAGTATTTTAATTTAAACGAGAAATATTATAATGCGAGTAAAAATAAACTACCATTATCTACCCACATGATTAAGCCACCCCAGTGTTCAAGTCCAATTATGTTATTTTAACATCATATTATGTTAAAGCTATTAATTTAATTTTCACAATTTAATTAAAGTAATTCAACTCATATTGTTTATGCGACACAAGTATAGTCAGTCCACCCTATTACAAGTCCTGCACATATTGATAGGACTCCCAAAGCTTTACCCCACAAACAATCCCATTTCGTTAGCCATGTGCATATTGGCGAGGTTCTATGCATGACTTGTCATTATAGCCAGTTTGCCTAATTTCATTAGCCCTACACATATTTGTGAATCCAATGGACACCCACATCCCTATAGCCAGTTCGCTCCTTACCATTAACCCTACACATACCCATTTATATCACAGGCATTAATTCCCCATTTTATCAAGTTTATTATTCTGTATTAGCCCCACCCTCTATGCACGCCTTAAATCCTCAAACCATCCCTAGTACTCTACCTAGAGATCTCCAAACCACAAGTGTATCATGGCCTATCACATAGAAATGATACTTACTAACAATTTCCAGCTAGTGTCACACCTAGGGCAACAGAATAATGAAAAAGTTCACTACTAAGCCCCACCCTGAAAATACCCATCCATAAAATCTAACACTAACTAGTCCCATACCTAGAAGTATTACAAACCACAAAGGACTACCTACTAGCCCATACCTAGTAATAAACCTATAAATAAGGTGAAAACATAGCTACCCCAAAAAGTCATGTCGTCCCCGCAGTGTCAAATATTAACACAATTAGTGTCACCTAAGGCATTTTATTAATCTATAACAATAATTATTCCAATAAATCACATGATTACAATTTATCCAGATTATGATTATTTAATTATAATTATAATATCAATTAATCGCATTCCTTTCTTTTTCAACAACTTATATAATTTCCATTCACATACATATTTCGGCGGCATACAACAATAATTTCTATTTTACAAGAAACACATAAACACCATGATTTTACGAGTCCAATTTAATTGATAATGTTAATCTGATTTATTCTACCATGCGAACGTCCTTATATTCTAACGGAATCCCAACCTCTAATCTAAGCATGCGTGAGTTTTAAGTTTGAATTCATATTAGATATTTGAATAAAAATAGTCCCAACTTTAGTTTCAATTTTCCTAATTAGTAACTCTAATAAATTTGAAAAAAAATAACAATTATTAGTTTTTAGGTGACATTTAAAACACATAATACTAAAGGGGAACAAAAGAAGTATTCGTGCTTGTACAAAGTCATTTGAAAAATCTGATCAAATTGTTGTTTTCCTCTCGAAAAAACAATAGATATGCGTTCTTGAACGATATTGAGAAAACACGGTTTAGATCTTCGAGTATTAGGTTGAAAGTTAATTTAAATGGGGTTTAAGTATTATAAATGGGAGGAAGTCGAAACATGGGAGGCTACTACTTTTAGAGAAGGATAAAATGTGTTTTAAAAATCCTAAACTCGAGCCTTTATTGTTAAGAAAAGAAAGTGGTTGAATCCAGCTCAAACTCCAAAAGAAAATATCCCCTCTCAAATCCACTACCCGCGTGAACCGATTTGGCCCCAGGGTAGAACCAGTTCAATCGGCCCGACCAACCAAGATCCGTATGATTTAATGTAGAAATATATAATTTCCAAATTTTAGTCTCAATTTAAATTCTGATTAAAATCTTGTTTCACAAATATTAAAGTCAAAATTTTAAGTGCCAAAAATATAATTTAAATCCAAGAAAATATTTTTTCTTACTTATTATCGAGGCGGGGTAAATAAATGAACAGAACCTATGGGGCTTTACACACTTCCCCACTAGAATATGAATTTCTTCCTCAAAATTCGGCAAAGCATAAATATAAAGATCAAGGAATAAAATTAGGCTTGTATATGCCTACCCGTAGAATATCACGATTGGGTACCGATACACCGAATCCTACACTCACTTACTCCATAAGAAATACAATATATATATATATATATATATATATATATTTATATACAAACATATATAAGAAAATAGTACGTACCATGCTACCCCACTAGCCACGCCATGGCTCCTGCTGGGCCTGTCCTGCCTAAGATTCCTAAACATGAAGGGCATACACCCAAGGCATAATTGGTCCCTGTGTACCCTCGGCTAGCGCTACTAGTGCTCTCGGTGAACTTGGTGCTGTCGGTGCTGGAGGCCCTTGGTCCTTATAGCCTTACTTCTTCGAACACCTGAGAGATCGATGTCCTTCCTTTGCACAATTAAAACATGCACCCTTAAAAGGTTTAAAATGCCTAGTTGGTGCTCGCTCCCCTGTTATGCTTGACCCTATCCCTTAGGGCCCCGCGGGACACCATTGCCTTACTAAAAGGCTTACCACTCCTGACCTGCTTTCTTCTTCTTCCACGAATAGTCATTGCAAACCTTATTTTCTCCACCACCAGCCTTGTCCCATATTGGCTACTCGACTCATATTTTTTACCTAACTTCTTTTGATAATTTATCTTCTCCTTCCATAACAACAACACGACTTCCACCTCGAGAAGATAAGTAGTGTAAGATGAATTTCCTAAAACTATCGTCTTAATCAATCATAAACACCCTTAATAAAACACTCCATCTTCTTTGCCTCATTATTCACTTCATCCTGTACAAAGATTGACAGATTTGTGAACTCTTGTTCACACTCAACAACTGATTTCGAACCCTACTCTAAATCCATAAGCTCCCTCTTCTTAATGATGATAATCAAATAAGGAAAATACTTGTCCTTAAATTTCACCAAGAAGTCTCCAGAATTTTGATGATCCCTATCTTTAGATGTGGTGATACTCTCCCACCATTTCATAGCATCTCTAGTGAACTCAAATGTATCCAACTTCTTCTTCAGCACATCCGTACAATCTACCATCCTTAAGTGCCTCTCTATATCCTTGCTCCATTGGTGATCAATCATTATGTCAGCCCCCTTACAAAAGTGGTAGGATTGACCTTGTGGAAATCGGATCTCGCCCTATCCCGCACCAAAGTTGGTGTACACTACTACAGAGCATTTTAGTTTCCCCACCTCTATATCCTATCTAGATCCTATCTCGATACCGATCGTCGCGTCCTCACATGAAATTATCACTAACTCCTCGGCACCTAAAAAAATAACCCTGCCTCCTCGAAGCTGTAGGACCGAAAACTTAACTCTGTTTCCTATCTCCAGATCTGCTAGTGTTCGCCATCTGAAAAGATTGGAACAAACAACAATCAGGCTCAAAATATCTAAAGAGTAATAATCATCAAAGGAATCAAATATAGGTAATGCAAAAGTTAAAACTGACTCACAACCTATAAGACCTAAGACCATGCTTTGATACCATCTGTAGCACCCCGCGTATTCTGAAAAGCGAGGTGGCTAGCCACCACCGCTAAATTACGTTAGGTGCAACTAAATAAGTTATCATTCTCTACATGTGACATAAATATGAGACATTAAAATTTTTCCCACAAGATAATATCTAGATTTATCCCAACAATATAAACATTCATACAAATTAAAATCCATCAACATGCTATCTCCAAAAAAAAAATACAACTCCAAATTATTAAAAATTCAAATGAAATAATCTAACTATAAATATTTAACTGAAACCATAAACAACTATGGAACCGATTGGCCGACCAACTCCATAATAATAGTCTCGTAATAAAAATGACGGAGTGAAAAGTAAATTTAAACTACTAAAGAATATAAAATAAATCTCCAGCTACACTCCCAAAAATTTCCAATTCATCATATGCAGCTACTCCAATAAATATACCTTAAATGTTAGTCAACACAATGGGTGAGAGCCCACTACATGAATACTAGCTCCTCCTCTCAATGAGGGTCCGTAAACGTAGACATAAACATTATACGTGAAAACCAACACAATGTAGTATTTTAATTTAAGCGAGATATATCATAATTTGACTAAAAATGAACTACTGCAATCTTCCCACATAACTACTTCACCCAAATTTTCAAGGCCAATTATGTTATTACATCATCTAATTATGTTAAAGCTATTAATTAAATTTCCACAATTGAATGAAATTAATTCAACCCATTTTATTTATGCAACACTCGTACAGCTAATTCACCCTATTATGAGTCCTGCACATATTGTTGGCATGCCTAGAGATTTAACCCACATGCAATCCCCTCACCATAGCCAGTTTGCCCAATTTTGTTAGCCCCGCACATATAGGTGGGGTTCCGCGCACGACACGTAACTATATCTAGTTCATCCAATTTTGTTAGCCTTGCACTTATTAGTGACGCCAACATACACCCACTTCGCTTTAGCCAAATCACCTCTTACTGCTAGCCCTGCACATATTGGAGATGCAAATTCGTTTTAATACATGTTTATTATTTTAGGAATTAATTCCCCATTTTATCAAGTTCATTATTCTCCATTAGCCCCATCCTTTATGCAATCCTTAAATCTTCAAATAATGCCTAGTATAATACCTAGAGATCTCCAAACCATAAGTGTATCCTGTCCTATAATAATGAAGGATACTACTAACAATTACCACCCAGTCTCGCACCTAGGAAAACAGAACAACTGAAAAGTGTATTACTTAGCCCTACCCCGAAAACACTAACTACCTAGAAAGTAATTCCAACCACAAAGAACTACAACCTAGAAATAAGGTGAAAGCTTAACTACCCCAAAAATTCCCATCGTTCCCGAGGTGTTGAAATTAACATATTTAACGTGACCTAAGGCATTTTCTTAAGATATAATAATAATTCTTTTAATAAATCACAAGATTACATGTTATCTAAAATTATGTATGATTAATTAAAGTTATTATATCAATTAAGAAACTCATTTCTTTTTCAATAACTTTTATAATTTCCATCAACATACATATTTTGGGTGCATGCAACAATAATCTCTACTTTACAAGCTACATATATACAACATGATTTTACGAGTCGTATTCAATTGATAAAGTCCATACAATTTACTCTTGCATGCAAACGTCCATATATTCTAACGGAGTCCTAACCTCTATTCTAAGCTTGCGAGAGTTTTGAGTCTTAATTCATATTAGAGATTTGGATAAAAAAATTCCCAACTTTAGTTTCATTCTATGTATAGGCAACATTTAAAATGCATAATACTAAAGTGGAACAATATAAGTATCCATGCTTGTAAAAAGTCATTTGAAAAATCTGATTGGATGCTTGCATTCCTCTCGAGAAAATAATAAAGACGCGTTCTTGAACAATCTTGAGAAAACACGATTTCTGATCATCAAATTCAAAGTTGACTTAAATGAGGTTAAGTTTTATAGATAAGAGGAGTTAGAAACATGGGAGGCTACTCCTTTGAGAGAAGGATACAATGTGTTTTAAAAATCCTAAAATTGGACCTTTATATTTTAAGAAAAGAACGTGGTTAAATCCAAATCAAACTCTTAAAGAAAAGTGCACCTATCCGATCCACTGCTGCCGCAAATTAATTAGCCCCTAAAGACAAATCGGTTCGGTCATCTTGACTAACAAGGCTCCCTACGATTTAATGTAGAAATCTATAATTTCCAAATTTTAGCCCCGATTAAAATCTCATTTAACAAATAATAAAATCACTATTTTTAAGTGCCAAAAATTTAATTTAAATCCAATAAAGTATCTTTTTTATCCAACTTGTTATCAGGACGGGCTAAATAAACGACCTAAAACTATGGAGTGTTACACCCGTGGTAGGTGTTTTGCCTTTTTATACAGTGTTTGGGGGTTATTTTGCATTTTTACCCTTCAACGACATGTTCTCAGGCCTAAGTTTATCTATTAGAAATTTTTATCACGTTCTCAAACTAGGCATCCCGTGACAAAGCGATCAGTTGCTAGGTGTTTGTGCCTCTTCTATGGGCATTTAGGTGATGTTTTTGCATTTTCACCCTTCAATGGAATGTTTTCTAGCCTAATTCCAGCTATTTATAATTTTTAGGCATGTTCTCAAGTCTAGCCTCCCGTGACTATGTAGTCAGTTGTGATGTCTTAAGTTGTTATGTGCAATTTTTGGTCATGTTCTCAAATTGGACGTCACGTGACTACATGATTAGTTACCACATGTTACGTTGGTCCCGTGGGAGGTGTTTTTGCCTCTTCCATGGGCGTTTGGAGGATATTTCACATTTTCACCCTTAAACGACATGATTTTAAGCCTAAGACTAGATATTTGTAATTTTTGGTCATGTTCTTAAACTGAGAATCCCATGACTACGCGATCAGTTGCTACGTGTCACGTTGGTCCCGTGAGAGGTGTTTGTGTATCTTACGGCATTTTTGGGTTGTTTTGCATTTTCACCCTTCAACAGTATATTTTCAAGCCTAAGTCTAGATATTGATATTTTTTTGTCATGTTATCAAACCGGGCATGTCGTGACTAAACGTTCAGTTGTTACATGTTATATTGGTCCCTTGGGAGTTGTTTGGGTTTCTTATGGGGGTGTTTGGGGACTATTTTGTATGTTTATAATTCAACGGAATGTTTTCAAGCTTAAGTCTATCTATTTAAATTTTTTTATCATGTTCTCATATTGGCTATCCCATGATGACACGGTCGGTTGCAACATTTTAAGTTGGTCCGGTGGGAGGAGTTTAACCTTGTTGTGCAGACATTTGTTGGTTGTTTTGCATTTTTACCCTTCAACGACTTCTTTTCAAGCTTAAGTCAATTTATTCAAAATTTTTAGTCATGTTCTTAAAATTGGCAACCCATTGCTCTACAGTTAGTTGCTACATATTACGTTGGTCTCGTACGAGGTGTTTGTGCCTCTTGCGAGGGAGTTTGGAGGATATTTTGCATTTTCACCCGTCAACGACATGTTTCCAAGCCTAAGTTTAGGTATTTGTAATTTTTGGTCATCTTCTTAAATCGGACATCCCGTGACTTTTCAGTCAGTCATTATGTGTTATGTTGGTCCGGTGGGAGGTTTTTATGCATCTTGTAATGGCGTTTGCAGTTTTTTTTTGTGTTTTCATCCTTTAATGGAATGTTTTCAAGCCTAAGTATAATTATTATAAATTTTTGGTCATGCTCTCCAACCGAGCATCCCATGACTATATGATTATGTTCTACATGTTAAGTTTGTCCCGTGGGAGGTCTTGTACCTCTTGTAGGAGCGTTCGGGGACTATTTCATCCTTCAACGACATGTTTTGAATCCTAAGTCTAGCTAGTTGCAATTTACGTTGTGTTTTTAATTTAGGCATGTCATGAATACACGATTGGTTGCTATATGTTATGTTGGTTCGGTGATACATCTTTGTGACTCTTACGGGGGCATTTTTCGGTTGTTTTACTTCTTTTTTTATCTTTCAATGGTATGGTTTCAAGCCTAAGTATAAATATTGGTAATTTTTGGTCATGCTCTCAAATCGGGCTTCTCGTGAGTACATGATCAGTTCATATGTGTTACGTTATCCCTTGGAAGGTGTCTGTGCCTCTTGCGAGGGCTTTTGGGGAATGTCTTGCATTTTCACCCTTCAAGGGCATGTTTTCGAGTCTATGTCTAACTATTTTTAATTTTTGGTCATGTTCTCAAACCAGACATCCCGTGAGTACGTGGTTAGTTATTATGTGTTAAGTTAGTCCCGTTAGAGGTGTTTGAGCCACTTGTGGGAGCATTTGGAGGATATTTTTCATTTTCACCCTTCAACGACATGTTTTCAAGCGTAATTCTATTTATTTGCAATTTTGGGTCACGTTCTCAAATCGGGCATCCCGCGACTACACAATCAATTGCAACATGTTACGTCGGTCATATGGGAGGTGTTTTTTCATCTTGCGGGGATTTTTTGATGTTGTTTCATATTTTTACATTTCAACGGCATGCTTTCAAGCCTAAGACTAGTTATTTATAATTTTTGGTCCTATTCTTAAACCGAGCATCCAGTCACTACGCGGTCAATTTATACGTGTTATGTTGGTCCCGTGGGAGGTGTTTTTGTCTCTTACGGGGAACTCTTGGATTGTTTTGCCTTTTTACTAGTCAACAACATGTTTTCTAGCCTAAGTCTAGATAATGGTAATTTCTGGTCATGTTCTCAAGTCAGATATCCTGTGACTATATTATCATTTGCTACGTGTTACATTGGTCCCTTGGGAGGTGTTTGTTCCTCATATGGGGGCGTCTGGGTACTATTTTTCATTCTCACCATTGAATGGCATGTTTTCAAGCTTATCTGTTCACAATTTTTGGTCATGTTCTCACAGAGGGCATCCCGTGACTACACGATTAGTTACTACATGTTAAGATGGTTTTGTGGGTGGAGATTGAGCCTTTTACGGAGGCGTTTCTGGACTATTTTGTGTTTTCACCTTTCAATGGCTTATTTTATAGCTTAAGTCAAGCTATTTACAAATTTTGGTCATGTTCTCAAACTGGGCATCCTGTGCCTAGGCGGTCAGTAACTACATATTACGTTGGTCTCGTGGGAGGTGTTTATGCCCCTTATGGCGGAGTTTGGGGGCTATTTTTTATTTTGACCCTTTAATGACATGTTTTCAATCCTAAGTCTATCTAATTACAAGGGCATCCCGTAAATTTGCGGTCAGGCACTATGTGTTATTTTGGTCTCGTGGGAGGTTTTTTTCCACTTGCGGGTCTGTTTGTGAATTGAATTATATTTTCACCCTTTAACGGCATGTTTTCAAGTTTAAGTCTAACTATTTAAAATTTTTGGTCACGTTCTCAAACTGAGCATGTCATGACTACACGATCAGTAGCTACATGTTACATTTGTCTCGCATGAGGGGTCTGTGCCTCTTGCGGGGGTATTTGGGGATTGTTTTACATTTTCAACCTTCAACGACGAGCTTTTAAGCCTAAGTCTAGCTCCTTGCAATTTTTTGTCATTGTCTTAAATCGGGCATCCCATGACTATACAATTGGTTGCTATGGGTTACGTTTGTCCCATGGGAAGTGTTTGTACCTATTACGGGGCTTTTGTGGTGTTTTGCATTTTCACCCTACAATGACATGCTTTCAAACCTAAGTTTAGTTATTGGTAATTTTTTATCATGTTCTCAAACCAGGCATCCCAAGATTACGGGGAAAGTTGCTACATATTGCATTTGTCTAGTGGGAGGTATTTGTACCTCTTGCAGGGCGTTTAGAAGCAATTTTACATTTTCATCCTTCAACGGCTTGTTTTCAACCGTAAGTATAGCTATTTGTAATTTTTAACTATGTTCTAAAATTGGGCATCCTATATAGTTAAGTGCTATGTGTTATGTTAGTCCACTGCGAGGTGTTTGGGCCTCTTGCGAAGGCGTTTGTTTGGTGTTTTTCATTTACACCATTCAGCGTCATGTTTTCAAGCCTAAGTCTAGATATTTGTAATTTTGGGTCATGCTCTTAGACTGGGTGTTATGTGACAACTCATTCAGTTTCTACATGTTATGTTTGTCCTATGTGATATGTGTGAGCCTCTTGTGGGAGCGTTTGGGGTTTGTTTTATATTTTCACCAATCAACGACATGTTTTCAATCCTAAGTCTAGTTATTTGTAATTTTTGTTGATTTTCTCAAACCGGGCTTCCCATGAATATGTCAGTTGTTACATGTTAAATTGGCCATCTGGGATGTATTTATGCCTTTTACGGGAGATTTTTGGAGCTATTTTGTGTTTTCTCCCTTCGACAACATGTTTTGAAGCCTAAGTCTATCTATTTACAATTTTTCATCATGTTCTCGAACCAAACCTCCTGTGACTACGCAGTCAATTGCTACGTGCTATGTTGTTCCGTGGGAGGTATTTGTGCCCCATACGAGACTGTTTGGTGGGTTACTTTGTATTTTCACCCATCAATAGCATGTTTTCAAGCCTAAGTCTATCTATTTGCAATTTTTGGTTATTGATTAAGCAGTAATTCTTCCAAAATTGCTCCCTAATTTTGTATTTTTTTACATCCCCAATAATGAAATTGCTCTTGAATTATCTCATTTCCATGCTACTGACCCTTCTACATAGTGTTGCGAGTTTTGTGCTTTTTTTAGGTCATTTATAGGTATTTATTGCTAAGGATAGAAAGGAGAAAGTCAAAGAAAAAAGTTAAAAGGGCAAAAGTGGATTTCCATTCGAAATCCGAAAGAAGACCCAACATGAAAGTTGAAGATCTCAATTCAACGAGTGCATAAGAATAAGTGACGTCCAATTCCGAGTTCCATGGAAGAAGTTGCAGGGTTCTAAAGATGCGAGATATTGAAGACAAATTAAAGAGATTTTAAAGACAAAATGCGGACCTATCCGTGTTCCCAATGATGGGACCGGTCCGGACCCTCAAAACCTACTCGCAAAAATCACATAGCGGACCGATCCCATTTCTAGAAAAAAAGGACCGGTTCGGATCCTCATCACTCACTAGAAAATTTGACAAGGTGGAACGATCCTATTTTTCAGAAAAAAGGATCGATCCGGATTTGAATGAGGACGGATCCGCAACTGAAGGCACGAACCGGTCCTTCGAGGATAAACTTGCTTTTCTTATTTCGATTTTAGAGTTTGAATCATCTACAACTCTGTATTTCTCATGATGTATTTAACCTCTAGTTATTGTTAGACAAAGGAGTTCAATTTTTAGTTTAGCTAAGTAGGAGTAGAGGGTTTTTGTAGTAAAAAAACCTAGTTTTCCAAAAGAAGATTTTGCTGTAAGGATTTGAGTTTAATTTCTACAATTCAAGTAACACCTTTACTTTAATTTTCGATTGCTCATTAGTTTTAATTGCTCGTTTTGAATTTGAAATTCTCTTTTCAATCAGTTTCTTTAGAGTTCATGTTTTATTTCTTAAAAACCCTGTTTTTCTCTAAGTTAATTATGTCTAGCTAATTTTCTAATTGTTGGGGTGCGTGAATCCCATCCGATGTAATTCATGATAATGGGAAATATACTTTTGAATTAAAATATTAGATTAATTGAGTTGCATAACTGGTGCAGCCGTCCTAGGACTTTTGATCTCGATTACCCTAGGTAATCGAGATCCTTAAAAATGCGGCGCGCGTATTAGTTAATAAGACACCGCCTTATTCGTCCTTTGATTACATACTGTGCGGGCTATAATCCCTCATATGCGTAATGCTTGGGAGTACTAAAAACTAGGTTCATTTAAAATTCTAATTCCGAATCTAGTAACCTATAAAGTGAATTACTAGGGTGTGGGGGATTGTAACCCGACCTATTTATCTTATGTCATAGCTAATTTTTTAGTCCAATTGTCATCAGCTCTTCGTTTGATTAGTGTAGTTGCATTTTGTTGATTCGTAATTACTTTAGTTAATCATTATCAAAATTGCATCTAGTTGCAGTTTTTTCGTTTCCCAAATCACCTTTTCATTCTTTTTAGAGTCAAAGCTAGGTTACCCTTATCTTTTCGACATCCTCACAACTCTGTTCGTCCTTTTTCTCTGAGGATGGATACCCAACTTATCGAATTGTTACTTGAGCGACAAGTTTGCACTTGAGCCTAGATTGCACGCACTCAGATACAAATTTGTGGCCGCGTCAAGTTTTTGGTGCCATTACCGGGGAATTAAGTAGACTTAGGTTAGATCGAGTCAATCTAAAACTTCGACCAAAAAAATAAAAATAAAATTTACTTTAAAAATAAATAAATAAATAAATAAATAAATAATAAAAAAAATCGTCATCTCTCAAAAGCCTTTAATGAAAAATCCTGAACATACTCAGACTCCTCACAATACTCCAACCAGAATCCACGAAAATCCGATTGTTGAGTATAACTCTGAAAGCCCCCACACACCTCGCATTCCACAATTTTGGGTTCCACTTCCTACTCCTGAGCACTCTATCAGTTGTTACACCCTGAGTCAACCTTCGAGTCACACATCTAGGACACCGAGTGATTATTTAGAGTCATTTGAAAAGTGCGCGAGTGTGATGTATGACACAACGAGTTTCGTGACTGGATAGGGAAATATACCCCATCGTCCCATGAAAGATTTACTCTTTCCTGAGCGGACTTTCACCCCTGGCTGCATTTTACTTTCATATAATGCCGGTCAGTTCCACTTTCGCAATGGGATGATCCATATTCTCCTTACGTTTCACGAAATGGATTCGGAGAAACCATACCTACATATTCACGAGTTCGAAGAGGCGTGCGACACATTCAGTGACCAAGCTTGCACGCAAGATGTCATTCGTCTAAGCTTTTTCTTTTTTCTTTAAAGGATAAATACAAGACCTAGCTATGGTCTCTACCCCCAAACTACGTAACTTCCTGGAGAGATATGAAATCTAAGTTTATCTGAAAATTCTATCCACACCAGAGGACCAACTCTACCAAAATTCAAATCCAAGGTTTTCGACAATACAATAATGAGCTTATTGATAGGTGTTGGTAACGGTTCCAAGAGTTGGTAAGAACATTCCCCCATCATGGTTTTGACAAAAACCTTGTGATCTCTTTCTTCCATAATGGGTTGACAGTGGCTTCCAAACAACTTGTGCAAACAATGTGTGAAAGACCTTTTTGTGATTTGAACTCCAGAGATGTCGAGCCCCATCTTATGTATGTCGCAAAGACTACTCAAGAATGGGACACATCTGATCCTAATACCCAATCCAGGCTTAGAAAACTATCTATCACTCCGACTGCATTCGGTCTATACCATTTGGATAGTAATACCTTAATAGACCGTCGATTCGATCAGTTTCAAAGAGATATGAAAGAGTGGTTTGATGGTCGGTTGAGAGATATCTCCGGATCCACCCGTGTTTCGAAAGAAAAAGGTGTGTGCTATCTACGAGGCGGGCCATTCCACAAAGTCATGCCCGATGATTTCTGCCTATAAATCCATGCACACCGAGCAAGTGGATGCTATAGGAGGATTCAATGGAAATTTTAACGCCCCGTATGAGAAATCGTAACCCCTTTCATGGATAAACCATCTTGGTTTTAACTATGGACAACCATAAGATGCAATAAACCCACATTCACAGGTTGTCCCACCTCCACCAAATCCTCAATACCAACAAGCACCACGACCTCCACCTCCATATGTAACTCCACCGCGGAGGAATATCGAGGGTATAATAAACCAGTTTATAAATTCTCAAAGTGCAACTAATGCTAAAAATGAACTCATGTTTACCGACATGAATGCGCACATCTCCAAGTTGCAATCATCGTTGAGTATCCAAGACAAGGGAAAATTTCCTACACAGGGATAAATACCTCCCTAAGGTCAATCTAGTGTTAGCTCCACCTCTACAAAATAGAAGGAGCATTTCCAAGTTGTAACCAATCTTCGTAGTGGGAGATTTATTGATTTATCACCTCCCTCACATGACATTTCAAAAGTCAAGAAGAATTCTCCCAGCACTAAAGAGGCAGAATATATCCCCTTAAACGAGAGTTAAAAGGAAGACACTAGTAAGCCTGAGGTAGTTTTAAATCCACCCTCTGTTACGCCATTCCTTCAAAGATTGGTTCTTTCCCACAAAGGGACAATAAGTGATGAAGTTCTAGAGGTTCTTAAAACCGTTATATTGAACTTACCTTTCCTCGATGCAATAAAGAAAATTACATCTTATGCAAAAGTCATTAAAGATTTTTTTACTATCAAGAGGAGGATGAAGGTAAAGAAAAACGCGTGTCTATCCCAGAACGTGATCTCCATTCTTTTTAACGATCTCACACCTAAATAAAAAGATCCCGATGCACCCACCATTTCCTACACCATTAGAGAGAATAAAATTGAGAGAGCCGTACTCGACTTGGGGGCGAGTGTTAATATCCTCCCCTATTCAATTTATAGACAACTTGATCTGGTTGAACATAAGCCCACAAGGATCACTCTCCAATTAGAGGATTGAACCATGAAGATATCGAGGGGTATAGTTGAGGACTTGATAGTCTAAGTTGACACTTTATACATCCCGATAGAGTTTGTCATTTGGGACACGGAACCCTGCTTTGCCTCAAAAAATCGTGTTTCCATCATTCTTGGGTGCCCATTCTTAGCTACGGATAACACACTGATAAATACTCAAAATGGGCAGATGCAACTCACTTTTGGGAATATGACTTTAGAAACAAACATCTTCAGCATATCCTAACAAGCAGGGGAAGAAGATGATCTTCATGCGGTGAGCTTAATTGACGAGATCGTAGAAGAGCATATTGAGGAAAATTACAGTGGAGACACCTTGGAAGCTTTCCTAGTGTCTAGTCATGAGAGCGAGGGATCTTACACCGAGTTCGATAGAGAGATTGCGTAGTTGAAAGACTTATTCGATGAGAGAGCGTCAGACGAGGAAACGATAGATGTTAGTTGGGTTTCTAAATTCGAAGAGTTACCTCCAAGGGAGGTATGCATGGTTCCCTCTAGCGATTCATTCCTGACTCTCGAGTTGAAAAAACTACTCTCCAACGTTAAATATGCTTTCCTAGGTGAAAGTGAGACATTTACTGTTATTGTATCCTCTAGATTAGATGAAAAGCAGGAGGGTATGCTATTAAACATTTTGAGGAAGCACCAAAGTTCTTTTTGTTGGTGTAAAGATGATTTAAAGGGGATAATCCCACTGATTTTAACCCATAAGATTCACCTCGAGGAGGATGTTAAGCCCTCTAAAGAAATGCAAAGAAGGCTAAACCCCACAATGAAAGATGTGGTGAGGACCAAAATTATTAAGTTGTTGGATGCCAGGATTATCTACCCAATCTCGGATAGCAAGTGGGTGAGCCCTATTCAAGTCGTCCCGAAGAAGTCGGGCATGACTGTGATCGAAAATGCCAAGGGAGAGCTTGTTCTGCAACGTACCACCACTAGGTGGTGAGTTTGTATTGATTACCAGAAACTCAATGCGAGAACTAGGAAAGACCATTTCCCCTTGCCATTTATCGATCAAATGCTTAAAAGAATAGTGGGCCAACCTTACTATTTTTTCCTTATTTCAAATATAACCAGATTGAGGTGAATGTACTTGATCAAGAAAAGAAGACCTTCACTTGCCCCTTTGGAACATTTTTCTACAAAAGTATGCCATTCGGCTTGTGTAATGCACCGACGACCTTTCAAAGGTGCATGTTGAGCTTATTTAGTGACATGGTTGAAAGAGGAATAAAGGTGTTTTTGGATGACTTTAGTGTTTTTGGCACCTCTTTTGATCTATGTCTATCCAATCTTGAAAAAGTACTAGCCCGATGTGTGGAAAAGAACTTAGTGTTGAATTCGGAGAAATGTCATTTCATGGTAACAGAGGGCATAGTTCTTGGACACATCATGTCATACAAGGGGATCAAAGTTGATCGAGCAAAAATTGATGTCATAACTGATCTACCCCCACCAAAATTTCTTAAGGATGTGAGCTCTTTCTTGGGCCACGCTGGGTTTTTAGAAGGTTCATTAAGGACTTTAGCGCCATTGTCCGACCCTTAAATTAACCTTCTTGTGAAGAACATCCCATTCGAAGGGACTGAAGCAAGAAAAAGTGATTTTGAAAAATTGAAAAGAATGCTTGTGTCCTCTCCCATCATGAAAGCTCCGGATTGGTCCTTACCATTCGAGCCTATGTGTGATACGAGTGATTATGCGATAGGGGCTATTTTGGGCCAAAGGAAAGATAAAAATGCTCATGTCATCTACTATGCTAGTCGAACTCTTACAGGACCACAACTCAACTAATCTATCACGAAGAAGGAATTTCTAGTGGTAGTCTTCGCTCTTGACAAGTTTTGATCCTATCGTATCGGTTCCCCCATCACTTGTTTCACCGACCACACGGATTTAAAATATCTCCTTGCAAAGAAAGACGCAAAGGCGTGCCTCATAAGGTGGATCCTACTCATATAAGAGTTCAATCTCTCCATTAGAGACAAAAAAGGAGTAGAAAACGTCATAGACGATCATCTATCACGGCTCTCATCCGACGTACGTAGCGATCCTACACCCATAGATGAATACTTTCCGGATGTGCAGCTTTTTTCCAGCTCCTCTTTACCCTGGTTTGCGAATATAGTGAACTATCTTACCACTGGAGTCGTCCCTCCCGAGTGGACACCACAACATAAGAAGAGGTTTATCAATTGGTCGCGCATGTTTTTCCACGATGATCCCCTCCTTTTGAAATATTGCGCCGACCAAATCATCTGACGATGCGTACCGGATGACAAAATTCCTAAAGTCATCTAATTTTTTTCATTCGGAAGCATGTGGAGGCCACTTTTTCATGAAAAAGACAAACGCTAAAATTCTCTAAAGCAATTTTTACTGGCCTATAATGTTTCGGGATGTAAATAATAATTTCAAATCTTACGACAGATGTCAATGGATGGGGGTGATTACCCGATGAGATATGGTTCCAGTAACCCCGATTCTCATCATTAAGGTTTTCGATTGCTGGGGTATTGACTTCATAGGACCTTTTCCCCCTTCTTTTGGATACCTATACATCCTAATTATGGTATACTATGTTTCTAAATGGTTGGAAGCTATAGCTACCAGGACTAATGACAATAAAATGGTGATAAAGTTCCTGCAATAGCACATACTTTCTTGCTCCGGTGCTCCGAAAGCGATAATCAATGATAACGGCATGCACTTTTGCAATAATCCATTTAACAAGCTTATGAAAAAGTATGGTGTCGTTCTTAAAGTTGGAACGACCTATCACCCATAAACGAATGGGTAGGCCGAATTAGAAAATCGTGAAATAAAAAATATCCTCAAGAAGACAGTCCATCCTAACCGAAAAGATCGGTCCCTGCAATTGAACAATTCGCTATGGGCCCACTGTACCGCATACAAGAACCCACTCGAAATTTCCCAGTTCCTGTTTGTGTATGGAAAACCTTGACATCTTCCTAATGAGTTAGAGCACAAATCGTACTGGGCCATCAAGAGGTTAAATTATGATATGGATAAAGGCGGTGAAGCTCGCAGGCTTCCACTTAATGAGTTGGAGAAGATACGTAATGATGCGTATGAGAATGCAAAATTTTTAAAAGAAAGGATGAAACTCGCGCATGATAAGATTATTCGACGGAAAGAGTTTCAACCTTGTCAAAAGGTACTCCTCTATAACTTTTGGCTTTATCTATTTCTAGGTAAATTGCGGACCCGTTAGACTAGCCCATTCATTGTTAAAACTGTGTTTCCCCACGGAGTTGTGGAGTTGGATTATCCAAAAGGGAGGAACACCTTCAAAGTCAACGGACAACGCCTAAATCCATATGTAGAGGTGTGCTTAGAAGAATTCGACATCATTTGGTTTTCAAACACCATTTACGGGGTAGAGTGTGCTGAATTTGAGAGTCGTCACACCACCGACATGTATGGGGTGAAATTTTGTGTATCATATATGTGATTAAGTTGGGGTGGTTAGAGTCTTAGTTTTTTTTTTGAGAAGTTAAGGGTAAGCACTAAGCACAAATTCCGAAGAGAATTCCTGCAGTTGGAGAATTCTGGAAAAAAGGGAACAGAGATCAATCCTCCGCCGGGCACGTGGACCGATTCGCATGGGGGTAATTAAAAATAAAAAAATAGGTCATGGACTGATCTTCCCCTAGGCATGTGGACCGGTCCAGTTCCTGCAACTCTACAACTCCCTAGATTCATCTCCCCAATCCATTCATCTACCTCCATTTCGTCTCTTATCTCTTCCTAGCCCGATTTCCCTCCCAAAAAAGCCACCCCTTTCCCTCCCAAACCCTTCCCTCCAAAATCCTAACCCTTCCCCTTTCCCCACCTACAAATGCAACCCTCTCCCACCCTATTGCAGCACACCTTTCACTTACCCAAACTCTGTCCCTCTCTATTCCACCATATATTTCCACCACACTCACCCTTCATGGACAACAAACCACCCCCAGAAAATACAACTCCATGGTCATTGCAGAAAACCGACCGCTCCCGTTCCGTTCCTATGAGGAGCAACGTTGGTGTCGCCGCTTCTTCAGTCACACCAGCAAGCTGCACATTGAGAAATAGAATCTGTAGGAGGAGTTGCCCGCCAACATCACTACCATCTTCATCACCAAGGGGTGGTGTCTTTTCCTCAATGCGTCGTTCAATATTGTCTGGGACAATGACGTGCGTTCCTTCTATGGGTCCCTCGTGTGCACTAATAATTTTCAAGCCGAGGCATACGTTGACCAAACACCCATCCCATTCTCACTTGACATCCTCACTCGCAAGCTGACGCAGAAGGATGTCCCTCACCCATCCCCATTCCAATACCCCAACAATAGCCCTCCCCTAGACAAGGATGTCTGCATTGCCCGTATCGCCCCTGGCAACCAGTGGCTCTGAGGCCCTTTTCTCATCGGCCAACTGGACGGCAAAGTGAGCATCACCTCCCAAATCATTTGCGCCAACATTTTACAAATTTCAAACGATGCCATCATGCACCCCCGTCAACCAACCCTTGTCTACCACCTTTATGACCCAAACTCCACTATCCACTTGGCTCGCACAATTTATCGAGATATTTTCATACTGCCACGGATGAAAAAGGCATTGCCCCGCTCCCTTATGCCCGGCTCATCTCATCTCTTCTCGCTGACGTTAGTATTCAACCTCCCACTGTATTTTCGTGTCTTCCAAATCCTTTTGAACAGCTTACCCGCACCAAAAGCACGTCGCAAAGATCCATTCTCCAAGCTAGACAAGTTATCGCTGCTAGTGACAATAGCGATGAGGAGTCTGCCAACATATCCTTGGATGATGAGGTGGCATCGGATGACATGAGCATGGCCGAGGGTGAGGAGCCCAAATACGTGTAAGAGGAGGATCCTAACTACGAGCTTCCAGGATGCCACATTGATGCGTGCATCTCTGTGCTTGAAACACAACTATGCTAATAGGGAGGAGGAGCAATGCGATTAAAAGCGTGCCACAAGCATGATGCATAGGCTTCAAGCTCAAATGTTTGAAATGCCCTTCAATGACCCTCCCCCATCCTAGTTTTATGATCCATATGACCCTAGCGCACCCGATAGCTCTAACCCTCCACCCTAGTGATTAGTGATTGTGGCGGTGTAATTCTGTTGGTTTTCTTCTATGCATGCATGCTTTTTCTCTTTTGATGTACCGCAATCATTATAAATAAAAATCTGCATTTTATTCATTTGTTTGTTTTATTTTTCGCACTCTTATTTTGCCTTATTTATATTTTAGTCCTTTTGATTGGGGACAATGCAAAAGTCTAAGTTGGGCGGTGACGAGTGCGTATTTCTAAAACTTCACAAATTTTCAAAATGCCAAAAAAATTGAAAACTTTAAAATTGAAAAAAAAAACTAAGAAAAACAAAAAATATTTTTCTTCTAAAAAAATAAAAATTGGAATTTAAAATTTTTAAAAATATCATTAAAATTCAGTTTAAAGTCTCAAATTGTAAAAACATAGTACACAAAGCCGAAATTGACCATAGATGGAAATTGAGTGAACATAGGCGACTTAACGAATAAATGTGGAGATTAAGCAACTCGGTGAGATTCGAGCCTACCCTTTTTGTCAGTTTATAAATCAATCTAAGTTAATGGTTAACTCAAAGTTCTAACTCAGTGTCTAAAAAGTCATCGCGATCTCAATATCTTTATTTTGATCGGTTAAGGGAATAGTGTGTAACGTTGCCTCGAAAAATGCACTGAGATGTCTCTAAACTTAAAACAATCTCGAAATGCATATGGTAACGCAACTCGCCTTTGGACAATGAAGTAGGCCCTCATTTGTTACCCAAAAATATTGGCCAGAAAAAGGCGGGAAAAAAAATTCCCTTTGCTAACCAATTTGAGCAAACTAAATTTTTCCATTTCGTATGGCTACTCGAAAAATCTAAATGGCCCGAAATTGAGAAAAGTGAAACCCCAGAATTTTGTCCAAATAGTTCAAATGAAAGGGGGCAAAAGAATAGAAATGCTCAACAAAAATAGCAAGAAAAGAAAAGCGTGATAAACAAAAAAAATATAGAAAAAAATCAGCAAAAGCTCGGAAAAGCACTAATGGACATCTTAAGAATAGTTTCCAATTCCAAATTTCCCAAACCCATTTCTTTGTACCCATTACACCTTAAAACCTGAAAAAGTCCTAACCGAGTCTAAATTGCAAAATTGGTTACCGCGTAGAGAGTTAAAACACAAAACGATCATAAAAGAGACTAAATGTGTAAATTAGCGGTGATGTTCCTGCTCCCCTATAATCGTAATCCGATGATGAGATGCATTTACCAGAGAATTCCATTTTTCTATTTGTGTACATGAACTTGGTTCCAATGCATTTACTCTTTATATCATGCATACCGAGACAAATAGCCACACTTTAGAGAGATTCGTTTGTGAGAGAACTTCATGTGAATTTGAATCAAAACGAATTTTTGGATAAGTAATGTAATGGTCAATAAGTGGAAGTTCGAAATTAAATTTCTGGCTTCGCACACACGCACTCTGATTTGAGATTCTTGAACATGAATTGATGATGATTATTTTATGGAAAAGTTTGAATTATACAATTTTTGATTATTTTGAGTTTTCTTTGAGTCGAATTTTGTGGGTATATTCACTGCAATCCCTCACGAGAGACAACTCGTCCTACTAGGACAACCTAGGGGTTTAAAGACTTGTTGCATACGCTAAATGCAATTGCTTGCCCGCGAAAGTGGTGTTCTATCCTAATAATTTGTTAATCACGAGTTGAGCTGTAGTTGAATCCTTTTACATTGCTCGGGACGCACAAACTGCTAACTTAGGAGGGGTTTGATTAAGCAGTAATTCTTCCAAAATTACTCCCTAATTTAGTATCTTTTAGCATCCCGAATAATTCAATTTCTCTTGAATTATCTCTTTTCCATGATACTTACCCTTCTACATAGTATTGCGAGTTTAATGCTTTTTACAAGTCATTTACAGGTATTTATTGCTAAGGAAAGAAAGGAGAAAGTAAAAGCAAAAGAATAAGTCAAAGAAGAAAAGTCAGAAGGGAAAAAGCATAATTTCCATCCAAAATCTGAAAGAAGACCCAACATGAAAGTTGAAGACCTCAATTCAACGAGTGCGTAGGAAGAAACGACGTCAAATTCCGAGTTCCAGGGAAGAAGTTACAAGGTTCTAAAGATGCGAGGTTTTAAAGAGTAATTGAAGAGAATTTAAAGACACAATGCAGACCGATCCGTATTCCAAATGATGGGACCAGTCCGGACCTTCAAAACCCACTAGCAAAAATCACATAGTGGACCGATCCTATTTCTAGAGAAAAGGACCGGTTCGGATCTTTATCAATCATTGGAAAATTTGACAGGGTGGACTGATCCTATTTCTTAGAAAAAAGGATCGATCTGGATTTGAATGAGGACTGATCCGCCACTGAAGACACAGACCGGTCATCCGAGGATATACTTTATTTTTTTGTTCCAATTTTAGAGTTTGATTCATCTACAACTCTGGATTGTTCGTGATGTATTTAACCTCTATTTATTGTTAGATAGAGGAGTTCAATTTTTAGCTTAGGTAAGTAGGAGTAGAGGATTTTTGTACAAAAACCGTAGTTTTCCATAAGAGGATTTTGCTGTAAGGATTTGAGTTTAATTTCGGCAATTCAAGTAACACCTTTCCTTTAATTTTCGATTGCGCATTAGTTTTAATTGCTGGTTTTGAATATGAAATTCTCTTTTTAATTAGTTTCTTTAGAGTTCATGTTTTATTTTTTAAAAACCCTATTTTTCTCTAAGTTAATTATCTCTAGCTAATTTTCTAACGGTTGAGGTGCATGACCGCCATCCGATGAATTCACAATAACAGAAAATAGAATTTTGAATTAAAATGTTAGATAAATCGTGTTGCAGAACTGGTGCAGCCGTCGTAGGACTTTTTATCTCGTTTTCCCTAGGTAACTGGGATGCTTAAGAATGCGACGCGCGTATTAGTTAATGCGACACTGCTTTACTCGTTCTTTGATTACATATTGTGAGGGCTACGATCCCTCATATGTGTAATGATTGGGAGTACTAAAGATCGGGTACATTTAAAATTCTAATTCCGAATCTAGTATCCTACAAAGTGAATTACTAGGGTATGGGGGATTGTAACACAACCTATTTGTCTCATCTCATAGTTAAATTTTTAGTTCAATTGTTATCAGCTTTTCATTTAATTAGTGTAGTTGAATTTTGTTAATTCGTATTTACTATAGTTAATCATTCTCAAAATTGCATCTAGTTGTAGTTGTTTAGTTTCCCAAATCACCATTTCGTTCTTTTTAGAGTCAAATCTAGGTTACCCTTATCTCTTCGACGTCATCATGACTCCGTTCGTCATTTTTTCCTGAGGATCGATACCGGACTTATCGAATTCTTACTTGAGCGACAGGCTTGCACTTAAGCCTAGATAGCACACACTCGGATACACATTTGTGGTCACGTCAATTATGTTCCCAAACCAGACATCCTATGACATCTTGATCAGTTGTTATGTGCTACGTTA
The DNA here is from genome assembly GCA_949130495.1 of Sambucus nigra. Taxonomy (NCBI): domain Eukaryota; kingdom Viridiplantae; phylum Streptophyta; class Magnoliopsida; order Dipsacales; family Adoxaceae; genus Sambucus; species Sambucus nigra. Next base: position 491,687,857 of record OX422209.1, on the reverse strand, counting down.
TCCCATGGAAGATGTTTGTGCTTCTTGCAAGGGCGTTTAGGGGTTGTTTTTCATTTTCACCATTCACAGGCATAGTTTCAAGCCCAAGTCTATCTATTTTAAGTTTTTGGTTATGTTCTCAAATCGAACATCCCGTGACTACGTGGTGAGTTGCTATGTGTTACTTGCTCCTATGGGAGGTGTTTCTATCCCCTACGGTGGCATTTGGGGGATGTTTTGCATTTTGACCCTTCAATGGTATGTTTTAAGCCTAAATCCATCTATTTGTAATTTTTATTTTGCATCTTCACCCTTTAATAGATTGTTTTCAAGAATAATTATAGCTATTCATAACGCTTGGTCATGTTCTCAAATCAGGCACCCTGAGAGTATGCGATTAGTTGCTGCATGTTACGTTTGTCTTGTGGGACGTATTGATGCCTCTTGCGAGGGCGTATATGGGCTATTCTTTATCTTCACCCTTCAACGATATGTTTTCATGCCTTAATCAAGCTATTTTTAAATGTTAGTTAAGTTCTCAAGTCAGGCATCCCCTGACATTGCGGTCAGTTGCTACGTGTTACGTTGATCCCTTTGGAGGTTTTTGTGGATCATGTGGGTGTTGTTTTACATTTTTTTCCATCAGTGTCATGTTTTAAGCCTAAGTTATGCTATTTTCAATTTTTTCTCTTGTTCTCGATCGGGCATGTGACTACACATTAGTCACTACGTATTATGTTAGTCCCGTGGAAGGTGTTTATGCTTCTTGTGGGTGCATTTAGGGGTTATTTTGTGTTTTCACCCTTTAACGACATGTTTTCAAGCCTAAGTCTTTTATGTTTTGATCATTTTCTCAAGCTAGGCATCCCATGACTAGACGCCTAGTTGTTATGTGTTACGTTGGTCCTGTGGGAGGTCCTTCTGGCTCATGCGGGGGTAGTTTTGGGCTATTTTATGTTTTCATCCTTCAACGGAATGTTCTCAAGACGAATCCTTAATATTCATATTTTTTGGTCTTGTTCTTAAATCAGGTATCCAGTGGCTACATGATGAAGTGCTATATGTTACGTTGGTCCCTTGGGAAGTGTTTGTGCCTTTTTCGAGGGCGTGTGGGGACTGGTTTTCATTTTCACCCTTCAATGGCATATTTTAAGCCTAAGTCTAATTATTTATAATTTTTTGTCATGTTATCAAACTAGGCATCCCGTTAAAATGCAGTCACTTTTTACTTGTTTTGTTGGTGTTGTGGCATGTGTTTTTGCCTCTTACGGGGCGTTAGTTGCTTGTTTTGTATTTTCACCATTCAATGGCATATTTTCAAGCCTAATTCTAGTAATTTGCAATTGTTAGAGATACCAACTTTAAAACTACAAAGGAAAACCGTCCTGACAGTAATCAAATCCCAAAGAGTAAAAATAGTAAAGATAAATGAACATAATCTCTGACAAATCTAACGGAATAAGGAAATGGGTGACACATTCCCAACTAATTAGAATTGAAATAAGAGTGGAATCAACAACGAGGTCGTCTAAGCAAATGTCCTTCAACTCCCACATAAGCTGCAGCACGTCTAGTCCAAAGAACCTATGCATGACGCCCCTGTGGCTGGGCACCTGTGATATTTACATATATATACAAGAGAGAAGAGATAACAGGAAACGGGTCAGAGCCCGATTGTAAAACAATTTAAATTTAGTTTAGCAAGTATTTAAAATGCTTACTAGCTAATGTAACAACCATGTTAGTATGCGACACTCTCTTGAGAAATTCTCACCTCTCATATAGTGTGCACGCCTACCGCACTATTAACCCCAAAAGTTTATTTTAACTTAAGTTTCCCATAAGGTTTCATGTCGAAAATTACTATGGCTTGGTTAATTAATTTATGAAATTAACGTTCTCACAACTATCTCATTTCATTTTAAAATATTCCAGTGTTGTCACAATATTCTCAAACACTTAATAATAAAGTCAGAGTATTTATTCATTACTTATCTACCTTTATGCACAATAGAACGTTCCCATACTTAAGTATAAATATCAATATTAGCCACTCATATATATATATATATATATATATATATATATATATATACTATTAGCACCCCACATAAGATTTATGGAGCTGACATACTCTGCTATCAAGTCCCCGTATCACTCGTACTAAGGGAAATACTAGTTCAGAATCACTCTCGAACTATATTAACACAAAACATAAACAAATGGAGGCGAAGCATAGTTCCAAGTCACTAAGAGGTCAGTACATACCCTCACGTCTCTTAGGACCGTCTGACTATCAATCAGATAGCCTGTACCAAGTAATCCTATGTTCTAGGGTACTAGTCGTTATCCCCCGTAAAGGCCCAATCGAGATAAGACTGTCCCGACGCAGAAACCCCCCCGTTATAGCAAGTAGCTCGGGTACGATTTTTACACATATACATAATATATGGACAATCACACAGTCATATATATACCCACGACCCACGACCCATAATTATAATTATCTGTTCTTAATACATTCTACTCGTTTATCCCTTATAACGGACTCGTCTCTTTTATTTTCATTTATAGGTCATTACATACTTACTTCATATCTCTCAAAGTATTCTATCTGCCTAAGTATAATTTCAGTAGGCACCCTCACTTACTTTATAGTCTAACTTCCTAACGAGTCTCAATCTTTTATTTAAACGTTTGCATAATTACATATGTGTAAATCACTAAATTCTCACTTATTAGGGTGTACTAAAACCCTACTGGTCCTAGGTATATCCCAAAATGTTCTAATAATAATACTCAAGGGTTACTATGCATTTTAATCGGAATAAACCATAATAAGAGGAATATGCAGTTTTCCAGAAGGGGTCGATCGATCGATGTTCTTGGGTCGATCGATCGAACAAGAAGTTATGGCGAAAACTTCATTAACCCAATTACGTAAATCCATCTCCAACCTCAACCAAATCTCCATATATGATTCCCAATCTCCCAACAAATGATACTACAAGCACTATATACCCAAATATATTATTTTCTACGTAAAATATGTGAGTTTTCATCCAGTTTAACGATTTAAAGGGGTAAAATCTACATAGACTTCAAGAACCCTAATCTTTTCTTTGAATTTCAATTCTTCCAATTCTTTTCCATATTTTCTACTTCTAAATCCATGAAATTTCGTGGGGTATCCTTTACATACGAATTAGATGTCCAGAATATGATTACTTCTTCTACGACATGTGAATTCTAGTCTCCAAACTACACTTTCTTTCATGAAACAAGTTCTAAACAACCCTAGACTAACATAATTGTGACATTAACTAAAAATAAAGAAAGATAGATACTTGCCTGGAAATTTAGTTTCTGATTTGTGGAAGAAAGTGGTGTGGTTGTGTTCCCGTCGCGCGATCTACGATTTGGCGGTGGTGGCGGTGCAAACGGTGGAGTTTTTGGCTTTGAACTCCTTGGAAAGCTTTCCCACTTCTTCTCCAATGGACGTTCTTTTGTTTTGCTTTTGTTAGCCCTAGATGACAACTTCTAGAAGCTGATATAACCTTGGAAAATTCGTGGATTTAATTGCCCAAAAATACGAAATGTCCAAAACGCCCTCCCGGATGTTAATTAGGCCTAAAAACGCCCTGAGACCCAAACTAAACCCCCGGGTACATTATTTTGAACTATCTCGACCCTTTTGGACACATTGGCGCACTCGAAATGACCATACGGGTAACTTATAATTTATTCACTTTTAATAATACTAATTTAGTCCCGACACAACACAGGCGCGTCCTGACTTAATTTCCATAATTGTCATATTATTCCCTCGTGAGAATTTTAATAAATACAATCCTACATATTACTCTACTCAATAAGTAATATTTAACAAATCAAAATTTTTCCAATAATTACTAACTCTCATCATGCTAGTAACATTTAAAACAAATTTCCGTATTAATATTAAATTAATTTATCTCAATTAACTTTAATAAATTCCTAAATTTAAAAGCCATAATAATACGGGGTATTCCATTACGTTGGTCGTGTGGGAGGTGTTTATACATAATGCAGGATCATTTTTTTTTGTATTTTAACCCTTCAATGACACGTTTTCAAGCCTAACTGTAGCTATTTGTAATTTTTAGTTATGTTTTGTAATCGGGCATCCCATGACGAGGCAGTCAGTTGTTACATGTTAAATTAGCCTTATGGGGGGATTTTATGCCTCTAGTGGGAACATTTGGGTACTGTTTTGCATTTCCCCCTTAAACGACATATTTTTCAACCTAAGTTTATCTATTTTTATTTTTTATCTTCTCAAAATAGGCATCCCACGAGTACATGATCTATTTCTACATGTTACGTTGTCCCATGGGAGATGTTTGTGCCTTTTGCAGGGGAATTAGGGGGATGCATTGCATTTTCACCCTGTAAAGACATATTTTCAAGCCTAAGTCTATCCATTTTGAATTTCAGTCATGTTCTCAAACCGGCCATCCCGTGAGTACGAGGTCAGTTATTACGTGTTACGGTGGTCCCGTGGGAGGTATTTATGCTTCTTGTGAAGGCGTTTAAGGTCTATTTTTCATTTTCACACTTCAAGGGCATGTTTTGAAGCCTAAGTCTAGTTGTTTTTTAATTTTTGGTCATGTTGAAAAACTGGGGATCTTGTGAGTATGCGATCAGCTGCTATATGTTACGTTGGTCCCTTGGGAGGTGTTTGTTCCTATTGTCGGGGCGTAAGGGAGCTATTTAGCATTTTCACCTTTCAATGACATGTTTTCAGCCCTAAGTCAACATATTTAAACTTTTTGATCAAGTTATCAAAATGGTCATCCTTTGACTACGCATTCAGTTGCTATATGTTACGTTGGTCACATGGGAGGTGTTTGTGCCTCTTGTAAGGAAATTTGGAGGTTGTTTCGCATTTTCACCCTTCAACAGCTTGTTTTCAAGATCAAGTCTAACTAGTTGCAATTCTTGGTCATGTTCATAAATCGTGCATCACGTGACTACTTGGTTAGTAACTACATGTTATGTTTTCTCGTGGGAGGTGTTTGTGCCTCCTATAGGGGCATTTTGGGGTTGTTTTACATTTTCACCCTTCGACGACCTATTTTCAAGCCTAAGCCTGCAATTTGAACCGTTTTGTCATATTCTCAAAGCAGGTGTCTTGTGACTTTGTCATTAGATGCAACATGTTATGTTGGTCTTGTGGAATGTTGTTATGTGTTGCGCTGGTCCTGTGGGAGGTGTTTATGCTTCTTACGAGGGCGTCTATTTTTTTTTGTGTTTTCACCCTTTAATATCATGTTTTTATGCCAAGTCTAGCTATTTTCTTTTTTTTTATCATGTTCTCAAATGGATGGCCTTGTGACTTCACGGTCAATTGCTATGTACTACGTTGGTCTCATGTGTCTCTTATAGGGGCGTTTTGGGGTTGTTTTACATTTTCAACCTCCAACGGCATCTTTTAAAGCCCAAGTCTAGTTATTTATAATTTTTTATCATATTTTCAAACCGGGCATCCCATGACTATTTGTTCAGTTGATACAAGTTACGTTGGTCCCATGGAAGTTGTTTATGCCTCTTGTAGGGGCATTTTTTGAATGTTTTGCTTTTTCACCCTTCAAGTGTATGTTTTGAAGACTAAGTCTAATTGTTGGAATTTTTATCATGTTCTCAAATCAGGCATCCCATAGCTACCCAATCAGTTCTTACATGTTATGTTGGTTCATTTTGAGGTGTCTATGCCTCTTGTGGGGGCATATGTTGGTTGTTTTATGTTTTCACCCTTCAATGGCATGTTTAGTAATTTGCATTTTTTGGTCATGTTTTCAAACTCCGCATCCCGTGACTATACGGTCAATTTTTACATGTAATGTTTGACGAGTGGGAGTTGTTGATTACTCTTGTGAGAACAATTAGGGACTATTTTGTATTTTCCCTCTTTAACGACATGTTATCAAACCTATGTCTATATATTTATAATTTTTGACCATGCTGTCAAACCAGGCATCCCATGACTATGCGGTTAGTTGCTACGTATTATGTTGTCCCATGGGAGGTGTTTATGCATTTTATAGTGGCGTTTGGGTATTGTTTTGCATTTTCACCCTTCAAAGGAATGTTTTTAAGTCTAAGTCTAGCCATTTTAAATATTTGGTCATGTTCCCATGACAATGAAGTCAGATGCTCCATGCTACATTGGTCCCGTGGGATGTATTTCTGCCTCTTGTGAGTGGCTTATAGGGGTTGTTTTGCATTTTGACTCATCAACCTCACGCTTTCAAGCCTAAGTATAGATATTTCTAATTGTTTGTCATGTTCTCAAAGTGGGTGCCCGTGATTACGCGGCCAGTCGCTATGTGTTTTATTAGTATCGTGGGAGATGTTTATGTTTACTTTGGGAGCGTATGTGAGTTATTTTGGGTTTTCACCCTTCAACGACATGTTTTCAAGTCTAAGTCTACTTAATTGACATTTTTGATCTAGTTCTCAAATTGAGCATCTCGTGACTACGCGATCAGTTACTACGTGATTCAATGGTTCCGTGGGTTGGGTTTGTGCCACTTATCGGGGCATTTGGAGGATATTTTACATTTTCACCCATCACCGACTTATTTTCAAGCTTTAGTCTAGCTAATGAAATTTTTATTAATGTCTCAAATCGTGCTTCCCCTGATAATGCAGTTATTTGTTATATTTTATTTTGGTCTCGAGGGAGGTGTTTATGCCTCTTCCGGGGACGTTTGGGCGATGTTTTGCGATTTCACCCATTGATAGTATGTTTTCAAGCCCAAATCTAAGTAGTTGAAACTTTTGGTAATTCTCAAATCGAGCATCCCGTTACTTTGTGGTGTGTTTTTACGCGTTACGTCGATCTGTTTGAAGCTTTTTATGCATCTTGTGGGGGCATTTGGGGGTTGTTTTTCATTTTCAACCTTCAATGGCATGTTTTCAAGCCGATGTCTAGCTATTTTCAATTTTCGATCATGTTCTCAAACTGGGCATCCCGTGATTGTACGATTAGTTACTACATATAACGTTGGTCCAAGGGGAAGTTTTTGTACCTCTTGCAGTGGCCTTTGGGGGATGTTTTTGCATTTTCACACTTTCGTGACAAGTTTTCGAGCCCAAGTCTAGCTATTTGTAATTTTTTATCATGTTATCAAATTAAGAATTCCATTTCCACGCGATCAGTTGCTACGTCTTACGTTGGTCCCATGGAAGGTGTTTGTGCCTCTTGTGGGGCTATTTTTGGTCAATTGTACATTGTCACCCTTTAACGACATGTTTTCAAGCCTAAGTTTGGCTATTTGAAAAAAAAATCAAGTTCTCAAATTGAGCATCATGTGACTACGCGGTCAGTTGTTACATGTTACGTTGGTCCCGTGGGAGGTTTTTGTGCATCCTACCGGGGCGTTTAGTGACTATTTTGCATTTTCGCCCTTCTACGACATGTTTTCAAGACTAAGTTTAACTATTTGTAGTTTTTGGTTATGTTTTCAAAATGGGCATCCCGTGATTACGCAGTGAGTTGCTTTTTGTCATAGTTGTCCCTTGGGAGGTTTTATGCATATTAGAGGGCGTTTGTTTTCTTTTGTTTTGTTTTCACCCTTCAATGATATATTTTTAAGCGTAAGTCTAGCAATTTACAATTTTTGGTCATGTTCTCAAATCGGGTATCTCATGACTACGCATTCAGTTGTTATACGTTAAGTTGGTCCCGTGGGAGTTATTTTTATCTCTTGCGGGGGTGTTTGGGGGTGTTTTACATTTTTACCCTTTAACGACAAGTTTTTGATTCCCAGTCTAGCTATTTGAAATTTTTGGTCATATTCTTAGATCGATCATCTTGTGATTATGCGGTTAGTTACTACATGTCATGTTGGTCCCGTGGGAGGAGTTTGGGACTCTAACAAGGGCATTTTTGGGCCATTTATTCACCTTTCAATGGCATCTTTTCAAGCCAATATCTTGATATTTAATATTTTGCTCTTGTTCTCAAATGTGGCATCCCATGAGTAGGGGGTCGGTTGCAATGTGTTACCTTGGTCCCTTGGGAGGTGTCTGTGCCTCTTGCGGGGGCATTTGTGGATTGTTTTATATCTTCACCCTTCAACGGAATGTTTTCAAGTCCAAGTCTAGGTATTTAAAATTTGAGTCATGTTCTCAAAATGGGTGTTTCATGACTATATGATCATTTACTATGTATTATGTTGGTCTTGTGGGAGGTGTTTGTGCCTCTTGCGGGGGCATTTGTTGGATGTTTTGTATTTTCACCATTCAATGGCATGTTGTCAAGCCTAAGTCTAATAATTTTCAATTTTTGGTCCTATTCACAAATCGAGTGTCCCGTGACTACGTAGTCAGTTACTATATGTTAAGTTGGTCTCGTGGGAGGTGTTTGTGCCTATTGGGCAAGATTTTTTGGGATGTTTTATGTTTTCACCCTTCAAGGGTATGTTTTCAAGCCTAAGTATAGCTATTTGTAATTTTTTATCATGTTCTCAAGTCTGGCATCCCGTTCCTAGACGATTAGTTGCTTCGTGCTATGTCGGTCCTATGTGAGGTGTTTATGCCTCTTGTGGGTGCATTTGTAGACTGTTTTCATTTTTTTTGCTTCAACAACTTGTTTTCAAGCCTAAGTCTAGCAATATATATTTTTTTATCATGTTCTCAAATTGTGCTTCTCGTGACTACGCGATCAAATGTTATGTGCCTAGTGGAAGGCGTTTATGAATCTTGGGGTAGTGTTTGGATGATGGTTTGAATTTTCCCTCTTTAATTACATGTTTCCAAGACTAAGACTATATATCTGTAATTTTCAGTCATGTTCTCAAACTAGGCATCCCATTACAATGCGATTAGTTGCTACATGTTATGTTGTCCCGTGGGAGGTGTTTATTCCTTTTGTGGTTGTGTTTGGGGTTTACTTTGAATTTTCAACCTTCAAAGACATATTTTCAGGCCTAAGTATAGTCATTTTAAATTTTTTATCATGTTCTCAAACTAGGCATCGCGTGACTACGTGGCCAGTTTCTACGAGTAAATGAATACTATCAAGGCTCAACTCTTGAAAATCATTTTATTGGGATATAATACCTTTTCGCGGGCAAGCGATTGCATTTAGCGTATGCAACAAGACTTTAAACCCCTAGGTTACCCTAGTAGGACGAGTTTTGTCTCGTGAGGGTTTGCAGTGAATATACCCACAAAATTCTTTATTGACTCAAATAAATATCAAAATACTTAAAAATTGTACAATTTAAACTTTTCGAAAAATAATCACCATAAATTCATATTCAAATGTCTCAAACCATAGTGTGTGTGTGCAAAGCCAGAAATTAAACCTCAAATTTCCACCGATTGAGCATTACGTTACTTTTCGAAAATTCGTTTTGATTCAAATTCTTACGGATGCACTCACAAACGAATCTCTCGGATTGTGGTTGTTTTTCTCTCGATATGCATGATATAAAGAGTAAATATAATGGACACAAATTCACGCATACAAAATTAAAAAGAAGGAAATTTATGGTGAAAAGATCTCATCATCGGAATACGGTTATTAGGAAACGGGAACATCACCTCTAATTCACACCATTTTAATCTCTTATTTTATCTTTTCATGTCTTAGCTCTCCACGCGGTAACCAATTTCGCCATTCGGACTCGGTTAGGACTTTTTGGGTTAAAAGGTGTAAAGGGTAAAATTGGGAATAGGCGGATTGTTCGGAATTGGAAAATGTCCTGATGACGTCCATTAGTGTTTTTTCGGGCATTTTCTCATTTTTCTCTTTTTTTTTCTATTTTCATTTTTTCTTTTCTTTTTTTTTCTTGCCCCTTTTTATTGCACAATTTGGACTTACTTGATGAATATTCACAATTTCCACAATTCCGGGCTATTTGGGGTTTTCGGGTTATCAAACGAAAGGAAAATATTTTATTAGGCTCAAAGTGGGTTGCAAAGGGATAATTTTGTTTTTCACAACTTTTTATGGCCAATATTTTTGGGTAACAAACGAGGGCCTACTTCATTGTCCAAATTGCTAATCGAATTACCATATGCATCTCGAGATTAATTAAGTTTAGAGATATATTTAGCACGAATTTTGAGACAACATTTCACACATTTCCCATAACCGATCAAAACAAAGGATTGAGATCATCAACGACTTATTAAAACGCTGAAAAGAACTTTGAGTTAATCATAAACTCGAATTGATTTAAAAACTCAAAAAAAAATTGGAAGGCTCAAAATCTCACCGGGTTTGATCAATCTCCACACTTATTCGTTAAGTCGTTAATTTTCTTTCAATTTCCATCTTCGGTCAATTTTGGCTTAGTGCAATTGAAATTTAACAATTTGAGACTTCAAATAGAATAAAGGTGATATTTTTGAAATTTTTAAATTCCAATTTTTATTTATTTTGATGAAAAATATTTTTGGTTTTTTTCAAAATTTTTCATTTTTTTTTTCTAAAAAAAACACTTGGAAAGAACATGTGATTGAATCAATGAATCTAAGCAATAAACGGGAAGAATATCCCACACCCCCTAACTTAAATGTTGCATTGTCCTCAGTGCGAATCAAGAACACAACATAAAGTGAGGAAAAGAAAGATATTACCCAAATGGAGCGATCCCCGATAAGTACGAGTCCAATGAATCTACAAAACATGTTAGAACCAAGCATAACAAAAATAATAGCAAAAACTTTTACTAATTACTCTAAACTATAAAAGACAGAATAGGAAAAAGAAAAAGCTAATTATGTACAACCTACGATTTTAACTTCTAATAACTCATATAGTAGAAGTCGAAAAATTTGAGGGTTCACCCAAAATACAATTTGACTTTGAGGGATTAATAGTGTACCCTCACTATAAAGCATGCCTCCCGAAAAATAAGAATTCCGTTTGAAAAACGGAAGGCATGTGCAGAGTTTAAAAAATGAACCATCACCAATTAAAAAATTTAGGGGGATAATGAAGGATTTGGGTGCATAAGAGGACAAGTCCCATTGGGATCCAAGAAAAATAGAATCACTTCCCAAAGATTTTTCAAGTAGTATGGGAAGCGGATCACACAAACAAAAAGATTCCATATTGGAAAACAATTCAAACATAGAGTCCTTGTCCTCAAAATCTTCTCCCTCAAAATTTTCAATTGGATCTGGTGGAGGTTTGGGAAGGAGAAATTCATCAATTCTATTTTCCCACTCGCTTTCGTCTAAATGACGAAATGAGGCCCAGAAAGATTGGACTTCAACATTTAGGCTTGCATCCACCTGTCCGAACTCGCGCTAAAACTCTGCTAGGCTCAACTCCTCGAGCTCTCTCTCTTGCTTGGTGTCCTCAACCGGCCTTTCGTGCTCACTCGCCGAATGATAGGGAGGTGTGGGTGTGTGGTAATCGAGGAGAAATGTATCGATAGTGTCCTGCCATTCACTTTCCTCCAAGTATTTCGACGAGCCTCTCCCGACACACTCTAAATCTCCTCTTTCACTCTTGTTCATGGGCTCACTCATGCTCACGAATGCATTAACTAAACATACCTCCCCTACCATGCTCTCGGTGTTGCAACCATTCCTCTCACTGTGCGCAAAGTGTGGAACCCAAAAATGAGGAGACTCAGAATTTTCAGAACTTGCTTCGGCAATAGGATTTCGTGAACTTGGGTGGGAGATGAATTATGGATATAAGCACATAAAAGATGAATTTTTATTTTTTTTTTCGAAATCACTTGTAGATAAAAATAACTTTCTTGAAAATTTAACAATTTCGGATCCCCGGCAACGGCGCCAAAAACTTGACGCGACTAAGAATTTGTCTTAAAAGTGCGTTTTACTCTAGGCTCAAGTGCAAGCCTGTCGCTCAAGTAATAACCCGGTAAGTCAGGATCGTATCCACAGGGATCGAGATTGCCAAATAGTAATAAGAAAAATTATTGAATCTTGAAATGATTTCTTAAAAGAAACGAAAAGATGATTAATGATTGGGAAAATTTCTATTGAAATAAAAATCTACTTAAGAAAAACAAACTGAAAATCGCAAAGAAATTTAGATCTGACAAATGGGAGAAAATAGGGTAGGGTACAATCCCTCAATCCTTAACAAATTACCGTATAGAATACTAGAATTGTAAATTAAAATTATTGACTAGATCCAGTCTTTATATATCCTAAGCATTACGTATATGAGGTTCAAGCCCGCACCATACGAAATCAAAGGCAAATACAAAGCGGTGAATGGAAAATTATACTCGCAAAGCATTCTTAAACATCTCAAGTACCTAGGGCAAGAGAGATAAAAAGATTGACAATGTTTGTATGATTTTCTTTCACGATTCAATCAATATTTTAATTTAACCTCTATTTTTTACATAAATAATTTGCCTTGGATTGAATTCATGTACCACAAACCTTGAGAATTTAACTACTCATGATTTGGTTCAAGAATAAATTCACATATAAAATTATGGATCTACAAGACATTGTAAATAATTTTGCAAATAATAAAACTAGAGAATGGAAAGAGTTTACTTGAATTCAGCAACAAAAATGGAATTGAAATTCAGAATTTCTTACAAACTAGGGTTCATGAAAACTCTTGAAGGAATAGAAAATTTTCTCTAAAAATCTAACCCTAAAATTCAACCTCTAACCTCTCTAGAACTCTCAACCTATCAATTCTTTAGCAACTTCTAACCTACTCCTAACCTAGCCTCCATCAAATGATGTAGGGCATGGGCTTTTATAGCACAAAGATGACTTTTCCCATGCCTCTCCACGTTTTACCCTTTTAATATACCTAAATGAGACTCTTCCCACACATCTCCACGTTTTACAACTAATAAAAATGAATTAAACAAGAAATTTCAAGAGTTGTCTCTTCAGCTTCCATAATTAATTTCAACTTTTGACTTTCTGTCTCCAACTTTAAATGGGCCTAACTTCTTCACCGTAGCTCGGATTGGGGTGACGTTTTTTCCAATATTCTTGTAATTTAGATCTTTTCAACTTTCCAATTGGACCCACATCCGGACTAAGGCTACAAAATTACGAAAATTCCCTTGAACTCTCCATTTCTTGGTTTCTTTCACTGTTTTGCGTTCTCTTTCGCACTAACTTGCATGAAATACCTGTAAAACACATGAGAATACACAAAACACGAAAAACTTGCCAAAAGAGGTTAGTAGAATAAATACGAGACAAATCCAAGCTATTTACACTGCACAGGATCATAAAAATACCGAAATTAAGGGGATAAATGTGAAGAATATGTGCCTAATCAATAGTCATTTTAAATTTTTTATCATGTTCTCAAACTAGGCATCGCGTGACTACGTGGCCAGTTTCTACGAGTTACGTTGGTCCCGTGGGAAGTGTTTACGTGTGTTGGGGGTCGCCTGTGGGTTATTTTTCACTTTCACCCTTTAGTCTCATATTTTCAAGCCTCAGTCTATCTATTTGTAATTTGTTATCATGTTCTCAAATCGGACATCCCATGACTATGCGGTCAATTGCTACATGTTACACCGGTCCCATGCGATGTGTTTGTGTTTTGTACTGGAGCATATATATGTTGTTTATCATTTTCATACTTCAACGACATGATTTTAAGACTAAGTCTACCTATTTGAAATTTTTTATCAAGTTCTTAAATTGGGTTTCTCGTGACAGTGTGGTCCGTTAAAACATGCTACAGTGGTCCCATGGGAGGTGTTTGCTCCTATTACCAGGCATTTGGAGGCTTCTTTTCATTTTCACCCTTCAACGACTTGTTTTCAATTATAAGTCAAGCTATTTGCAATTTTTGATCATGTTCCTAAACCTGGCGTCCCATGATAATGCGATCATTTCCTTTATGTTGCATTGATCCCATAGGAGGTGTTTATGGAAAATATGGGGACGTTTGGGTACCTTCAATGATATGTTTTCAATCCTAGGTCAAGCTATTTGTAATTTTTTTATCATATTCTCAAACCGGGCATCCCATGATTTTACGATGTGTTGCTACGTGTTACGTTAATCTCGTGGGAGGTTTTTGGGCATCTTGGGAGTGCGTTTGGTGGTTATTTTTCATTTTCACCCTTTAGTGGCTTCTTTTTAAGCCTAAATGTAGCTATGTATAATTTTTTGATCATGTTCTCAAACTGGGCATCCCGTTACTATATGGTCAGTTGCTACATACTATGTTTGTCCTGTGAGAGGTCTTTGTGCATCTTGGAGGGGAATTTGGTGTTTTGGGTTTTCACCCTTTAGTGTCATGTTTTCGAGCTTAAGTCAAACTATTTGTAATTTTTGGTCATGTTATCGAATCGATCATCCCGTGATTATGTGGTCAATTGATATGTGTTACGTTGATCCCATTGAAGCTATTTTTGCCACTTGTACGGGCATTTTTGGCCTGTTTTGAATTTTCACCATTTTACGGGATATTTTCATGCGTAATTCTAGCTATTTGATTTTTTTGTGCATCTTCTAGGGGAATTTAGTGACTATTTTGTATTTTCACCCTTCAATGGCCTATTTCATGCCTAAGTCTAGCTATTTGTAATTTTTGATTATGTTCTAAAATTGGGCATCCCGTGACTATGTGGTCAGTTGATATGTGTTATGTTGATCCTGTGGGAGGTGTCTGTACTTTTTGCAGGTGCGTTTGTTTGATGTTTTGCGTTTCACCCTTCAATGGCATATTTTCAAGCCTAAGTCTAGCAATTTACAATTTTTGATAATGTTCTCAAATCGGGCGTCCCATGACTACAAGATCAATTGCTATGTGTTACGTTGATCTAGTGGGAGGTGTTTACGCCTCTTCTGGTAGCATTTGGTGGTTATTTTGTATTTTCACCCATCAACAACATGTTTTTAAACCTAAGTCTAGCCATTGGTAACTTTTGGTCATGTTCTCAAATTGGGCATCCCGTTGTTACGTGATCAATTTCTACGTATTACGTTGGTCCAGTGGAAGGTGTTTGTGCCTCTTGTGGGGGCATTTTTGGGCTATTTTGCATTTTCACCCTTTAACGACATGTTTTCAAGACTAAGTTTAGATATTTGTAATTCTTTATGAAGTTATCAAAACGAGCATCTCGTTA
This sequence comes from Sambucus nigra, assembly GCA_949130495.1. Classification (NCBI taxonomy): domain Eukaryota; kingdom Viridiplantae; phylum Streptophyta; class Magnoliopsida; order Dipsacales; family Adoxaceae; genus Sambucus; species Sambucus nigra. Next base: position 491,672,771 of record OX422209.1, on the reverse strand, counting down.
TGACACGATCAGTTGCTACATGTTACGTTGGTCCCATGGGAGGTTTTTGAGCATCTTGTGGGGGCGTCTAGTGACTGTTTTTCATTTTCACCCTTCGACATCATGTTTTTAAGCCTAAGTTTAACTATTTGCAATTTTTGGTTATGTTTTCAAACTAGGCATCCCGAGATTACGCGATCAGTTACTAAGTATTATGGTTGTCCCATGGGAGGTTTTGTGCATATTACGAGGGCGTTTGTTTCCTTTTTTTATTTTCACCCTTCAACAACATATTTTCAAGCCTAAGTCTAGAAATTTATAATATTTTCAAGTTCTCAAACCGAGCATCCTATGACTACGTGGTCAGTTGCTACGTGTTACGTTAGTCCCGTGGTAGGTTTTTGAGCATCTTGTGGGGGCGTCTAGTGACTGTTTTTCATTTTCACCCTTCGACATCATGTTTTTAAGCCTAAGTTTAACTATTTGAAATTTTTGGTCATGTTTTCAAACTAGGAATCCTGAGCTTACGCGGTCAGTTGCTAAGTATTATGGTTGTCCCATGGGTGGTTTTGTGCATATTACGGGGGCGTTTGTTTTCTTTTTTTTTTTTTTACCCTTCAACAACATATTTTCAAGCCTAAGTCTAGCAATTTATAATATTTTCAAGTTCTCAAACCGAGCATCCTGTCACTACGTGGTCAGTTTCTACATGTTACGTTGGTCTCGTGGGAGGTTTTTGTGCATCTTATAGGGACGTTTAATGACTATTTCGCATTTTCGCCCTTCAATGACATGTTTTCAATCCTAAGTTTAACTATTTGCAGTTTTTGGTTATGTTTTCAAACTGGGTATCCTGTGATTATGGGGTCAGTTACTACATGTTATGGTTGTCCTGTTAGAGGTTTTCTGCAAATTTCGGAGGTGTTTGTTTGCTATTTTGCATTTCCACACTTCAACGGCACATTTTTATGTTTAAGTCTAGCAATTTATAATTTTTGGCCATGTTCTCGAACCGGGGGTTTCGTGACTATGCAGTTAGTTCACTACGATAAAAAGACACATTTGGAAACATAGAAAATATATCGCGAAATTTATTAATTATGTCGCAAAAGACATTTCGGGACATACGACCACCTGCCACCCCTGTGTCGCAGAATCCCCACCTGGGAATGTATTCGGCGACATACAATACCTGTGTCGGTGAATGTATTTACCAATCAGGACGGCTACATGTCGCATATGTATATATTTATTTTTTATATTAAATAATACCTCACCTTTAGCGACATAATGGCATGTCGCGAAATTTCATCCTTTAGGCGAATTGTCGTATATGTGGCAAAAATTTCAAATTTTAGGCGACATGATATACGTGTCGTGAAACGTCTTCTTTTAGGTGACATGATATACCTGTCGCGGAATGTTATCTATTAGAAAACAAAGTGTATGTCGCTAAATTCCATCTATAGTTCCACTAAAAGTCATTATATAGAATATGATTTTACTTTTAGCAACACCCACGTTAGGTTGTTAAAAGAGTTTTTTCAATAAATAATTTCAAAAGAAGATTGCAAGATGCGTATATATAATTTTTTCCATGATATAACCTGTATAAATTTGCATCCATAGCAATTTAGCATCCAAACTACCATACAAAATGACACCATATTCAATTCAACAATTATTCATTAAAAGACAATTTGTTCGATTCAGATAAATGTATGATTACAACAAATGTTAAAAATAACACCAAATGCAAAAATGAAACACATTTCATGAAAAACATCGAGTCATCCAATCAACTAGCCCAACGATATCCAACATCGATCTGTGATAGGAAACAAATAAACATGTGTTAACCATAATTAGATTACAGAATATGAAGAAAAAAAATATACTTTTATCATAAGTGTGCCTGTTTTTGCTATTTTTGATAGTCTTTTTACGTTTTTGCTCCCCGACGCTCAATTTTCAAATTTATGTATGTTTGAGTTAATCAATTTAGAACACTTCATAATTTTAGAAAATTTGGACAGAGTTTCCTTTATTTATTCATGAAATCCAACATGTTTTAACATTTAAAATTAACTTGACGACATCAAAAAATTCCCTAAATGAACAATTAACAATTCCCTTCCAACAATTTAACATAAATATGCTCATAAATAACTCAATCGTTATGAAGGTTCACCGGACTCGTGTCCATAGTAAAAAAATAGTATCACGTGTCTTGCACGGCCCAAAAATGGTCTTACTTTAGTATTATATGTGATTTTACGTCCTCCACCCCCAATTCAGCTCCGATTATCAAGAGGTTTCTTAAACTTATGTCGGAGTTAATCAATTTAGAACACACAATAATTTCAAAGCAAATCGACACGGTTTCCTTTTTTATTCATGAAATACAACCTGTTTTAACATTTGTATAACTCAACGACATCAACAAAAGCCATAAATAAATAATTAACAAATCCCTTCCAATGATTTAACATAAATAAGCTCATACATAACTCAATCAATATAAAGGTTCAACGGACTCGTGTCCATCGTTAAAAAATAGTCTCACAAGTCTCGCATGGACCAACTATAGTCTTACTTGAGCATTATATGTTATTTTTCACACTCCACCTCCATTTCTCAAATGTTTCCTAAACTTATGTTTGAGTTAATCAATTTAGAACACTTAATAATTTCAAAAGAAATCGACAGAGTTTCCTTTGTTTTTTCAAGAAATCCAACTTGTTTTAACATTTCAATAAACTCAACAACATCAACAAAATCCATTAATAAATACTCAATAAATACCTTCCAATGATCTAACATAAATAAGCTCATAAATAACTCAATCGATATAAAGGTTCACCCGTTGTAAGATATTTTTGGTTTTCACCCACTAACGACATGTTTAATCCTAAGTCTATATTCCTGTAAATTATCATCGTATTCTCAAATCGAGAGTCCCATGACTACCTGGTCAGTCCCTACGTGTTACGTTGGTCCCGTGGGAGTTGTGCGTGAATATTACGGGGCCGTTTGGTGCTATTTTTTTATTTTCACCTTCTACTGGCATGTTTTAAGCCGAAGTCAAGATTTTTGCAAACTATCGTTGTATTCTCAACCTGGGAGTCCTGTGACTATGCAATCAATTCCTACGTGTTATGTTGGTCATGTGGGGTGTGTACACGCCTCTTACGAGAGAGTTTGGAGTTATTTTAGATTTTCACCCTTTTTTAAGCTTAAGTTTATATTTTTTTAAATTAACATTGTATTCTAAAATCGGGGGCACCGTAACTACGCGATAAGTTCCTACGAGTTACATTGGTTTCGTGCGAGGTGTTTGTGCCTTTTTGGGGCCGTTTGGGTGTTGTTTTGGATTTTTATCCTCTAATATCATGTTTTAAGCCTAAGTCTAGATTTTTGCTAATTATCATTGTATTCTCAACCCGGGAGTCCCGTGATAATGCGATAAGTTCCGACGTGTTACGTTAGTCTCGTTCAAGGTGTTCTTGTATCTTACTAGGCCATTTTGGGTTTATTTTTTATCTTCACCCTCTAATGGCATGTTTTGTGCCTAAGTATAGACCTTTTCAAATTATCATCGCATTCTCAAATCGAGAATCCCTTGACTACGCAGTAATTTCTTATGTGTTACGTTCATCTCGTGCAAGTTGTTCGTTCCTCTTAGGGGGCTGTTTGGACGTTATTTTGGGTTTTCACCCTCTAACGACATGTTTTAAGACTAAGTCTAGATTTTTGTAAATTATCGTTGTATTCTCAAACAGGGCCTCCCATGACTACGTGATAAGTCCCTACGTGTTATGTTGGTGCGGTGGGAGGTGTTCGTGCATCTTACGGCGCCATTTGGAGCTATTTTGGATTTTCATCCTTTAACAACATGTTTTCAACCTATGTCTATACTTTTGCAAACTATCGTTGTATTCTCAACCTAGGAGTCCCGTGAATATGCAATCAGTTCCTACGTGTTATGTTGGTCCCGTGGGAGTTGTTCGTGCCTCTTACGGGGCCGTTTGAGGGTGTTTTTGGGCTTTCACCCTCTAAGGCCAAGTTTTCAAACCTAATTCTAGATTTTTGCAAATTATCATCACATTCTCAAATCCAGAGTCCCATGACTACGCGAATAGTTCCTACGTCTTGAATTTGTCTTGTGTGAGGTGATCATGACTTTTACGGGGAGGTTTCAACATTATTTGGGTTTTCACCCTCCAACGACATGTTTTAAGCCTAGGTCTAGATTTTTGCAAATGATCATTGTATTCTTAACCCGAGAGCCCAGTGACTATGCGGTAAGTTCTTACGTGTTTTATTGGTGTCGTGCGAGGTGTTTGTGCATCTTACGGGACTGTTTGGGGTCTGTTTTTTTATTTTCATCCTCTAATGGCATGTTTTAAGCCTCAGTCAAGATTTTTGCAAATTATTGTAGCATTCTCAAATCCAAAGTTCCTTAACTATGAGGTTGTTTTAGGTTTTAGCCCTTTAACGACCTGTTTTAAACCTAAGTCTAGATATTTATAAATTATCATCGTATTCTCAAACTGAGAGTCCCAAGACTACGCGATAAGTCCCTACGTGTTATGTTGGTCCCGTGGGAGGTGTTCGCGCACCTTACGGGGCTGTTTGGAGCTATTTTGGATTTTCTCGCTCAAACTCATATTTAAATCCTAATCCTAAATTCTTTAAAAAATATCATCGTATTCTCAACCTGGGAGTCCTTTGACTATTCGATCAATTCCTACATGTTTCGTTGGTCCGATGAGAGATGTTGGTGCCTCTGACGGTGCCATTTGGGGGTTGTTTTAGGTTTTCACCCTCTAACGACATGTTTTTTAGCTTAAGTCTACATTTTTAAAAATTATTATTGTATTCTCAATCAATAAGTTCGTACGTGTTACATTGGTTCATCGAGTTGTTCGTGCGTGTTACGGGGCCATGTGGGCGTTCTTTTGGGTTTTCACCCTCTAATGGCTTGTTTTAAGACTGAGTCCAGACTTTTGAAAATGATCATTGTATTGTCATTCGAGGAGTCCCATGACTAGGCGGTAATTTCCTACGTTTTATGTAGGTCTCGTGTGAGATGTTCATGCATCTTACAGGACCGTTTGGGGTCTACTTTTTTACTTTTGCCCTCTAATGGCATATTTTAAGCTTAAGTCTAGATTTTTGCAAATTATAGTTGCATTCTCAAATTGGGAGTCCCATGACTTCACGATATGTTCCTACATGTTATGTTGGTGTCGGTTGAGATGTTCGTGCCTCTTACGGGGCCGTTTGAGCGTTGTTTTGGGTTTTAACCCTCTAAAGACATGTTTTAAGCCTAAGTCTAGTTTTTTGCAAATTAGCATCGTATTCTCAAATCAGGAGTCCCATGACAATGCGATAAGTCCCTACGTGTTATTTTGTTTCTGTTGTAAGTGTTCGTGTATCTTACAGGGCCGTTTGGATCTGTTTTGGATTTTCACCCTTTAACGATATGTTTTAAATCTAAGTATAGATGTTTGGATATTCTCATTGTATTCTTAACCTAGGAGTCCCGTGATTACGTGATCAGTTCCTATGTGTTATGGTGGTCATGTGGGAAATGTTCGTGCCTCTTACGAGGCCGTTAGGGTGTTGCTTTAGGTTCACCCTCTAACGACATGTTTTTAAGCCTAAGTCTAAATTTTTTCAAGTTATCGTCGTATTCTCAAATCAAGAGCCCTGTAACTAAAAGGTAAGTTCTTACATGTTACATTGGTCTCTTGAGAGGTGTTCGTGCATGTTACGGGGCCATTTGGGTGTTGTTTTGAGTTTTTACCCTTTAACGACATGTTTTACGTCTAAGTCTAGATTTTTGCAAATTATCGTTGTATTCTCAAATGGGGAGTCTAATAACTACGCGGTAAGTTCCTGCGTGTCACATTGGTCTCCTGGGAGGCATTCGTGTCTCTTATGAGGCAGTTTGGGGTTTGTTTTGCGTTTTTACCCCCTAAAGGCATGTTTTAAGCATAAGTATATGAAAAACGTTTATAACACTATAGTTTACAATTGGTGAACCCAAGATAATGTTTTATCATAAATTGTATTTATGTAATATGCTTATTTGTATTATAATTTTTCTAACATAATTAGTTGCTTTTTCTCCGCATTTTGGCCTTGTTTTGTCCTATTTATATTTTTGTATTTGGGGAGCAATATGCCCCAGTTTTGGGTAGAAATAAGCCCTTCTTTTGGGCAAAAATTGACTGTTGTTTTGGGCTGAAAATAAACTGCCTTTTGCCCCTGTTTTGGCCTATTTATGTTGTTGTTTTTTGGCCTCTTATTTATGTTTATGTTTTCATTGTTTTGGCCTATTTATTCTAGGCATATTGTGAAAAAATTACTGAGACTTTTCAATTTAATGCCGTAATTTCTAAAGAAAACTTACGACGATGTTGTTTTGGCCTATTTATTAGGGCCATTTTGTTATTTAATGCTGCAATTTTTAAAGAGAGTTTGAGACTTTGAGACTAACCCTATTTCATTTGCATTTTGGTAGGCATCTGATGAACTCTCCGCGCCATAGCTTCTTGAAATTATCCCATTTTTCTCTAATAATGTCATCAACTTCTCAAATCTTCTATTCTGAGCAATGTTTAGTTCTTGAAGAGAAGATATCTTATCTTTCAAGTTTCTCAAACCTTCATTATGAGGCTGGGACTGTGTTATTACTGTTGAAGTGTCAGAGGTCTTTAGACCGACACCAGATCCTCTTAAACATCCCGAGTTCTTCCTAAGTACCTCAATTTCTATCTCCTCACGTGACATCTGAACTGCATCGATCTCCTTCAATCTCGCATTTTGCTTTAGAAACGCATCCTACCATTTTGAAAATATATATAAGGTAAAATGTTTCTTCATTAAAATAATGTTAGTTAAAAGAAACAATATGAACATCATAATCCTCGATATAAAACAATATAAGGTAAAATGTTATTAATGGCAAATCTAACACCCTTGTCAATATCATAATCCTCGATGTCAAACTTATCATGTAATAGTAGTATCGATCCTTAATAAATATTAGATAAACATGATATTACATGAATTTGTAATTATATTGAAAAATACCCGGACTCTTTGAATTATTGGCTCCTTTATCGAGGGATCGATTTAATCCCAGCAATAGACGTTTTGAAGTCGGGTGACATTTCTGATCTCCATGACAAGTTGTTATGCAAATATAGGAGCATGTAATCCCATCAGTGCTCCATCACTAAGTGGGACCTCAACTTTAAGCTTCCTATAATGGAGCACAACTTTCCCCATCATTTTTCCTACGGTAGGCCCCCTTACACATATCTTTGTAGGAGATGAGAGCAAAAATTAAATCGAGTGAACACATTATAAATATTGTCAACATCAAATTAAGTGAACATGTTGTATCTATTACTTGTGCTGCGAGAAACTAAGTGTACGGGTCGGGACACTTGATACAAAGTATTAAATGTCATGGGAGTTGTTCTTACCCCAATTATCGATGAAGAATAATGCAGAGAGGTATCAAATTCCGCAGGTACAATAACCTCCTCAACTATGCGTGTGGAAGAATGTGATAAAATATCAAGCATCATGTGGGATGCATCCTACCCATCCATGGTTGTGGAATAAGGACGTGATCTTTTAACAGGGGCTATGAATGAAACCTAAAAAACAATATATAATAAATAATTTGTGATGACATTCATAACAATTGCCAAGAGTATGTGTTTTTAGAGTTTAACTTCAATATGAGAGATAAAATCAAATTTAAATACACTTTCTAACACAATATACCTTCTATTTTTTAGGATCAATATACTCATTATGGGCATCATCTCCGACATACAAACTCGGCTCTTCCCCATCATCGAAAGGTATATACTCATCATCGTCCTCACTCACATTTGTTGTTTTTTTCTTAATCAAGGTTTCATGCTTGTTCTTCTCAACCACACTCCTTAAAGAATTTTCCAAATGAGACACCCCAAGGGCAGTCATTCTCATTTTATTATTTGCAATATTACTTAGTCTTTCTTTCTCATAGGCTGACACCATATGGGTCGTATATCCAGGTTTGACCCACCATTTTTGTTTGGGGGGGGGGGGGGGGGATTTTCGCAACTACTAAAACAAAAGTGAAAAAAACATGCATTATATATAAAATACAAGACATTAATTAAATCGAATTGTATAAAATAAATTACAAAGAGGAGAAAACACATAAACAATGACATAAAATGTAAACATACAATTTTGTTAAGAACATTTTTCCATTGACATAACACAAGTTACAAGACTAAATGTCACTATCTATATCAAGATTTGTATCAATATTGGAATCCAAATACATTTTCTTGTCACCCTTTTCCTCATCTCTATCCGTTGCAATAATTTCATACTCATCATCATCATACTCTCTAGTTATTTCCATAAGTCTCTCACTTAGTGTAGTCTCGGGATTAGCATCAATCCTAGGATGTTGAACATTACTATCCTCAACGAGAATTGGGATGACCCCATTGGATTCATCCTGTTGGAAATTCTGACTTCTACGACGATTGTCACAGTCTCTAGTATAGAATCGGACTCCGTTGCAAATGCAACCTGAATAAAGATTCACTATCACATTGGGACCATTTGCTAATGACCAAAGTTCATTATATACTTATGGAGATCTTTGCGTTCGTAGCATATTCATCTGGAAAAACATATATAATGTGTTACATGTTCATGTTAAATGTTAATTGAATATATGTAAATCCATTTAAATATCCTACTCGTTCTTTGAACCACTTTGAAAATGTTTGACGTTGTATTTGGATTATCTCACGTCCATATTGATTCTTTAGTTGATTTTTGTGCTCCCTATTTAATGAAATTTTGTTGATAAGTATATATATATACATGCATATATATTTTAAAAAATATTCCAAGTTGTGCATGTGCCATTAATTTGAACAACTTAATCTAGATATAACTCGACCTCATAAGTGTTATACAATACAAACCACTTAGCCATATTAATCTTGTTCTCAAACACTTTGGCAGCTCTTGCAATGTTCCCCAAAGGATGAACATTTTTAGTGAAACCCATAAACCCAAGGCCATATTCACCACCATCCTCATCATGTTCTTCTCTATTAAAAACATTTTTGACATGAGTAAGGTACAATGAGCAAAAATTTAAACACTCTTTGACATTATAAGCCTCAGTAGTGGAACCTTCTGGTCGAGGTCTATCGGACACATACTCTTTCAGCGTTACAAGAAACCTTCAAAGAAATACTTTTTATGTCAATAGTAAATATGTAAAACAATTGGGAAAAATATATCCAAATCCGTAATAGGACTTCTTGATGAAACAATTACCTTTCAATTGGGTACATCCACCTATATTGCACAGGTACGACAACCTTGTCTCTCGTGCTAAGTGAACCATCGAATGGACCATCACATCGAAAAAAGTAGGAGGAAAAATCTTCTCCATGTTACAGAATATCATAGAAATCCTCTCTCTCCTTTGGGGTCAATGTATATGCTTCTATAGGCATGACAAAGGATCCATCGAGACATCTTTGAAATGAAATTATGTCCTTATGACCATATCCTCTGAATCAAGACGTGCCTTTTCAGTGTCTTTGTTTTTCCAATCCATTTTCAATATAGTTCCAATCAAATTATTGCATATGTGTTTCTCTATGTGCATAACATCAAGGTTATGACAGAGCTCAAGTTTCTTCCAATACAAGAGATAAAATATGATGCTTTTCTTTGTCTAATTCAATTCTGTTTTATCACAGGGTCTTTTCTTATTATTTGGATGCTTTCAAAACTTGACATCTAGAAGGTGATCCAACTGACTAATTACCATTTCCATCGAGTATTCCAAGGATTTAGTTAGATGTTCAACCTTATAGTTAAAGTCCATACTCCTTCGCCAAGGGTGGTATTCTTTTAAGTAACATCTATGGCCCATGTATCCAATCTTACTTCTTAAATGTGGAGATAATGAATCATCATTACAAGGGGAAATCAAGATAACCATTATTGCTCCACCTAAACAAGTTATCGTATGAAGGAAAGTCGTTTATTGTCCATATTAGAGCCGTGTGCATTCAAAAAGTTTCTTCACGAGAGGCATCATAAGTCAATACACCATTTTCCCACAAATTATTCAGCTTAACGATCAACAGTTCCATGTAAACATCGATATCTTTCCTTGGGGCCTGTGGCCCAAGAATAAGTAGGGACATCATGAAGAAGGGATCCTTCATGCACTTCCAGGGTTGCATGTTAAGGGTCATAAGTATCATGGTCCACAAGCTATATTAGTTGCTCATGTTTCCAAAAGGTTTTAATCCATCGGTGGCCATACCTAGCCTCATATTTTGAGGCTCATGAAAAAACTCAACATAATTTCAATCAAAATCTTCCCATGCCTCACTATCGGTCGGATGCCTCATGATCCCATCATCCACATGCTTATCACTACACCATCTCATATGAGTAACTATATTCCTCGACATGTACAATCTTCACAACATATGTGTCAAAGGGAGGTAACACATGACCTTATAAAGGATGTTTTACCATTCTCGTCATTAAGTCTGTATCTCAACTCCCCACATACTGGACATTGTTCTAAAATAAAATTATCTTTCCAGAAAAGCGCACGATCATGTTTGAATGCATAAATGGTCTTATATCCTACGCCTAAGTCACATAAGAATTTCTTAGCTTTGTAGATGGACTTTGGAACCACATTCCCTTCTGGTAGAAGTTCCGATAATACTCCCATTAGCATATCAAATGACTTGTTGGTCCACTTTCCACTTACCTTCGAATGAAACATTTAATCACAAATTTCAATAATGTATACTTCTTGGAGTCTGGGTACACCTCACATTGTGCAGTCACCAATAGTTTTTCAATGTTTTGCACCTCCTCCTTTTGTGCACCATTAGAGTCTTCACTTGTATCTGATCCTCCCCAATCACGATCCTTGTAAGACTCCTACAATAGTCATCCATTTATTCGGGAAGCTTATCCCTATACTTTTCTTCATTGTATGTAATTTCATTATCACTCTCATCATCTGATATATGGGTTTGACAGTTGGGAATATATTCCATGTGGTACACCCAATAATTGTAAGATTCCATTATCAAGTGTCAGATTAAATGACTGTTTACCACTTCACCACTATGTTAATATTGATTCATACATTCATTACACGAACACCGGATAGTACCCTTATTGCTCATTTTGGCCATTGTAAATTCAATAAAAGTTCTTGCCCCGTCACAATATTTCTTACCTAATCTTTGCCTAAGTGTCATCCAACTCTTGTCCATCATATCTGTTGTACCGATAATAAATAAATTATTTAACCATGATTAATTATTTTACTACGTTATTGTTCGGACTAAAATACATAAAAGGCCATTTAAAATAGGATCGATTACCAAAAAGTCCTTCAAATATTTTTTAATACACATTTAGTCCAAGATTTTTTTGTTCCCAAAATTCCTCCAAACACCCATTTAACTAATATTCTCTTATTTTTAGATGTCCGCGATAGCTTCACACATTCATTGTTTTATGTGGCAAGGAACTTTTTGGAACAAAATAAAAAGACTTGGACAAAATGTGTATTAGAAAAGGCTCGAGTGACTATTTGATATATGCCCCTTTAGAATACTCTTCAATAATGTGATGTTATATCCCGACAACGATGATTAAAGAGTCGATTACAAGATATCATTTAAATAGAAGATTACACTTATTTCAAATAGCATATTCAAACAAACTATAAGTTCAAATAAAGTATTTGCACAAACTAAACCTACATATTGTTCTTAAATGTCAAGAGTTTTAATTAATTATTGTAATGCTAATGAGAACAAGCATGGCTTGATTTTAAAAAAATTAAAGCTTACCTAAGATTATATGGTGTATACTAGGCCATCTAAAGGTTACCTAAGGTTGTACTAAACAAACCAATGCTTAAAGACTGTGATAACATTGCACACTCAATTTTAGACGAACAACAGATTTTCAGCGAAATCACAAATTTAGACTAATTAAACAGTTCTAATAAAAAATATACAAGTTATTTTATGATTTTAATTGAAACGAATAGAAAAAAAATTTGAAATTAAATAAACACTAAAAATTTACAGTTATCTAACAATTTCAAAACTCAAATGAAAGTCCAAAAAAAATCTAGGCCATGAGTATGTTGGGGGGAGGGGGGTCTTACATTAAAATAATTTTGAGGGTCTTCCCAAAACTTCATAGTACATGGGATTTCTACACCTTCCCCTTATTTTTATATCAAATGATTCGTAATTTTACAAAGATATGCATAACATAAATATGATAATTCTTTATTCAACTACTGACCACAAAATAAAATTTTAATTCAACTGCTGACCAGAAAATAAAATCTCATAATTAACAGATAAAGTCCTCACACTAAAAGCCTGAGTTTAAATACTACTAAAAATCTCAGTTCAATTAGTGAGCAGAAAAAAAAATTCTTAGATTGAGCAGATAAAATCTCGAATTATTTTAATGTAAGCCCCCAACAAAAATCTCAAAATTGACATATTCAAACAAACTAATTTCAAATAACATATTTACACAAATTAAACCTACATATTGTTCTTAAATGTCAAGAGTTGTTATTACTTATGGTAATGCTAATGAGAACAAGTATGTATTGATTTTTTTAAAAAAATAAAGCTTACCTAAGGTTATACTTATATTGTGTATAATATGCCAAAATGGTTGATTTTAACTAGATGGTGGAGAAGGACGAACAACTTTGTTCTTCTCTAAGAGAAGTTGAGGAGGCCTTTGAAGGTCCGAAGAATTCTTTGGCAGAGTCTTGATGAGCTTTGGAGTCAAAGAAAAAGCCTTGGGAAGAAGAGTTAAAGAAGGCCAATGATAGGGCCAAGAATTCTGAGAGAAAGATAAAGGCTACCAAGGAGGGAGTGGAAGATACTGAAGGCAAGGACAAGACTGCTGAGGAGAATCTTGTAGAGGTCACCACTTAAGCCAAAAATGCTAAAGGCAAAATGATTGATCTGACTTCTGAGGTTGTTTCTTTAAAGGCCAGAGTCATGGCTACCTTTTATAAAGGTTGAGGAAAGGCGATTTTTACTGCCTTTGCTCAAATTAAGTATGCTAATAAGTTTTTCTTTAAGGAAGGGTGGATTGAGGCCTAGAAGTTGGTCCACACCAAAGAAATCTTTGAATTCTTTGTAAGGCATGATCATGGTACTCCTTCCAATCTTTATGAGTAATTTAACTATGAGGAGGGATTGGGGTAATCTTCTTCTATGACTCCCGAGTCTTCAGTGGTGCCCAGCACTAGTGCCGACCTACCAGATGCTGGCTAAGACCGACCAAGGACAAGGAGAAGGTCTAGACAATTAAATTTTTGCTTGTTTTTGTATTTTATCTCTTGATGATGTAACAACTCTTGTACTTAAACTATTAATCAATGAAATAACAAATTTTTGTCTCCACTTTTTGTGCCTTTGAATGATTTAGATTTCTTATTGAACTGCATTATTTACTTCTTATGTTGTCTAATGTCCTAGATTTGTTCCATAAACTCTTATATATATATATATATATATAGATAGATAGATAGATAGATAGATAGATATAGATATAAATATAGATATTTGTGATTTTCCAGCTTGATGCTAGGAAGAAAGACATAATTTCTTATGCATGTGATCTTCTCAGGCAAAGTAGGAACTCTCTAGAAGCTGGTCATGTTCCCAATATATTTGTGATTTTCCAGCTTGATGCTAGGAAGAAATACATAATTTCTTCTGCATGTGATCTGCTCAGGAAAAGTAGTAACTCTCTAGAAGCTGGTCATGTTCCCAATTCTAAGGAAGACTTAACTTGGTTGCTCGGACTTGATGTCTCCTACCAAGTTAAAAAATCATATATCCATCTCGATTGCTTGATGGACATGTATGTTGCTAATAATGTTGCATACTATGAGATGATTGAGCAACTACAAGAAGATCACATACAGTCTAAAGCCCTACTCCATGATGATTATGAAGCCAAGTATAAGGCTTTAAGTAAAGGAGGGGGTTTTGACAAGAAGTTGAAGGATATCACCAATGATCTAACCAAGACGAAACTGCTTTTGAGATAAGATGTCGATATTACTCGTTCAATTGCTGCCATGTTAGAGAAAGAAAATAATGCCTTGGGTATGAACTTGACATCTTGAAGAAATCATCTACCACTATTCCCGATGAAGGTTCTTCCTTTTTATACAAAGCAAATGCAAGATTGCTGGAAGAACTAGAAGCACTGCAGTAGAAAACAGCTAAATCTAGGCAAACTTCTAGGCGAAGAACAGTTGTTCGACCTATTATTGAGGAAGAAAGAACTAAGAAAACTCTTTCTGACCCAGCTACCCAGTTGAAAGCAAAGGATGCTTCCATTGCTGACCAAGCTGCTCAATTTAAAGCTAAAGACAAGGTTCTTAAGAAACTTCAAAATTAGGTGGAGAGGTTGACCTTCTAATTCCACAAACAGCCCAAGGAGGTTTGGATGGAGGGTTATAATGAGGAATTAGCCCATATGCATAAAAAACATGCTCAAAGCAATTATGAAGGCTACAAATGAGGATGGTCCAACTTGATAACTTTACTGAAGTATAATTAGGACAATACCTTGTGGCATTAGAATGATGCAGGTTTCAAGACTGTGATAAACCTTCGTTCAAGTTAGACATAACATGGATTCTTCCTAATGCCATTCCTAAATGCCTAATAACTAAGTATCTATGGGATTATGGTGTCCATGATGTGCATGAGATAGTACGACCACAACACTTGCTTAATAGGCCAAGTAGCATAAATAAGCAAAAGTTAAGGGACTTTAACACAATTAACTCTCAACATACCTTGGATGATCCGCTTGCAGAAATGGACAAAGCATAAAGAAAGCGTCCAGTGGAATAACATACCTTTCTTGTATTTCCTTTTATTTATTTATTGACATTGTGATGCACATTCATCAATGCAATAGAGTTACTATTGATTGAATTCATTTTATGCAACTTGTAATTGTGAGTAAAATTTTTTTTCGACTAGGTAAACTGTATAAAGATAGATTAAATAAAATGATAAATTTTTTATATTTGATTCATGTTTGAATCATGTATATGGCCTTAGATTCGACTAATACACTTAGATAAAACTGTGAATAGCTTTATTGTACTAATTTGCAACAGTGATTATCATTGGAGACCAAGTGTATTAGGAATGTATAAGTCTTCTAGTGTTTTAACCTGGTCAGGTTAAACTTCAAGTTTTACTAACTTATTGTTTGTGACTTGCCAAGGAAAAATCATATCTGAAGTTTGAACTTTTTAAAAGTTAGAAAAGTTTTAACCATGTTATTTGGGGAAGAATTTTTTAAAAACTTTTCTGTAATTGGAAAAGTTTGAACCGTACCCTTCTCGGCGAGAAACTTTTAAAAACTTTGATTTAAAATTTCTGTCATATTTAATTAGGCATGTTAGACACTATACTACGAAAAACAAAACACAAAAAGGATTGAGAATAGAGAGAAGGTAGTATTTCATTAACTTGAATAAGTAATTACATTAAGGCTTTAATTTTAAAAGTAAATTAATGATAATACTTGCGTAAATGATCTACGTTCCAGGAATTTTTGAATCCTTTCCCCGCCAAAGTCTCCAATCGATAGGTTCCTGTTCAGATAACCGCCAACATACGATATGGACCACGATAATTAGGCTCCAACTTTTTGCTCTCATGGATTACTTTCTTAAGTACTAAGTCTACTTGCTTCAGGTTGGTCGACTTGACTTTTCAATTATAAAACCTTACAGTCCTTTGTTGATTGGAAACCATCCGAATGGCATCACCTTTTAGGACTTTTCCCACCATGTACAGATCTAGTCACCTCATAAGATAACTCATAGGTGAATTAAAATTCAAAACCATGTGAGTGGGAAGACCTATCTCCACTGGAACTACTGCCTTAGTGCTAAAAGATAGCATGTATGGAGTTTCTCCCGTTGCTATTCTTGGAGTAGTTCGGTATGCCAAAAGGACACTATAAACCTCATTAATCTAGATGCCTTTGGCTTTATTCAACTTTTTCTTTAACACTTTTAGGAAAGTCTTGTTGGTGATTTATATTTGGCTATTGTATTTTGGATGACTAGGCGGTGAATGAAGTTTCTGGATGCCTGATCGAATGCTATACTCTTCAAATTATTCATTATTAAACTGAGTAACATGTTCGGTGATGAAAGAATAAGGCATGCCATATATGCAAATGATTTTCTTCTATATGCACTGGAATGCTCTCTGATAGGGTATATCAGCTAGGGGTTCTGCTTCCACCCATTTGATGAAGTAATCAACAACTACAACCAGGTAATTGAATATTCATTTGGTGGTTAGCAGTGGTCTGACCAAGTTAATTCCTCATATAAGGTTATGGGGAAGAGATGGGAGTTTGACTTTCTTCTGGTCTCCTGTGAATGGTAGTAATTTTTTTTCATTTATCACACTTCCTGGTGAAAGCAATACAATCTTCTTTCATTATTGACTAGTAATAACCTTGCATTACTATTCTTTGTCACATAAACCTTCCAGTTGCATGTGCACCACATGAACCTTCATGCACCTCTTTGATAAAATCATTCACCTCATTTGGATGAACATGACAAACTTAGGACATAGTATATCATCACCTATAGAGGACATCTTTTTCTAGCAAATAACTTGATGCTTTGTACTTCATCTTCTTAGCTTCTTTTTTATCAGATGGCAATGTTCCTTTCTCGATATATTCTCAAATTGGGTCCATACATGAAGTGAATAATTTCGTAGATACGATACTAATTTCTATTTTGTTAATACTTCTATGGGTAAGAATCTCTACTAGGATTGTTCGTTTGAGTTCTGTTGGAGTTGTTGAAGCGAGCCAAGAAAGAGCATCTTCTCAGGCATTCTCAAGTCTTGGAATCCTCACTATTTTGACTAAAGTGATCAAAGAGATAACTTTCCTTGCTTTTTGGTGGTATCTTATCATAGTTTCTCCTTTTTCACCATAAATCTATTCCATTTGATTAACAATCCACTAGGATCCAATGTACACCAGTACCTGGTCGGCACTCAGTGATGAAGCTAATTATAGTCCTTTGATGAGTGCTTCATACTCAGCCTCGTTGTTTGAAGCTTGGGATTAGAATCTTAGAGCATATTCCACATCCAAGTTATTCGGAGTGCTAAGGATGATGCCTTATCCACTTTTAGTAACACATAAGGATCTATCTACAAATAGTTACCATGTTAAAATATCATCAGATAATTCCTTTTCCACTACAACTCCATACTTGAAGATTCTCTTGCTTTGGTGAAATTTTTCTTGAGCTACTGATGACTCAAGCTGGTCATGAGGAATCTCTATTTTCTTTTAGGCTAAGCTCTCTTCTGTAAAATTTTGCTCAGCAGGAAAATGTGGATTATACTACTCCTTTGCATAGGTGAATTCAACAATGAAATTTTTCACTGCTTGGACTTCTATTGCAACTATAGGATCATATAAAATTTCACACTCTCCTGATTCCACTTCCCAAGACATTAATCTTCCAAATTTTTTGAGTTTGTGCAACGCTTATTGCAGAGGCAAATTTGTGTAGATAATAATAGTGTGTGCTTAGAAGTATGGTCTCATTCTCCTAGATGCCTCAATAAGAGCCTAGGCTAACTTCTCCAAGTGTGGATATCTAATTTCAGTTACTCATAACGCTTTGCTAGTGTAAAACACTGGCCTCTGAACTCCGTTATCAAGTCAGATCAGAGCCGAACTAACATTCGAATTCAATACAACTAAGTATAAGTATAATTTTTCTCCCAAAACTGGTCGGGAGAGGAGTGAGGTAGAAGCCAAAGACTTCTTCAGTTCCAAGAATGCCTTATTACATTCAGCATTCCACTCAAAATTTTTTCCAAGAACCTTAAATAATTGAAGACACTTATCCGTTGCTGGGGAGACAATACGATTCAAGGCAGCTACTCTTCCTGTCAGCTTCTGAACTTCTTTTTTGTTGGTCGGGGACTGTATTTAGAGAAAAGCTTTAATCTTATCAAGGTTTGGTTATATTCCCCTCTGATTAACAATGTATCCGAAGATGAAATTAGTTGGATTGAGCTTCATCTAGTGCTTCTCCTATTAATCAAAAGTTTAAGCAAAGTTTGATATATGGTCAGCAACATGTTTTCTCTTATTAAGCATATCATCTACATAGACCTCCATGTTTTTGTCGATCTTCTCTTTAAAAACCTTATTTACTAGTCTCTGATATATAGCTCCAGCATTTTCAATCCAATAGGCATAACGTTATAGCAATAAGTTCCTCGGTTGGTAATAAAAAAAGTTATTTCCTTGTCTTCGAGCTTCATCTTAATCTGGTTGTAACTATAGTTGGCATCCATAAAACTGAGCAGCTTATGACCTGATGTAGCATCGACCAATTGATCATTATGTGGCAGAGGAAAATGATCCAAAAACTTGTTGTCAATTTATAAAATACCGCAAGTGCACGGGCTATTATAGAATAGCGAATGTAAGTACGGGTCGAACCCACGAGGATTTGTCAATTTTAATTATTAAAAGAATTACAACTGTCCAACTAGATCAAATGGGGTAGAGAATAATTATAAATTATACAAAATAAAAGCAACTACGATAAATGAGAGTAACGCAAGAGATTTGTAAACAATTAGGAAATAATTAGGATTCGGGGTCCATTTATCACGTAACTAATATTGCACACTAATTTAATGTTGTCATTCCCTTTTTATAGCTCAAATTAAATCGATCATTTAGATATGCCTTGTTGAGATTAATATAATCCACACACACGTGCCACTTGCCATTTTTCTTCTTGACTATCACTACTTTAGCTAGCTCAGTAAGATACATGACATCCTCAAAATTTATGCTCGCTGGAATTTTTTTACTTCTTCCTGGATTGCTACATTTTTCTTAGGACTAAAGACCCTTCTGCTTTACTTGATCGGCTTGGAACCTAAATAAATATTAAGCTCATGGAACGGGAAGTTCGGATAAATTCTTGGCATGTCATCATGGCTCCAAGTAAAAACATTTTTCCTTTCTCTGAGAAACGTGATCAACTCTTCTTCGAGAGAAGGATATAACCTAGAACGAATCTGAGGTGGTTCTTTCTGGCTTTTCGTCATCTAACACAATAGATTTTGTGCCTTCAATAACTTGCCCCTTCACTAGTGGTTCTTCTTCCTGAGGATCAAGAGTGTCGATGTGGAAAGTGATTTTATTCTTCATTTTCATTTCTTGTTGGTTGGATGATGTGTAATAACATTCCCGAACATCTTTTTGACTTCCATTAACTATGCCGACTCCGTAGTTTGTTGGAAACTTCATTCATTAGTGTATTGTAGAAGGCACAAATTATAATTGCTTGATTCCAACCCTTCTAAGGCTGATGTTGTAAGATGATGGGATATTTTTATCTAATACAAAGAAGAGAACTCTTTATCTTCTGCTCACCGTCTAGGAGCCAAACAAGACTTCCAGCTTAATGGTCGGTAATGGGTATACTTTCTCCCCTAAAAATCTAATTAAAGGCATGTGGTATGGTTCTAACTTGCTGATATTTAGCCCTAGGCTGTCGAATAGTTCTAGAATATTATATCGGTTGAGCTCACACTTTTAACTAATATCCTTATAACTCTACTATGATGAACCCTACATGTGATAACTAACAGATTGTTATGAGGATAAAGGACTCCACTCAGATCATTCTTGGAAAACCCAATTACTAGTTTGTCTCAATTAACCTTCCTCGACCTACTATCACTGGATTTAACCATATCAATATGTCTAACTTTTGGGTAGGCTTTGACTTCATCTAGATAAGCTTTATTTAGTTTATGGAATCTCCTCCTCCAGCATCACCACCTACAATAAAATGGCATCCAATGGATATCATGTCGACCTCAACTTCTTGTTCATCAGGCTTTTCGATAAGTTTGGATCTTCTTTAAAATCATCATTCCTTACTTTTTATTATCTTCCCTTGCTCGGGCTTCAGACTCTAACCTCTTCGGATAATTTCTGTTTCCATTATGATAAAAAAACTTGGTCAAATTTCCATGCCGAATAAGATTTTCAATCTCATTCTTTAGCACAATGCAACTGTTGGTGTTATGCCCATGATCCCTATGAAAGTCATTGTAGTTGAACTTATCCCTTTTGTTGGGGGGACTTTTTATCTATCCAATCCAATTTAAGTCTCTAGTTCCCTTGATTTCTCCCAGGATATAGTGTACACCATTATTGAGTAGGGTATATTCATCATACTTCCTAATTCGATCTGGGCTTTTATCTTTCTGATCCTTTTTTAAGGAATTGCAGTTATTTTTCTGGCCTTAACCTTTGGTATTAGGAGCTTCCTCGGCATTCATTACTTTTTCAGCATTAGCCCTTAGTTCTGTCCTTGATTTAGGTGGATTTTTTGCCAAGGCATAGTAAAGATCTTTGTCAAGTAACCCATTCATAAGAGGTGCTATGACTGTTTTCTCCTCATAGTCTACCACTTCTAGCTTTTCATTATTAAAACAAGTAATATATTCTCTAGTGCTTTCTCCAGGCTTTTGTCGCATAGTCAAGATATGAGTGACAGTCTTAATCAGCTTAGCCCCAAAACAAAAGTTATCAATGAATATCTCAGCTAATGGGAGAAAACTTAAGATATTACCTATAGAGATATTATTATACTAAATCTGTGTTGACCCAGTTATAGAACTAGGGAAATGTCTACATCTCATTTAGTTGGGAACTGATTAGATGTCGACATCGTATTGTTATTACTTTATATACAGGAATGGATCAGTTTTTACATCACACACGGGAGTAACCGCTGGTAGTTTTTACTTGAAAGGTGTTGGATATTCCACAATTGCTTGAATGAAAGGTGATCCTCTGATAAAACTCCTTTGCAATGGATTCTTTATCTTGTCCATTTCTCCTTGCCTATCTTCCAACTTTTGCACGGATCCTTTCCACGAATGCCCTTATGGCTTAGACTTGGATGAGGTAGATTTGGAAGCATTGTTTTGCTTATATGCTCAGCTCTCCTCCTGAGAGCCCTGCTCGGCATGCATAGATCCCTCACACTCGCCCTAGATCTAGTCGAACCTTCTCTATATTCGTTGAGGTGGTCCTTCTATATATGATGCCCATAGGTAACTCGGGGGCCTAGCTGGTCAAAGATAAACTCCCTGCTGAGCCTTGCCAGGATGTTTAATCTTTCTTTAGAAAAAATATCCTCCACTATAATAATCAGTTGACTGGAATAAAGAAATTGGCCACGATGATATGAACTATGGTGTGAAGAATGAGAATGATAACTTCTTTCATGCCTAACTGGTGGTGTTGGTGGCGGCATGTCCCTTGTGGAATTAGAGAACTTAGATTGCATGGTGCGAGCCATTTTCTTGATAGTCTCCTATATAGCTTATTGACCTTTAGCAAGGTTGAAAAGAATGCCTTGTAAATCTATTGAACTATTGGGAGTAGATGGAATGGTAGTGTTGCCTTCATTGGGAGAATTATTTTCAGGATCATTAATTTATTCAAAGATAAAGAAACGAAGAAAATGGTAGAGAACAATGACAAATAAACGTTCGACCTCAATCAATTAATGTCTAAAAATAGACTAACTCCAATTTTATAATCACACAGAAAAATAATACAAATAACTCAAACCACACCCACACAAGAGACAAAGATTTTACAGTGGTTCAGCTGTAAAATAGCCTATGTCCACTGTTGTTGTTATTCAGTAGGGTTTACACTAGCTCAGTATAGTGTACATATGAGTGATTCGAGTCGTCCGTTGAGCTAAGGGATTAGTTTATTTTGATAGGGGTGCAAAACCCTAGAGAGGGAGTGCCTTTATATTGTTAGGTATTTGCATCTGTATACAATAAGTAAACCTCTGGGAATTCAGTCTTGGTTGGCATCCCCACCTGAGTAAATGTTATTATTCTTGTAGATTGGCTATTTAGAGTTGGTCGGCATTCCAACCGGCTAAGGGTCTCTGAGGCCGATCAGGGTGGCTATTCGTCCCCGTTGGATGACAATTAGGCATTCATTATTGGTCCACATGGTGGTATAATTTTTACATTTGACAATGTATATGCATAGATTATCAAAGGTATACTTGCAATGTGTTGAATATTTTCTTAAAGTTGTCGAGATGAATGCTTTAAATAGTGAACTTGTATGGTGTCCATGTATATCATGTGGAAATTCTTTTAAATGAAGTTTAAAAGAAATTAAAGGTCGTTTAAATGAGAACAATATTGATCAAAGCTATCGTATATGGATAGGCATGGGGAAGTTGCTCCTAATTTAAATTTCTCACATGTTAACATGGGTGACCCCGCCCATCACGATTATTTGGTAATAAATCCAAAAGATGTTGATGATATGATGGAGATTTTTGAGATGGTAACTGAAGACTTTAAGGGGGATCCTAAATCATTTGAGAAGTTGTTTGAGGATGCTAAAAAGACCTTTTACAAAGGGTGTAAAAACATTACGAAGACGTATGCACTAGTAAATCTACTCGATTTGAAAGAAAAAATTGGGTGGACTAATACGATATTTTCAAACATGCTTTCATTATTTGCCTAATTGCTCCCAGAAAATAATAAATTCCATTTATTTACGAAAAAGTCCATACAGACATTTTTCGTGTTTGGTATGGGGTATTAAAAAAATACAAACATGCCATAATGATTGCATACTCTATAAAAACATTACAAAGATTAACTGAATGCCCTAATTATGGAACACTAAGATATGAGTTGAATACATCCAAATGCAGGTGGGAGTGCTTGCAAAAGTATTATAGTATTTTCCACCCATTCCTAGGTTCAAAAGGTGGTTTCAATCTGTACAACCTGCAAAGGCGTTGACTTTTTCTGCAAACAAAAGACAAGTTTATGGTATGTTAAGTAACCCTACGTATTCCCCTATATGGAAGTTAGTGGAGGACAAGTGGACAGAGTTTGAAAATGAAGCTACAATCCTTCGATTAGCACTTTCAAAGGATGTAATTGACCCATATAGTACTCTTAGTAGTAAGTATAGTTGTTGGCTAATCATGTTGGAAACTAATAACTTTGAGTTGTCGCTGAGCATAGAGATAATACTTTTTATGTTAACAATGTTGATATCGGGTCCATGATAGCCTGGAAATGATATCGATGTTCACTTGGTACCATTAATTGAGGACTTGAAAACCTTATAGTATGAAGATGTATAGGCTTATTATTCTTACCTCCGGAAATCCTTTTATTTTAAGGTGGTATTACTATGGACCATTAATGATTGCCCTGCGTATGGTAATTTGTGGGGTTGTGTTGTAATGGGGTACTATTGTTGTTCAATTTGTAGTGAATAAACATATTTTATTTGATTAAATCATTAATATAAGAATGTATATACATGGCATATAAGATTTCTTAAATCAAATCATCCATTTCGAAAGCAAAAGAAAGCTTTAATGGTAAGAAAGAGTTTTGTGAACAACCTAATCCGATGACCAGAGGCCAAATACTAGAGTAAGTTGAAAATATTAATGCATATTGGGGAAAAATATGGGTCATTTTGAAGCGCAAATAGCAAAAGGAAAGGATAAATTGAAACAGAAGAGGAAGCGCACTGAGGAGAATACAGATGATCCTAACAACTCCAAATGTTGGAAGAAAAAAATAATATTCTTGTGGTTAAGGTGTTGGAATTAATATTCATTGCTGAAGAAACAATTGATTTTTGTACAAAATTTTTACATGGCCTCGATGCCGTTGGGGTTCCATTAGGTATAAATACAATAGATGATGAAAATTATATAATATGTGATGGCAAACCAATAGGGGGTTGTAAACTAATTAAGGTGGAAGAATTGTTACGGGATCAAGCACATAGTTATGTGTTACAAAACACAAATTATGTTCAGCCACCTATCGAGTAATTTCTCTTTTCGTTATTTTTGTAACAAATCCTGTACTATGTGGTATTTGTTTTAATGGTTATACTGTTCTGGATTAACACCCTTATAGGGAGAATATGGAAAGCTTGAGGAAAAGTATCCTCGAAAGTACAAAGATGAAATGTGGTTACAAGATGAATATAACAGGACCATTATTGGTTGGCTTCATGAAAGCGTAGGATAAATATTACTATGTAACGATTTGATATACTATTAAAATTATAACTATCAATTTAAAAAAAATCAGGCTGAAAATGAGTAAATCTCCCCAGCAATAATGTTTCAGACATCTTAAACTTGATATCTCGAGGACCTCGTCGAGACGTAATAAAATATGAGGGTTATGTCATTAGTAGTTGTTATTACCATACAAAAGAACATGATGTTGTACGGGTTAGCCAAAATAGTGTAATTAGCATCACTACCACAACAATGCAAGTTGCTAGTAGAATGGATAAACATCTCATGGTTTCAAATTTGAGTTTCTATGGTGTCATCAGTGAAATATGGATTCTTGATTGTTGTACTTTCAAAATTTTAGTTTTCAAGTGTGATTGGGTCAACAACGGTAATGGTATCAAAGTAGATGATCTGGGCTTTAAAACTATTGATCTTGGTAGAGTTGTCCTTAAGAATGAGCCCTTCATTTTAGCTTCTCGAGAAAAATAAGCTTCTTATGTTGAAGACCAATTCAATCCTAAATGGTCAATCGTTCTTATGACTCCATAAAGAGTTTATAACTACGGGTGTGATGATGATGACTATGCTATTGGATATGTCAAAAATCATGTCACCACCAACGTATTTCCAAACATTGAGTTGATTAATGAAAGTGAAGATTTTTGTTGTGCACGTATAGATTGTGAGGGAATTTGAATTGATAATAAAAAATAAATTGAGTGTTAGTGTTTTTTACTTATGCTTAGAGTTATCTATGATTTTAAAAGAGTTATCTGTATCTAGTCTACATTTTATAATTTATATTTGAATGGTTGATGGTGATGATCATTTATGGTGAATATCTTTTGGTGCACATATGTGATGAATTGACTCGTTATCAAATTTGGGGTAACGTTATTGATTTTCATACTTCCCAGGATTTCAATAACGGCCTTGAAAAATGTAATTTGTTTTACATTTGGGGTAATCTTATTGATTTTCATGTTGGTTTTACTATTTCTAACTATTTGTCTTAAAGATGACATATAGTGATCTCGATCTCATGGACACTGATATGAGTACAACATAGTCCTACAATGATAGAATTTTCCTTCTATGATAAGAACATATAGATATGTACTGCACATCTTTTGGATACATAGTAGCACATAAAAATGACACATGGCCGTTTGCAAATACATTTCTCATGATTTAGTTATGAGTTTTGAATTGACCTAATCTGGTGTTCATTTTAGGTCATGGCTAATAGCTAGCAATGGTGGTCTTTTGCCTGCATCTTTCTTTTTTTTCAACGTGAAATTAGTCATAACCTAAAATCTTTGAGGAAAGCTGACCCAACAAAATTTAATCAGCATTTCACATAGTAACTTGTAGTGTGGCCTTCCTAGAGAAAAGGAAGTTGCCAGTTTTAACATCTCCATTAACTACTCTCTATTTATGTAGACCAACTAGTGCTCTGAACAAACAATAGCCTTACCACTAAAGTTGAAAAACATTTATTTCTCTGTTCAAGATCTCGGGTATGTCATGCTCAATATAATCTAGAATAATGCAATCATCATTCCCACTCTTGAAAGAACATTCATATTTTATCACAAAGTCCTTAGCTCAAATATTTGTAGCATTTTCAGTTCATTATCGACATGTTTTCTATTTGTGTTTACATGAGGACATTTAATAGTGAGCATAGCTCCATCATGTCACACCCCGCCTAAATTCTGGCATCGACCACCACCAAAACTAAGCCGGTTGCGAGTAAATAAAATACCATTCTTAGCATGAGACAAATATGAGACATAAAAAAATTAGTCCAAGATGAATAATTGAATCAATCCCAAATGACCATAAACAACTAAGCGATAAAAGATCCATCACATGCTAAAACTCCATGTAAAAACCAATTTCCATAATGTAATACGACTGAAAAGAAAGTCTAACTAAATCAATACGCATAAGGTAGAGCAACTCCAACTGCACTTCTAAGGAAAGTCTCCAAATAAAATCTATGCAGCTTCTCCAAAACTTAAATTGAAAAAGTTAGTCAACGCACGAGGTCAGAGCCCCGAGCATGAATACATACTACTCCCCTCAAATAGGGTCCGTGAACCCAGACAGTAGCATTATATGAAATAAATATCATAATAGAATATTTTAATTAAATGAGATAATTAAATGTGATAATTATAAATCACTGACTACCCTCATAAATTCCCATTTCAAAAAGGCACACCAATATGATTTTAAATTCCCAAGTCCCGTTATGGTAATTTAGTCCAATTAACCCAATTTTATTATTTTTCTCACTTTTTATTATGGCGGTCCTCTCGCCCTGGGTGGTAATCCACCAAAGTGTCACACTTTCCCTTGACAAATGGCCTCTAATCCGTCTAAACTGTAAATCCCTCCCTATGATAAGGTTCCACACACTACACGACATAAATCATCCGCTGACCCTTGTAAACTGTCGATCCCTGACACATTATATCGTCATAAATTTTAATACCCGTTTTTGTCTTAGACATTAATTCTCATTTCTCAATTTCATAATTTAAAAATTATCCCACCCTTTTAATTGATGTGAGATCCTCAAAACACCCCTTAGTCCCATAATTAAGGGTCCGCAAGTTATCAATACGTCCTATCCTACGTATAGAAAGATTTTCTAACTTAAATCTCGACCTAGTCTCACGCCTAGGCTAGCGTAAGATGATAAAATGCTGAAAATCAGCCCACCCCAATATGATAAAAATCGCGATAATCTACCCTCACTAGTCCAAAACCTAGAAGGCGTAAATCATCTAAAGGCCTACCCACTAGTCCCATACCTAGAAGGAATCCTAAAATATAGGGAGAGAAAAAGTACTCAACAATCCGTTATCACGATGGCAATTTAATAATACCAACAAGTCACACAAACAAGCATAATTAATCAACTTATAAAACTACGCATAATAGCCCAATTCAATTAAATCTTAGTTTAATTATCACATCGTCATAAACACACAATAAATCCCTTTTAATTATTCTAAATTAAATACATCGAGATTTCATCATTAATACATCATATTTTAAATTTCATGAACTCAACACAATCTACATGAGTTACACGTCCCCAAATTCATTTAATTCAAAACTAGTGTTTTTCTACAAGCAACCTACACAAATAAAACCCAAAATCCGCTTATAGATCCTATGTACACACGGGTTATGAATATTATTCATATTACAAGATTTCATAAAGATAACCCCAAGCTTTAGTGTCCACTTTCCCTAATTAGATTGCTAATTGATTTTAAGAAAACACGTGAAATTAAGGTTTAAGCAACACTTGAAATGCATAATAATAAAGGAAATGAATAGAGTATTCATGCCTGATATTAGTTGGATAATAATTGTAGTAGAAGGTTGAACTCCTCTTGAGAAAATACCAATTGAATCTTCAAAACTTGTTAAAAGTGGGGACTAGGGGTTGAAGATTAGAGGAAAATATGTTTTGAGAACCTTACTGGAGAAAGGTTGAGAGAAAAGTGATTTTCAAAGTCCCATCCCCGTAACAGTTTGGTATTTAAAGGGTTTAAGAGTTAAATCCAATTAGGAGTCTCGAATACATCCACCACCTTTGTCATTCGAACGGTGTACGACGTCGTTAGAACGAGATGCTATGACGTTCGAACGACATACGTTGTCGTGTTAATGACCCCAGCATCAAAACTAAAATGTTTAAAAACATCGCTTTTACACTTAGGAAAATATTCTTTAACTCATTAAACTTACCTTCTTGTGAAAATATTTTCAAAAATCTTTCTAACATATTATTTTAACTCCGATTTAATTCCGGTTGTAAAATTTACTAACAAAACCATGTTAAATTCTTAAAGACCATTAAATCCAAAATTTATTTCTCCTAATATTTCCAATTAATTAAGTACATTAATTATTAAAAACATGGGGTGTTACATACTTCCCCACTACCAAAAAAAATTCGTCTTCGAAATTAGACGAAGCATACACATCAACGCGTAAATCTCGCAAGTGAAAATAAGGCTCACATATGTCTACCCGTAGAGTGCCATAATTGGGCACCCATACACCCAATCCTATGTGCACTCACCCCACGAATAATAAAATAATATATGTGTCGCTATATATATATATATATATATATATATATATACATAACTACGAAAGTAACGGCGTACCACGCGCTCTCGCAAATCATCATTTGATTTTATTTCCGATAATCTTTGCAACACAAAAATCCTCAAATAAAATCACATCGCTGCATCGATATAAGACATACCCAAAATTTATACTAATGATCTTTCAAATAATTAAAGTCTCCGAAATCAACTCTAAGGATCCTCACATCAAGCTTACTAATTCTAAACTCAATGCCTACAACGTCCTTAACACAAAATTATATATCTCCAAGAAACACATCTAACACGTATGCTAGACCCTCTACCTTAAGAAGTACGAATCAATAAAGGGAATCAAAGATCGATAACGTGGAAGCTAAACGGACTCATAATCTACGAGATGTAAGACCATGCTCTGATATCATCTGTCATACCCCACCTAAATTCTGGCGTCGGTCGCTACCAAAACTAAGTCGAGCGCGAGTAAATAAAATACCATTCTTAGCATGAGACAGATATGAGACATAAATAACTCAATACAAGATAAATAATTGAATCAATCCCAAATGATCGTAAACAACTGAGCGATAAAAGATCCATCAAATGCTAAAACTCCAAGTAAAAACCAATCTCCAAAAATAATTTCATTAAAACTGAGTAATAATCAACTGCGAATAATCCAACTGAAATACTATAACAACTTTAGAACCGAATGACCCAACAAAACACAAGTGAAGTCTCATAATGTAATACGACTGAAAAGAATGTCAAACTAAATCAATACGCATAAGGTAGAGCAACTACAACTGCACCTCCAAGAAAAGTCTCCAAATAAAATCTATATAGCTTCTGGAAAACGTATCTTGAAATAGTTAGTCCTTGAACGAGGTCAAATCCCCGAGCATGAATAAACACTACTCCCCTCAAATAGGGTCTGCGAACCCAGACAGGAGCATTATACGCAATAAATATCATAATGGAATATTTTAATTGAACGTGATAGTTATAATCACTAACCACCGTCAGAAATTCCGATTTCAAAAAGGCACACCAATATAATTTTAAATTCGCAAGTCCCACGATGTTAATTTAATTAAATTAACCCAATTGTATTATTGTTCTCACTTTTTATTATGGTGGTCCTCCCGCCCTGGGTGGTAATCCCCCAAAGTGTCACACTTCCCCTTATCAAATGGCCTCTGATCCGTTTCAACTATTGACCCCACCCTATGACAAGGTTCCACATACTACACGACATAAATCATTTACTGACCCATTTTAACTGTCGGTCCCTGACACCTTATGTCGCCATAAATTTTAATACCCGTTTTTATCTAAGGCATTAATTCCCATTTCTCAATTTCACAATTTAAATATTACCCCAACCTTTTAATCGATTTGAGATCCTCAAAACACCCCTTAGTCCCATACCTAAGGGTCCCCAAGTTATCAATACATCCTACCCAATGTATATGAAGAATTTCTAACTTAAATCTCGACCTAGTCTCATGCCTAGGCAAGGGTAATGACGATAAAATACCAAAAATCAGCCCACTCAAATACGATAAAAATCGCAATAATATACCCTCACTAGTCCCATACCTAGAAGGCATAAATCATCTAAAAGCCTACCCACTAGTCTCATACCTAGAAGGCATCGTAAAAGATAAGGAGATAAAAAATACCCAACAACTCGTCGTCACGATGG
This sequence comes from Sambucus nigra, assembly GCA_949130495.1. Taxonomy (NCBI): domain Eukaryota; kingdom Viridiplantae; phylum Streptophyta; class Magnoliopsida; order Dipsacales; family Adoxaceae; genus Sambucus; species Sambucus nigra. The sequence goes on along the minus strand of OX422209.1, from coordinate 491,642,620 downwards.
AAATTTAATAATACCAACAAGTCACACAAACAAGCATAATTAATCAACATATAAAACTACGCATAATAGCCCAATTCAATTAAATCTTAATTTAATTATGACATCGTCATAAACACCCAATAAATCCCATTTAGTCATTTTAAATTAAATACACCGAGATTTCATCATTAATACATCATATTTTTAATTTCATTAACTCAACACAATCTACATGAGTTATACACCCCCATATTCATTTAATTCAAAACTAGGGTTTTTAAACTTACAACCTACACCGAATAAAACCCAAAATCCACTCATAGATCCTATGTACTCACGGGTTATGAATATTATTCGTATTAAAAGATTTCATAAAAATAACCCCAAATTTTAGTGTCCACTTTCTCTAATTAGATTGCTAATTGATTTTAAGAATATACATGAAATTAAGGTTTAGGTAACACTTAGAATGCATAATACTAAAGGAAAGGAATAGAGTATTCATGCCTGATATTAGTTGGATAATAATCTAAGTAAAAGGTTGAATCTTCAAAACTTGTTAAAAATTGGGGCTAGGGGTTGAAGATGAGAGGAAAATATGTTTTGAGAACCTTGTTGGAGAAAGGTTGAGAAATGTGATTTTCAAAGTCCCAGCCCCGTAACGGTTTGGTATTTAAAGGGTTTAAGAGTTAAAATCTAATTAGGAGACTCTAATCCATCCACCACCTCTGTCGTTCGAACGACGTACGATGTCGTTTGAACGAGATGCTATGTCGTTCTAATGGCATACACTGTCATTTGAACAACCCCAGCATCAAAACTAAAATATTTAAAAACACCTCTTTTACACTTAGAAAAATATTCTTTAACTCATTAAAACGTACTTGCTTGTGAAAATATTTTCAAAAATCTTTCTAACATATTATTATAACCCCGATTTAATTCCAGTTGTAAAATTTACTAACAAAACCATGTTAAATTCTTAAAGATAATTAAATACAATATTTTATTTTCCCTAATATTTCCAATTAATTATTAAAAACACAGGGTGTTACATACCATTATTTATTAGTTATTGTTATGTTGCTTCAACTTTACTTTTAAAATTTGTCAAAAAAAGAAAGTCATATCTTTGAATTTGTTCAGTCGCTGTCAAACAACATATTGATTTTGAGAGACGACTCACGGAGTTCGAAACACCACTGAAAATGAGGGAATAATAATGGCTGTTGATACCAAATTTAGTCTGCTGACATGGCTCAATTGAGTGAAGACACGTGGCAATCTGCATGGCAACAACAAACACTTCCGAAGAACACCTTGACTCCGAGGAACCATACTGCAACGAGGAACTCTGCTTCCCCGATCAACTCAGACGCTCCGACCTACAAGAACTCTCCGAGGAACTTTTGAGTATCGAGGAACTTAGGCTCAGGCGGTCCGAGCTGCACCTCGAACAGAGCATTAATAGCAGAATAACCAACAGATTGATTGCGTATTAAATGCTTATTATTATCATACAGATGTATATGCTTAAGGGGCATTGAATGTATTACCCTTTCACATTACAGCCTTAGGTCTATAAATACATTGTATTATCCTCATTGTGAAGGGACCGGAATTTCTTGAGAAAACTTGTAATCGAGAATTTCCAAATAGTCAGCAATAACAGAAACAGTGGACGTAGGCCATTCTTATAAGGCTGAACCACTTTAAAATTTCTTTGTCTCATTTTATTTTATATGTGATTAAATAATAAGATATAATCTAATTTTTTACATCAACAGATTGGCGCCGTCTGTGGGAAACGACTAGTAATATCGTTTTTCATCAAAACAATTCATCACAAATGGCTGATATTCCAGAACCCAGCAATCAAAAAGTTGGAAGCCCTCCAAATCCATCTGCTCCGCCCAATATTCCAGATCTGACTGGAATAATGACAAATCTGGCCCAGGGCCAGACAGTCATGCAAGAAACTATGCGATAACTCATACAAACCCTCCATGGTGGTGCACCAACCCATTCAGGACCACGAAGTATTCAAAAAAATACCCGTTTACCTTCTTCGCATACTAGGCGTACAGATTCATATGGTACTGAGGAGTCTGAAGATTTTTCTTATCAACCTGGACGAACTTCGTCGGTACGAGCCACAGATACTGAACAATGTATCACTCTCTCTCCAGAAAGGACTAGTGCGCTAGAAAGATTAAGCATAGTATCTCCTTTTGATCGATTAGGTCCTAGAAGGAGCAAAAGTACTCCTAGAACCGCATCGAGGAGTTTTCGACGACCATCAGACCTAAGGGAAGGATCTGCCAGTCGCGACCAGCTGCTCGTCAAGATAGATCCCAGGAAGCCACATCGATGAGATCAGTTGCTCGAACCAACAGGCTGAAGGATGGAAATGATGCGTGGAAAGGCTCTATTCAGAGGCTGGAGGATAGATTAGGGGAAATGGCTAAAGCCAAGAACCCTCTACAACGAACTTTTGTTCAAGGAACACCTTTTGTCCAGGACATTGTAGATTTTACAACACCATCAAAGTTCAAAGCGCCTGTTGTGACCCCTAAATATGATGGAAAGACCGACCCTGTCCTTGATATAGAATAATATCAAGCTTCAGCCGACATCTATGCTGTTCCAGATCAGATGAGATGCAGAGCATTCTCGAGAACTCTTACCGGATCTGCTCAAATATGGTATAATAATCTTCCTCGGGGAAAGATCTCAACTTTCTTTCAACTGGCCGAGTTATTAATTGGGAATTTCTTTTTTGGGGCAAAGTTAGTTAAATGAGTAGCGCATTTGTTAAGTGTTAGACAAAAAGATGGTGAAAGTAACAGAGATTATATAACTCCTTTTTATAACGAGAAACTCGAAGTCATTGATTATGAGGAAAAGACAGCGATTACCGCCTTGATGAGTGGACTACTGCCCAACAAGTTGTACTACACTTTGGCCAAAGATCCACCTAGAACCATGTCAGATCTGATGGGAAAAGTGGCTAAGATTATGAATGTCGAGGAGGCTATGACTGCGAAAAAGAATAATGATGCCAAAGAAACCAAGGTGGAAGGTGATAAAGCTAAGAAGAAAGAGCATAAGAACAATGGTATTGACAAACACTCAAAAATAAGGTCGTCATGGGAAGTATTGAAGAAATTTGATAATTATACTCCTTTGAAGAAAGACATCAACCATATTCTAGAAGAAATCAAGAACAACGAGGAATTAAACTGGCCAGAGAAAATGAAGGCAGACCCTGACAGGAGAAATAAGGCAAAATATTGCAAGTTTCACAAAGATCATGGCCATATGACCAAAAATTGCATAGCTCTTCAAAATGAGATTGAAACACTCATCAAACGAGGAAAACTGGCCAAGTATGTTGATCGAAGGAATGAAAAAAGAAACAACGACCGAACAAGAGAGGGGTCTAGATCTCCTCGTCGAGCAGAGGAGAACAAGAAAAGAGACCATGAAGTTGATCCAGAGGATGACCCCGATCTTCCCAAGAGACCAAGGCAGCCAGAACGTGAAGTATTTTCGATACGCTTTGGGAGATTTGATTGTAATGTTATTACAGGCGGAGATGCAGGAGGACGAGACCTTACTGCAGAGAGAAAAGCTTACCTCTGTGAGGCTCAAGCTTGCTCATACATTCAACGAATAAATCTAGCTGAGGAGGATCGCCCTAGAAAAGTAAACAAAGAGAAATTGGTCATTGGTTTCTCAAAGAACGACCTCACAGATGTTCTATATCCTCATGATGACCCATTGGTGATCAAAATGAGGATGAAGGAAGTGATGAAATCAAGAGTACTGGTAGATAATGGTAGCTCGGCAGATATCATGTTCTACTCGTGCTTCGACAGTTTAAATCTAAAACTATCTCAACTGGAGCCTTATCACAGACCCCTCCTGGGTTTTTCTGGTGAGAAAGTTTTTCCACTTGGGACGATCAAGTTGGATATATTCATTGGTACATGGCCTGCTTGTCGAACAGAAAGAACACGCTTCTTCGTGATGTATAAGAATGTTCAATCAGCATACAATATCATCATGGGAAGAGTAGGATTGAAGAAGTTCGAGGCTGTACCATCTACGGTACATCAATGCCTAAAACTTCTAACAAATTTTGGAGTAGGAGTTGTGAAAGGTGATCAGAAAGTAGCTTGAGAATGCTATTATTCATCCGTCGAGCAAGAGGAACTGGAGGAATCAAGGAAAAATACTACTACATATCAAGTGGATGAAGGTGCAAAAATTGAAACATTAGATCCTAGAGATGAGTCGCAACTCGTGAAGGGTCAAGTGGTGGAAGCTACTGAAAACATCATTCTGGACGACGAGCACCCTGAACGAACTACTCAAGTAGGTTCGTCGTTGGAGGCCTCACTAAAATAGGAATTGATAACTTCCCTAAGAAGCAGAAATAAAACTTTTGCGTGGAGTCATGAGGATATGCCTGGGATAGATCCAAATTTCTTATGTCATGAACTCAATGTGAATAAGGAGATCAAGCCTGTGAAGCAGAGAAGAAGAGTATTCAGTCCCGAGAAGAATCAAGCTATACAGGAGGAAGTCGAGAAGCTCCAAAAACTTGCTTTATTGAAGATGTTAAATATCCATACTTGTTAGCAAATATGGTGATGGTGAAAAAGAAGAACAACAAATGGAGGATGTGTGTAGACTTCACCGACCTCAACAAAGCATGTCCAAAGGATCACTTTCCGCTGCCCCGAATTGATCAACTAGTGGATGCTACCTCGAGACACGAGCTGCTGAGCTTCATGGATGCTTATTCTGGTTACAATCAGATTAAAATGAAACCTGAAGACAGAGAGAGTAATTCTTTCATTACCCCTAGGGGAACTTATTGTTATAATGTTATCCCTTTTGGTTTGAAAAATGCAGGTTCAACATATCAGCGACTGATGAACAAAGTGTCTGCAGAACAAATCAGTTGCAATATGGAAGTCTATGGTGACGATATGCTGACAAAGAGCAAGAAAGCTGCTGATCATCTAGTTTGCTTAGGCCAAACCTTTGATCAACTAGATAAATATCAAATGAAGTTGAACCCGATGAAGTGAATATTTGGAGTACGAGAAGGCATGTTTCTCGGGTACATTCTCAATCAGCAAGGCATTGAAGCTAACCCTGAAAAGATCAAAGCTCTGTTAGGGCTGCGATCCCCAACGACGAAGAAAGAGGTGCAAAGTCTTACAGGACGAGTAGCAGCACTCAACAAATTTGTATCGCGAGCAACTGATCGATGTCTCCCATTCATCAAGACGCTCCGAAAGACCTTTGAGTGGAATGATGAATGTGAGAAGGCTTTCCAAAGCTTGAAGAAATACTTGGGAGCACCTCTACTATTATCCAGGCCAGTGATGGGAGAAGAATTATACTTGTATCTAGAAGTGTCCGAGAATGCAGTTAGTTTGGCATTGATAAGAATGGAGAATGGAGTACAAAAACCAATCTACTACACAAGTAAGGACTTCCGAGGAGCAGAGATCAGATATCCAAGGCTAGAAAAATTGGCAATTGCATTGATCGAGGCAAGTAGAAGAATGAATCCATACTTCCAGGCTCATACTATAGTAGTATATACTGATATGCCATTGAGGCAAGCCCTTCATAAACCAGAAAAATCAGGAAGATTGATGTGCTGGGCAATAGAACTTGGTGAATATGATATAGTTTATGAACCCAGATCATCGTTAAAAGGGCAAGCGGTAGCAGATTTTATATCAGAGTTCACCTATCCTGATACCCACGAGGAGCAAAAGTTGCTCACTGATCAACCTGTGGATGTTACAGGATCATCAAATACAAGCCCATACCAACTTAGCTTGGTAAAAGGGCAAGTAGATGTTACAGAATCATCAAATTCGAGCCCAAACCATCTTAGGTTGGTAAAAGGGAAAGAAAAGATGATCGACGAACAACAAGAAATATCAGGATATGGTGAAAGGAAGCAACAAATTTTCCACCGAGGAACTCTGTCAGATCAGCAATTTAAAGACGAGTTACCTATATGGAGTCTGCATGTGGATGGTTCATCCTGTACTACAGGATGTGGCACAGGGATAGTTTTGAACAGTCCGGATGAGGTCGACATGGAATACGCCCTACGTTTCCAATTCAAAGCTTTGAATAATGAGGCTGAATATGAAGCTATGATTGCAGATCTTAGTTTGGCAAAAAACCATGGGGGCAGAACAAGTTATTATTTTCAGTGACTCGCAATTGGTCATAAATCAAATGATGGGAGTATATGCAGCCAAAGAGGAATTAATGATCAGATATCATGCAAAGGCAAAGGAATTGGTGTCAGAATTTGCTGCTATTCAGCTGGTCAGAATACCAAGAATGGAGAATGCAAGAGCAGACGCCTTAGCTAGATTAGCATAAGCTTTTCGTACCGAGCTACGAAGAATAATCCCAATTGAAGTTTTAGCTGGTCGGAGTATAGATGAAGATCTGACGATAAACTTTAATACCCTCGATTTAGGGTCATCATGGATGGATCCCATCAGGGCATATATTGAGAAAGGGGCATTACCAACTGACAAACTTACAGCCAAGAAACTGAAGTTTAAGGCTGCTCATTATGTACTGACTAATGGTATTCTATACAGACGAGGAATTATAGCAGGTTTGCAAAGATGTGTGCATCCCATCGAGGTGAAAGATTTTATTGAAGAGGTCCATGAAGGGTCCTGTGGAGCCCATGTAGCAGGTCGGACACTTTTGCAAAGAATGATGACTCAAGGATACTACTGGCCGACGATGAGAGATGATTGTATAGCCTATGCCAAAAAATGTGACAAGTGTCAGCGCTTATCCTCCATCCCAAGAACTCCCCAAGCATTATTGACACCCATTACTTCCCCTTGGGCATTTGCCATATGGGGAATAGATTTGGTCGGGCCACTGCCGACGACAAGGGGAAGATTTAAGTATCTCGTGGTCGTTGTGGATTATTTTACTAAATGGGTTGAGGCTGAGCCTCTCATTGATATGATGTACGACAAGGTGTACCAATTTATTTGGAAGAAAATCATTTGTCGATATGGTCTTCCTCATGCCTTTATCAAAGACCATGGAACACAATTTGACAATGAGGAGTTCGCTGCCTATTATCATCAGCCAAATATCTTGAAGATCCACTCGGCACCAGGCCATCCTCAAAGCAATGGACAAACTAAAGTGACAAACAGAACGCTGCTGAATGGTTTGAAAAAAAGACTAAATGACGCGAAAGTAAATTGGATCAACGAGCTACAATCAGTGCTATGGGCTTATCGAACTACTCCCCGAGCAGCAACAAGGGAATCTCCATATATGCTGGCATTTGGAAGTGAAGCTGTTATACCCGCCGAATTGGGTCTCCCAACACACAGAATACTGAATTTCAATTCCCCTGTTAGCGATTTAATGAGAAGGTTAGACTTGGACATGCTCGAGGAGGTTAGGGAAGAAGAAACCATTAGAAATGCTGCTTACCAGCGACGAACAACTTTGTTCTACAACAAGAGAGTGAAGAAGTACGACTTGAAAGAAGGAGACTATGTGCTAAAGAAGGTAATTCAAAATCCCAACAAACTGGAAGCAAACTGGCATAGACCCTACCGAGTTAAGGAAGTTGTTCGACCAGGGACATACAAAATAGAAACTTTAGAGGGGGGGAGTTTAAGAATGCATGGAATGCAGAACACCTGCGCAAATATTATCAGTAATGTAAACTCTCATGTAATGCAGTTTCATCAGTATGAATAAAGTGACAATGTTCTGCCCAGTTCTTTCCTTTTATTGGAAATTTTTTGCGGAATACTAGTGCTACACACTACTCAGCAAAACTCGGACTACTCAAATCTATTCCTGAAAATACCAACTAAGGTTGGTCGGGAAGTAAATCTATTCCTGAAAACGCCAACTAAGGTTGGTCGGGAAGTAAATCTATTCCTAAAAATGTCAACTTGGTTGGTTAGGAAGTAAATCTATTCCTAAAAATGCCAACTTGGTTGGTTATGAAGTAAATCTATACCTAAAAATGCCAACTTGGTTGGTTAGGAAGTAAATTTATTCTTAAAAATGCCAACTACTTGGTTGGTTAGGAAGTAAATCTATTCCTAAAAATGCCAACTTGGTTGGTTAGGAAGTAAATCTATTCCTAAAAATGCCAACTTGGTTGGTTAGGAAGTAAATCTATTCCTAAAAATGCCAACTAAGGTTGGTTAGGAAGAAAAACTATTCCAAAAAGTGCCAAAGATTGGTCGGTAAGAAAATTCCACTAACTATGGTTGATCGGGTATAAAAACCCACTAACTATAGTTGATCGAGAAGAAAAATTTATCGACCTTGGTTGGTCGGAAACATTTTATGAGTACGAGAAAGTGATCGAGCAAAATTTTTTATACTCGTGACTTTTTAAATCACTACCAAGTTGGTCGAGAAACAAAGTATCAGCAATTTTGGTTAGTCGTCAAATGATTACCACGAATTCAAGATAGTCAACAATAAGTTTTAACAAACTACAGTGGATCGACAAATAACACAATGTTTGTTATCTTTTTAACAAATACACATGCACAGATGTAAAGTGTTTTATGATTACAAGACAATGGCAGTCAAGATTTGTAAATAAAATTATTTCATTAAATGTAGAGAAAAATACATCAAGAATGAAATACGAATTTATTACATTAAGATTCCTATTCTATTGGTTTCTTCCCCTCTTCTTTTGAAACAAGTTCCTCGCCAACAGGTGGATCATTTAAAGCATGAGGGGAATTTATGAAGTTAAGATCTTTAAGCATCCTGATATTCATCACAGATGGTCGATCTAGTAGGTGCTCGGGACGAGATATCTCAACATTGGAATGGAGATTGTAATCGCCAAGGTATTTGGAAATCAGACACCGAGGGATGGCCCGAGCAGGGATCCAACTCATATCGAGCTTGAATGATGGCACTGGTAGGTCGAGCAACCCAGGATTATGGTAATCCCACAGGTAATGAACCTGTTCCAGTTGCAGCACACCTAAGGCATTCAACCATCCCTGTTTGTAACCCTCATTATTTGCATTTTGGATACGATCATCCAAATGGTAGAGAGCCTCGTTGTAGCCATCCATTCAGAATTCTCTGGGCTGCTTGTGGAATTGATATGTCAATCTTTCCAGTTGCTCGTGGAGATTTTTTATAAAGAGTTATTTATTCTCCAAGACAGATTTCTGCGCAAAAAGCTGCTCGTTCAGACCCCGGATCTTCTTAGACATCTCAGCCAATGCCTGGTTCTTTGCCATCAGTTGGAAGGCCTGGTTCTCTAGAGCAGATTGAGTTCTATGTTCCTTGATAAAATTCCGAGCGGCTCTTGCTTGTCCCCGATGAGCTCTTGCTCATCCCCGAGTAGATGTAGAAGACCAGACCTCTTCAAGGTTTCTAATTCATCCCTTAGGTTGGCATTTTCGACCTCCAAGAAAGAGAATCCCTCGTCGGTCACTGGGATCAAAGCGTTTGAGGTGGAAGCTGCAGACTTCAACTGAGACACCTCTATTTGCAGGTTATTATTTTCTTGCTCTAATAACTCAGCTATCTGTCTATGCTCTTCGACCTCAGCCTTCAAAGTTCTCTCTCTCACATCGTAAGCAGCAAACCGTTTATCGTATCCCTTATCAGCACTGATTTGCTGATACTTCTTCTTGTACCCCTCGTGCAAAAGGGCAGTAGATTCCTTATATTGTTGCTGAAGTTCTTCAAGAGTGCCTTGGAAATCCTCAATCATATCATAGTATGCTACGTTGTTAGCCACTGCACGGTCGAGTAGGCACTTCAAATACTGATAGGCTTCAATTGCCTGCTCTGAAGCACCTTGACCGAGGATGTCAGTGATTTGAGCTGCACTCATGTCTGTATGACCGGCTTTGAAATACTCATTGCATTGCCTTAACAGTTTTGTATCATGAGTAGACAATAATTCCATCCTGGCCAGAAACTAGTAAAGGAAGAAAAAGCAATAATCAATAAGAGTACAAACAGAGCATGAAGAAGAGAATCAACAGTATGCATAAGCATAAGTTCAAATTTTATTACATCATAAAGGAGAAGTACAAAGTTCAGAGTTACATGTTAAGAGTTAAATTTGACAAAGAAAAATAAAATAGAGAGAAATCCGAACAACTTTACAACTTTCCTTGTCTCCTAAAACTTTCTCGAGAGGCTGGGACGAGGAGGTAGGTTGCTCAGATGGAACAGAGGGTTGCTCGGGAAGTGCTGAAGGTTGATCGGATGAAGTAACGGGTAGATGAAGTTCCTTGCCAGTGGGCTGGATAGTTGGGGGATGAGAAACTTGATCTCCCATCACCATGGAAGATTCCTCAGAGGCAGCTTCGTCCTTTTCTTCTTCTTCAGGAGTTGGAGGGGGGCTCGGGATGTGTCGCTGAAATAGTTCAGAATTTTCATCAACTTTCATATCTTGCAGAGTAGCGACCCATCCATCTCTAAAGTATTTGAGGCTGCCATATTCTACTTGCGACATCATGGCAGCCAAACCTTTATTCCACCCTTTATCCCAACTGGCGCTGAAAGATTTTTTGTCAGCCAATTTCCTCTTTGTCTTCTTCGAGGAAAGCTTCTCGGAAAGAAGATCATCAGTAGCTTTCAATTTATTCTCAACTTCCTCCTTCTGACGACTTACTTCCCGAAGTTGACCTAACTCCTCCTCAGCAACCTTGAGCTTATTTTCAAGCTCCCCAGCATTTTTTAGCTTCCTTTCGAGCTCATTATTCTTCTCCTCCAAATCTTTTATTTTTTTCTCCAACCCCTTGGAGACCTCAATAACCTGAGCTTTCTCCTTCTCGGTCGAGATAAGCCTCTTCTCCCAAATCGCCTTATCATCATCATATTTCTGACGAGAATCTTTCAGAGACTGCACCAGGCCCATCAAAACTTCCTCTACACCAGACGAGGAGCTTGAAGCTTTAATAGCTTCATCTTTCTTCAGAATTGTATTAAAACAGCTCACCAACTGTGAAAAAAAAATGAAAGCAAGTCAGTGCACAGATACAAAAAGGAAAGAATGAAAATTTAAGACTATAGGATTTACAGAAGAAATATGACGAGCTGCTAATGTGGTAACCGTGTACCGAGAAAGGTTTTCTTCAATACCTTGGATCTCGGAAATGATCCAAGTCTTCACCGAGTTCATAGCAGAGCTCGGGGGAACAAAAGTGGGAACACCACTAGTCGGGGGCTGAGAGATGGATTCAGCCAAATTGATAGAGGAGCTTTTCTTCAGCCTCCTCAGAGGAGCATTAACTTTCTCGACTAACGATGTAGTCTTAGTCAGAGAAATGACAATCACCTCGCTTGGAGAAGCAGCCTTGCTCGGGGCCACTGGGGGCTTCTCGACAACCTTCACAGGAGCAGCCGAAGGAGGTGCATCAATTTTGTTTATCCCCTCTCCTGGGACATCAAGCTTACTTCTCTTTGCCTCTCCGGCACGAGAGGCAGATTTCTCAAAAAGGGTAGGAGGTCTTCTTCTCTTCATCCTTTCACTCAAAGGAATATGTCACTCAGGTGAAGAACTTGTAGAGGCTGGTATTGGTTATGCGTCGCTTATCACCGGACGAGCAGTAAAAGAGGAGGTGTAACTCTTGTACTGCAGCAAATATGAAGCTGACCTAATATGCTTATCGGCAACAGTTTGATGCAAACTCCAAATATGTTTTAAATGCCTTATGTTAACGTCTGCCTCTTCTGGAGATTTTCTTTTGCTGTCAACTGCAAATAAATCAAAATTAAAATATCAGTGGCACATTTTATCAAACACAAAGGAAGCATAATTTTGAAAATAAAATAAAAACAACCTATCCCATTTCCATAGGGAGGACATCTGGGACCCTAGTAAACATCATCTCCAGTTAATGGAGGGTGTTGCCAATTTTTTATAACAACCTCGTGCTCAAAGTAGTCCCTATTGGCATCTGGGAGATTGACCACTAAAGCTCTATTTAAAAACCTAGTTTTTAAATAAAAAGTATTATCGCCCACAGCCCATCTATAACAAAACATAATTTCAGGAAATCCTATACGAGTTCCATGAATTTGATTTAATCTATAAACACCGTTAACTATTCTCCACGTATTGAGGGCTATTCTTGCAGGAACCACGTCAAAGTATTGACAGAATTCCAGACATAAAGGGTTTGCGGGAAAAGAAAAGCCACACTCAGCGACAAAGAGACTAGGGAACCAATGTCCCTCACCCAAAAGAAAATATTCTGAAGGCTCAGAAAGCTCTTCCAAAATAACCCATGAGGGAATAGAGAAATCATAGCAAAACTTATCAATCGATTCTACAGGATAAACCATGATGAAAGAAGGAAATCAAAGAGAAAGAAGAAAATCTTACAGGAAAAGGATGAGTCTGTTGACAACAAATGATGAAAGAGATGAACGCACAGGAGAGAGAGACGATGGAAAACTCAAAGAGACAAATTTGAAAAAGTAAAAGACGATGGTATTTTCTGCAACGTTTAAATACTTTACCTTGGAAAAGGGTAAAAGTAATGATTACAAAAGATACGGTTACATTACCAGCGGCTAAAAAGACAAAAAGGGTGCGGGAATCGAAGAGGTTAGAAATTTTTTAAAAAGACCGATTCTACAAATTTGGAAGGAGAACTAAATACAAAAGAAAATACTCCTAAATTTCAGGATAACCATTTAAAACCGCCATATTTCGAGAAAGAATGTTCCACACTCCTCAAATTTCGAACTATGAAACATTGGGGCCTTCTGTTGATACCAAATTTAGTCTGCTGACATGGCTCAATTGAGTGAAGACACATGGCAATCTGCGTGGCAATAACAAACACTTCTGAACAACACCTTGACTCCGAGGAACCATACTGCAACGAGGAAATCTGCTTTCCCGATCAACTCAGACTCTCCGACCTACAAGAACTCTCTGAGGAAATTTTGAGTACCGAGGAACTTAGGCGGTCCGAGCAGCTTAGGTGGTCCGAGCTGCACCTCGAACAGAGCATTAATAGCAGGATAACCAACATATTGACTGAGCATTAAATGCTTATTATTATCATACATATGTATACGCTTAAGGGGCATTGAATGTATTACCCTTTCACATTACAGCCTTAGGGCTATAAATACATTGTATTATCCTCATTGTGAAGGGACTGGAATTTCTTGAGAAAACTTGTAATCGAGAATTCCCAAACAGTCAGCAATAACAGAAACAGTGGACGTAGGCCATTCTTATAAGGCTGAAATACTTTAAAATTTCTTTGTCTCATTTATTTTATCTGTGATTAAATAATTAGATATAATCTAATTTTTTACATCAACAATGGTATTAGTATGTATATAGCAAAATGCATTGTTTTCGTTATAAACATGTGAAGAATATGATCTTTACACATAGTTGCATGAAACAATTGATAACTTTGAGTTGTATTGCCTATTTAGTGGAGTCAAAACCTAAATACAACTCCTAATAGTTAAGTTCGGCCTTTTTGTGTGGAAGATTTAGCTTTACACGTCCTATTTTGACTAAGTCATCTCTTTTTGTGTCTCTAAAAAAAAGTTGACTTGTTGGGAGGTGCATGGAAAGGAAGTTTTACAATTTTTTTCTAATCTTTCCTAATTTGATGTATAAATTTTATATCAAATCAACTTTGATACTATTATTTAGGTGTGACTTTCCTCACGTATCTAACAAAGTTAAGATTTTATGTTAATTATCGGGTGTCTCAACTAGTTTAGGTTTTAGAAGACTATGTCATTTCAGATTCAAACCACACCAAGTAGGAAAGGCAAAAGATTCATCCTATGTAGTGTGTTTTTGTATTTATTTCAATCCTAGTGACATGAGTACTTCCTCACATCTACCTTATTTAAATATTGTTTTCATAGGCTTAAATTGATTTTGACCCATGCAATGTTGTATATTTCAGGGGATTGATCAAATATCTAGTTCCAATTTTCTGCGTTAACAATCCGGTCAAACGCAGACAATAGTTCACTATTTCTGAATTTTATTATGGTGGAAACCTATTCTTCTCCATATCTTCGTGTCTTTATATACCATCCTTGAGAATAAGGTTTGGTGTTCTGCTATGCAAACCTAAAAAAAATATGTAAACCATTTATATGTTCAAAGAAAAAACCTATTCCCTGTATTCCCTGCCTTTGGACCAGTGATAGTTTTTAAACATACTATTCTATCATTATCCCAGATCAATACTTATTCAATAAGATGATATTTAATTAGTTGTATATATTCAAAAAAGAAAAATTGATTGTAATTTTTGGACATTTCAAATAAAATATGATTATTAATATGGGATGAAGTTATATATTAATGAGAGGTAATAAGTAATAATTCTTATTTACTTGATAAATGAAGAAAAAATCATTTGACTTCCATGTTGACACCTCAACGCAATAAGTTGATCAACATACTTCCAAATTATTTTTGACAACTAACTATCTTAGGAAGTTCCCTTAGAAAAAGTAAAATATTCTTTTTTAACTTATCTACAAGTGTCCAAATTAAAAATAGAGAGTACCCTTACCAACACCCTTTATTTATCATTATGTAATACTTTCCCAGTTACTCTTCAATAGGAGAATCGAGTTTACTCAAGAAAAATTGCAATAATTTCTCAATCCTAAAGAAGTAATTCTCTAGGATCCAGGAATCAGGAATCCAATGTAAATGAGATTCCCTCAAACAATGAAATATTTATAAATTTGTTAATTACAGTGATGATTACAGTTATAAATAAGAATTATACGAATAACATATGTTTTATTTTCATTAACAATGCTCTTGCTTCCTGTAAATTAATTTCAACATATCATTTGTTATTCATCTAAACATTATTCATCAACATGTACACTTGCTTCAATAATTTGTTTTTTTTCATTATAGTGGAAGTGGACGAGGAAGATGCTTTTCATTCAAAAAGTCCATACGATTTACCAAAGTCATCACAAAATTCAGTATCAAACAAAGAAAGTTCAGAGGTGCAACTATTTTAGAACGGATAAGAAAAATGGCTTCTTATAATCAAATAGTAGTAACTTGTAATAGAAAAGGACAACCAAATGGTTAAATAAGGAAATATTTCGCTAGTCATAGGGGGATTTTGGCAAGGACAATGGTGCTCATAAGTTATCCAAGTTGGCCCAAAGTCCCAAAGTCGTTAAAAGACAATTTATGGATAGCTATGGAGGTAAATGCTAATAATTTATATTTACGTTATTTGAAGTCTATTTTAGTATTATTATAATTTCGTTATGAATTATAATATTTATTAATTACAGTATAAGTTCAACATGGAGCCCAAATAAAGGAAGAGAATCAATATTGGTGGCTCGTGGCATAATTTCAAAGGAGAACTCACCAAGAGTTGTGTCAAGCATATTACCGATAATCTTTGGAACCGTCCAGATAAGTTTAAAAAGTTTATTGATCAGGAGGATTAGGATGCATTTTCAAGAGGAAGACTATTTCAAAAGTTTGAGGTGTGTATTAAATTCAATTTATTATATAAATGTATAACATTTATCTATGGTTGGGTTAAATTCTTACGTCATCATAAATTCAATGAGTAAAAATTAAGTGATGTACAATGAGAAAGTTGATCAAAGAATAAGTTCAACCACGAGCTTAGTAAGTTAGGGTATGCAGGTCTTGAGGATATTATGGTTTGTGGTTGAATTCTTATATTATTTGTAGAGTATACAACTATACTTAATTCATTGTGGGGATTTTCTGTTGTGTGCTTAATTTCTTACATGTTATTTTATAATTGGGATAGAAAAAGAGACATGGAGATGCATTTGATGAGGATGATAAGTCTCTAATGTGGGTAATCACCCGACAATCAAGATATAAACAATATCAGGACGACACAGCCAAAGAAGTTGGTGAAAAAATTGTGAGTTACTTGCAAGAGCAAACAAAACATACTTTTTTATATAATCTTTATAAATTTTGATATATATTAGATATGAGGATCGAAAAGAATATTATTTAACTACACTATTAATAATTTTCTTTATTGTAGGATGCTTTAAAGAAGAAAGTCCATTATGGGTGCTTAGTGACTCAAAGGACTTTATACGTCTTAACCTTGTCATTTGGTACTCCAGAGTATAGTGGTCGAGTAAGGGAAATGGGAAAATGAGTCACTCCTACAACGTACTTTCATATCCCTAAATAGGGATCAAAATAACATGTTGAAGAATTAGAGTCTGGATTTCATTAATAAGAGGAGAAGGCGAAAGAAAACGATCGACAACTTCAGGAAGTAATATAAGAATTGAGGATGTATCAAAGTAGATCACTTGCACCATCGTTAATTGAGAAGATTTCCTCAAAGAGTCAGAAAAGTGATAATAAAAACTACGAGAAGCATTCAAATTATGTGAGTGAATCATGTGATTCCCCATCCAAGAGGAAAAAAGAGAAGGTAATCATGAAATTTGTAAAATTTATTTCATTTACATCTCATAATTTATTAGACTTATTATGGAATATTTCATGTGTATATAGGCCCAAAGCAATGTGAATAGACAACATATAATTACACCGCAAGATCCTAACTCTAATATTGGGAAGGTTTGTAACAACTTTACTTATATTACTGATGTTTATTTTTTTATTAGTATATATATGTCATTCATTATTCATGTTGTTTTTTAAAATAGGGAAAATGATGTGGATTGTCATTAAATTCACGGCAAATGTTGTTGCGTTTAGAGTGTTTTTTTTATCACATTTAACCTAATGATACAATCCACAACATTTGATTAGGGTATAAGCATGTGTCAATATCTTATGTTCACTCTCCCGAAGCAAATCTTCCTATACCGCTACCTAACGTGGACATGTATATTGTTAAAGACGGGAATAATTCACATGTTGCTTGGCCTAAAGAGTTTGTGTTATCATGCGCTGAGGTAACTACACTTTTTTTGCATTTCATGCCATGTTTTGAATTCATTATCCATGCCACTTTAAATAACATGAGCTCACTATCAAATCCATGCCCAACTAGATTTTGTTATATTCTAGAATGATTGAAATGAGTAAGTAACCATAACAAGTTTACTGAAGCACATCAGGAAGCTGAAGCTAAGAAGACCATCGAGAACCAAAAACATGTGGAGGAACTTTAAGAGAATGAGAGAGTGCCATATGAAAATGTGAGCTACTATTATTTTTCCTCCTATTATGTCATTTCCTTAGGCCAAACTTCTTAATGTGGGTGTTATATAGTTTATATTCTTTTAATGATTTTTTTGTCCGGATATGTGTAAATATACCTAGAATTACTTTTAATTTATAGCTACTTGGACTTTCACAAATAAGATATATGTTCATAAATGACAGTAGTGTACGAGCACTAAGGATGAGGGATGTTATAGTACTTTTCTTCATAAATTTTTTATAGGTACCTATATCGGTGTAATCCAGCACACCTTGCATCATCTTAATCTAAATCCTTAATATTCACAATAGTAAGTACCAAAAACTTTAATTTTCTTTTCACTAACTAAATAACTACCCATTTCTTAATAATGCCGATAATGAGTAATATCAAACATAATATGAATTAGTAAACTACTTAAGTTTACTTCTACAATAGCGATTACATTTTCTTCCACGCTCAATAGTGATACTTAGTAAGACAACTGGCAATAATTTTTCAAAATTATAGAGATGGATACTAACACACTTCCCACCTCTACCAAAACAAGAGGCGCAACAACATGTAAACAGATTCCTACCATGGCACGAAAAGCCCACACCTGCACCAACGAATTCATATCCCCCAAATCCTGCTGGAAATAATTAGTAGACAAAAACACTTCATTTCGATGCCTAAAACATATAGTATACAAATAATACAAAAGTAAGGGATACTAGTACAACCTCCATACTGATTTTAATTTCACTAATCTATGTGTAACTTACTTCTCATCCTAATGCAATAGAAATAATTAAGCCAGTTTATTAACTTCCACAAATTGGGTTGCCATGTTCTTAATAACCACTAGTACTCCCCTTTAGTTAAATCTATTTACATGTATGTAGTATATAATATATTTAGTAAGCGAAATAGTATGACTAGTTTCCCCTAATCTAGGCTGAGATTCTTAAATGGATAGTATGTCTAGACAGATTAACTACCAAAATAATCAGTTAGGGGACATGGCTTTGAAATATTGACACACCATGAGTCATTTAGGCTTAACATGGATATCGAAGAGAAATTAGGCCTTTACACCCCAGTAACTTTAGTATCCCACTTTGTGCCAATAAACTATGGAAATAGCTTTTCTTTGTGTAATTTTTTTGGTCCTTAATTTCAATTGGTGGCCAAATTAATTTTTGGAACAAGTAATCTTGTTCAAAATTTATTTGGTTCAAAATTAAAGAGCCCGATATACTCCTAGTATTTATTCGGGTAGTGCAGTCGCATTTACTATCATCCAAAGCTTATGGTTGACCTTTGTCCAAGGAAGGAGAATGATGTATAATAGGTGGACCAAATGGAGTTGTTCAAGTAAAGAAGCATTTAAATACAATTTATTTATCTTTACTTAGCTAGAATAAATTACTTAACTAAATAAGTATTTTAATCAATTATGTTCTCTTTTTTATTTAGGAGCCTATTAAGGTAATTATGGTAGTTTGGTGGTCAAAAAATGCTAGGCCTATAAATACAACCCTTTTTATTTTATGTATCTTGTGATGTCAAAGTTCTCAAAGAGAACCTAAATAAATCACCATGGTTATGTATGGACCCTCATAGGACAGAGTATGGCAGGTGGCCACAAGAGGATTTAAAATCTTGACCTCTCGTTTGTGATATAAGATCCCCTAACACTAGGCTATTGTATTTAGTTTTGTATTTAATTTTGATTATTTAAAGAGTGAATCCCCTATTTGGTTAATCCATATTGAAATTGCATGTGTTTACGGATAGTAAGATCGGTAATTGGGTGTGTTCGTGACACTCCCATATTTATGTTTACATAATTTAGGCTTTGCTTGTTCATTAGACGACTTTGAATAAGAGTCGTGCTAAGCTTGTGTGATAAATTAATGAGCCTAAAACATGCATAATACAAGTGGTTTAACATACAGATTACCACGTACAAACTCATACCAAAAAACAAGATCAAATATAGATCTTGGGATATTATTGACGAAGTTTGGTTTTCTAGAGTTGAGTTTGAACCAAGTTCGTAGTTTCCAAGATGGCAAGGACTTTACATCAAAGAGTTACACATGGAATGACGATTCACGATTGTGAAACTTGGCAACTTTCTAGAGATCTTAGCTCCCCTTTATCTTTGCAATCTCTTATATGTCCTTATCAGGGTCGCCATTGAAAGGTGTTTTTCCAGGGATAAGGTAGAGTTATGTTACCTTAGTAAACCCGTTATCAATTTTTGGTCCAATCTTCTAGGAGGGACAACAACCCTCTTTCTCTTAGAAGTCGGGACAGTTGGGCTTCATGACTAGGCCTTTTCATTGCTTCTTGTGCGAGGTTAATAAGCTCCTTCTTAACTTGGATTTTCATTAAACTCTTACTAACAAAGTCAGTATATTCGTCCTAATCTAGTTCTTGGGTAATATGGAGCCTTTTTTGTCCTCTTGATATCGTAATTCTGTAGATTTTGTAATTACATGTTTCCTACTTTAGTCAAATGGGATAGGTTTCACATGGGGAAGTGGGACATAATCGAAGTTCTTACCCCCAAATCTCTGCAACATTTTCAGTTCATTATGAACATGGTGTATATTAACATTTACACGAGGACATTTAAAATTTGTCAAAAAAAGAAATTAATGTATTTGGATTTGTTCAGTGATGGTGAAACAACATATTGATTATGAGATATGACCTTCAGACGTGGAAATACCACACAAAATGAGGAAATAATAATTGTATTAGTAAATATATATCAAAAAGTCATAGTTTCCGTTCTAAACATCTGAACAATATGATCTTTACACACAATTTCATTAAACAATTAGCAACTTTGAGTTATATTGCTTGTACATCTCTGTTATTTTATTTGTTTTACTTTTCACTCCCTTCAATATTCTTCTCTATCTTAGGAAGTGCCCTTACAAAAAGTAAAATATTATTTTTTAACTTATCAATAAATGGCCGAATTAAAAATAGGTGTGTAGCTTAACAGTCACTTAGTTTAATGCTAATTAGAATTTTTACTAATTATGTGCATAGCTTAACAGTCACTTAGTTTTAATTTAGTTAGTCCAAGTTGTACTCAATTTAGACTGTTTAATGTGAGTATATTTGTAATTTGAACTTTTGTATTTTGACATTGTTGATCAAGTAAAAAGTAAGGGAAAAAAAGAAAGATTTCGATGGCAATGCGGGTGCAGTTATTGCATTTGCTGATATGCTTAATAACATCATGAGGATGGATGCAGTGAAGATTCCAGTGGCTATTTTTTATAATGATATTAAGACCACTTATATTCCAAAAAAATAGAATTAATACGATTATGTAAGATGCAAGAACTGGATGGGGTTTGCATTATCGGATACATGAAGTTGGATTTATGTTTTATTACATTTTATTTAACTCATGAACACATACATGAGGTTAGATGGAGTTTGCATTTTTTTTTCTTACATGAATGCTCTTCTAACTCACGTGCATTGGGTTTACGTATAGATGCCTATATGACAAAATTGGAAGGAGTTTTGAAGTTATTATACTAGTAAATGCCCTCTCCATTCGGGACGCATTTTCTAAACCCATCGGACCTCAATTTATAATAGGAACTCTACATAAGGCATCAAACAAACCAACATTTGTTATTCCATTCAATACTGTGTAAGTTTGGTAGATATATAAAAGTTCTTAAGCATAATAAATGTGCGTATGTATAATATTCCTAATTTGCAATAATTCTTTAGAATATAGGTATCATTGGGTTTTGCTTGTGATCGACTTTATTTCGAATATTGTGTTTTTGGTTGATTCTTTACACGGGGAATCGAGCTTGGACCTTAATCTCTATTAAAACACGAAAGTAGTGTCCTAAATAAATTCTTATAATAAAATTATTGATTTCATTTTACATAATTATAATATAAATATGCGATTATGTTTTTTTTATTGAAGTGGAATTAAATTGGTTTTTACAATCAAAGAAAAAAGATCACTACTAAACAGGGAGAATGTTACAGTCTTTGTTCGATAAATTAAATTTAATATTTAGGTATTCACATTTGACATTGGTAGTACACTAACTCTCCTATTTTCAGTGCCCTAACCAACGAGGAGAAATTGTGTGTGATTTTTTTATATTGAAGTTCATGCGAGAGCTCTTGAAAAATTCATCGAAGTCTATAAAAATGAAGGTCAAGTGTTTTTTAATATTGTTTTACATTTCATATTATTTAGATGTGATAAAAGCTAAATATAATTTTATTTGTCTTGTTTAGATGAAGGAGTTGGCAGTAAGTCGTCATATCAAACTCATGAGATCAATGAACTTCAATATAAGCTCATTGAATTTATTCAACTGTATATTATATGATTTGGAGCACTTTGTCGACACAATTTCACGAAAGCCAAAGGAGGACCAATGCATTTATGCATGATTTTTGTATGTACATTCTTTCGAAGACATTTTTTGAATGATGTACATAGTGGGTATAGTAGGTCATTATTTTTTGGAGGATAATTAATATAGATAGTGGGTATATCTATTCGTGTCCCACTGTTATTTTATATGGACAAATGACTTAACTTCGTGCATTTTAGGTGTACGTAACTTCAAATACAAAAAAATTCAAGACTATTTTTTTGTTATTGTAAATTTTGATTTATGTTTAAATTTATTTGTCAACTATGCCAATAATCTTGGTTATTAATTTGTTATTATATGCTTAATTTATGACCGTTTATATTAAACCCTCATGTGATGAAATTTTTTATATGACCTTTTTAAAATTTTGAATACTGTTTATCAAGACACTTTTCAAATCAAATATGAGATCTTATAGATAATATTATGACCCTTTTTTGTAGTACATGGGACAGTTTTGACAAAAAAAAAGTCATATATAACTGTTACCTAATATGACACTTTTTATAAATATCAATTATAATACCCAAACGTATGACGCTTTTTATTGAAAAATAAAGTGTCATAAAAGGCATTTTATGACACTTAAAAAATGATAAATATATTTTCTTGTAGTGATAACCAATGAACCTGTTGAAGCACCAAGAAATGCCATTAAGAAGATCTCAAAGATATAGGAGATTGCCAATTTCGAATGATTATGTGGTGTACCTTCAAGAGGTCGAATTTAACGTAAGGACTATTAATGATCTAATTTCATATGAAAAGCCTGTTAATAGTGATGATTCTTATAAATGGATTAATGTTGTGAATAAAGAAATAAAATCTATGAATGACATCAAAGTTTGGGAGTTAGTCGAATTTCCAGAAGGACAAAAACGAGTCGGGTGTAAATGGATCTTTGAGACTAAACTTGACTCGAAAGGCAACATCGAAAGACATAAAGCTAGACTTATTACAAAAGGTTTTACTCAATGAGAAGGCATTAATTATAATGAGACCTTCTCTCCAGTTTCAAAGAAGGACTCCTTAAGAATTATATTAGCATTATCGGCTCATTATGATTTAGAGTTGCACCAAATGGATGTGAAAAGAACTTTTCTAAATTAGAGTTTAGAGGAAGAGGTCTACGTGATGTAGCCACAAGGATTCATAAGAAGGGAAAGGAAGACAAGGTATGTATGTTACTAAAGTCAATATCTGATCTAAAAGAAGCTTCTGATCAATGATACTTAATTTTCCATGATAGCATTACCTCCTTTGAGTTTAAGGAAAACACTGTTGACCAATGTATATACCTTAAGATCAGTGGACGTAAGTTTATAGTTTTGGTACTATAAGTTAAAGACTTGCTTATCGCCAATAGTGATCTTGGTTTATTATGTCAAACTAAGGAATAATTTTTTGAAGACATTGAAATGAAAGATACGGGTGAGGCATCCTTATGATCGGGATAGAAATATCTTGGGATAGATCACGAGGAACGTTAGTACTATCTCAGAAAGCTTACATTAATATAATTTTAGAGGTCCAGCATTGAAAGTTGCAATGTCATTAACATTCCACTTCAGAAAGCGGCTAAGTTCGGCTTAAGCCAAGGCCCATGAAGTGATTTGGAAAGGGAGCACATAAGAGGCGTGCATTATGCTTCGCTCATAAGGAGCTTGTTGAATGCATCAGTCTGCACTAGACCAGACATTATTTTGTCATCAGGATGTTGGGAAGATATCAAAGCAATTCGAGAAATTGTCATTGAAAATCTTCAAAGAAAGTTTTGATGTACCGGTAATGGATCAAGGATTACATGTTCACCTATAGGAAGACTGATTACCTTTATGTGGTTGGTTACTCAAACTTATATTTTGGAGGATGCCTTGAAAGTATGAAGAGAACATTAGGTGATGTCTTCCTCCTAGCTGCAGGATTCGTCTCATCAAAAACTGCTAAGCAGAGTGTAATCTCATCGTCTACTATGGAGGCTGAGTTCGTAGCTTGCTTGGAAGTTACAAATCATGGATTATGGATGCGTAATTTCTTTCCTGATGCACAATCGTGGGGTCAATATATAAAATGCTGAAAACTTATTATGATAATGTTGCAACAGTCTTCTTTTCGAAGAATGATAGGTATACTAAGGCAGCTAATCATATCGAGATGAAATACCTATTAGTGAAAGAAGAAGCTCATAAGCAACGAGTGTCAATTGAACACATTAGTACGAGTGATAACATACCAAATCCTCTTACATAAGGACAATCTTCGAAAACCATCATGAAACATATCAAAGAGGTGGGTATCGATTAGTTTGACTATGATTGCTTTTTAGCTTAGTCGTTTGACACTATTACTTGAATTCAATGAAATTGTTTCTAATTTATAGTATTTATGTCTTTTAAGAATGCATGCATATATTATGACCTATTTTATGACAGAAATAGTCATTTATTCAAAGGATATTAGGAGGCCATTATGATACCCAACATTGAACTCCTAGTTAAATGAAACATTGGTGTTGCAATACACCGAATGAACCATGTTCTTGAATAATATGGAACCGCCATGACTCACATATGTGGATCATTTGATTATGAAAAATTATATTTATCACTTATTGTGCACCAAATGTTACCTAATCAAATAATGAGGATATAATTATTAGTACCAAGTGGGCGACTGTTGGAAATTAATATTTTAAGTTGGAAATTAATTTTTTAATTTCAATTATATTAAAATTCGAAATTACATAATTCCATTTATGTGGTCTTAATAAGTCGGATATTTAATTAGGCATCTGATAAAAGTAAAAATTAAGAGATTGGGTTGGTTTCTATTTTTATGTCATATAATGGATGGTGGAGCCTAGAAAATGGGGAACTATTGACTAGAAATTTTGGCCATCTTCCCCTTATATATATAGCTGTCTTGCTCCATCTAGGGTTTTCCCATGACACACAAATATCTAATGTGGAATAGAAAATTTGAAATTCACCTTTTTCATATTTTCTCAAAATTCTAAGCAGATATAAAGGTAAAATTCTAGAGTGTTCCTAGGAGCTTTTAGGAGTAACATATTGACGCATTCAAGTCAGGATTTTAGATATATTCAAGAAGTGTATCTAAATATAGCAGTGGACAAATATTGGTATTGGAATTATAATTATGTAGCGTATTAATTTAGTAATTATACAAAGAATAAACATCCTAAAACTCATGTTCGAATTTTTTTTAATCCTTAATATTATGGGTGTAAAACGGACGGATACAGAGCGAATGCCATAGTATCCATATCCGTATCCGCCAACGCCTCGCACTATCCGTATCCGTATCCGCACGGATAATAATTTCAGCTATCCTTATCCGTATTCTCTTGGATTTTTCGGAATAGGATAATATCCTTATCCATTTTTATTATTTAAAATACATTAAGACATACGTATCTTATTAAACACTAATTTAATCAGTGAATTAAATACAATTCTCCAAGTAAGGTACAAAGATGAGAGAATGTGTGAAACATGAAATTAAATTATAAAGGAAAGTTCGAACATAAGTACTAACCTTTAATGTGCATTTTCTTAAATATATATTACTTTCTAATGGGTTGCCTGTTCTAAAAGTAAACCCATTAGAAAAAAATTTATATTGTACTTAATCGAACAAACCCATTATTATGGAGCAGTAAACCCGTCGCCGTCAGATCGAGCAACAAACCATATTTGATGAAATCAGTAAACACATTAGATCGAGCAATAACAGTCAAAAAAATTTATTTAGTGAAATCAACAAACCCATTAAATCGAGTAGTAAAGCCATCGGAAAAATATTAGAAAATGGTGAAATCAGTAAAAAAATACACTGGTTTTCAGTGGTGATGGAGGAAAAACTCACCGGCATTGAGTGGGTATGGGAGATGTGATGGAGTGGTGAGGGAAAGGGAATGGAGAATCTCAAGATTTGGGGTTGGTTGTTTTGTTATTGTCGGCTGATTTTGGGGTGTGATCTCTTTTGTTTAAGGTTAGAAAATCACCCTATTATTAATATTATTTGTATATTTAGTGTAT
Source organism: Sambucus nigra (assembly GCA_949130495.1). Taxonomy (NCBI): domain Eukaryota; kingdom Viridiplantae; phylum Streptophyta; class Magnoliopsida; order Dipsacales; family Adoxaceae; genus Sambucus; species Sambucus nigra. The sequence continues at coordinate 491,616,883 of OX422209.1, read as the reverse complement.
TAAATGTTTAGGCGTTTTAAATGTTATTATACTAAATGTTAATATGTCTCTCAAGATTATACTAGATGTTATTATGTTATTTTAATATTAATATTATTTAATAACAAATTATTTACAATAGATAATAAATATAATTATTTTACGGATTTGGATATCCGCAAAAACGGATATCCGTCAGTATGGATAGTCTGCATCGGATACGGATAATCCATCATGAATACTAGCATTATCCGTATCCATATCCGTTTTTTTAATATTTAAAACGTGTATTAAAATACGCTCTTTCGAATAATTATTCAGATAAATATTTATTAAATTGGAATACGTATGCCGGATGGATTCAAATTTTTGAATATCCATTGCCACCCCTACTTAATATGACATGTTGACTTACAAGAGTTTAGTATAACAACACGTGCAATTGACTTTCCTTATGCTAATACAAAATGTAACTAAACTAATGATAACCATCAAGATCCGAATGTTTATTTATGGGAACATTTAGAACATTCCGAAGATGCAGTGCACTGCACTGTTGCCGCATATGGATTCAAGTTGATTATTAAAATATGAGAATGTATCAGGCGAAATTAAAAAATGTAATTAATAAATAAAGTAAGATAAAGAGGAATTATAAAGTGAATAAAAAGACGTTTAATTATTGTAAACTGAACTTTATTAATATTATTAAAACCATAAAATAGTTAATTACAGTATAGACTGTAAACAGCGCAAAACTAACACTTTTTTCCACGTTCTGTTAGCAAAACATCAGTAGCCTCATTCTCTCTCCTCCATGCATAAACAAAAAAACTGCACGATTATATGGTGTGAGGTATGTGATTTACTTTCTCAAACCCATAAAGCACCTGCCCGCTTAAGCATTGGTTTCAGAGAGCGGTTGAGATGAAGACTCATAACTTCTTTAGTGCTTCCCACCAGTTCTCCGCTTATGAACACGGCCGGCACGGTGGGGCTACAACCCAACTGCCTGGAGAGGGCCTGCTCTATTTCTCTGCCATTTTCCATTTCATTGAGCTCGTACACAACTGGATTGACTCCAAAGTCTGTGAAAAGGGACTTGATGGAGTAACACATGCAGCAAGAGCTCTTGCTGAAGATCACTACTGGCATTTCAGACACCATTTTGGTTATCATTTCCATTTCACAACCACAAAAAATTGAGAGTGTGTTAAGATGTGGAAATGTAAAGTTTTGAGAAGACGGAATGTATGTTCAGGGATTGAATATATAACTGAGAGCAGAACTATGTTGAACTTGATCTCATAGGATATATTGCGTAGGCACTTGGGTTTTGATGTGAGGAACTTGAGATGCCATGGACTCATTTATATAGGATTGATGAGGGCGGTGGACCGAAGAGATGACGACAAAAAAGAACGTGCTGGATTGAATATGATATTTTAATATTTGAATGAAAAGTTGGATGATATGGATATAAAATATGAGTTGCACAACGGAATAAAGGTGGCACGTAAAGGGATCCCAGCATACGGTACGGAAATGGAGACGTGCCAATGGTACAGCTTCAGATTTCTTATATGATGTGAATGACGGCCCCCTTTATTATTTCCATTATTTTGTTGGGTGTAAGTTTTGATGCTTGTATTTCTCTTGATTTTAAATGAATGCAAAGGTGAACCATTTAGACTTTTGTTCCTATCTTTTTAGGAGGCATATGCTGAGATGGAGAAATAAGTTGGATACATCAAGGTTGTACTATTTCTCCAATAACAATATTGGCATTGAATTCACGAAAGAAATAAGGCATTGTGCCATAAAATCCCCACAGTAGTGTTCATAGGATTATGTCAGTACAAGTTATTGTCTAATCTCTAGATATCCTTATTTGCTTTTGATGAGTAAACAAAAATCTTGAGAATTAGACATCGCAGGTCTTCTTTCGTGAAAGTCGATTTTAACTTTTCTGGCTTTTCGTTATCCATATATTCAATGGACTGTTGGGCATGTGGATTATAACATATACAAGCGTGAGTGTATAGATATATGCTATGTAGCTTTATTCTCTTGGATAATCACATACAAAGACATTACCTAAAGTAGGACCAGCAACTGCCAACAACTGGCCGTAATGACACCCAAAGGCCAGTTTGTAGGGCTACATCGTACATCATTTTGACATTGCTTTCTTTCTTATCAACACTACTTGGTACATTATTTTCAAATTGCTTCCTGACTTATCAGCACGGTGCTTATATATCTCTTGTCCATTTGCATATCAAAAAGTTAGTGTTAGAAACCGGAAACTAGGATCTTTTTAAATAATTTACTAATAAATTAAAATAAGTCTGGTATTTTATCAGTTCAACCCATCAATGTCTAATGAGAGGCAAACTTTAACTTTTCATATTTTAATACAAAATCAATTGTTAAGGGGTGGAGGGTTACAAAATCTTATATACTAATTGAAAACTCGCGCGATGCGCAGGCCGTACATTATCGTAAAAAAATTTAAAGAAATCAAAAAATAAAATGGGCAATAGAATACAAATTTATATTTGTGATAACCTAAAATCGAGTGGAAATGGAAGTAAACATTTTCATGGTTTGACATAGATAGAAACATTAATGTAAAAATATATAATAGTAGCAGACATCGACATATGATGATCGAGCTAACACTCAAGAAATTGAATCTCATCCATGTTCCTGCAGTTAAGGGAATATATATGTTAATAACAATTATGAATATTATAGTGTAAAGTTAAACAACAATTTAATTAAATGTACTTCTCGGTGTGTTACAGAATTCCACATGAGTGTGAAGTAACAAGATTATCAATAATTTTCATCTGTGTAAAAATCATTTACTAAATTTATATTTTTCTATAAAATAAATATAATTCACTTAACTACACGATTCATTCTAGAGTATTGCATCAAATACTACTCCTTAACTTGGGAGTTTATAACGAATTTTTGTTCCACCTATATAACTCAACCAAGTCTCTAAACATATCGATCAATTAGGCACACTATGGCATAAATAAAAACTACTTGACTATTAGATGTGATTTGTACGCCTATATCCAATATGAATCACAAGCCATCCTAGATGAATAATTTATAAAATTTCCATGGATTTTATGAATATGTTTATTATTTTTTAAATGATACATATATGGAGTTATATATGCCAACATACTCTATTTCAAGTAAAAGTGATACTCAATTAAGATAATTTAAAAAATCATAAAAATTTCATCATACAACATACAAAAGAAAAATGATGGGCAAAACTCAGCTTATGTTCTTCAACAAATCTTTAAACAGTACAACATATAGAACAAAGATTTGCTGAATTGATAAACCAACTAAACCAAATTTAGTAAAAGACAAATCACTAAAAATTGATATTGGGTGCGCGTAGATCTTAATCTCATCTCCACCAAATCTATCAACAACTTACGCATGATGTAAAAGTAACAAAAGTAATGCTAAAAAATATGAAGATAAAATACTTTCACATAAAAGGAGATGATATATTTATACCATGTACTAAAAATTAGGTGTGTCATCTCTTGTGAATTTTGAAGCATTTGCATATGAAATTATAAGCACAACAACTTGTGTCAACAATGCAAATTCTCAATAAAAATTTCATACCTTTTGTATTGATATAACTTGACCAACTTCTATAGAAATTTAAGAAATTTATTTTTTACACCACTACTACATCTTCTGCATTTGTGAATCGCTTCGTCAAATGACTAGTAGTATATCTAAAAAAGAAAGAGTGATAAGAAAATCTAGATCCATAGGCGTAAATACAATCTCTTTTTTGGGTGTAAAATGTATTTACTCATAAGGGGTAAATTCTATAAAGCACACTCTATTTTTTTCATACAAGATTGCCACCTCCAAAACCATCAAAACAATCCATCATTGTCACTGAAAAGAGATGACCACCATCTAATAATATTTTCCACAAGAATCAAATACAATATCTAAGGCAAAAGTTCAAAATTGTATCTTACCTTCACATCATCTAACAAACCAAGAACACCAAGTCCATAATCCACATCATCCGCAGGAAATTCAAAGAGACAAACTGGGCACGTATTTTGAATAATCAACCATGACAAAATGCAGTCACCCAAAAACTGTGCAAAGACTGTGTCATACTCAGTAGCAAAGATATTTTTTTTGTGAAAACAGGAAATCAGAAAGAGACACAACATAAGGGAAAGTCAAAAGCATTACACAAAGTAGAAACCATCTTCCTCCATCTCCTTATCAACCATCCTAAGAGGTTCCTCTGGAGCTTCATCATATTCCTTATACAAGCCTTCCATCTCCCTTGCTATTTTCACCATAGAGTCTTCCATAAAGTTTCTCGCCCTTGGAATGTGAACAATATTAGCGTTTAGATCTTTATCAAGAGTCTTGCAGTCCTCGATGATGTTAGCCAAAGGATGGTTGTGGGTAACCTCCTGTTTGATGAGGTTGATGGATTCCAGGCAATTATTCTTCAGACAAACATTTTTCCATTCCTTTCTGAGAGATATGTTCAGGACATGGAAAATCCCCTCCAGCTCCGCACGCAGGGGGATGGCAGTGCCTTGAAGTTTCCTAGAGAATCCCACAATCCATTCGCCATCTTCATTTCTCACCATCCCTCCAAATGATCCCATACCACTCCCATGATCAAATCCACTGTCAGTGTGAATGATGAATTTACCTGCATTATAAACCGGATCAAGAATTAGGCTAGTATTGTTTTCTCCACTGACGTTTGCTCGCTTGAAAGTTTGGGCTTCAATAACGTAATTAGTGAAGTTCATAGCCAAGCGAGCAACTATTTGTGGGGAATCCTCAATATTATTAAAGATGAAATTATTTCTGTATTTTCAAATAAATCACAAAGTGATAATAAAGCTTTTGTACCTTTCGTTATTTGGTTTATCCCAAATGTTTAGGATGATCCAGTCATTAAAATTACATGTGAGGTTGAGATCAAGAGGATGGTCGAAGCCGAGAATGCACCAAATTTCCCTAGTATGAGTGAACTCCTTAAACAGATGATTGAAGTCCTCAAGTACCCCACACCGTGGGCAATCTCCATTGGAGGTGAGACCTCTTCTCATACGGTGTTCATTTGTGAGAAGCTTACCATGGATAATGATCCACAAAAAGGTACAAAGTTTTGGTGGACATTAAGTTTCCACAACTTTTTCCAAACCTCCCAAGGTTGTTGCTCATCGTGCTTTTCCACAAGGAGTTGGTAGCACGAATTTATGGTGAATTTACCATTTTTGCTCAAGGACCAAGATGGCTGGTCATCGTGAGGGCAAGTACGGGACAGTGGGATATTAAGAATATCATTTTTAGTGGTCAAGTTACAGGAGTTATCAATAGTATTAACATCCCATTTTTCGTTCTCCCCAATAAATATGTCAACATTCAAATTATTTAAGTCTCCAGGTTGTTCAGTAGGGTTTATTAAATTATTTCCCCTCAGTACCATAGATATAATCATAATTGTCACACTCAGTAAAGTTGTTTTGTGCAAATACAATTGATTCAAATTTTCTTAAAAGATTAATTAAATACCTGTTGGGTAATATTATTCAATAATGTTTTATATAATTTTATATATTAATAACATTTGTCCTTATATTAAAAAAGAAGTAGTGCCCCATTTTTTTTAATAATAGGAAACAATTCCACATCTACTTGCTAAAAAATTTAACTATAATCTCAAACTTTTGCAAGTAGATAGTAAAGTGAGCAGTGGTCAGCAAAATGGGAAGGACAATGAAAATATCAACATTTTAAGATAATTTTATTAACATCAAGAGACCCAAAACCAAAAAATGAGAACATCTCAACTGACCCAAACATCACCATATGGCTTGGATGATGCAGAGAATTTGTACATTTTCTTACCCAAGTATTCAGAACACAGTTCCATGTTTTCATTCAACCTACTGGTGAGAAAGAACCAATCCAACAAATTATAACAAAATGTCAATGTCATTAACACATCATTCATTAAATACTTTTTCCACTATCTATATAGGGGGCAGGGATATACAATTACCCTCTAATTACATGATAATGTCAACAACAACAATATATGGACTTATTCAATAAATTCAACATAAAAAAAACCCAACCACCATCCTCAAACACCCACTACTGCCAACACAAAAGAAAAAAATAAGGTACAGAAAGGAGCAATACATATTATTAGATGTAATTACTCGACTACAACATTATATGTTGTTATCTATGTTTAAGAAGTACCCTGAATTTGTGTGGAGTTCAGTAAAACCTGACCAGGTGTTGAGAAGACTTCGAAAAAAGCATGGAAAAGGCATGAACAGCCATCTCTTATCTATATTTGCAGACAGAAAAACTCAGAAAATGGTTAACAGTGTATATCAATTTCCATCATACGTGGATAGCCTGGATGAATTGGACTCTAAATGCCTGTATAGCATTTTAGAGTATTATAGAGATTATGGTGCAAGGATTTAAGTTTTGAATGTGGAATTTTATAGTCCCAAAATATTATCCATGTATGATAATGACAAATATATAAGTTAATTTTAGATATATCAAAAGATATAAGAAAATACAATGTTGAAATGGGAACTTATAGATATAGACACCTTAAGAAATAATAAGGGTTCATTTGATAGAAACATTTCAGATGGGCAATAAGGAATCCTTTACATTTTTCAATTTTTAGTTACGTTTAATAGAACTTATTTTTCTTGAAAATAATTGGAACTTGTACTAAAGTACTAACACCTTAAGGAACAAATAATGGCTTGCCATGGAATTCAATTCTTTGGGCCAAAGAGTTGAATTCCAAGAAATAAATGAGGTCGGAATAAATTCCATTCTCTTCTATCAAAGAAGGCGTAAGGCTATTCTTAATGGGCAGGTGGAAAATACACTAAAGATAAATGATTAATGGGTGGGATATAAGGTTGGCTCACAATGGAAACCGGTAAAAAAAGAGATAAACGAGTAACTGTCTCACGTTTGCACTCTTAAATATTTCATGTGATAAAAATAAAGTGTTGAGATATTTCCAGTGGAAAAGTCCCACGTCTAGAAATTGTAAAAGTGGAAATGTCAAGCTAGAAATAGGGAAGTCTTGGTGGAGTCTGGACGGGTAACATTTGCACGTCTTCCTTCTTATTCCCCATTACTTATTATCCCTTAGCTCTCCCATACGTTTGAAACGGGGAGGGTTAACGGATCTTCTCCTTTTTGTAGTATAAACTCCCCACTCTGACCCAATTTATGGATTTATGGTACCCATTGTGGATGGCCTAAGTAAATATAACATGTTGCCCCCTGCATACCTTATGACATATTATGTGAGTGTGTTTGTGTGTGTGACAGAGATGGGATAAAATCCATATAAATATAAGGATTATTTTGGTTTTGGCTCCTAGTTTGTTTATGATATTCAGTCAAAATATTTATTGAAGATGCAGAAGATGAACTTTTTGCTTGATAATGGAGTTTTAGCAACACCCTTATCCCAATCATGGAGAAATCTCGGAAAACATATATGTTGTCGAGAACTCAAAAGTTTCCAAAAAGAATGATTTTTTAGAAAAAAAGGCGAAGGAGAGAGGTGCATACAGGAAAATTCGTAGTTATGTTAAAACTAAAACGCATAAGTATTAACATGATCAATCCTCTTAAAGGTTCTTAGGTGGATAACTTGAAAGACATTAGATATGATGTCAATGGACCTTTTTATGTTCCGTTTAAGGATGTTAATTGATGTCCTTCTTAGGATAAGTTTCAAACTTTAATCATGCTCTTCTTTCTTAAGAATGAATGTTATGATAGTTAAATTCCATTGGGAAAAGAAGATAAGGTATGTTTTTTATGAGTTTAATGCATATAGTTGTGCTATTGCAGATTGACTTAAAAGGTCTCGTCTATCTCATTGTTATGACATAATAGGAAATCATGATGTTATGGTAAGGGGTTTTATTAGGAGACAAAAACCTAAGCATTTTTTATGGAGTCGTGGTGTGTATTTTAAATGGGGTTTTAGGGTATTTTAATTGGAATTTGGTGCTCCAATTAAACAACTGAAAAGATGATTCAGATCACATCACTCTTTAAAGGATGAAAAAGGAAACCACTAAGCACGTGCACATCGACGAGTCATTTCGGATGAATACAGTATATAATGGAATAATGGTTAAACATTTAGTTGAGATATTTAAAAAGTAACTGTATGTGAAATTGGGAAATACAACAAGTTAACTCAATAATGTGTTTATAAATTAAATGTTAAAGAAAGTAATGTGACAAATAACATAATTGGACATTGCGTAATCTACATTGATTACATACCCATGCTAACTTACAGGTTTAAGTAAGGGTGAAATTCTTTTTTTCTAGAAAAATGCCATGAAAGTGATGGGCTAAGGTTGAAACTCACAGTTTTCGATTGGTGAAAACTCACCACGAAAGCGTGTAGTAACGTTGATAGTTTTGAATAGTGGGTGACACATCATATCGAGTACTAATGTCACACCCCAAACCCAAATATATTCTAATCATTTCATTTATACTATGATTAAATCATAATCTTCCGTCCATTCGAAATATAATTCATTTATCAATATTTTTTTTGATGTATAATAAACATAATCATGTTCTCTGTACCATCACGTAATTAACATCAGAATCATAATTAAACGAACATGTTATACTAAAATTGACAATGATTAAATATTAAAATCATCAAATCAACCCATGCTCACTCAATATATAAGATGTACGAGTGTAGTAAAACCTCAGTGTGACAATGACAAAATCCCCACGTCTAATCCCCAGATCCTTCTAATAGTGTAACTCTCAAATCACCGATCATATGATATCCTAACTGGCAGCGTACATACCTGAAAATGTTAGAATTTAAACTGTAAGAATTAAGCTTAGTGAGGTACTCCTTCCCTGAAATGAAATAACAGTTCTTTATCAGACATGTGGATATAAAATCCAAATAATCCTTCCCTGCTATGAAATAGCAATATTATATCAAATATTTAGAAAAAAAATCCAAACAATCCTTCCCTACAGTGAAATGAAAATTCTATATCAAATCTGTGGATATATAATCCCACTAATAACAATTTTATATCAAATCAGTGGATATGAAATCCAAATAATCCGGCGCGTTGGCAATAACAAATCCTGGAACATAAGTTCCAACAAATCCTTGTCTTAAGACAAATCAAATTATTGGATCTTTGTCCAATTCCAATCCTAGATCATAAGATCCAAACAAATTCTGGATATTTTAATATCCAAACAAATCCTGAATACCGAAGTATTCAAACCAATCCTAGATCATAAGACCCAAATAAATACTGGATATTTTAATACCCAAACAAATCCTGAATGCCGAAGTATTCAAACAAATCCGATCTTAGATCTATATACATATATATATATATATGAAAAAAATCATAAGTACACTCACCTTGGCAACTTATCAGGATTTTTCTTTTCTTTTGTCTGGCACTTGTTCAACCGATTATTCTTCGTTTCTTATAATTCTTACACTATTAGTATCACTATAAGAATATCAACAATCAAAGGAATATCTCATATATAACTCAATTCATAAGCATCATATGATTCTAATCAAATCATTTATTACCAGTGAAATTCCATCCAAATTCATGTTAATATATTTGACATATCCAATTCATGGATCAAACATACATTCATTTATTCTTGGTAATTAAATCCTTATCATATTAGGATTCCAATACAAAAGGCGGCACATCATTTCAAGTTTTCTAGAGCAAGATAGGTCTGTTTCTTTACTACATAGCAAATTTGCCTTATAGGTTCTTTTATTGTTCATTCATCTTCCCAAAATTTTCATAATTTTTCTACTACATAAATTTCTATGATATTTTACCCAACATAAGTAAACATATTGAAAATTACAAAATTAAAGTTTCATAATTTTTAAGATTCATTTGCTATGTCAAGCAAAACATCGAACACATAGCATTCATACTTTCACCCATTGGGAAGATTTCATACCCGAACTTCAAACCATCACCTAAGATTATTTTATTGGTATTTTCACATTATTTACGGATATGTCAGAATTATATGAGTCTATTTTAATCTTCAATTAGAATCAATCAATTCCAGTAGGTATACAAAAATATATGGAAGGTTGAATAAACATGGCTACTAAATGAAGCAATTTTAAGGGTTTGTACATTCAACCTAAATTAAACTTGCATCTAACCATATATATGCATCAAAGGCGGAAATTTTAGTAAACAAATGATTATTTCTATCATCTAAATCAGTAATATAAGAAAAATAATAAGATTTGGGGTTAGGATTACCTTCGGGATATAAAAGCATGGAATTTCCTTTGTATGTGTAAAACAAAACACGATGCGGAAGCGTTGAAAGATGGTTCACAAATAAACAAAGCCAAATTTTAATTTAATAAAACAAATTAAAATAGCAACCAAGTGAAGTAAGATTAATACAATTAAAATATTCACTTAAACCGATTCATTGATCCAAGTCCTAGAATTTGCCTAAGTCATATTTATCAATATTAGTAAATTAGGCGAAACCAAATTTTAGCAAATGACTTGAATTAATTAAACATTACCCAACATTTAATATAAGTCCAAATTAATTGAGTGTGATAATTTAAACCGAATTTTATCTTGAATTAGTCTAAGCATGCGTTCTACGTTATGATGCAAGATAAAATAAATAATATCACACTACGCCGCGATGTACGAGGAAAAACCCAAGACGGGAAAAAACCTCGGACAACCCTAGCCACAAGTCCACTAGATACAGAATTACAATTACAAGAAAGATAGACTTACAACGACTGACTCGATCCCTCTCAAGCCTCGACGCTTCTTCTCGTAGACACCTCTTCCTAGCGGACAACCTCGGAACACCACCGCGGTCTCGGAATCCACCGATAGGACTTTATATGGTCACCGTCACCCTAGCATGGAGCCTTTCTCCTTGTGGGTAGAATCACAACAAAAAGTCTTCTTCTTTGATGGATGTAGAAGCAAACCAAAACTTCTCTTCTTGAATTCGGTAGAGATAAACCGGTGCCAAAACTCCAAGCAATTTAATATGTATATAAGAACTTGGATAAACAATATGGGTGTAAAACACTAGAGTGATAAAATATTTTCTCTAAAAATCTCACTCAAAACATGAACATTCTCCTAAAACCATTTTTGCTCTCAAACTCTCTCTAGGAGATAAACTAAGATTGAAAAGTTATGGAAATGTTAAGTTGGAAAATGTCATTCCCGCACCTATTAAAGTCTGTAAAAGGTGGTTAAAAAACAACGGGGGAAGTGGGTGAAAAAATTGCCAAAAACTGCCAAAAAACTGTTCCTGCCTGACAGCTCGTTCGAACGACATTTCGTTCGAACGAACTCTCGTTTGAACGAGACTTCTAACGACGCACCAGTATGGACTTCGTTAGAATCTCGTTAGAAACCTCGTTAGAACGAACAAGTTCGTTCGAACGACATTTCGAACGACAGACCAGTTTAGACTCGTTGGCAAACTCGTTCGAACGAAACCTGGTTCGAACGAAAAAAACTCGTTCGAACGACATTTCGAACGACTTCCAGAATTTTTACAAAATTCGATTTTTGGCCCAGAAACTTTATATATTTTATTTTTAAAGTTCTAATTAAATTTTTCTGAAAGTAAAACACAGTTTTAATTAAACTTAACACCCAATAAACTTTGTTCCAAGATCCTATATAAATATAATTACATTCATACCTTGGGAGCATGGAACCATAGTTGATAACGTAGAAACGAGGCACCCAAACCGGCATATTTGATGAAGCTTTATATTCTTTGCTGCTACGTCTTCAACAAACACTTCATAGGCTTGAGAGTATTACAATTACATACTATCCTATGAATAAATGTTTTTGTCCGGAATTGAGCCAACACAATACATGGACTCAATTGGAAATTTGTGTCCTTACAAATCTCCCCCTTTGGCTATTCCGGGACAAAAACCAAACAAAAATCCTAAAGGGCCATCAAGCTCACTAGACTCAAAACATAACCCACCCAAACTTGACTCAACCCAAGGATCAAACTCTTTGCCATTGAAAGATGCCGCTTTAGAATAATTCCTGCACACTTAAGCAAACTCATCAAATGCATAGGGAATATCAAAGAATTAAATGCAATTAATTAATTACTCCCCCTAAATTAATTCTCCCCTTTATCAAACACATGACCTACTTAGAAAGACGTCTCCCCCTAAGATAAATCTCCCCCAAACTAAGATACGATTATAATAGGATAAGATACCATTTCTCCCCCTATCATCATTCTCCCCCTTTTTGTTCAGGAATAGGCAAAGGATAAAGAACTAATAAACACGTTGAAGCTTAAAGTGTGAAGACATTAAAGCATATGGGCAATAAAAGCAACACAAAGATAAACAAATATCATATATATATATATACTATAAATATACCAATAAGTACTTGCATATATAGATAGATATAAACACACACATGACACAAAATACAATAAGTTTGCACACTCGTATGGCAAAAATGTGTCAGATGGAAACGTAAGTGTAGGGGTGTGAACTAGCAACAATTAAATTTAGACCCAAACACTTAATAAACATTCACGGAGTTCTCATTTGATTGCAAACTTTATCACATTTAAATATAACCTCATGTGACAAAATGAAGATTGAACTCAATGAACAAACATACACAATGCATACAAGCCTAGCATGATGATGATTCTACAAACCAAATAGAGTCATGACATTAAAGACAACTAGGATAAACGGACATTGTGCAAACCGTTGATATACCATCCAATTCTACCTCAATAAGCATATATATTCTTTTACTTTTGAATGAATATATCAAACAAACATAGGCATTGGCAATTGTTTTCTTTTTAATGCCAAATATTCTGTTTTTAGGCCTTTGGATCACGTATTTCTTTTAGATCCAATAAACGGTGGATTACTATCGCAAAGGATTTAATTCATCCTTTCGGAGCCCTTCCCCGTGCACATTTTTATTTATCATGTTTTCATTTTCACACAAATCTCACATGCAACGGATTTTGACATGCACTAGTCCTCATAGGTCAAAGATATGTAGATGACAAGATTGGTAGGAGAACACCTCAAAAAGCTCAAATATAACATATGACATTTAGATTTCAAAAGAGCTCGTGCATGTGTGAATAGAGGCATATAAAAATAGAATCCATTTAACCAATACAAAATCCAACTACTCCATATAAAGCATGGTAAAGAACATTTTAAGGATTGAAAATCTAAACCAAAAGTTCTAGCCACGTGGGAGCGTTAAAGGAGGGATTCAAACACAAGTATATGCCACTTAAAGTGTGTCAAACTAAAATACACACAAAAAAAATCTTTTTGAGTTTTTAACATTTAAAAAAATAAAGATATATACTCAAAAGGATAAACAAAAATCATTTGTATTTTTCATTAAGCTTAAATGAAATAAATAAAACACAAATGATAAACAAAACATCTTTTTATATTTTTCAGTTAATTCAAACACAAAATATAATACAAAAAGATAAACAAGTCATTATTTCTAGCATGGGATATGAAATACGGCTATGACTAGAAAATGACTAAACAAGCATACATTTAGCATGTGAATATAGCATGAAGTACAAAAGCTAAAGTATGCAAATACTAACACATTCATCCTTTAGATTTAGCAAGGGAGGAGGCATGTGAAAGTAAATGAGAATCAAAAACCCTATTTTGCAAGGCAACCAAATCGGATTTCCTAACCCAAATTAACGAAGAATGACTATCTTGGGGTGTAGGAACTTTAACTACCGTGGTTACTTTACTATGGGATTTTCTAGGAATTCGTTTAAGATCAAAACAAAATTTCCAAAGATGACCTTGTCGACCACAATGTGTACAAGTGAGAACATGTCGAAAAGATTTACTTAAGGAGTGATCTTTAAAAGTATTCCTAGTAGATTCTCCTAAAACATTGGTTTGGGCATTATGAGTAAATTCATTACAAGGATTGAAGCCTAAACCACAAGTGTCATTTTTAATTTGGACCGTTCCTAACATTTTATCTAGTTTTTCTGAACGACATTCCAAATCAAATTTGACATTACTAGAATCTTTTAATTTATTTTCCAATTCTACAATGTTAGATTCTAATAAAACATTTCGCTCTTCAAAAGAAAGAAGCTCCTTTTTCAAGGATTCCATTAAACCCCTAAGGCTATCTCTTTCGGCTTCTACATATTCAAGCTTCTCTTGAAGAGTCCTCACATGTGTCCTAAGGTCTTCTATTAAAACATTTTCATTAATGACCTTGACACTTTCTCTTAAACTAGCTTCTAACTTCAAATTGGCTCTTTTCAATTTAATAGATTCTTTATAAAGTTCTGGAAAAGCATTTTGAAGTTCACTCACATTAACCTCTTCTTCATTTTCACTCTCACTTTCTTCTCCACTCTCACTATCATCAAAAACAAGAGAATCATGAACAATGACCTTGGAAGTGGCATGTTCTATCGTTTCATCAATCGATGAGTTGTCACTATCACTCACATGACTAGCCATAAACGCCACAAAATTTTTCTTAGTGGGGGAATCGGGCTTCTCTTCTTTATCACTATCACTAAGGGTTGCATTATATGAAATGGGTCGCTTACCATCTTTCCTTACTTTAGTGGGGCACTCATAAGCCCTATGGCCATAACCTTCACAACCAAAACACTTATCAGACTCGTCCCTATCTAAATTGTCATTGCTAGGTTTAGGTGTCTTCTCGGCTTTAGAAATCTTCTCGCTTTTATCATGTTTAGAAGTATCAAATTTCTTAAAATCATTTTTAAATTTAACTTTGTTAAATTTAAGAAATTTTCTAAATTTACGATCAAATAAAGCCATGTCTTCTGAGTCACTATCACTCTCGCTCTCTACTACTTGTTTGACCTCTTTACGGGCTCTTAAAGCAACACCCTTTTCGATTTTCTTTTCAGTTTTAGAGGGAAGCATATCTAGTTCATAGGTTTGTAAATCACCTACAATCTCTTCTAATTTCGTAGAGGCTAAAGTGGGTAAAGAATTTAAAACGGTCACTTTTGGAATAAATCTATCGGGTAGGGACCTTAAAATTTTCTTTACAACACGGTCGTCAGGTATTTTCTCTCCCAAGTTAAAAGATGAATTAACAATATCAGACAGTCTAGCATAAAATTCATCAAACGTTTCTTTTTCATTCATTTTGATAGTTTCAAATTGAGTGGTGAGGTTTTGGAGTTTTGAAGCTTTAACGACACTAGTTCCTTCATGAGTTAATTGTAAAATATCCCAAGCTTCTTTAGCGGTCTCACATGTCATAATACGTCGGAATTCATCTGGTGTGACAACGCTAAACAAGGCATTTAAACCACGGGAATTGAAATTAGCAAGTTTAAACTCATTTTCAGTCCATCTATCGGCGGGTTTGATAACACGTTCATTTTCAACTAAATAAGTTGGTGGGGACCACCCGTTAACAACAGACATCCAAACTCTTTCGTCGATAGATTCTAGTGCCGATCTCATACGCGCTTTCCAATACGCGTAGTTTGAACCATCGAAAATAGGAAATTTTGAAAATGGGGAAAAATCCATTTTAGCCAAAAATTATTTAAAAAGATCGTTAACGAAATAATTTATCGCTTTGGATCTGATACCAATTTGTAAAAGCATGGAATTTCCTTTGTATGTGTAAAACAAAACACGATGCGGAAGCGTTGAAAGATGGTTCACAAATAAACAAAGCCAAATTTTAATTTAATAAAACAAATTAAAATAGCATCGACGCTTCTTCTCGTAGACACCTCTTCCTAGCGGACAACCTCGAAACACCACCGCGGTCTCGGAATCCACCGATGGGGCTTTCTATGGTCACCGTCACCCGAGCAAGGAGCCTTTCTCCAAGTGGGTAAAATCGCAACAAAAGTCTTCTTCTTTGATGGATGTAGAAGCAAACCAAAACTTCTCTTCTTGAATTCGGTAGAGATAAACTAGTGCCAAAGCTCCAAGCAATTTAATATGTAAATAAGAACTTGGACTAAACACAATTGGGTGTAAACTAGAGTGTGAAGGATTTTCTCTTTGAAAAATAACACTCAAAACATGAACATTTTCCTAAACCATTTTTGCTCTCAAACACTCTCTAAGAGATGGAAATATTTTGGAAAAGTTATGGAAATGTTAAGTTGGAAAACGTCATTCCCGCACCTATTAAAGTCTGTAAAAGGTGGTTAAAAAACAAGTGGGGAAGTGGGTGAAAAAACTGCCAAAAACTGCCAAAAAACTGTTCCCGCCTGACAGCTCGTTCGAACGACATTTCGTTCGAACGAACTCTCCTTCGAACGAGACTTTTAACGACGCACCAGTATGGACTTCGTTAGAATCTCGTTAGAAACCTCGTTAGAATGAACAAGTTCATTCGAACGACATTTCGAACGACAGACCAGTTTAGACTCATTGGAAAACTCGTTCGAACGAAACCTGGTTCAAACGAAAAACTCATTCGAACGACTTCCAGAATTTTTACAAAATTCCATTTTTGGCCCAGAAACTTTATATATTTTATTTTTAAAGTTCTAATTAAATTTTTCTGAAAGTAAAACACAGTTTTAATTAAACATAACACCCAATAAACTTTGTTCCAAGCTCCTATATAAATATAATTGCATTCATACCTTGGGAGCATGGAACCATAGTTGATGACGTAGAAACGAGGCACACAAACCGACATATTTGATGAAGCATTATATTCTTTGCCGCTACGTCTTCAACAAACACTTCATAGGCTTGAGAGTATTACAATTACATACTATCCTATGAATAAATGTTTTTGTCCGGAATTGAGCCAACACAATACATGGACTCAATTGGAAATTTGTGTCCTTACACGGGACTTTTACGTAATTTCCACGGATTTTTCTCCAAATTTTCTCCTCACTTTCTTCCTAAACTTTCCAATTCTCTCTTCCTCTCAAGCCAAAGTCTTTAATGGCTGAGTTATACTGAAGAAGGGGATTATTTCAAGCCTTTAAAGTAGGCTAAAACAAACCTCCATATTTAACCAATCAAAATCCACCATTTGTTAGCCTAATAAGACAAATATCATTTAACGAATGGACAAATTTGTCCCTGCTTCGCAATTCCAGCATAACTTCTCAGTCGGACCTCCGTTTAACACAATGTTTTTCGTGTTACAAACCTAACTCATATATATACAACTATCTAGTTTTCTCCTCAAGTCAATTGTTAGGTCATAAAGGTCAAAACTAGTCTTAAAGATGAACATTCCTACCGAAAACTTCAAAATTTCATATTTGTAACTAATTCGATACTTCATGCTTTATGAAGGTAGGATTAGACTAAACATAATAACTTAAAATTATATATACTAAAAACATATTATCCATATCACATAAGATAATCATGATTTAAATATAATTGATCATAATTATATTCGGGTTGTCACAATTCTCCCCCTATTAGGAAATTTCGTCCCCGAAATTGACATACATTGGTTGTCCGAATCAAACAAATACGGATAAAGCATCTGCATGGTATCCTCTGTCTCCCATGTATCCTCTTCCATGGAATGCCTTCTCCACACAATTTTCACAAGTGGGATCACTTTAGATCTCAATATTTGTTCCTTCCTATCCACGATGGCAAGTGGTTCTTCCACATAACTCAAGTCTTCCTTAAACTCAATAGGTTGTTCCACTAACACATGTGAAGGATCTGCTACATACTTTCTTAACATTGAAACATGGAAAACATCATGTAATCGAGCTAACTCTGGTGGTAACGCTAACTTGTAGGCAACCATCCCGACTTTTTCAAGAATTTCATAAGATCCAATGTAGCGTGGACTTAATTTTCCTTTCTTTCCAAACCTCATAACTCCTTTCCATAGAGATATCCGAAGAAACACATAATCCCCTTTCTAGAATTCCAAATCTTTTCATCATTTATCCGCATAACTTTTTTGTCTGCTTTGAGCTGTTCTCATTCTATCTTGAATAATCTTTGCTTTTTCAGTGGTGACTTCAATCAACTCTGGACCCTCTATCTTCCTTTCACTAACTTCACCCCAACATACCCGTGTAAAACATTGTCCACCGTACAATGCTTCATATGGAGCCATACTAATAGTATATTGAAAACTATTATTATATGTGAATTCTATCAAAGGCAATTATTCATCCCAATTACCTTTGAAATCAAGCACACAAGCTCTAAGAATATCTTCCAAATTTTGTATTGTCCTTTCACACTGACCATCTTTCTGGGGATGAAAAACCGTACTAAACTTTAAGTTAGTAACCATAGCATATTACAAACTATCCCAAAATCTAGATGTAAAAGTAGGGAACCTATCTGAAAAATAGAAATAGGTGATCCATGCAATCGAATAATTTCATTAACATACAATCTAGCATACCTACCAACTGTATACGTAGTCTTGACTAATAGAAGGTAATATAACTTGGTTATCTTGTCTACCACCACCCAGATCGAATTTAACCCCTTCTGAGATTGAGGAAGTCCAACCACAAAATCCATCGTTACATGATCCCATTTCCACTCCGGTATTGACAATGGTTGAAGCAAACCCGTATGTTTCTGATGTTCCACTTTTACTTGCTGACATATAAGGCATCTAGGAACGAAATCATCTATTTCCTTCTTCATATTATTCCACCAATAATGCTCCTTTAAATCCCTATACGTTTTAGTACTACCAGGATGCATAGTATAAATGGAATTATGAGCCTCATCTAAAATTTCCTCTTTCAATCCACCCACCTTAGGCATTCATAACCACTGCTTATACAAAAAAGTGATATAATTCAGAATACAAAAATCTTCAGATGTACCATCTCGGACATGTTTCCATTTATTCTCAAGGAAAGGATCTTGACTTTGCAAATCACGAATACGGGTAGCTAACAAAGGCCTCACGCTTACATGAGAAAAGAACTTTTCCCCATCTGTTATCTTCAATTATACTCCCATCAATCTCAAATCCATGATGTGGGAAACTCTAGCACACCGAATATAAGATAACCTGCCCGAAGTCTTTTTACTTAGAGCATTTTCAACTACATTTGCCTTCCCTGGGTGGTAGTGAATTGTACAATCATAATCTTTAATTAACTCCATCCACCGCCTCTGCCTCAAATTCAACTCCTTCTGAGTAAAGGCTTTGATGGTCAGGAAAAAATTCACATACCTCACCATATAGATAATGACGCCATAATTTCAAACCAAACACAATAGAAGTGAGTTCCAAATCATGTGTAGGATAATTACGTTCATGTGTACGCAACTGCCTAGAAGCATAAGAAATAACTTTACGATGCTTCATAAAATCACAACCCAACCCTTGATGTGAAGCATCGGTATAAATAACAAACCCATCTCCACTATGCAGAATAGTAAGAACAGGTGCAGTTATCAACCTCTTTTTCAATTCATCAAAACTATTTTTGCAATCAGAATTCTATTCAAACTTAAATCTTTCCGGGTTAGTTTAGTCATTGGCAAGGCAATCAAAGAAAATCCCTTAATAAACCTTCTATAATACCCAGCTAAACCCATAAAACTCCTCACCTCAGTCACATTATTTGGCCTCTCCCATTTTACAATAGCTTTTACCTTTTTAAGATCAACACATATACCATCTCCAGAAATAAAATGGCCTAAAAATACAACTTGTGATAGCCAAAATTCACACTTTCTAAACTTAGCATACAATTTCTTATCTTTCAACAGATTCAAAATAGTTATGAGATGATTTTCATGTTCAACCATATCACGTGAATAAATCATAATATCGTCAATAAAAACTATGACAAATGAATCAACAAAAGGATGCAATACCCGGTTCATAAGATCCAGAAATACATCTGGGGCATTAGTCACCCCAAAAGGCATCACTAGAAATTCAAAATGAGCCTATCGAGTACGAAAAGAAGTTTTAGAAATATCACTCTCCTTGACCCTCAACTGATGATAACCCGATCACAAGTCTATTTTTTAAAACACTTTAGCACCCTGTAACTGATCAAACAAATCATTTATACGAGGTAAAGGATATTTGTTCTTAAGTGTAGCTTTATTCAGTTGCCTATAATTAATACACAAACGCATAGTACCATCTTTCTTTTTCACAAATAAAATTAATGGACCTCATGGAGATACACTAGGTTGTATAAACCCCCTATTAAGTAAATCCAGTAACTCAATCTTAAGTTCTTTCAATTCAACAGTTGCCATTATATACGGTGCCATAGAAATAGGGTATGACCCTGGTACTAATTCAATATTAAATTCAACTTCTCTTTCTGGAGGTAACCCATGCAACTCACGAGGAAACACTTCTGGAAAACCCCGTATAATAGGAACATCGACTAACTATAAAGCCCCCTTCCTAGTGTCAAGAAAATATGCAATAAAACCCTCAGAAATCTTTCTCAATAATTTCCTCATCTGAATAGCAGAAATTATGCAACTGGGAACAATTTTCCTTTCCCCCAAAAATTTAAATTCAGGCTCAATAGGCATATTAAAAATAACTCCCTTATAGAAACAATCCATAGATGCATGATATTTAGATAACCAATCCATTCCCAGAATTATATCAAAATCAGAAATATCCAATAGAAGTACATCTATAACTGTATCTCTAACCCCCATAGTCAAAACACAATCACGAATACATATTCAACTACAACCATATCCCCATATGCATATAAATACCCAACCCCACATCTAAACAAGTACACAATCTATTCAGGTATATAGCAAATGCATAGGACACAAAATAATGTGTGGAACTAGGATCAATCAAAACATAAACACTTCTATCAGTAACATAAAGTGTACCGGTCACCACATCTGGGGTATTATGAGCCTCTTTCATTGTAAAGCATCACCCTCTTTGCCTAGAACCACAAGATTATCCCATGACCCAGGTTCCATCTATAATAACTGAGTTATAACAACCAACACAAACAATTTATAATACTAAATTATTAGTTAGTACATAAACAATTCATAAATATGATATCAAACCAACAACTGCCATCTAATCACCCCACACGTCCAGAATTAATAACCTAGACGCTCTGATACCACTAATTGTCACACCCCAAACCCAAATATATTCTAATCATTTCATTTATCTTATGATTAAATCATAATCTTCCGCCCATTCGAAATATAATTCATTTATCAATATTTTTTTTGATGCATAATAAACATAATCATGTTCTCTGTACCATAACGTAATTAACATCAGAGTCATAATTAAACGAACATGTTATACTACAATTGACTATGATTAACTATTACAATCATCAAATCAACCCATGCTACCTCAATATATAAGATGCGCGAGTGTAGTAAAACCTCAGTGTGATAATAACAAAATATCCACGTCTAATCCCCAGATCCTTCTAACGGTGCAACTCTCAAATCACTGATCATATGATATCCTAACTGGCAGCGTACAAACCAGAAAATGTTAAAATATAAACCGTAAGAATTAAGCTTAGTGAGGTACTCCTTCCCTGAAATGAAATAACAGTTCTTTATCAGATATGTGGATATAAAATCAAAATAATCCTTCCCTGCTATGAAATAGCAATATTATATCAAATATCTAGATAAAAAATCCAAATAATCCTTCCATACAATGAAATGACAATTCTATATCAAATCTGTGGATATATAATCCCAGTAATAACAATTTTACATCAAATCAGTGGATATGAAATCCAAACAATCCTGCGCGCTGGCAATAACAAATCCTGGAACATAAGTTCTAACAAATCCTTGTCTTAAGAAATATCAAATTATTGGATCTTCGTCAAATTCCAATCATGGATCATAAGATCCAAACAAATCCTGGATATTTTAATATCCAAACAAATCCTAAATACTAAATTATTCAAACCAATCCTGGATTATAAGAACCAAACAAATCCTGGATATTTTAATATCCAAACAAATCCTGAATACCGAAGTATTCAAACCAATCCTGGATCATAAGATCCAAACAAATCCTAGATATTTTAATATCCAAACAAATCCTGAATACCAAAGAATTCAAACCAATCCTGGATCATAAGACCCAAACAAATCTTGGATATTTTAATACCCAAGAAAATCCTGAATACCGAAGTATTCAAACAAATCCTCTCATAGATTTATATCCATATATATACATATGAAACAAATCATAAGTACACTCACCTTGGCAACTTATCAGGATTTTTCTTTTCTTTTGTCCGACACTTGTTCAACATATTATTCTTCCCTTCCTATAATTCTTACACTATTAGTATCACCATAAGAATATCAATAATCCAAGGAATATCTCAAATATAACTCAATTCATAACCATCATCGGATTCTATTCAAATTATTTATTACCAATGAAATTCCATCCCAATTCATGTTAATATATTTGACATATTCAATTCATAAACCAAACATACATTCATTTACTCATGGTAATTCAATCCTTATCATATTAGGATTCCAATACAACAGGCGGCACATCATTTCAAGTTTTCTAGAGCAAGATAGGCCTGTTTCTTTACTACATAGCAAATTTGCCTTATAGGTTCTTTTATTGTTCATTCATATTCCCATAATTTTCATACTTTCACATTATTTGCGGATATGTCACACATATATGAGTCTATTTTAATCTCCAATGAGAATTAATCAATTCCAGTAGGTATACAAAAAGATATGGATGGTTGAAAAAACATGGTTACTAAATGAAGCAATTTTAAGGGCTTGTACATTCAACCTAAATTAAACTTGCATCTAACCATATATATACATTAAAGGCTGGAAGTTTAGTAAAAAAAATGATTATTTCTATCATCTAAATCAGTAATTTAAGAAGAAAAACAAGATTTGGGGTTAGGATTACCTTCGGGACTTTTACGTAATTTCCACGGATTTTTCTCCAAATTTTCTCCTCACTTTCTTCCTAAACTTTCCAATTCTCTCTTCCTCTCAAGCCAAAGTCTTTAATGGCTGATTTATTCTGAAGGAGGGGATTATTTCAAGTCTTTAAAGTCGGAAAAAACCAACCTCCTTCTTTAACCAATCAAAATCCACCATTTGTTAGCATAATAAGACGAAATATCATTTAAGGAATGGACAAATTTGTCCCTGCTTCGTAATTCTAGCATAATTTCTCGGTCGGACCTCCGTTTAACACACTGTTTATCGTGTTACAAACCTAACTCATATATATACAACTATCTAGTTTTCTCCTCAAGTCAATTGTTAGGTCATAAAGGTAAAAACTAGTCTTAAAGATGAACATTCCTACCGAAACTTCAAAATTTCATATTTGTAACTAATTCGATACTTCATGATTTATGAAGGTAGGATTAGACTAAACACAATAACCTCAACCTTATATATACTAATAACATATTATCCATATCACATAAGCTAATCATGATTTAAATATAATTGATCATAATTATATTTGGGTTGTCACAATTAAGGTGTATTTAAGTCGTGATTATTATAGAATATCATCTTTATGGTCATTTTGGTAAGGATCCCTTGGAATAATTTAGATAATTCGTGGAGATAGATTATTAAAGTACGGAAACGGAAGAATAATGGGTCCATATCCCACAAGTTAGATACCTTACTTTGATAATCACGGTCACAAAAAGATAGTAACAGTAATCAAGAGTGGCTTGGCACCGAGCATGGGTATAGTCTATATAATATTGTAATTTGTTTCGAAACAAGGACTAGCGTCGGTTATGACACAAAGGTATGTACCATGGGTTAGTGTTAATGTAACTTTATTATCGTTGAGTAAATGTTCCAAAGGGGCTTGGTACCTACTATAGAAAGGTACACATTGCTCAAGGGAGGTGTTAAGTCCTCATGAGGCGCCTTGCACCTCGTTAAAGGTTATAAGGACTTTTTCTCATTTATGCAATAAACATGTGGTGCTTGGAGGTCTAGGATACATAGAGTGGATAAGTCCGAAATGATTTCTCTAGTGCAATGTCTACATCAGCTAAGGTTCGATCTCGAAGGAAATTTTTCAATAGTTACTTTTTTATTTTTCAAAAAAGAACATTAGTGAGTGCCATGTCATTGAATGGAGGAGTACAGTCAACTGTAAGTCTTGAGGTTCCTTATGTCATAGGAGTTGTAGCAATTGAGGAGGGTTCTCATTGACCGCAAATGATATTGATTATATAGACATTATTGGTAGAGTGTTAGAAGCAAAATTTTTAGTGAGTAAGAAAGTTTTAGTGATCAAGAAGAATTAGAGAAGTTGGAAATTAAAGTTTTACCATCTTTGGAGATTTGTGGACATGGACTTATGATCAAGGATACACTTTGTGTAGTTTCGAATCTTCATATGGGTAGTGGGTAGCCTAGTGTTGGGAATGTCTTCGACATTAAACTTCGGAATTTGCATAAAGATTTTGAGTCACGTAGTCACTTGACTGTAATACCCCGTGATTTTTAATGACTTTTAAAATGACTTATATTTTAAATTAATGGATTAATTGGATTTTATGATAAATTAATTCATTTGGGTTTCATCCGAATTGTGGATATTAAAAAGGATGATTCTGAATATTACTTAAAGACATTTATTTAATATACGAATGTGATGTTATTGATATTGCTGTGACTTGTTAATTCAGTAATTTGTATTTTTAGTCGGACACGGTATGGGGCGTGTTGGGACTAATTTGTTAAATTAAAAAGGGAGTTTATTTTCTATCGACCTTATAGTCATTTCGAATGCGTCGTTGCATCCGAAAGGTTTAAAATAGTCAGAAAAGTCTATTTGTATGTTGAATTTGGGTCTCGGGTCATTTGGAAATGAATAGACAACCGAAAAGGGCATTTTGATCATTTTTATAGGGGGGATGAATAGTCATTTCGGATTTTGTCCTATTATAAGTATTTGGAGATTAAGTGTACGTGGGTTATTCATCTCTTCTACACAAAATAGAGAAGTCATCTTCCTAGAGAGAGTGAAAGGTTGCATGGGAAGAGAAAAAGTTTACATGGGAAGGAGAAGAACAAAGACCAAAGGTCACCTCTACCAACCACCACCGGAAGTTGGTCGGAGAAGGGAGAACCACCTGTGATATACTACACCAAAGGATTAGACCTTCATTAGAGGACAGTGTTTGATAATGGCAATCTAAGTTTGTATATTGTCCAAGTTAGAATAGTTATAAAAAGAGATGATTTTTCATGTTTGGAAGAAATAATGGAGTTGTTTAATGGATTTATGGAAACTGAAAATATATAGGAATCAAACTCATGTTGTAGGTAGTTAGTAATCCACGAAATAATCATAAATCTGTTGAAGAAAATTCTGAAAACCATTGATGTGTTCTTGAAGATATTATGTTGATAAATTTATGGAAAAAGAGGATATAAACATGCTTTTAACTCAAACTCTTGATGATTCTAGGATGTTTAGATGATTAGAAATCATTTATATATGTTGGTATATCATGTAGTAAGGATTATAAGTCATTTGGGTTGTTAATATAAAGGTTTGAATGATAAAAAATGGTTAATCCCGTAGTTGCAGAAATGCAAAAAAACTGGGCTGTTACCTGGGCGATCGATCGATCGACCCCTTGCCTTCGATCGATCGACCTCCCCAGAATTGTTAAAGATGCCTCTTTTTAATGTTTATTCTTATCCCAAACCTTTTGTAGATCTTTGGTGATTATTAATTGCATATTATGGGACTTAGAGAAGATCAGTAAGCCATAGTTAAGAATTGAATTGATTTGATTAGGATTTAATTGATTAGAATTGTGATAATTAAATTTGAAGGAAATTTCAGTTGCTAGATTCATGTGTTGGATTCTACTTGGTATTCATGAGGATTAAGGATAGGTCCAGTAGGGGAGATTTAATATAACACTTGGGTAGCCTTAGGGTTACAATTTGAACATCAAAGAATGAGTTTAAGCTCATTATTGATTGCGCAAGGGTTGAGTGTAGTACAAGCGCTTAGTGGGATGGCTCCTAGATATAGATGGGAGTTCATACCACATTTGATTGAAATAAGGGCATGAGGTTATTACGATTGCGTATTTCAAGTTGACGGGCCTCCACGATCAACAAAGTTAAGTAGTAGTGTATTGGATTTCGCTTGTTTGGATTTTGCTTTGCGAGACGCTCCGCGCGAGAACCTTAACGACGTCGGGAGTGGAGAGATGTTATAGGATGAAAGGATGTTGATTTTGTTGATAAGTTATATAGTGTGAATGAAGCACTATAAAATATGAGCCATGTGATGATGATATTCAATCCTAGTTGATAGAAGGTGTGTTTACAAGAGATTGGAAACTATCGGTTATAACCCTTATTAAAGGAGAGTTTAATTCGTAGTAATTCGGGAGATAAGATGTTGTGGATCAGTACGATACTTATGATTTCTTACTGAATAAATATATTAAGGGGAAACTTATTTTAACCTTGAGTAATGAGTGAGGCTCGGGGACAATTGAATTAAAGAAGTAAAGTCATGATATTTTAATACGTAAGATTTAAAGAGATATAATGCTACATATGGGAATTATCGAAGGGTAGTGTGATTACCTTGTTGATATTATATTTTAGGTATGATAATGCCTATTTGATTGATTGATGATTTATGTGTATGATATACCTAGCTTACTTTCTATCGACGAGAGGTTTGCGCGTGAGGGCAGTCATATCTTGATGAATCCATGGGATCTTTGATTTGTCGCTCAAGAACATAGGTCTATGAAAGACTTATCGGGGAGTTGATAAGTTCGCTAACTGTGGGAACGTAGGTATGTGCGTGACCCATGGATACGAGAACTATGTTCACCTCCAATTTGTATGTTGATGTTTGTGGTTCGAGAAATCCATACCGAACCTTTAGTCCCCTATTCGACGACCAGCGATGATGGGACATGATAACAGAGTAATGCACTGCACCGAAGCTGTGACTCGGGTTGCCGTATTATATATGTATATATATAATGAATTAAATGAATGTATATAGTGGTTAAATCTATCTACTGTATGATAATTGTAAATAACGGTGAATAGAGAAATGGAATTGAAATAAGTCAATGAATATTTATTGAAAAACTTAATTCATATTAATGAGAAATGATTCATGTTAATAAGAAACGATTCATATAAATGAGAAATGTATAAGAATGATTATATAACGTATGGTATGGGACATACGGGATTATAATCCGGGATGAAATCATATTATGGAAATCAGTAATGAGGAACCATTAACTAGGAGGTTAATATGAAACGTTAAGTGTGCACTCTAGTTGAGAGGTGAGAATAGCAAGTGAGGGTTGGATACTAACATGTACATAATAAATGATTTATTACACTTGTTAAATACTTGCTGTTTTCAAAATCATTTTCACAATCGGGCTCTGACCCATTTCCTTGCATATTTTATTTTCTATTGTACCTTCTATATCAGGTGTCCAGCAGCAGGGTCGCCAACCTTAGTTGATTTTGATGAGCTATGGATCTATGGAGTATTGCTTATACGCTTATCTTCTTTTGATTCACAGTATTCTCTTACTTAGGGTATGTCCCCCAAAGGAACTCAATTATCTCTTGTCTATCTGAGTCATATACTTTTGTATTTGTGTCGTTTTAACACATTTACTATTGTTGGGATTACTGTATTGGTTTATTATGTGGGAATGTTTATTCCAATGGCATTTATATTATTTTGTGTTATCTGTTCGGTTATCAGTGTTGTAGAATAAAATGTGTTGTGTTATTTGGAAACTAAAAACGGATTTTGTTGACTTAAAATTTTGAAAGTTTTTAACACCAGCTTAATTGGGTATTGGGTGAGTTGTAAATGTTTTCGATAGTGATGCTAAGAATGAGCCTACTGTATATTCTGTTTTAATTCGGTATGGGGCAGGCCACCCGATATTTAATTAGGCGGGGTGTTACATTGACAAGGGAAAGTCGTACACAAAAATTGTGTCATCGTGAATAGTCAATCTAGAAAGGGTGGTGGTAATGCCTCTTTCTAATTTTGGATCGATATTAAAGAATGGGTCGAAAGCAGAAATGGCCTCGCATTATGTGCATACAGGCACACTTCTATCAAATTTAGATGACCAAAATAAGTTGTCCCTCTGCTTTTCCCGTGGAGGAAGTAACAACTAAGGAATATAATTTTTAACGGGTTCGATGAGGTTTGAGTACCACGATCTATCCAAATGTCTCGGAGTAAGTTGGAGTAGTTAGCATACAATTTTTTTTTTAATGGAAAGACTTTATTAGAAAGAAAGTGAAGAAAATCCCTTCATTGGTGGCTTACAAAGCATGAGATAGAAAAATCTGTTATGAATCCAAATAAATATCTAGTTTTTACACCTTTGGAGGGTCTAGCTTTAATAGCGATTCTCACATCTTCATGGACCATGTCTATAACTTTGAAGCTTTCATAACCTCACCTTCATATTCCTTTATATTTCGAGCAGACCAAATCCTCCAACAAATGTAGCAAGGTAGAATAATTGAAAGTAAAGATTTTATATTTTTTTCCTCTAGAGATTAACCACCAAGACATGAGAAGTTAGCATACTACTCAATTTAAATAACATAATCAAAATATTGGGAAGTATACGATGAGTAGGCATTGTTTTAAAGAAATCCACATTTATCACTACATAGTATATCGCCAATGGTCATAGTTTTTCACTATGTAATTTTGGGTCACGGTCTTCACCTAGGATAATATTAAGTGTGACAAATTTATGGGTCACGATTTCCCCCTGAGACCCACATGAGAGAATGCGGGTTATGGTCTTCGCCCCGACCAGTCATCACGGTCGAAAACGATCAAGACCCGTGACCCTATGGGGTGAATTTTTATTATGCTACCCACCTGTGATTGCTGCCACGGGGATGGTCACAGTCACTAATCGTGACCCCTTTTATAGTTTTAAAAAAAAATTATTTTTTCGCATTTAAAAAAATCTTGTGCATTTTTCAAATTTATTTATGGTCGCAGACATAAATATTTAGCCAATATGTAAAATTAACTAATGTATACTTGCGTGAATTGTACTAAGACAACACAAGTTAACTAACACACGTTTGCATGAGTATGTAATAAAATACAAAGCGTGCTTGCATGAATATGTACAACATAAAATAAAATAGGACCCATTTTTTTAACATGCAAAACGTAAATAAAAATATAATGAATGCTTGCGTGAATATGTTTCACACGATCCTTTTCCATTCGGTCCTGTAAAAAATACTTTAAAAATGTCATAAGTGCTAAGTAACAATGGACCTGAAAAATATCACAAGTCATAAGTAACAAGTGGTAAGTAAAAATGGACTAAAAAAATATCACAAGTGGTAAGTAATAAGTGGAAAGAAACATACGACATGTTTTTAACCCTAATTCTATCTATGTGCAATCTTTGGTCATGTTGTCAAACCGATCGTCCTATGACTACATGATGAGTTGCTACGTGTCATGTTGGTTCCATGAGAGGTGTTTGTGCCTCTTGTTGGGACATTCAGGGGTTGTTTAGTGTTTTCACTCTTCAATAATATATTTTCAAGCCTAACTCTACCTATTTGTAATTTTTTATCATGTTCTCAAACAAGGCATCTCGTGACGACGCAGTCAGTTGCTACATGTTACGTTGGTCTTGTGGAAGGTGTTTTACCTTTTGCAGGGGCATTTGAGAAATGTTTTGTGTTTTTCCCATTCAACGACATGTTTTTAAGCCTAACTCAAGCTATTTGTAATTTTTGTTCATGTTCTCGAACGGGGCATCTCATGACTACCCAATTAATTTATATGTTAATTCCGTCCCGTATGAGGTGTTTGTGTCTCTTGGGGGGCTATTTCGCACTTTTACCCTTCTACGTCATATTTTTAAACCTAAGTTTAGCAATTTGTAATTTTTGGTCACGTTCTCGAACTGGACGTCCCATGATAACGCGATCAGTTTATATGTGTTATGTTGGTATAAGGGAGGTGTTTGTACCTCTTGAGGGGGAGGTTGGTGGCTATTTTATGTTTTCAACTTTCAACGATATGTTTTATAGTCTAAGTCTATATATTTGAAATTGTTGGTCATGTTATCAAAGCAGGTGTCCCGTGACTATGCGATCAGTTGCTACATGTTATGTTGTCTCCTTGGAGGTGTTTGTACCTCTTGAGGGGCGTTCGGGGTTTGTTTTGAATTTCCACCCTTCGACGACATGTTTTCAATCCTAAGTCTATCGATTTTAAATTTTTAGTCATGTTCTCAAATTCGACAACTTGTGACTGCGTGATCAGTTGTTTTGTGTTACGTTTGTCCCATGGGAGGTATTTATGCCTCTTGCTGGGACATTTATGGGCTATTTACCCTTTTCACCCTTCAACAACATGTTTTCAGGCCTAAGCCTAGTTATTTATAATTTTTGGTCATGTTCTCAAATCGGGCATCCTATGACTACGAGATAAGTTTCTATGAGCTACGTTATGTAACACCCCGCCCGCTCGGGGAGAGCGAACGGAGAGCTACTCTCGATAAAACTAACCAAATCCACAATAACAAGGTATAGAGCATCTAAACCCCACAACAACAAAAGATAAACCACTAATCTCAAATATATTCAAATAAATACAACAAGTCTCTCGAATAAAAAAAAACAACAACATCTAACTCGAAAAATAAATACAAATCTCCAATGCTCTATACATCAAAATAAATACAATCTTCTCAACTTGTATTAAACATTTTCCCAAAATGATCCTCGCAATAAATCATCCCAATCAAATCAAAAGCGTCCAAAATCCGCGCTAACCTGCCACTAAAAGATTATATGGGGAAACACACAATATGACAGGAAAGATGATAAAAAATTATTAGCGGTGAATAAAATGTCACAATACGAATACAATTATTCAAATCAAATGTGAATTTCATAAGCAATTATATCAATGTAATTTCTCAACAACACATTAACCGGGTCAACGGGCCTCACCACCATACCGCATCTATGCATTTATAAGCATATCCGAAAAAAGGAATATTGGCGGGTGACTAACCTCCGTGCCATATTAAAATCTCATGACAACATGCTCTACACCAAATATAATAACACATGAATCAAAATTAGATTCCAACAATTATTTCCAAATTTCCAAATGAATTTATCAATTCAAATATGAGTCAACAATCATAAGAAAACAACGAGAATAATACTCGCGAGATTAAGGAGCATATTGTGTAAAACCCCATACCTCTTTACGAAAAGAAACCAAAAAAATCTTCCCAGAAACACAGATCGCACCAACAAAATAAACCTCAAAGATCACCAAGAACTCCTCAAATATCAAAGTCAAAATAGCCCCAAGAACACCTCCAAAAACCTAAGGTTCAATGCATAAATTAAATTGCTTTCTTGTATATAAAAGAGAGGAATTAAAAACATGTTTGCTGCCAAAAAGGGTCAGCCACGACCTTATTTTATAAGGCAGTACCAAAAAGGGTTGTTACACGTTAGTCTCGTGGGAGGTGTATGTGCCATTTGCGGGGGCATTTTGGAGTTGTTTAGCATTTACACCCTTCATTGTATGTTTTCAAGAATAAGTCTAGCTATTTGCAATTTTGGATCAAGTTCTCAAATTGATTTTCCCGTGATAACCCGATCGATTGGTACGTGTTGTGTTAGTCCCGAAGGAGGTGTTTGTGCTTCTTGCATGTTTGTTTGGTGGATTTTTTGCATTTTCACCCTTCCTACGACTTATTTTTAAGCTTTAGTCTATCTATTTACAATTTTTTTCATGTTCTTAAATCGGTATTCCCATGACTTTACGGTCAGTTGTTATGTGTTACGTTGGTCCCGTGGGAGATTTTTATGCATCTTGTGGGGGTGTTTGGCAGATGTTTTTTGTTTTCACCCTTTAATTGCATATTTTCAAGCCCGAGTCTAGTTATATTCAATTTGTGGTCATATTGTTTAATTGAGAGTCCAGTGACTACACGATCAGTTGGTACATGTATTGTTTAATTGAGAGTCCAGTGACTACACGTTGGTCCATGGGTTAGTGTTAATGGAACTTTAGTATCGTTGAGTAAATGTTCCAAAAGGGATCGGTACCTACTATGGAAAGTTACACATTGCTCAAGAGAGGTGTTAAGTCCTAATGACGCACCCTGCACCTCATTAAAGGTTATAAGGACTTTTTCTCATTTATGCGATAAACGTGTGGTGTTTGGAGGTCTAGGAGACATAGAGTAGATAAGCCCGAAATGATTTCTCTAGTGTAATGTCTACATCAGCTAAGGTTTGATCTTGAGGGAAATTTTTCAATAGTTACTTTTTTATTTTTCAAAAAAGAACATTAGTGAGTGCAATGTCATTGAATGGAGGAGTATAGTCAACTGTAATTCTTGAGGTGCCTTATGTCATGGGAGTTATAGCAATTAAGGAGGGTACTCATTGGTTGCAAATGATATTGATCATATAGACATTATTGGCAGAGTGTTAGAAGCAAAATATTGAGTGAGTAAGAAAGTTTTAGTGATCAAGAATCATTAGAGAAGTTAGAAATTAAAGTTTTACCATCTTTGGAGATTTGTGGACATGGACTTATGAATAAGGATAAACTTTTTGTAGTTTGGAAATTTCATCTGGGGTGGTGGGTAGCCTAGTGTTGGGAATGTCTTCGACATTAAACTTCAAAATATGCATAGAGCTTTCAAGTCGCGTGGTCACTTGACAAGGGAAAGTCGTACACAAAAATTGTGTCCTCATGAATAGTCATCTAAAAAGGGTGGTGGTAATGCCTCTTTCTAAATATGGATCGATATTAAAGAATGGGTCGAAAAGACATGCACACTTCTATCAAATATAGATGACCAAAATAAGTTGGCCCTCTGCTTTTCCTGTGGAGGAAGTAGCAACTAAGGAATATAATTTTTAACAGGTTCGATGAGGTTTGAGTACCATAGTCTATCCAAAGGTGTTGGCGTAAGTTGGAGTAGTTAGCATATAACTATTTTTTTTAAGGAAAGACTTTATTAGAAAGAAAGTGAAGAAAATCCCTTCACTGGTGGCTTACAAAGCATGAGATAGAAAAATATGATATGAATCTAAATAAATATCTAGTTTTTACACCTTTGTAGGGTCTATCTTTAAAAGCGATTCTCACATCTTCATGGACCATGTCTATAATCTTTGAAGCTTTCATAACCTCACCTTCATATTCCTTTATATTTCGAGCACACCAAATCCTCCAACAAATGTAGTAAGGTAGAATAATTGAAAGTAAAGATTTTATATTTTTTCCTCTAGAGATTAACTGCCAATATATGAGAAGTTTGCATACAACTTAAGTTAAATAACATAATCAAAATATAGGGAAGTACACTATGAGTAAGCATTGGTTTAAAGAAATCCACATTTTTCACTACATAGTATATTGCCAATGGTCATAGTTTTTCACTATGTAATTTTGGGTCACGGTCTTCACCCAGGACAATATTAAGTGTGACAAATTTATGGGTTACGTTTCCCCCCCATGACCCACATGAGAGAACGTGGGTTATGGTCTTTGCCCTGACCAATCATCACGGTCAGCCAGGATCAAGACCCGTGACCCTATGGGGTGAATTTTTCTTATGCTACCCACCTGTTATAGCTACCACGGGGATGGTCACGGTCACTAATCGTGACCCCTTTTTTAGTTTTAAAAATAATAAAATATATTTTTTCGCATTTAAAAAAACCCTGTGCATTTTTTTAAACTTGTTTACAATCGCAGATATAAATATTTAGCCAATATGTAAACTTAACTAATGTATACCTGCGTGAATATGTACTAAGCAAACACAAGTTAACTAACACAGGTTTGCATGAGTATGTAATAAAATACAAAGCATGCTTGCATGAATATGTACAACAGAAAATAAAATAGGGCCCATTTTTTTAAGATGTAAAACGTAAATAAAAATACAATGAATGCTTGTGTGAATATGTTTCACACGATCCTTTTCCATCTGGGCCTGTAAAATATACTTCAAAAATGTCATAAGTGCTAAGTAATAATGGACCTGAAAAATATCACAAGTCATAAGTAACAAGTGGTAAGTAAAAATGGACTAAAAAAATCTCATAAGTGGTAAGTAATAAGTGGAAGGAAGCATACGACATGTTTTTAAGCCTGATTCTAGCTATGTAAAATTTTTGGTCATGTTGTCAAACCGATCATTCTATGACTACATGATTAGTTGCTACGTGTCATGTTGGTTCCGTGAGAGGTGTTTGTCCCTCTTGTTGGGATATTCAGGGGTTGTTTAGTGTTTTCACTCATCAACAATATCTTTTCAAGCCTAACTCTAGCTATTTGTAATTTCTTATCATGTTCTCAAACAGGGCATCTCGTGACGACACAGTCAGTTTCTATGTGTTATGTTGGTTTTGTGGAAGGTGTTTTACCTTTTGCAGGGGAATTTGAGAAATGTTTTGTGTTTTTCCCATTCAACGACATGTTTTTAAGCCTAACTCATGCTATTTGTAATTTGTGTTCGTGTTCTCGAATGGGGCATCTCATGACTACCCAATTAATTTCTACTTTAAGTCTGTCCCATATGAGGTGTTTGTGTCTCTTGCGGGGGTATTTGGGGGCTATTTTGCACTTTCACCCTTCAACGACAAATTTTTAAACCTAAGTTTAGCAATTTGTAATTTTTGGTCATGTTCTCGAAGTGGACGTCCCATGACAACGTGATCAATTTATATGTGTTACGTTGGTATAAGGGAGGTGTTTGTACCTCTTGAGGGGGACGTTGGTGGTTGTTTTATGTTTTCAACGTTCGACGACATGTTTTCGAGCCTAAGTCTATCTGTTTGAAATTTTTGGTCATGTTATCAAATAAGGTGTCTCGTAACTACGCGGTCAGTTTCTACATGTTATGTTGTCCCCTTGGAGGTGTTTGTACCTCTTGAGGGGCATTTTCTTTTTGAATTTTCACCCTTCAACGACATGTTTTCAATCCTAAGTCTATCGATTTAAAATTTTTAGTCATGTTCTCAAATTCGGCATCTCGTGACTACGTGATCAGTTGCTACATATTACACTGGTCTCGTGCGAGGTGTTTGTGCCTCTTGTGGGGGAGTTTGGAGGCTATTTTGAATTTTCACCTGTCAACGTCATGTTTCTAATCCTAAGTCTAGGTTTTTGTAATTTTTGGTCATCTTCTCAAATCGGACATCCCTTGACTTTGCGGCGAGTCATTATGTGTATGTTGGTCCGGTGGGAGGTTTTTTTGCATCTTGCAAGGGCGTTTGCGAGTTTTGTTGTGTTTTCCCCCTTTAATGGAAATTTTTCAAGAACAAGTATAATTACTATAAATTTTTTGTCATGCTCTCCATCCGAGCATCCCATGACTATATGATTATGTGCTACATGTTAAGTTTATCCCGTGGGAGGTGTTGTACCTCTTGCGGGTGTGTTTGGGGACTGTTTTGCATTTTTAAACTTCAACGACATGTTTTGATACCTAAGTCTAGCTAGTTGCAATTTTTTATTGTGTTTTTATTTGGGCATCTCATGATACACGATTGGTTGCTATATGTTATGTTGGTTCGGTGGTATGTCTTTGTGACTCTTACTAGGGAATTTTTCAGTTGTTTTTTTTTTATCTTTCAATGGTATGTTTTCGAGCCTAAGTATAGCTATTGATAATTTTTGGTCATGCTCTCAAACCGGGCATCTCGTGAGTACATGATCAGCTCCTATCTGTTACGTTAGTCCCTTGGAAGGTGTTTGTGCCTCTTGTGGGGGCTTTTGGTGACTATTTTGCATTTTCACCCTTTAGGGGCATGGTTTTTAGCCTATGGCAAGCTATTTGTAATTTTTGGTCATGTTCTGAAAACATGCATCCCTTGAGTAGGTGGTAAGTTATTATGTGTTAAGTTAGTCCCGTGAGACGTGTTTAAGTGACTTGTGGGAGCGTTTGGGGGATGTTTTACATTTTCACCCTTTAACGGTATGTTTTTAAGCCTAAGTCTATTTATTTGCAATTTTGGGTCATGTTCTCAAATCGGGCATCCTGCGACTGCACAATCAGTTACAACGTGTTACACCAGTCTTGTGGGAGGTGTTTGTTCATCTTGTGGGGATGTTTTGATGTTGTTTCGTATTTTTACTTTTCAACAACATACTTTCAAACCTAAGGCTAGTTATTTATAATTTTTGGTCCTATTCTTAAACCGAGCATCTAGTCATTACGTGGTCGATTGATACATGTTATGTTGGTCCCGTGGGAGGTGTTTTTGTCTCTTACAGGGCACTTTTGTATTGTTTTGCCTTTTTACTCTTCAACGGGGCACTTTTGTATTGTTTTCTAGCCTAAGTCTAGATATTGGTAATTTCTGGTCATGTTCTCAAGTCGGCTTTCCCGTGACTATATGATCAGTTGCTATGTGCTACATTGGTCCCTTGGGAGGTGTTTGTGCCTCTTGTGGGGGCGTCAGGGGACTATTTTACATTTTCACCATTAAATGGCATGTTTTAAAGCCTAAGTTTATCTGTTCGCAATTTTTGGTCATGTTCTCACACGGGGCATCCCGTGACTACACGGTTAGTTACTACGTGTTAAGATGGTTTTGTGGGTGGAGATTGAGCCTTTTACGTAGGTGTTTATTGACTGTTTTATGTTTTCACCCTTCAAGGACTTGTTTCTAGCTTAAGTCAAGCTATTTAAAAATTTTGGTCATGTTCTCGAACTGGGCATCTTGTGCCTATGCGGTCAGTTGCTGCATATTACGTTGGTCTCGTGGAAGGTCTTTGTGCCCCTTATGGGAGAGTTTGGGGCCTATTTTGTATTTTGACCCTTTAATGAATGTTTTCAATCCTAAGTCTATCTAATTGTAAGGGCGTCCCGTGAATTAGCGATCATGCACTATGTGTTACGTTGGTCTCATGGGAGGTTTTTTTCCACTTGCGGGGCCGTTTGCGGATTGAATTATATTTTCACCCTTTAATGGAATGTTTTTAAGTTTAAGTCTAACTATTTAAAATTTTTGGTCATGTTCTCAAGCTGAGCATACCATGACTACATGATCAGTAGCTACATATTACATTTGTCTCGCAGGAGGTGTTTTTGCCTCTTGCGGGGGTATTTGGGGACTATTTCGCATTTTCACCCTTCAATGACAAGCTTTTAAGCCTAAGTCTAGATCCTTGTAATTTTTTGTTATTGTCTTAAATCAGGCATCCCATGACTATACAATTGGTTGCTATATGTTACATTTTTCCTGTGGGCAATATTTGCACCTATTACGTGGGCTTTTGTGATGTTTTGCATTTTCACCCTACAAAGACATGTTTTCAACCCTAAGTCTAGTTATTTATAATTTTTGATCAAGTTCTCAAACCAGGCATCCGAAGACTATGGGGAAAGTTTCTATGTATTGCATTGGTCCAGTGGGAGGTATTTGTGCCTCTTGCGAGGCGTTTATAAGCTATTTTACATTTTCATCCTTCAACGGCTTGTTTTCAAGCCTAAGTATAACTATTTGTAATTTTTGATCATGTTCTAAAATTGGGCATCCCGTTACTATATAGTTAAGTGCTATGTGTTAAGTTAGTCCAGTGGGAGGTGTTTCGGCCTCTTGCGAAGGCGTTCGTTCGGTGTTTTTCATTTACACCATTCAACGTCATGTTTCCAAGCCTAAGTCTAGATATTTGTAATTTTGGGTCAAGTTCTCAGAGTGGGTGTTCCGTGATAACTCGTTCAGTTGCAACATGTTATGTTTGTCCTATGTGAGGTGTGTGCGCCTCTTGCGGGAGCGTTTGGGGTTTGTTTTATATTTTCACCCATCAACGACATGTTTTCAAGCCTAAGTCTAGTTGTTTGTAATTTTTGTTGATTTTCTCAAACCGGGCGTCCCATGAAAATGTCAGTTGTTACATGTTAGATTGGCCCCATGTGATGTATTTATGCCTTTTACAGGAGATTTTTGGAGTTGTTTTGTGTTTTCTCCCTTCGACGACATGTTTTGAAGCCCAAACCTATCTATTTACAATTTTTCATCATGTTCTCGAACCAAACATCCTGTGACTACGCCGTCAATTGCTACGTGCTATGTTGTCCCGTGGGAGGTATTTGTGCCCTATACGAGACTGTTTGGGGGGTTGCTTTGTATTTTCACCCATCAATAGCATGTTTTCAAGCCTAAGTCTATCAATTTTAAATTTTTTGTTATTCATTAAGTAGTAATTCTTCCAAAATTGCTCCCTAATTTAGTATCATTTTGCATCCCGAATAATGAAATTGCTCTTGAATTATCTCGTGTCCATGATACTGACCCTTCTACATAGTATTGAGAGTTTTGTGATTTTTTCAGGTCATTTACAGGTATTTATTACTAAGGAAAGAAAGGAGAAAGTCAAAGAAAAAGAATAAGTCAAAGAAGAAAAGTCAGAAGGGCAAAAGGGGAATTTCCATTCGAAATTCGGAAGAAGACCCAACCACTACACCAAAATGTTAATTTTGTGACTGCCTTTTTGTGACTGCCAATAGGGGTGACAAACTAGTCACTCCTGAGAGCAGTCAAAAAATTATTTGTGATTGCCATTAGGGGTGATAAAATTAATTGGTTAAAAAAAATTGAGTCAATTAGTTTGTTACCGCTAATGGGAGTCACAAATGTTACCATATAATTAATTTGTGACTCCTATAAGCAGTCACAAATTTATAACTGTCACAAGCACTCACAAGTTTATTTAGTAGACATAAGTTATGACTCTTATGAGCAGTCACGAAATTATAACTGCTATGAGGAGTCACAAATTTTAGTCTTAGATTTAGTTTATGACCGCTATTAGCGGTCAAAAATTTGTAACTGCTATTAGAGATCACAAATATTGGTCTAAGACTTAATTTGTAACTGCTATTGGCAGTCATAAATTTGCAGCAGTCACAAATTTTGATCTTAGACTCAATTTGTGACTGCTATTAGCGGTCACAAATTTGTGACTGCTATTAGCGGTCACAAAATTTTTCACCTACTTTAATTTCCCTCTATTTTTAATTGAAGAGCTCCCGCCCTCTTCTCTATCTTTCATTTGCCAAAACCTCTATCTAATTAATTTCGATCTCATAAACCTCTTCTCTCTTTAATTTCGCCCTCTTCTTATTGGGTGTGTGCGCATTTCGATCAGTGAAGAAGCCGTTGGGTGTGTGCGCATTTCGATCAGTGAATCAAACCCAGAATTAAAGACTTTTTCTTAACTGTGAACGTATATTTTTGGGTATTTTTGCTGTCTAAATCCCTAATTTCTGTCTAAAGCATTGTGCGTGTGCGCATTTCGATTCTTATTATGTTTGGGTATGTGTGTATATTTGTGTGTATGTAGAGATTTCTGTTTATATGTATGTGTATGTATAGATTTATGTTTACATGTGTGTCTATGTATGTGTATGTATAGATTTCTGTTTATATGTGTGTTTATTAGTGTATCTATATACAAATTGTATTTTATGTTAATAAGCCCTATAAATTGTATTGAGGTTATTTTTTTGACAAAATATTATTCAAAAACTCTAGACATTATATTTTTTTGACAAAATATAATCAAATGGATTTTTAATATTACAAGTTTTGCCCAAGCTTTGTGATTAACGTTCTGTAGACAAAATATAATCAAATCTGATTGTTTTGTTGTGAGTATATCTACATATCGTTTAACCTCTTTCGTTTTTTGAATATTATCTTGTTTGGGAATATGTTAGATTTTTTTTAATAATCATTTTATACTATTAATATTTATTTTATCTAAAAAATAATTAAATAACCATTGTTTTGTGCTCGTTGAAGTTTTAACGTTTTGTGCTTGGTTGGGTTTTCCTGTGAGTTTTAATGCAATGATAGTATTAATTCAATGATAAGCCAGAGATTATGTTCTAAATATCATCTCAAACTTCATTTAGTTTTATAATTTACTGAGTTTCCATTTGTTTGTATTGTAGAATTAATGGGTTTTCCACAATATAAAGAGTGGATAGGTGAAAGTTGTAGAGTGGACCAAGTATACGTTAATGGGGTTAAAGACTTTGTGAATTATGCAAAGAAGAATCTTGAAAATGATATTATCCCATGCCCGTGCAATCGTTGTAAAAATGGGAAACGCTTCAAAGGGGTAGATGTAAAAGTACATTTGTTTCATTGGGGTATGCAAGCTGACTACACGTTTTGACATCTCCATGGGGAGAGGGAATTTAAGTATATTCCAGAAGAAATACTTGTCAATGAAACCGTTCACACAAATGGTGACCCGTTAGTACATGCTAGGTTAAACGATCTCATAAATGATACGTATGAAGTGCACGCAGCACAAGAAAAGCAAGATAGTAGAGGGAATGCTTTAGGATGTGAGGATCATGTTGGCAACAATACGGACCAAGTTAAGGATTATATACAGTTAAAAGCAGAAGTCGCAACACCATTATACCATAACTCCAACCCCGATCACACAAAGTTATATGCCATGGTTGGGTTGCACAACTTAAAGAGCAAACTTGGCTTGTCGAGAAAAAGTGTGACGACAATACTCCTCTGGGCAAAAGATTTGCTCCCCAAAAAAAATACACTGCCAGTCAATTATCCGATCATGAAGGGTAATTTGAAAGGTTTGGGTATGAAATACAAATCAATTCATTGCTGCAAGTATGACTGCATTTTATACTATAAGGAGCACAAGGACAAACGGGCTTGTCCTGTATGTAAGGGACCTAGTTATGAACAAAAGATGATAGTACATAATAAACGTTTGTTGAAAGTAGATACGCAAATACCTAAGAAGGTGTTAAAGAATTTCCCTTTAGGTCCTCGATTGAAGAGACTTTACACTATACCTTGGATAGCAGAGGCAATGACTTGGCATGGTCGAGCGGAGGTGGGTGAGAATCTCATGCGACATCCGATTGATTCATCTGTGTGGAAATCTGCAAATCAGCGATACCCAAACTTTGCTACAGAAATACGCAACGTTCGCCTTGGAATATCAACCGATGGGTTTAACCTGTTTGGAAAATTGAGCACAGATAAGAGTATATGGCCTGTGTTTACGGAGCCTTTAAATTTTCCCCTGTCATTGTGCATGAGAAAGGAGTTTTTAATTTTGTCGTTGTTCATACCAGGTCCAAAAGCACCGAGTAGTCACATTGATGTTTTCTTAGCGCCACTAATAGATGAATTGAATGAGTTATGGGTTGAAGGTGTGAGAGCGTTCAACTCGTACAAAAAGGAGGAATTCATTTTGAGAGCTATGTTGATATGGGTAATTCATGATTTTCCTGCTTATGGGACCTTATCTGGGAACAATGTACATGGTTACCTTGGTTATCCTATATGTGGAGAGGAGACTGAAGCCGGTTGGCTTAAGAAAAGTGGTAAACTTTTTTATCATAGTCATCAAGGATTTCTACCCCAAAGTCACAAATTCAGGTCAATACGCAGCAATTTTCTCCCAGAAGGCATGGAGACGCGACCACCTCCACCAAGACTTTCTGGTTTGGAAATTGAAGAAAGGTCATTGAAGGCTGATCAAAAGTTGAGGGGGAAATACCCCAAAAGTGTAAAAGAAAGGATGTTGATGTGAAAACGGCGTGGTCGAGGAGATCAACAATGTTTGATTTGCCATACTGGAAGGAACATCCTGTGCGACATGTGATAGACATAATGCATGTTGAGAAAAATATTATTGAGCATCTCGTAAGCACATGAATTGGTGGTTCTCATTCCAAGGATGGTGAAAAAGCCCGTGAAGATCTTCGTGATTTGAAGATTAAAAGATTATTATGGTTGAAAGAAGATACAAACACGGGAAAAAAGCATATGCCAGTTGTATCTTATACTTTGATCATTGAAGGAAGAAATATGTTCTTAGAAACATTAAAGGGATTGAAGGTCCCTTCTAATTTCTCATCCAACTTATGCAGGATTGTCTGCGATGCAACAAAATATTTAAAAAAGTGCAAGTCCCACGATTGGCATGTGATAATGCCACTTATCCCTCTGTTGTTCGGACACTGTTTTTTGAAACACAAGGATCTTCGAAGGTCCATTATACAAATTATTTTATGTTTCTCCCTATTGTGTGAGAAAGTTGTCAACATGACGCACATAATGGCCGCGAAAGAAACTTTGGCCGAGGCTATATGTGTTTTGGAGAATAACTTTACTCCATCATTCTTTGACATAAGCATCCACCTTTTAGTGCATTTGTGCGATGAAGCACTTTTATGTGGACCAGTAAGGTACCGATGGATGTATCCATTCGAACGATTAATGAATTTTTTTAAAGATTACGTTAAGAATACACGGTACGTTGAGGGGTCCATTGCTGAGGAGTACATTATGGAAGAGGATTCCTTGTATGCAAAGGAATATATGCCTAACCCAAATGTTGGATGTCGTGAACGCTTTATTGATGAACTAGAACAGTTTGTTGATGAGGAGGCCCTGGGGAAAGGTAAGGTAGTGAAGCTAACAAGTACACAATATAACTAGGTGTCTCGATATGTATTTAAGACGCGTGAAGACATATATAAATGGAAAATGTGAGTTTATTTAAAGTGTTTTGTAAAATAATGTAATATGTTCGATGTTATATTCATTATAAATTAATATTTTTAGTGTTTTAACCTAGGCAATATAATGAGTGCGGGCATGCCAAGAGGAAGAAGGGAGGTGCGAGCGTAGACAATGACTTTAGGCATTGGGTAGCTTCCGAGGTGACTACAGTAATACCTCACTTTTATTTAGTGTCTTTGCAACATATTCACAATGCAAATACTTTCTTGGTTTCAGTTATTGAAAGCTGGTGAAGTATCGATGAGGCTTGCACGTCTAGCAAATGGGCCTAGTTTTGTAGGCTAGGAGTTTGGACAATATCGTGTCAATGGTTTTGTGTTCTCTTCAAGCACACACGAGTTAAAACTCATTGAGAAACAAAACAACAGCATTTCATATAAAGCATTAACTCATTTCAGGGCAAGCGCGACAGATAAAAACTTGATAGAAGGTGAGATGACGTATTATGGGATTATAAAACAAATTATCCTATTAGATTATATATCTTTCAGCATACCTGTATTTTACTGTGATTGGGTGAGAGTGGAGGACAAAATGCATGTATGGTCGACCCTGACACCCACATGGTGAAGGTTGATTTGGCCAAGTTAAAGAGTAAAGACAATGTTAATGATGAGCTATTCGTTTGTGCATTCCAAAACATAAAGCAAGTGTTTTATGCAAAGATCCCCAACAATGATCCATGGTCTGTTATTTTACATTCCCCTCATCGCTTGACTACATCGGTAGACGATATAGAGGCACCTATCGAGATTCATTCTATTCTGGATGACAACCCAGAATTAAAGAAATTATTAAATGCATTAGAGGAGTAGATGTTTAATTGTGGCATGTTATGTTGTTTTAAATGTTGACTTGAAAATTATGTATAATAGCATGTTTCAATTATTTCGTAGCATGTATTCATAGTGACTTTTTTTCACAAGTTTATTATTACTTTTTCCAGGATGTCATATATCGTATATACATGCAACGATTTTCAAAACAGGTCTTTTATAGAGAACACGTCAATTTATCGGCATGGCTATCGAAAAATCAAACAATGCAAGTACTTGCGAGATCATGGGTGGAACATACCTCAAGCATATTTATTTCAATCAATTCTACGCACACTACCTCAAAGTTGGGATGAAGCAATTGAAAGGGTTTTCATAAAACACAATCCAAGTAATGCGAGCAGTTAGTAGAGTTTTTAGAACTCGAAGAAAGAAAAAATCATCATTTATGGATTCAAACTCTACTGTGAGAAAACATATGCATAACAAAGTTAACATCTATTATCGGCTTAGGAGAGAACGCATACGTCCTAATATGTTTAGTGTCAGAAATGCAATTATCAACACACTTTCGCAGACATGGCCAATAAAAACTTTACGTGAAATGATGAAGTATGAAACTTATGACATGGTTGAATTATCAAAACTTTTAGAATATGTTGAAAAGGTATAACTTATATTATATTTTTTTATATTATTTTCTTACTCTTGTATTAACATATAAACTAATGCATAAATATAAACATGCAGAAAATGGCGTCCGAGAATACAATTCCATCATCAAGGCTAGAAAGTTCAAGTCATGATGAACATTCTTCCATTGATTCTCGTGCTGACGTTTCCCTTAACCTATTTGGTTTGCCAATAGGTGGCAAGAATCCTTTTAAAGCTCGAGCCTTGTCTTTGTTAAAATCTTGTATTGGCTTAAAATATGAGAGTTGGGATACGGTTGAGAAATTAAAAAAGGACGACTTGTGGGATACGCTCATGAAAGAGTTCAATCTTTCGGCCGACCAGAAGGAGGGGTCCATGAAAGCCATTGGTATTCAATTTAAGACTTTTAGAAGTAACCTCCACTCGACTTATTTTAAGGGATTGGACAGTGATGGGATAAAGTCCCTGAAGGATCAAGTACCGGAGAAAGAGCATATCCCTTTTCGTGAGTGGAATGAATTCGTCTCGCGCGAAGCAACTGAGGCAAAATTGAAACAACGACACCAAGGCCGAGTGAACAGGGATAAAAAGACTGACGTCCATTGTCTTGGTCGAATGTTG
Source organism: Sambucus nigra (assembly GCA_949130495.1). NCBI lineage: Eukaryota > Viridiplantae > Streptophyta > Magnoliopsida > Dipsacales > Adoxaceae > Sambucus > Sambucus nigra. The sequence goes on along the minus strand of OX422209.1, from coordinate 491,571,994 downwards.
TATGCTGAGAAAACTGAGGAGATAGTATACACCCTATCTTATTTTAATGTGTATATATATTATATGTCTTTCTCAAATAGTTAATAGAAAATTAATTTATAGGTGCTTAACAATAAACGACCTATTGATCGTTCGGAAGTGTATCTCGAAAGTCGTAGGCGAAAAACTGGGGAGTTTCACCCAAAGGTAGGTGATGATATGGTGAGTTTCCTAATCTCAGTTGTAATAATTAAATTCCTTCAAGTTTCGTCGTTCAATGGTTTTAATCGATTCATAAATAATTTTGCAGCAAAAATTCAGTGAGCTGAGAAGTAGTCAAGGTTCTTCAAGCCAAAACAGTATTGATACAGATGCATTGACTGCCTTTAGAGGAAAAGATACTAGGGGACGACTCGTGGTGTTGGACCCGTGTCTAAAAGTAAACTTAAGGAAATTGCTCCTATAGTATCACAGTTGACTAGAGCAAAGACACGAGAAGAAAAATATGATGAGGATATGGCATTTCTCAAATCATTCGTTACCATGCTTTTAAGTGCTTTTGAATCCAATGGATTGAAAATAACAAATCCAAGTCCTCACAATTACACTCCTGTCTCGCATCCAAGTCCTCACAATTATAATCCTGTCCCACATCCAAGTCCTCGTAATTACACTCCAGTTCCGCATTCAAGTCCCCACGATTACATTCCTACCCCCCGTCAACTGAGCCAAACTTTGGAGATTCAACTGAGCCAAACTTTGGAGATTTAACTGATCCTCCACATGATCCATATGTCAATTTATTAGATTTTTCAAATGAGAGAAAGATTTTAAGTGGACAAGTTGTTGCTTCAGCTGCTACTGGAACGGTGGTGCATGGCCATCAATTGCTGATATTTGAACGTAAGGTTTACGTTAGTAGTGTTGAGCCAGGAGAAGAGAATCATCCGTTATATCGTCGAAGTCATGGGGCGGACACTATTAAGGATGTCGAGAAATATTGGGTGGTTTGGCCGTTGCTTTGTCTTATCCTTAAGTGATCCAGAGTAATTTGTCTTGAGAAATTTGAACAAATTGTCAAAGTGAACAATTAGTAGTGTTTGAACTCTATTTTGAATATTAGTAATTTGTTTTGAATCAATTAGTAATCCATTTTGAATGTATCCAGTGTCTATCTGTTTTGAATATTAGTAGTGTTTGATGTTGGATTGAATATTAATATCATTTTCTCTCCGTAGTTGGTAGGGATCAATTGATAAATTCAGTGATTCTTCATATTCTGCTATATAACTTCTATATATACAAATGGTATATTGGGCCATTAGATAGGCTTCAATATTGGGTTATAAATTTTTTTATGTACAGGAAATATAAATAAGTGGGCTGCTACAACTATTTCTTGGGCTAACAGTTGTGCAACTCATGAAAAAGGAGGTCTTGATATAACCAATTTGAAGATCTATAACCAGACTTCTACTATGAAATACCTTGGGGACATTATGATTTTTATAAATTATATTCTATTTGGTTGGGTTTCAAGCTTGTCGTATCTTAATGCTCACTGAAAAGTGGGTGATGGGAAAAGTATCTAGTTTTGGACATATAATTTGTTGGGTTCTTCTATTCTGCAATAACTGAACATTGAGATAAATATGACATTTACATGTATTAAAGTCTCCAATTATATTACCATTAATAATTAGAACCTCTTTTAATTCTTCATTACCAGATTTGAAGACATAGCCTCTGAAATTTTCAAAATTCATTTGCTTATATCCCCAAAACCTCGACTCTTTTAATTCATTTGCTTATATCCCCCAAACCCCAAGACCAAGCTCTTATGAGATTTAGAACGGTTGCGCTGAACAGAGTTAGGAACCAATAGGAGCAACCTTATGAGGTTTTTGGGGTGTATGAGAACCGTGGTAAATTGGTTGCAGAAAGAATCAGATATTTTATCGACCACCTCAGTTACAACAGGGATAAATCCAGTGTCCTCTGTGCGATAATGCATGTGGGGTGGCATCACGAGTGCAATCTGGGCAGATAACACCCGGAAAAACATCTTCATTCCTATCATGCTTATGTCCCCAAGTGAGATTGTAGTAGTTCTATAGGGATAAACGGATCTCACATTGAGGGATATTTTCTCTCTAAAAATTATCTCATCGACTAAGGAATTTCCAAGAAGCTGCGTGTTGTAGGCAAATCTGACCATGTCTGGTGATGTTGTATTATGGTTTTTGCCAAAAGACACCAACCATGCACCAAAAGTTATCCTTCAGTGGCAAGTCTCGATAATGGACGAATTAGGACGTATCTGACCCAGCATCTGATAGTGGGGGGGGGGGGGGGGGGGGATAGGTTTTAACAAATCTATAACACCATCGTACACCTTAGGCACATCTGCAGATCTCGCGTGGAAATGGATGACAGTCCTACCAGTGTTGGCAGTGGAGTTAGTATACTTATATATTTCTTTCAGCCCAATTAAATACTATCTAACCAAGAATGCTAGCCCATAAGGCATAGAATAGTTTTAATTTTCATGAGAATATTCACCCATATGATTGCTTGATATGTATATCCTGGATGCGATATTGGTTGTTGAAGTTAGCCCTGTGATTGTGTGACAGTCTAGAAGGTATTCATGTTGCGGATTCTAGTATGCCTATATATGTGTTAGTCCTAGTCCTGATTATATTTTTTATGGATTGATCTAAGTGTGACCCTTCTTTTGCAACCCAACGCCGTATGGTATTAGCTTTTACAGAGTCCCAAAAGGTTGGCTCAGAGTTCAAACATATGATATGCTTATGAGTTTTGCCTTCCGAGATTTTTCTTCCCCTATACGATATGTGGTTTCTCATCCTGATCAAATGCACATTAAACTTGATTTTTTCGATGGATAAGCACCAGATCGTCTGACATTAAAACAAACTATAATGTGCTCCTCACAAAATGCTTTACAAATATCTGAACATTTCCCGTAATTTGTCTCATATAATACAAATTGCTCTAATGGATGAGGTACAGTCACTCCAATTATTTATGCACCCCAAGACCCATTTTGAGCATTCTGTAATTCAGTGTGGTGTGTTCTAAAGGCGTAATCTGCCTGATCATTTATAGCTCTAACAACATCGGATATCATGGACACCCACCAGTCCAACTGGCTTCTTTCACCTCCAGAGACCAATTGGATGATGGGTCATGAAGAGCTTTCACAGACTAGCCTTACCAAACTTGTTGTACTAGACAGGCCCGAGGTAAAGGTTCTCCTTCTTCCAGGAATAGATCATTCATACAGGTCATTTGCTATTAGAGGGTGAAACGGTATCATCGACGATAGGCCTCTTATAATTGATACATCATACAATAAGGACTCTTTCAACCAGTGGGGATTTCAATACTAGATCAGCTTGGGAAGTAATCAGTAAATGTATGCACATGATGGTTCCTTTAAAAGACTTGATTCAATTAAAAGGTGTCAAACTTTCTCATATTTGCAGATATTGTTATAAAAATTCTTAAAACTTCAATCACTTGTTCCTAGATGGTCTTATAGCTAGGAATGTTTGGTCATACTTTTCATCTATGCTTGGTATCTTTTTATTAGCTCCTTATGTCTTGGTGGCTCAAAAACTCAAGAAAAGATTTCATTAGATACTTGCTGATTTTAGTTCTTGGTGCAATCTGTTAAGGGATTTGGGTGAGTAGAAATAAATTTATTTTTAAAGATGGCAAAATGGATAGCAAGAAGATCATTTCCAGTGTTATAAACCTCATTAAGAACTATTCTTCTCAGCATAATTTCAAATCCTCCTAGTCCATTAAATAGATGCAGTCTATTTAGTCTGAAATATTTAAGAAATACATTATCCTTCTCTATAGTCAAATGAACTCGTCCAAAAGACTTCCTCTTTAAGCTGAATTGTGAATGTCTTTATATTCTTAAATTTCTTCAAATATGCAAGAATCTTAATATTAATCACATTTTATTATTTGCAGGCATACACATGGCATACCCGGCATACGTAGTATTCAAAGGCCTAAATCCAGGTGTTTACACTTCGTGGCAAGCAACACAAGCACAAGTTAATGGATACCGAGGCGTCGTATTCAAAAAAATTGAGTCCATTGAACTTGCTCAATAGGCATACTCCGACTACACGAGGGAGGATTTCACCGCATCAATACCCCCCACGGCTGATATACCTAGACTTCACGAATCGTATCCACTGCGTGGTGACTCCTGGTCTAGATTTAGAATGATTTGTTACATGTTCATGACATTCCATGTCATCGAAGTGTTGTGTCGTTATTTTTTTAGTTTATTTTTTATTCTATGTTCACTTTGTACTTGGCGCCCACTTAGGGGTTGTTTGATGTTAAATTAAGTTTAAACAAGTTTTATGTGTACTGGATATTTGGAATATGAGAAATATAAATGAAATGTTGTCAAAAATTTTAGACTTGTTATCATGATATTTATTTTACTTTCATTATTTCATCATTTTGTAAAAATATAAAGATATTTGTAATAGATTTTACAACACTTAACAAATTCAATTTTGTAACTCCTAATAGGAGTCACAAATTTTTCACTACTATCAATTTTGTAACTGCTAACAACAGTCACAAATATATGATTCGTAACTGCTGTCAGCAGTCACAAATATAACATTCGTAACTGCTGACTGTTGAGAGCAGTTACGAATAACAGTTACAAATTGGGGTCACCAGTCATAACCCCATAGGGATTATAAAAAATTATGACTGCTGTTAGGAGTTATAAATTTTCTTTTGTCACCCCCTAAATTATGACGGTAAATAGCAGTTATAAAGGTCATTTGTGAGTGCTAACAGTACTCACAAATCTCCCATTTTGGTTTAGTGAACATGGAAGTTGAAGATCTCAATTGAACGAGTGCATAGAAATAAAAGACGTCCAATTTCGAGTTCCAGGGAAGAAGTTATGGGGTTCTAAAGATGCGAGATATTGAAGAGAATTTAAAGACAAAATGCGGACCGATCCGTATTCCAATTGATGGGGCCGGTGCGGACCCTCAAAACCTGCTGGCAAAAATCACATAGTGGACCGATCTTATTTCTAGAAAAAAAGGACCGGCCCAGATCTTCATCACTCATTGGAAAATTTGACAAGGTGGACCGATCCTATTTCTCAGAAGAAGGATCGATCCGGATTTGAATGAGGATCGATCGGCCACTGAAGGCACGGACCCGCCCGCCGAGGATAAACTTGATTTTCTTGTTCCGATTGTAGAGTTTGATTCAGCTACAACTCTGGATTTTTCGTGATGTATTTAACCTCTATTTATTGTTAGACAGAGGAGTTCGATTTTTAGGTTAGCTAAGTAGGAGTAGAGGGTTTTTGTAGTAAAAAACCCTAGTTTTCCATTAGAAAATTTTGCTGTAAGGATTTGAGATTAATTTCTGCAATTCAAGTAACATCTTTCCTTTAATTTTTGATTGCTCATTAGTTTTAATTGCTGGTTTTGAATCTGAAATTCTATTTTAAATTAGTTTCTTTAGAGTTCATGTTTTATTTCTTAAAAACCCTGTTTTTCTCTAAGTTAATTATGTATAGCTAATTTTCTAAGGGTTCATCCGATGTAATTCATGATAATGGGACATATACTTTTGAATTAAAATATTAGACGAATTGTGTGTCATAACTGGTGCAGCCATCCTAGGACTTTTGATCTCGTTTACCCTAGGTAACCGGGATGATTAAAAATGCGGTGCGCGTATTAGTTAATGTGACACCGTTTTACTCGTCCTTTGTTTATATACCGTGTCGGCTATTATCCCTCATATGTGTAATTCTTGGGAGTACAAAAGACCGGGTTCATTTAAAATTCTAATTCTAAATCTAGTATCCTACAAAGTGAATTACTAGGATGTAGGGGATTGTAACCCGACCTATTTGTCTCATCTCATTGTTAATTTTTTTATCCAATTGTCATCATCTCTTCGTTTAATTAGTGTAGTTGTATTTTGTTAATTCGTAATTACTTTAGGTAATCATTCTCAAAATTGCATCTAGTTGTAGTTTTTTCATTTCCCAAATCACCTTTTGGTTCTTTTTAGAGTCAAAGTTAGGCTACCCTTATCTTTACGACGTTGTCATGACTCCGTTCATCCTTTTTCCCTGAGGATCGATACCCGACTTATCGAATTTTTACTTGAGCGACAGGCTTGCACTTGAGCCTAGATAGCATGCACTCAGATACACATTTGTCGTCGTGTCAAGTTTTTTGCGCCATTGCTGGGGAATTAGGTAGACTTTGGTTAGATCGAGTCAATCTAAAACTTTGACCAAAAAAATTAAAAATAAATAAAATATTTTAAAAATAAATAAATAAATAATAAAAAAATCGTCATCTCCCAAAAGCCTTTAATGGAAAATCCTGAACATACTCAGACTCCTCACAATACTCCAACCAGAATCCACGAAAATTCGATTGTTGAGTATGACACTGAAATCCCCCACACACCTCGCGTTCCATAATTTTGGGTTCCACTTCGTACTCCTGAGCACTCTATCAGTAGTTACACCCTGAGTCAACCTTTGAGTCACACATCTAGGACACCGAGTTAGTATTTCGAGTCATTTGAAAAGAGCGCGAGTGCTATGTATGATGCAACGAGTTTCGTGACTGGAGAGGGAAATCTACCCCATCGTCCCATGAAAGATTTACTCTTTCCTGAGAGGGTTATCACCCCTGGTTGCATTTTACTTCCGTATAATGTCGGTCAGTCCCACTTTAACAATGGGATGATCCAGATTCTCCTTATGTTTCACGACATGTATTCAGACAAACCATACCTACATATTCGCTAGTTCGAAGAGGCGTGCGACACATTCAGTGACCAAGCTTGCACGCAGGATGTCATTCGCCTAAAGTTTTTCCTTTTTCTTTAAAGGATAAATACAAGACCTGGCTATGGTCTCTACCCCTGAACTATATAACTTCCTGGAGAGATATGAAATCTAAGTTTATCTCAAAATTCTATCCACACCAGAAGACCAACTCTACCAAAACTCAAATCTAAGGTTTCTGACAACACGATAATGAGCCTTTTGATAGGTGTTTGGAACGGTTCCAAGAGTTGGTAAGTGCATGCCCCCATCATGGTTTTGACAAACATCTTGTGATCTCTCTATTCCATAATGGGTTGAAAGTGGCTTCCAAACAACTTGTGCAAACAATGTGTGAAAGACCTTTTTGGTATTCGAACTCCAGCGATGCCGAGCCCCATCTTAAGTATGTCATAGAGACTACTCAATAATGGGACACATCTGATCCTAATACCTAATCCAGGCCTACACAATCGTTTATCCCTTCGACTGCATTCGGTTTATACCATTTGGATAGTAATACCTTAATAGACCGTTGATTCAATCATTTTCAGCGAGATATGAAAGATTTATTTGATGTCCGGTTGAGAGATATCTCCGGACCCACCTGTGTTTAGAAAGAAAAGGTGTGTGCTATCTATGAGGCGGGTCATTCCACAAAGGTATGCCCGACGATTTTTGCCTATAAATCCATGCACACCGAGCAAGTGGATGCTATAGGAGGATTCAAGGGAAAATTTAACACCCCACATGGGAACTCAAACAACCCTTCGTGGAGAAACCATCATGGTTTTAACTATGGACAACCACAAGTTGCGATAGACCCACATTCACAGGTTGTCCCGCCTCCACCACCTCCTCAATACTAATAAGCACCACCTCCTCCATCTCCATATGTAACTCCACCACGGAGGAACCTAGAAGATATAATAAACCAATTCATAAATTCTCAAAGTGCAACCAATGCTAGAAATGAATGCCTGTTCGCCGACATAAATTCGCACATCTCCAAGTTACAATCATCGCTGAGTATCCAAGAGAAGGGAAAATTTCCTGCCCAGGGCCAAAGACCTCCCTAAGGTCAATCTAGTGTTAGATCCACCTCTATAAAATATTAGGAGCATTGCAAAGATGTAACCACTCTTCGTAGTGGGATAATTATTGATTTATCACCTCCCCCACATGACATTTCGGAAGTCAAGGATAATTCTCCCGGCACAAAAGAGGCCGAAGATATCCCCTTAAACGAGAGTGAAAAGGAAGACACTCGTAAGACCGAGGTAGTTGTAAAGCCACCCTCTGTTACACCATTTCCTCAAAGATTGGTTCCTTCCCACAAAGGGACCATATGTGATGAATTGCTAGAGGTGCTTAAAACCGTGAGATTGAACTTACCTTTCCTCGATGCAATAAAGGAAATTCCAGCTTATGCAAAAGTTATTAAAGATTTATTGACCGTCAAGAGGAGAGTGAAGGTAAAGAAAAATGTGTTTCTAGCCCAGAACGTGAGGTCCATTCTTCTTATCGATATCCCACCTAAATATAAAGATACCGGTGCACCCCCTATTTCCTGCACCATTAGAGATAATAAAATTGAGAGAGCCTTACTCAACTTGGGGCAAGTGTTAATATCCTCCCCTATTCAATTTATTGGCAACTTGATCTGGGTGATCTTAAGCTCACAATGATTACTCTCCAATTAGCGGATCGAACCATGAAGATACTGAGGGGTATAGTTGAGGACGTGATAGTCCAAGTGGACACTTTCTACTTCCCGATGGATTTTGTCATTTGGGACACGAAACCCTCCTTCTCCTCGAAAAATCATGTTCCCATTATTCTTGGGAGCCCATTCTTAGCTATGGATAACACACTGATAAATACTCAAATGGGCAGATGCAACTCACTTTTGGGAATATGACTTTAGAAACAAACATGTTCAACACAGCCCAACAAGCAGGGGAAGATGATGATATTCATGTGGTGAGCTTAATTTACGAGATCGTAGACGAGCACATTAAGAAAAATTACTATGGAGACGCCTTGGAAGCTTGCCTAGTGTCTAGTCACGAGAGTGAGAGAGCTTACCCCGAGTTCGAGAGAGAGATTGAGGAGTTGAGAAACATATTCGATGAGAGTGCGTCAGACGAGGATGCGAGAGATGTTAGTTGGGTTTCTTGATTCGAAGAGTTACCACCAAGGGAGGTATTTATGGTGCCCTCTAGCGATTCATTCCCGACTCTTGAGTTGAAAAAACTACCCTCCAGCGTTAAATATGCTTTCCTAGGTGAAAGTGAGACATTTACTGTTATTGTGTCCTCTATCTTAGATGAAGAGCAGGAGGGTAAGCTATTAAAAATTTTTAGGAATCACCAAAGTGCTTTTAGTTAGTGTAAAGCTGATCTATATGGGATAATCCCACTGATTTTCACCCATAAGATTCACCTCGAGGAGGATGTTAAGCCCTCTAGAGAAATGCAAAGAAGGCTAAACCCCACAATGAAAGATGTGGTGAGGACCAAAATCATTAAGTTATTGGATGCCAAGGGAGAGCTATTCCCCAACGTACCACCAGTGGGTGGCGATTTTGCATTGATTACCGAAAACTCAATGCGAGAACTAGGAAAGACCATTTCCCCTTGACATTTATCGATCAAATGCTTGAAAGAGTAGCGGGCCACCCTTACTATTGCTTCCTAGATGGTTATTTCGAATATAACCAGATTGAGGTGGATGTACTTGATCAAGAGAAGACGACGTTCACTTGCTATTTTAGAACATTTGCCTATAAACATATGTCATTCGGCTTGTGTAATGCAACCACAACCTTTCAAAGGTGCATATTGAGCTTATTCAGTGACATGGTTAAGAGAGGCATAAAGGTGTTTATGGATGACTTTAGTGTTTTTGCACCTCTTTTGATCTATGTCTGGCCAATCTTGAAAAAGTACTAGCCCGATGTGTGGAAAAGAACTTAGTGATGAATTGGGAGAAATGCCATTTCATGGTAACAGAGGGAATAGTTCTTGGCCACATCGTGTCATCCAAAGGGATCGAAGTTGATCGAGCAAAAATTGATGTCATAGCTGACCTACCCCCACCAAAATTGCTTAAGGACGTGGGATCTTTCTTGGGCCACGCGGGGTTTTAAAGAAGGTTCATTAAGGACTTTAGCGCCATCACTAGACCCTTAAGCAACCTTCTTATGAAGGACACCCCATTCGAACGGACTGCAGCATGCCAAAGTTCTTTTGAAAAATTGAAAAGAATGCTTGTGTCTGCTAGTGATTATACGATAGGGGAGGTTTGGGGCCAAAGGAAAGATAAAAATGCTCATGTCATCTACTACGCTAGTCGGACTCTTAACATACCACAACTCAACTACTCCACCACAGAGAAGGAATTTCTAGCGGTAGTCTTCGCTCTTGACAAGTTTCGGTTCTATCTTATCAGTTCCCCCCATCACTTGTTTCACCGACCACGTGGCTTTAAAATATCTCCTTGCAAGGAAAGACACAAAGCCACCCCTCATAAGGTGGATCCTACTCCTACAAGAGTTCAATATCTCCATTAGAGACAAAAAATGATTAGAAAACGTCGTAGACGATCATCGATCACGGCTCTTGTCTAACGTACCTAGCGATCCTACACCCATAGATGAATACTTTTTGGATGAGAAGCTTTTTTCCACCTCCTCTTTACCCTGGTTTGCCGATATAGTGAACTATCTTGTCACGGGAGTCGTCCCTCCCGAGTGGACACCGTAAGATAAGAAGAGGTTTATCAATTGGTCATCCATGTTTTTCTACTATATTCCCCTGCTTTTGCAATATTGCGCCGACCAAATCATCCGACGATGTGTACCGGAAGATAAAATTCTTAAAGTCATCCAATTTTGTCATTCGGAAGCATGTGGAGGCCAGTTTTTCATGAAAAAGACAACTGCTAAAATTGTCCAAAGAGGTTTTTACTGGCCCATAATGTTCTGGGATGTAAATAATTGTTGCAAATCTTACGACAGGTGTCAATGGATGGGGGCGATTACCCGACGAGACATGGTTCCATTAACCCTGATTCTCATCATTGAGGTGTTCGATTGCTGGGGTATTGATTTCATGGGCCCTTTTCCCCCTTCCTTTGGGTACCTATACATCCTAGTCGCGGTAGACTATGTTTCGAAATGGGTGGAACTATAGCTACCAAGACTAATGACAATAAAGTGGTGAGAAAGTTCCTGTAAGAACACATACTTTCTCACTTCGGTGCTCCGAAAGCGATAATTAATGATAATGGCACGCACTTTTGCAACAAGCCATTTAAGAAGCTTATGAAAAAGTATGGTGTCGTTCCGAAAGTTATAACGACCTATCACCCACAAACGAATGGGTAGGCCGAGTTGGGCAATCGTGAAATAAAAAATATCCTCGAGAAGACCCTCCATCCTAACCGGATAGATTGGTCCCTTCGATTGAACGATTCACTATGGGCCTACTGTAATGCATACAAGAACCCACTCAAAATTTCCCACTACCTCTTTGTGTATGGCAAACCTTTCGATCTTCCTATTGAGTTAGAGCACAAATCGTACTGGGCCATCAAGAGGTTAAATTATGATATGGATAAAGGCGGTGAAGCACGCAAGCTTCAACTTAATGAGTTGGAGGACATACATAATGATGCGTATGAGAATTCCAAAATTTTAAAAGAAATTATGAAACTCGCATATGATAAGATTATTCGACGAAAAAAGTTTAAACCTTATCAAAAGGTACTCCTTCATAACTTCCGGGTTCATCAATTTTTGGGTAAATTGTGATCCTGTTGGACTATCCCATTCATTGTTAAAACTGTGTTTCCCCATGGAGTTATGGATTTGGATTATCCAAAATGGAGGAACACTGTCAAAGTCAACGAACAACACCTAAATCCGTATGTATTGGAGTGCATAGAAGAGATCGACATCATTTGGTTGTCGAACCCCGTTTACGGGGTAAAGTGAGATAAATTTGAGAGGTCGCAAACCATCGACATGTATGGGGTAAAATTTTGTGTATCATAGATGTGATTAAGTTAGGGTCGTTAGAGTCTTAGTTTTGTGTTTTGAGAAGTTAAGGGTAAGCACTAAGTACTAATTCCGAAGGGCATTCCTGGAGTTGGAGAATTATGGAAAAAAGGGAACATGGATCAATCCTCCCTTGGGGACGCGGATCGGTCCCCATCGAAGTAATTAAAAAAAAAAAATAAGACACGAAGCGATCCACCCCTGGGCATGCAGATCGGTCCGGTTCCTACAACTCTACAACTCCCTAGATTCATCTCCCTCCATTTCATCTCTTCCCTCTTCCCAACCCGATTTCCCTCCCAAAAAACCCACCCATTTCGCTCCCAAATCCTTCCCTCCAAAATCTTAACCCTTCCCCTTTCCCCACCAATAAATACAACCCTGTCCCACCTTATTTCACCACACCTTTCACTTATCGAAACTCTCTCCCTCTCTATTCCACCATCTATTTCAACCACACGCACCCTTCATGGCCAACCAACCACCCCTAGAAAAATACAACTCTATGGTCATTGCTGAAAATCGATCGCTCCCATTCCGTTCCTATGAGGAGCAACATTGGTGTTGCCGCTTCTTCAGTTACGCTCATGTAATACCCCGTACTTTTGGCTATATTTAGTTTTGGGATTAATTAATTAAATGCGTATTAATTGGAAATTAATCCGGGTTATAAATACTAACGAGATGCGAGTTGGTATTTGATTATGTGCATATATGATTATATATGAATTTGGAATTATGAAATTTGTCGTGAGATTAATATACGGCAATTTGAGAATTTTGTTGAGACGCGTGTGACCGCCGCGTCATGGTGTATTATTTTAATTATAAAAGTGATTTTTATTTCTATTATTCGTATGGTCATTTTGAGCGCGCCAACGCGTCCGGAAGGGTCGAGATAGTCAGAAAACACTAGCCGGGGGTGTAGTTTGGATTCTGGGGTATTTTTAGGCCATACCGGCATCATAAAGGGTATTTTGGTAATTTTGTATTTTGGGAAATTAAAAGTGACGAAAATTGGGAGTTTTAATATGATGTGGATTTAACCCACTAAACCCACTAACCAACCCATATTAACCCATTAAGCTACGGAGGCTATCATTAGGTTTACAACTTTCCCAAAGAAAAACCCTAGCCACCATAAACCACCATTGGAGAAGAAGCTTGGAGAGAGAAGAAATTCTGCAGAAAAGCTTCATTAAACCTACACCAAACCCAGAGACAATCAAGGCAAGTGTTTTAATTATATTTAAATTCGTAGAATGTTCCTTCCATGTTAGAAAATTGAAGAATATCAATTGTTCTTGAAAGATAATGAAAACCCATGTATTTTGAAGCTTAGAACTTGAAAATCTTGAGGAGAATTGCATGTAGAATGATAGGTAGATGAGTATTCCCATAATATTTGTGATTGGAAGAAATTAAAATGGATTTATATTGGGTTAATTCATGATTCAAAAAATTAGGGTTCATGTTCTTGAAAAATTGGGAAAAAGTGTAGAGATTTGTAAATTTGGTTGATGTTATGATGGATTAATCATTCAAAACGTGTTAGGATGTGATTATAATATGTTTAAGATTGTTTAGAGACCTTAAAAAGATTGTTGGGACTTAGTTTAGAAGAGATTTGAGGAGTAAGAATGGTGAAAAAACGAGATTAGATAAATCTGGGACGAATCTGGTAGGTCGTTAGAAGCCCCTGCCCAGGTCGTTCGAACGAACTCGTTCGAACGAGCTTCTAATGAATTGACCAGTCGTTCTAACGAAAGGGAGCCTCTTTCGATAACTTCGTTCGAACGAGATATCGTTAGAAGGTACAGTTCGTTCGAACGAACTGGAATCTCGTTCGAAAAGCCTCGTTCGAACGAGACTTCTAACGATTTAACAGAGGAATCTCGTTCGAACAGTCTCGTTCGAACGAGACTTCTAACGAGTTGACAGTTTGGGCCTTTTTGGACTGTTTTGATTTTTGGAGTCCCGTAAACTTGTTCGAGGATATAGATAACATTCCGATGATGATGTAATGCTAGAATTGGGACTTTGGGGTATTTATGAGAAGGAAATTATATACGAGAATTATATTAAATGGACGGTTTGGGTTGAGACGGGAGTGTCTACTACGACGAGAGAATATTATGACGCGTATGATTATAAACCGGAATAGTATAAATTGTGATAATTATAAGTTGGTACGAGAATGCGATATGTACTACGATTAAACTACGGAATTACTAAGATGTGTGTTTACTTAGTATTGGTATATGAATTGTGTGTATGACATACCTACCATACTTGCTATCACGGGAGGTTTGCGTTCGCTTAGGGCCCTATAATCCTTGTGTTGCCCGGATTTAGACTGGTTACCTTGATGAACATAGGTCATAGAAAGACTTATTGGGATATTAATAAGTCCGCTGATCGTGGGAGCATAGGTATGTGCATGACCCATGTGATATGACTGTGTTCGCCTCCATTATTTGTGATGTTGTTATCTGTGAACTATTCCTGAGAGATTCGGAATATGTAATCCTTATGTATGTGATGTACCGGGATGGATAGCAGAGTATGTGTGCACCGCAGCTTAGTTCTCGGGGTGCTTGTATTGTATATTTATGATGTGAATAATATACACTTAATTAATGGGAACCTTCATGTTAATGTTGTGAATATAATTACGGTATTGTTTCAAGAAATATAACGAGTTAACTGATAGTGATATATATTGCATATTGAGCATCTGAGTCTACGTTAAACCCCTACTTAATTACGAGCGTTATAATGTTAATAGAATCGAGTGATAAGGGTAGGACCTATGACAGTCTAGCTAGATATGATGGCACTTAGCTAGTGGTTTATGTCGTATAGATGGGTACTTACGTTAGGAGTGCACAGTTAGACGAGAGGTGAGAATAACATGTGAGTGCACATTCTAACATGTACTTTGCATTTAATGTTTTAAATGTTTTTAAAGCACTTGCAGGTTTTTAAAATATAACTCCACATTCGGGCTCTGACCCGTTTGCTTTTCAAATCTATTTTTCTTTGTAAAACCATTTTAGGTGCCCAGCCACAAGGACACCAGGCTTAGGATACTCATTCAGGTGACGAGCTGTAGCTGTTTGTGGAAGCTACAGGGATTTGCTTATAGACGATTATATCACTTGGATTCCAGATTCATTATCTATCAGTTGTAGGGCATGTTGCCCATTTCTATTAGAGTTACATTTCCATTACAGTTTTCAGACTTTGGCATGTACTGTTTTAGTTTCGGTTTACTTATTTCAGTTGTGGGATTTGTAGTGAGGAGTTTTTCCTCCAGACTTTATTTACGTTATGTGATGGTCATTCTATTTACTTCATTATGGTGAATGGTGTTATTATTCTTTATTACACTTGTGCATGTTAATCAGACTTTAATTAAAATTTGGCACTTACTTTTTAAATACTAGGTGGTTAGTAATCATTAAAATGTTTTCGACAGTGATGCTATTAACTGGACCAACTTGGCATTTTGAATTAATTTAATAAAGGAGTGGCTACCCGGTATTTAATTAGTCGGGGTGTCACAGGTGGTATCAGAGCATCAGGTTCTAGTGTCCTTTAGGATCTGACGACTTATTATGTTTCCGCTAAGTTTCTTTGATATAGAGCCCTATATTTTAGGACTGTTGTACTCTTTTTGTGTATGCTTCGTTCTTCAGCTATCTTAAGTTTATAAACAGCGAACTTATAAACTTTGTTCATATTTCAGATGCCTCCACGACGTGCACGACAAATTCCCAGGGATGCAACTCCCGAACCCCAGCCCGCTCCAGTTCAGGGAATGATGAATGCCGCTGAGGTTGCAGCTATAGTAGCCCAAGCGGTAAATGCCGCCATTGCCGTTGTTCAGCAGGCACCACCGCAGGCGCCGGTTGCCGCGCCAGTACAGGCTAATGCATTCCCGTCTGCTTGGGAGCGTGTACGTGACGCTTTTCAGAAAGCGCATCCGCCAGAGTTTGCAGGTAGCTCAGATGTGGTAGTCTCGAGCCAGTGGAGGAAGGATATGCAGAGGCACTTAAGGATGTATGAGTGCACAGACGTTCAGAAGCAGGTGCTAGCTACGTTCAAGCTAGTTGGATCTGCGCTACAGTGGTGGGAGTCTATTACCACCATGGAGGAGAGGGATACTCTCACTATTCAGGACTTCTGGGTGCGGTTTGACCGCAAGTACTTTCCGTCGGCTGTTCACACGGAAATTAGGAGGAAATTGATGAGTCTGAAGCAGGAGGGTAAGACTGTGGCCGAGTATGAGGCCGAGTTCACGAATCTGTTGAATATCGTTCCAGATGAGATACCAACAGAGAAGAAGAAGATTGAGAAGTTCACAGACGGGTTGACATGGAGGATCCGTCAGCATCTGCTAGGGAACCTATCATTGGCCACTTATTCTGGTGTGGTTAATGCTGCATTGTTACACTGCCAGGACCACCGTTTTCATATGGCCGAGGGCAAGAGGTCGGGGGAGTCTAGCCATCAGGGCAGGACTGGAGGACATGGTGCCAGCGGGGCACAATCTGGTCATGGGGAAGAGACAGAATGAGCAGGGCTCCCAGCAGGGGGATAATAAGAGGTTCCGGTCCGGGAACTACAGACAGGGACATGGAGGTTTCCATCAGGGCCAACAGGGGCAGAATGGGCAGCAGTTTCACCAGGGCCAGCAGGGCCAAGGGAGGAACGGTAACGGCCACCAGGGCCGGGGACAATAGGGACAGAGAGGAGGATACTTCCCAGGGAAGTGCTTTATTTGTGGCAAGACTGGCCATAAGCGACAGGATTGTCCTGATAGGGGCAGGGCCCCATAGCAGCAGCAGCAGGGTGCTCGCCAGGAGCCACAGAGGCCTATGTTTCCCGCCGCTCTTCCCGCACCGCCACAGATGGCAGCATTGCCACCCATTCCAGTAGTCCCAGCTCAGCAGGGGCAGCTACAGTATGGACGTGTCTACAACGTCCACCAGGCTGCAGTTCCACAGGCACCCCCGCTATTGAGGGTACGTTTCCTATCCATGGCACTATGGGTCGGGTGTTATTTGATACGGGGGCTACACATTGTTTTATAGCTACACACTTCGCGAAAGCTTTAGGATTGTTAGCTACGGCAGATAGCACAGTGACGTGTGTCGACTCACCATTGGGGAGTGGGTCATTTATTTTCTTTATATGCCGGGGAGTGGGGGTAGAGATTGGTGGTTTGGTATTACCTGCAGACATGTTAGTATTAGATATGCATGTTCACAATGTGATTATCGGTATGGATTGGCTCGTAGCTTATAGGGCCATGATTGATTGCTTCAGCGGGAGCATTATTTTTGCCATTCCGGGGCAAGAGATGTTTATAGTGGCGATGCCTCGCCCAGAGGGAGGATCGACCGCTCATCTGTATTACATTGAGGAGGATACCTCTAAGGAGGTAGTGATTCCTTTAGATTCTATCCCAGTAGTTAGGGAGTATTCGAATGTGTTTCAGGAGATACCAGGCTTACCCCCCAGTCGAGAGATAGACTTTGTTATAGATTTCCTACCGGGTACGAGACCTATAGCACGCGCACCGTACCGTATGGCTCCAGTTGAGATGAGGGAGTTACGGGATCAGATAGAGCAGCTGTTAGGTCAGGGCTTTATTCGTAGGAGTACCTCACCTTGGGGCGCTCCAGTTTTGTTTGTGAAGAAGAGGGACGGTTCACTGAGATTGTGTGTGGACTACCGAGAGTTGAATAAGGTCACGATACGGAATAAGTATCCATTGCCTCGAATCGATGACTTATTCGACCAGTTGAGAGGATCTTCTTTCTTCTCGAAGATTGATTTGAGATCGGGATACCATCAGTTACGTATCAGGGAGGAGGATGTCTCGAAGACTGCATTCTTGTCGAGATATGGTTCTTACGAGTTTCGGGTTATGCCTTTCGGTTTGACCAACGCTCCAGCAGTGTTTATGGACTTGATGAACAAAGTGTTCAGGGATTTCCTAGACCAGTTTGTCATTGTCTTCATTGATGATATTCTGGTTTACTCCCAGATAGAGGAGGAGCACGCCGAGCATTTGAGGTGGGTTTTGCAGACACTTCGTCAGAACGAGTTGTATGCAAAATATGAGAAGTGCGGGTTTTGGCTGAAGGAAGTCCAGTTTTTGGGACACATTATTTCCGACCAGGGAATATCTGTTGATCCGGGGAAGGTATCAGCGGTGAGGGAGTGGGGACAGCCCACAACACCGACTGAAATTAGTAGTTTCTTGGGTCTAGCAGGATACTACAGGAGGTTTATTTGGGGTTTCTCAGAGATAGCAGGTCCTTTGACACATCTGACTCGTAAGGGTGTTCCATACATCTGGAGTGACGCCTGTCAGTTGGCATTTGATGAATTGAAGGACAAATTGACCTCAGCACCTGTGTTAGCATTGCCGAGATCGGGAGTTGAGTATTTGGTTTACACCGATGTGTCTTTGCAAGGGCTTGGAGGTGTATTGCAGCAGGAGAGACAGGCCATAGCTTATGCTTCCCGTAAGCTTAAGCCTCATGAGAAGAATTACCCCACGCATGATTTGGAGAAGGCGGCAGTGGTATTTGCCCTACGGATTTGGAGGCACTATCTTTTGGGGGAGAAGTTCCAACTGTTCACAGACCATAAGTCCCTACAGTACCTGTTCATGCAGAAGGAATTGAATATGCGACAGCGTAGGTGGCTTGAGTTTGTGAAGGACTACCAGTTCGACATCCAGTATCACCCAGGTAAGGCTAACGTGGTAGCAGACGCGTTGAGCCGTAGGCCAGCAGATGAGGTGGCAGAGGTGTGGAAGGCTAAGTGGAAGGAATTGGGACACCAGGATGCAGTGGCCCGATCTTTCATGTCTGTGATGATCGTTACACCGCAGATTGTCACAAAGGTAGTACGGGTACAGGCTAATGACTCGATCTGTCAGGAGCAGATAGTTCGTTACTAGCAGAGGGAGCCGAGTCCTATACCGTTAGCTCAGACGGGGGATTACGCTTCAATGGGAGATTAGTAGTTCCGGAAGGGGAGGAATTGCGACACGATGTGATGGCAGAGTCGCACGGCTCACGGTTCGCGGTACATCCCGGAGGGGACAAAATGTACCAAGACATGAGACGTCAGTATTGGTGGAGCGGTATGAAGAGAGATATCGCTGAGTTTGTTTCGAAATGCGCCACTTGTCAGCTTGTAAAAGTGGATCATCAGAGACCGGCAGGATTGCTACAGAAATTGGAGGTCCCAGTGTGGATGTGGGAGAGCATATCCATGGACTTTATCACGGGGTTGCCTACGTCGCAGAGGGGTCACGACTCCGTTTGGGTAATTGTGGACAGGTTGTCCAAGGTCGCTCACTTTTTACCCGTAAGGACTGACTACACTACGGGACAGTATGCCCAGCTCTTCATTTCAGAGATTGTGAGACTTGACGGTGTGCCCCTAAATATCATGTCTGACAGAGACAAGATATTTGTTTCAAGGTTTTGGGAGAGTTTCTAGGAGGCCATGGGCACGGAATTGCGGTTGAGTACGGCTTATCATCCGCAGACTGATGGGCAGACTGAGCGCACAAATCAGATGTTGGAGGACATGCTACGCATGTGCATTATTGACTTTGAGGGTGGATGGGAGCAGTACCTTCCACTGGTGGAGTTTACTTACAACAACTCCTATCAGTTCACTATTGGCATGGCTCCATTTGAGGCATTGTACGGTAGGCCTTGTCGTTCCCCAGCATGTTGGTTAGAGGTGGGGGACAACAAACTACTTGGGCCGGAAGTGATTCAGGATATTTCGACAAGGATTGAGTTGATTCGGAGTCGCATTCGGGTAGCTCAAGACAGGCAGAAGAGTTATGCTGATGCGAAGAGATTTTTTAGAGAATTCTAAGTGGGGGACCAGGTTTTGCTCAGGGTATCTCCTATGAAGGGGATTATGCGTTTCGGGAAGAAAGGGAAGTTGGCACCAAAGTATGTGGGGTCGTTTCCTATTATTGAGCGGATCGGACCGGTTGCGTATAGACTTGGACTACCGGAGCATTTGCATCGGATTCACGATGTGTTCCATACTTCCTCGCTGAGGAAATACCTTAGAGATAATCTGGCTCATTATCACATTGCTGTGGAGGACATCGATCTCCAGCCGGATAGCTCCTACGAGGAGGGGCTGATTGCTATTTTGGACCGAAGCGAGAGGAAACTGCAGTCAAAGATAGTTCCGTTAGTGCGTGTTCAGTGGCGACATCACAATGTCGAGGAGTCCACATGGGAGCGCGAGGATGAGATGCGCGAACGTTATCCAGTGTTGTTTTTAGCAAGTACTTTCTAGTTTCGAATTTCGGGACGAAATTCAGTTATTAGGGGGGAAGTGTGTAATACCCCGTACTTTTGGCTATATTTATTTTTGGGATTAATTAATTAAATGCGTATTAATTGGAAATTAATCCGGGTTATAAATACTAACGAGATGCGAGTTGGTATTATATTATGTGCATATATGATTATATATGAATTTGGAATTATGAAATTTGTCGTGAGATTAATATACGGCAATTTGAGAATTTTGTTGAGACGCGTGTGACCGCGGCGTCATGGTGTATTATTTTAATTATAAAAGTGATTTTTATTTCTATTATCCGTATGGTCGTTTTGAGTGCACCAACGCGTCCGGAAGGGTCGAGATAGTTAGAAAACACTAGCCGGGGGTGTAGTTTGGATTCTGGGGTATTTTTAGGCCATACCGGCATCATAAAGGGTATTTTGGTAATTTTGTATTTTGGGAAATTAAAAGTGACGAAAATTGGGAGTTTTAATCTGATGTGGATTTAATCCACTAAACCCACTAACCAATCCATATTAACCCATTAAGCTACGGAGGCTATCATTAGGTTTACAACTTTCCCAAAGAAAAACCCTAGCCACCATAAACCACCATTGGAGAAGAAGCTTGGAGAGAGAAGAAATTCTGCAGAAAAGCTTCATTAAACCTACACCAAACCCAGAGACAATCAAGGCAAGTGTTTTAATTATATTTAAATTCGTAGAATGTTCCTTCCATGTTAGAAAATTGAAGAATATCAATTGTTCTTGAAAGATAATGAAAACCCATGTATTTTGAAGCTTAGAACTTGAAAATCTTGAGGAGAATTGCATGTAGAATGATAGGTAGATGAGTATTCCCATAATATTTTTGATTGGAAGAAATTAAAACGGATTTATATTGGGTTAATTCATGATTCAAAAAGTTAGGGTTCATGTTCTTGAAAAATTGGGAAAAAGTGTAGAGATTTGTAAATTTGGTTGATGTTAGGGTGGATTAATCCTTCAAAACGTGTTAGGATGTGATTATAATATGTTTAGGATTGTTTAGAGACCGTAAAACGATTGTTAGGACTTAGTTTAGAAGAGATTTGAGGAGTAAGAATGGTGAAAAAACGAGATTAGATAAATCTGGGACGAATCTGGTAGGTCGTTAGAAGCCCCTGCCCAGGTCGTTCGAACGAACTCGTTCGAACGAGCTTCTAACGAATTGACCAGTCGTTCTAATGAAAGGGAGCCTCGTTCGATAACTTCGTTCGAACGAGATATCGTTAGAAGGTACAGTTCGTTCGAACGAACTGGAATCTCGTTCGAACAGCCTCGTTCGAATGAGACTTCTAACGATTTGACAGAGGAATCTCGTTCGAACAGTCTCGTTCGAACGAGACTTCTAACGAGTTGACAGTTTGGGCCTTTTTGGACTGTTTTGATTTTTGGAGTCCCGTAAACTTGTTCGAGGATATAGATAATATTCCGATGATGATGTAATGCTAGAATTGGGACTTTTGGGTATTTATGAGAAGGAAATTATATACGAGAATTATATTAAATGGACGGTTTGGGTTGAGACGTGAGTGTCTACTACGACGAGAGAATATTATGATGCGTATGATTATAAACCGGAATAGTATAAATTGTGATAATTATAAGTTGGTACTAGAATGCGATATGTACTACGATTAAACTACGGAATTACTAAGATGTGTGTTTACTTAGTATTGGTATATGAATTGTGTGTATGACATACCTACCATACTTGCTATCACGGGAGGTTTGCGTTCGCTTAGGGCTCTCTAATCCTTGTGTTGCCCGGATTTAGACTGGTTACCTTGTTGAACATAGGTCATAGAAAGACTTATTGGGATATTAATAAGTCCGTTGATCGTGGGAGCGTAGGTATGTGCGTGACCCATGTGATGTGACTGTGTTCGCCTCCATTATTTGTGATGTTGTTATCTGTGAACTATTCCTGAGAGATTCGGAATATTTAATCCTTATGTACGTGATGTACTGGGATGGATAGCAGAGTATGTGTGCACCGCAGCATAGTTATCGGGGTGCTTGTATTGTATATTTATGATGTGAATAATATACACTTAATTAATGGGAACCTTCATGTTAATGTTGTGAATATAATTACGGTATTGTTTCAAGAAATATAACGAGTTAACTGATAGTGATATATATTGCATATTGAGCATCTGAGTCTACGTTAAACTTTTACTTAATTACGAGCGTTATAATGTTAATAGAACCGAGTGATAAGGGTAGGACCTATGACAGTCTAGCTAGATATGATGGCACTTAGCTAGTGGTTTGTGTCGTATAGATGGGTACTTACGTTAGGAGTGCACAGTTAGACGAGAGGTGAGAATAACATGTGAGTGCACGTCCTAACATGTACTTTGCATTTAATGTTTTAAATGTTTTTAAAGCACTTGCAGGTTTTTAAAATATAACTCCACATTCGGGCTCTGACCCGTTTGCTTTTAAAATCTATTTTTCTTTGTAAAACCATTTTAGGTGCCCAGCCACAAGGACACCAGGCTTAGGATACTCATTCAGGTGACGAGCTGTAGCTGTTTGTGGAAGCTACAGGGATTTGCTTGTAGACGTTTCTATCACTTGGATTCCATATTCATTATCTATCAGTTGTAGGGCATGTTGCCCATTTCTATTAGAGTTACATTTCCATTACAGTTTTCAGACTTTGGCATGTACTGTTTTAGTTTTCGGTTTACTTATTTCAGTTGTGGGATTTGTAGTGAGGAGTTTTTCCTCCAGACTTTATTTACGTTATATGATGGTCATTCTATTTACTTCATTATGGTGAATGGTGTTATTATTCTTTATTACACTTGTGCATGTTAATCAGACTTTAATTAAAATTTGGCACTTACTTTTTAAATACTAGGTGGTTAGTAATTATTAAAATGTTTTCGACAGTGATGCTATTAACTGGACCAACTTGGCATTTTGAATTAATTTAATAAAGGAGTAGCTACTCGGTATTTAATTAGTCGGGGTGTCACAGCTCACAAGCTGCATATTGAGAAACAGGTTCTATAGGAGGAGTTGCTCGCCAAAAACACTACCATCTTCATCGCAAAGGGGTGGTGTCTTTTCCTCATTGATCCATTCGATATCGTCTGGTCCAATGAGGTGCGTTCCTTCTATAGGTCCCTCGTGCGCACCGACAACTTTCAAGTCGAGGCGTACAATGACCAAACACCCATCCTGTTCTCACTCGACATCCTCACTCGCAAGCTGACGGAGAAAGATGTCCCTCACCCATCCCCATCCCAACACCCCAACAATACCCCTCCCCTAAACAAGGATTCATGCATTTCCCATATCTCCCTTTTCTCATCGGCCAACTGTATGGGAAAGTGAGCATCACCTTCCAAATCGTTTGCGCCAATATTTTATAAATTTCAAACGAATCCATCATGCACTCCCGTAAAGACACCCTTGTCTACCACCTCTATGACCCAAACTCCAATATCCACTTGGCCGGCACAATTTATCGACACAATTTTCATGCTACCATGGATGAAAAAGGGGCTTCCCCGCTCCCTTATGCCCGACTCATCTCTTCTCTTCTTGCCAACACTAGAATTCAACCTCCCACTGGATTTACGTGTCTTCCAAATCCTTTTAGATAGCTTACCCTCACCAAAAGCGCATCATAAAGAGCCATTCACCAAGCTAGACAGGCTGCCACTGCTAGTGACAATAGCGATGAGGAGTCCTCCAACATCTCCTCGGGCGATGAGGTGGTAGAAAATGGCATGAGCATGGCCAAGGGTGAGGATCCCAAATACGTGGAAGAGGAGGATCCTGACTATGAGCTTCTGGGATTCCACATTGATGCGTGCATCTCTGCGCTTGAAACACAACTTTCGAGGTTCATAGAGCGCAACGATGTTAATAGGGAGGAGGAGCAATGCACTTTTAGGCGCGACACGCGCATGATGCATATGCTTCAAGCTCAAATGTTTGAAATGTTCTTCAATGACCCTCCCCCGTCCTACTTTTATAACCCGTATGACCATAGCACGCCCGGTACCTCTAACCCTCCACCCTAGTGATATGTTTGATTTGTGATTATGTCGGTGTAATTATGTTGGTTTGCTTCTATGCTTGTATGATTTTTCCCTTTTGATGTACCATAGTCATTATAAATAAAACTCTGCATTTTCTTCATTTGTTTGTTTTATTTTTCGCACTTTTATTTTGCTTCATTTAGATTTTAGTTCTTTTGATTGGGGACAATGCAAAAGTCTAAGTTACGGAGGATGACGAGTGCTTATTCCTAAACTTCACAAATTTTCAAAATGCCAAAAAAATAGAAAACTTCAAAATAGAAAACTTCTAAATAAAAAAAAATGGAATTTAAAATTTTCAAAAATATCATTAAAATTCGGTTTAAAGTCTCAAATTGTAAAAACATTGTATACAAGGTCGAAATTGACCACATATGGAAATTGAGTGAACATAGGCAACTTAACGAATAAATGTGGAGATTAACCAACCCGGTGAGATTCGAGCCTACCCTTTTGTAAGTTTATAAATCAATCTGAGTTAATGGTTAACTCAAAGTTCTAACTCAACGTCTAAAAAGTCATCGTGATCTTAATACCTTTATTTTGATCGGTTAAGGTAATAGTGTGTAATATTGCCTCGAAAAATGCACTGAGATGTCTCTAAACTTAAAACAATCTCAAAATGCATATGGTAACGCAACTCGCATTTGGATAATGAAGTAGGCCCTCGTTTGTCGCCCTAAAATATTGGCCAGAAAAAGGCGTTAAAAAAAAAAATTGCCTTTGCTAACCAATTTGAGCAAACTAAATTTTTTCTTTTCGTTTGGCTACCCGAAAAACCTATATGGCCCGAAACTGAGAAAAGTGAAACTCCCGAATTTTAGTCCAATTAGTGCAAATAAAAAGGGGCAAAAGAATAGAAATGCTCAAAAAAGATAGCAAGAAAAGAAAAGCGTGATAATTAAAAAAATATATAGAAAAAAAAATGAGCAAAAGCCCGAAAAATCACTAATGGACATCTTAAGAATAGTTTCCAATTCCAAATTTCCCAAACCCATTTTCTCATGCCCATTACACCTTAAAACCCAAAAAAGTCCTAATCGAGTCCAAATTACAGAATTGGTTATCGCGTGGAGACCTAAAACATAAAAAGATAATAAAAGAGACTAAAGGTGTGAATTAGCGGCGATGTTCCCATTCCCCTATCATCGTAATCCGATGATGAGATCCATTTACCATAGAATTTCATCTTTCTATTTGTGTGCATTAACTTTCCGATGCATTTAGTCTTTATATCATGAACACCGAGAGAAATAGGCACACTTTCGAGAGATTCGTTTTTGAGAGAACTCCATGAGAATTTGAATCAAAATGAATTTTCGAATAAGTAACGTAATGGTCAATCAGTGGAAATTCGAAGTTAAATTTCTGGCTTCGCACACACGCACTATGATTTTAGATTCTTGAAGATGAATTGATGATGACTATTTTCTGGAAAAGTTTGAATTATACAATTTTTGATTATTTTGAGTTTTCTTTGAGTCGAATTTTGTGTGTATATTCACTGCAATCCCTCACGAGACCCAACTCATACTACTAGGGTAGCCTAGGGGTTTAAAGACTTATTGCATATGCTAAATGCAATCGCTTACCTGGGAAAGTGGTGTTCTATCCTAATAATTTATTAATCACGAGTTGAGCTGTAGTTGAATCCTTTTACATTGCTCGGGACGCGCAAAGTGCCAAGTTAGGGGGTTTGATTAAGCAGTAATTCTTCCAAAATTACTCCCTAATTTAGTATCTTTTAGCATTCCGAATAATGCAATTGCTCTTGAATTATCTCGTTTCCATGCAACTGACCCTTCTACAAAGTATTGCGAGTTTAATGCGTTTTCCAAGTCATTTACAGGTATTTATTGCTAAGGAAAGAAAGGAGAAAGTCAAAGAAAAATAATAAGTCAAAGAAGAAAAGTCAGAAGGGCAAAAGCAAAATTTCCATCCAAAACCGAGAAGAAGACCCAACATGAAAGTTGAAGATCTCGATTCAGCGAGTGCATATGAATAAACGACGTCCAATTCCGAGTTCCAGGGAAGAAGTTACGGGGTTCTAAAGATGTGAGATATTGAAGAGAAATTGAAGATAATTTAAAGGCAAAATGTGGACCGATCCGTGTTCCAAATGATGGGACCGGTCCGGACCCTCAAAACCAACCGACAAAAATCACATAGCGGAGCGATCCTATTTCTAGAAAAAGGACTGGTCCGGATCCTCATCACTCACTGGAAAATTTTACAGGGTGGACCGATCCTATTTCTCTGAAAAAAGGATCGATTCGGATTTGAATGAGTACCGATCCGCCACTGAAGGCACGAACAAGTCCTCCGAGGATAAACTTGATTTTCTTGTTCCGATTTTAGAGTTTAATTCAACTACGACTCTGGATTTTTTGTGATGTATTTAACCTATAGTTATTGTTTGACAGAGGAGTTCGATTTTTAGGTTAGCTAACTAAGATTAGAGGTTTTTTTAGTAAAAAACCCTAGTTTTTCACAAGAGGATTTTGCTGTAAGGATTTGAGTTTAATTTCTGCAATTCAAGTAACACCTTTCCTTTAATTTTTGATTGCGCATTAGTTTTAATTGCTGGTTTTGAATCTAAAATTCTCTTTTCATTAGTTTCTTTAGAGTTCATGTTTTATTTCTTAAAAACCCTATTTTTCTCTAAGTTAATTATGTCTAGCTAATTTTCTGAGGGTTGAGGTGCATGAACCCCATCCGATGTAAATCATGATAATGGGAAATGGACTTTTAAATTAAAATCTTATATGAATCGTGTTGCATAACTGGTTCAGCCTTCGTAGGACTTTTGATCTCATTTGCCCTAGGTAACCGGGATACTTAAGAATGAGATGCGCATATTAGTTAATGAGACACCACTTTACTCGTCCTTTGATTACATACTGTGCAGGCTACGATCCCTCATATGTGTAATGCTTGGAAGTACTAAAGACCGGGTTCATTTAAAATTCTAATTCCAAATCTAGTATCCTACAAAGTGAATTACTAGGGCGTGGGGGATTATAACCCAACCTATTTGTCTCATCTCATAGTTAAAATTTTTGTCCAATTGTCATCAGCTTTTCGTTTAATTAGTATAGTTGAATTTTGTTAATTTGTAGTTACTTTAGTTAATCATTCTCAAAATTACATCTAGTTTAGTTATTTCGTTTCCCAATTCACCTTTTTCGTTCTTTTTAGAGTCAAAGCTAGTCTACCCTTATCGTTTTGACATCGTCACGACTCCGTTTGTCCTTTTTCCCTGAGGATCGATACCCGACTTATTGGATTATTACTTGAGCGATAGGCTTGCACTGGAGCCTAGATAGCACGCACTCGGATACACATTTGTGGTCATGTCAGTTATGTTCCCAAACTATACATCCCATGACAACTCGATCAGTTTTTATGTGCTACGTTGTCCCATGGGAGGTGTTTGTGCTTCTTGCGAGGGCATTTAGGGGTTGTTTTTCATTTTCACCATTCATAGGCCTAGTTTCAAGCCCAGGTCTATCTATTTTAAGTTTTTGGTCATGTTCTCAAATCGAACATCCCGTGACTACGTGGTGAGTTCCTATGTGCTACTTGCTCCTGTGGGAGGTGTTTCTACCTCCTGCAGTGGTATTTGGGGGATGTTTTGCATTTTGACCCTTCTATGGCATATTTTAAGCCTAACTCCATCTATTTGTATTTTTTTATCATCTTCTCAAAGTGGCATACCGTGACTACGTGACCAGTACTTGTGCATTACGTAATTCCCTTGGGAGGTGTATGTGCCTCTTACTGGGATGTTAGGGAGCTCTTTTGTATTTTCACCCTTTAAAGGCATGTTTTCAAGTCCAAGTCTATCTATTTGTAATTTTTTGTCATGTTCTCAAACTAGTTGTCCCATGACTACGCGATCAATTGTTATGTGTTATGATTTGTCATAGTAGGTGTTTGTGCCTAATTAAGGGGAATTTGGGGACTGTTTTGTCACATTTCAAAGGCATGTTTCCAAGGCTAAGTCAAGCTATTTTAATTTTTTTGTCATGTTCTCAAACCGGGCATCTCATGACTTTGCGATCAGTTGCTACGTGTTACATTAATCATGTTTTAGGTCTTTATTCCTCCAGCGGGGAATTTTGGGTGTTGTTTTGTGTTTTTGGCCTTAAACGACATATTTTCAAGCCTAAGTCTGGCTATTTATAATTTTTGTTCATGTTCTCAAACCGAGCATTATGGGACTACGCAGTCCATTACTACGTGTTACGTTACTCTCATGGAGGTATATTTCCAATTTCTTGGGCATTTGGGAGTTCATTAGCATTTTTTCCCATCAACAACTTATTTTCAAGCCTAAGTCTAGCTATTTGTAATTTTTGAAAGTGCTCAAACCGAGCATCCTGTGATAACGTGATCAGTTGCTATATGTTACATGGTCCTATGGGAGGTGTTTAGGACACTTGTAGGGGCATTTTTTTTTATTTTCCATTTTTACCCTTTAATAGCTTATTTTCAAGCTTAATTATAGTTATTCATAATGTTTGGTCATGTTCTCAAATCAGGCATCCTGAGACTATGCGATTAGTTGCTAAATGTTACGTTTGTCTCGTGGGACATATTTATGCCTCTTGTGAGGGCGTCTGGGGGCAATTATTCATCTTCACCCTTCAACGACATGTTCTCATGCCTTTGTCAAGCAATTTTTAAATGTTGGTTAAGTTCTCAAGTCGGGCATCCCATGAAATTGTGATCAGTTGCTACGTGCTACGTTTGTCCCATTGGAGGTTTTTGTGGATTGTGTGGGTGTTGTTTTACATTTTTCCCAACAATGTCATGTTTTAAGCCTAAGTCACTCTATTTACAATTTTTTCTCATGTTCTCAATCGGGCATGTGACTACACGTTAGTCACTACGTATTATGTTAGTCCCGCGGGAGGTGTTTATGCCTCTTGTGGGTTCATTTAGGGGTTGTTTTGTGTTTTCACCCTTTAACGACATGTTTTCAACCCTAAGTCTTTTATGTTTTGATCATGTTCTCAAGCTAGGCATCCCATGACTACACAACCAGTTGCTAAGTGTTACATTGGTCACGTGGGAGGTCTTTGTGCTTCATGCGGGGGCATTTTTGGGTTATTTTATGTTTCCATCCTTCAAAGGCATGTTCTCAAGCCGAAGACTTAATATTCATATTTTTTCGTCTTATTCTCAAATCAAGTATCCATTTGCTACATGGTCAAGTGCTACGTGTTATGTTGGTCCCTTGGAAAGTGTTTGTGCCTTTTTCGGGGGCGTGTGGGGACTGGTTTTCATTTTCACCTTTCAATGGCATATTTTCAAGCCTATATCTAATTATTTGTAATTTTTTGTCATGTTATCAAACTAGGCAACTCGTTAAAATGCAGTCACTTTTTACGTGTTTTGTTGGTCTTGTGGCATGCATTTTTGCCTCTTACAAGGCGTTAGTTGCTTGTTTGGTATTTTTACCATTCAATGGCATATTTTCATGCCTAAGTCTAGTAATTTTCTATTGTTAGAAATATTATAAAATCGAGCATCTCGTGACTACGCGGTTAGTTACTACATGTTACATTGGTCCTGTAGGAGGTGTTTATACATCTTGCAGGATCATTTGTTTTTTTTTCATTTTGACCCTTCAATGACACATTTTCAAGCCTAACGGTAGCTATTTGTAATTTTTAGTTATGTTTTGTAACCAGGCATCCCATGACCAGGCAGTCAGTTGTTACGCGTTAAATTGGCTTTGTGGGAGGCTTTTATGCCTCTAGCGGGAGCGTTTGGGGATTGTTTTGCATTTCACCCCTTCAACGACTTGTTTTTAAGCCTAAGTTTATCTATATTGTAATTTTTTTATGTTCTCAAAACAGGCATCCCACGACTACACAGTCAATTGCTACATGTTACTTTGTCCCATTGGAGGTGTTTGGGCCTTTTGAAGGGGAGTTTGGGGGATGTGTTGCATTTTCACCCTATAAAGACATATTTTCAAGCCTAAGTCTAGCCATTTTGAATTTCTAGTCATGTTATCAAACTGGCCATCCCGTGAGTGCGAGATCAGTTGTTACGTGTTATGGTGGTCCCGTGGGAGGTGTTTATGCTTCTTGTGAGGGTGTTTAAGGTCTATTTTGCATTTTTACACATCAAGGGTATGTTTTGAAGCCTAAGTTTAGTTGTTTGTAATTTTTGGTCATGTTGAAAAACTGGGGATCCTGTGAGTACGCGATCAGCTGTTACATGTTATGTTGGTCCCTTGGGAGGTGTTTGTTCCTATTGTCGGGGCGTATGGGAGCTATTTAGCATTTTCACCCTTTAATGACATGTTTTCAACCCTAAGTCAGCATATTTAAATTTTTCGATCAACTTCTCAAAATGGTCATCCCTTGACTATGCGTTCAGTTGCTACATGTTACGTTGGTCACATGGGAGGTGTTTGCACCTCTTGCAAGGAAATTTGGACGTTTTTCATTTTCACCCTTCAAAAACTTGTTTTCAAGTTCAAGTATAGCTTGTTGCAATTCTTGGTCATGTTCTCAAATCGTGCATCACGTGATTACGTGGTTAGTAACTACATCTTATGTTTTCTCGTGGGAGGTGTTTGTGCCTCCTACAGGGGCATTTTGGGGTGTATTACATTTTCACCCTTCGACGACCTATTTTCAAGCCTAAGTCTGCAATTTGAAATTTTTGGTCACGTTCTCAAAGCAGGTGTCCTGTGACTTTGTCATCAGATGCAACATGTTATGTTGGTCCTGTGGAATGTCGTTACGTGTTATGTTGGTCCTGTGGGAGGTGTTCATGCTTCTTACGAGGACGTCTGGGGGTTATTTTGTATTTTCACCCTTGAATATCATGCTTTTATGCCAAGTCTAGCTATTTTCATTTTTTTTATTATGTTCTCAAATGGATGATCTTGTGACTTCATGGTCAATTTCTATGTACTACGTTGGTCTCGTGTGGCTCTTATAGGAGCGTTTGGGGTCTGCTTTGCATTTTCAACCTCCAACGACATCTTTTAAAGCCTAAGTCTAGCTATTTATAATTTTGTAACATATTTTCAAATCGGGCATCCCGTGACTATTTGGTCAGTTGCTACATGTTACGTTGGTCCCATGGTAGGTGTTTATGCCTCTTGTAGGGGCATTTTTTTTGAATGTTTTGCATTTTCAACCTTCAAGTTTATATTTTCAAGACTAAGTCTAATTGTTGGAATTTTTATCATGTTCTCAAATCGGGCATCCCGTGGCTACCTAATAAGTTGTTACATGTTATGTTGGTTCATTTGGAGGAGTCTGTGCCTCTTCTGGGGGCGTATGTTGGTTATTTTGTGTTTTCACCCTTCAATTGCTTATTTTGAAGCCTATGTTTAGTAATTTGTATTTTTTGGTCATGTTTTCAAACTGGGCATCCCGTGACTATACAGTCAGTTTTTGCGTGTAATGTTCGACAAGTGGCAGTTGTTTATGACTCTTGCGAGAGCAATTGGGGACTGTTTTGCATTTTCCCTCTTTAAAGGCATGTTATCAAGCCTACATTTATATATTTATAGTTTTTTACCGTGTTTTCAAACCAGGCATCATATGACTACACGGTTAGTTTTTACGTATTATGTTGTCCCATGGGAGGTGTTTATGCCTTTTATAGTGGCGTTTGGGGATTGTTTTGCATTTCCATCCTTCAAAGGAATGTTTTTAAGTCTAAGTCTATCCATTTAAAAATTTTAGTCATGTTCTCAAATCAGCCATCCCGTGACAATGAAGTCGGATGCTTCGCGTTACATTGGTCCCGTGGGAGGTGTTTCTGCCTCTTATGAGTGGCGTCTAGGGGTTGTTTTGCATTTTGACCCATCAACCTCACGCTTTCAAGCCTAAGTATAGATATTTCTAATTGCTTCTCATGTTCTCTAGTGGGCATCCCGTGACTACGCGGTCAGTCGCTATGTGTTTTGTTAGTATCGTGGGAGGTGCTTATGTCTACTTTAGGAGAGTATGGGAGTTGTTTTGCGTTTTCACCCTTCAACGACATGTTTTCAAGTCTAAGTCTACTTATTTGACATTTTTGATCTAGTTCTCAAACTGGGCATCTCGTGACTACGCGATCAGTTACTACGTGATTCAATGGTCCCGTGGGTTGTGTCTATGCCACTTGTCGGGGTATTTGGAGGATATTTTACATTTTCACCCATCACTGACTTATTTTCAAGTTTTAGTCTAGTTATTTGAATTTTTTTATTAATGTCTCAAATCGTGCGTCCCGGGGTAATGCGGTTATTTATTACATGTTATTTTGGTCTCGAGGGAAGTGTTTATGCCTCTTCCGGGGACGTTTGGGCGATGTTTTGCATTTTCACCCATTAATAGTATGTTTTCAAGATCAAATTTAAGTAGTTGCAACTTTTGGTAATTCTTAAATCGAGCATCCCGTTGCTTTGTGGTGTGTTGCTATGTGTTACGTCGATCTCTTTGAAGCTTTTTGTGCATCTTGTGGGGGCATTTGGGGGTTGTTTTTCATTTTCAACTTTCAATGGCATGTTTTCAAGCCTATGTATAGTTATTTTCAATTTTTGGTCATGTTCTCAAGCTGGGCAACCCGTGACTGTACGGTTAGTTACTACATATAACGTTGGTCCAAGGGGAAGTTTTTGTGCCTCTTGCAGTGGCCTTTGGGGGATGTTTTGCATTTTCGCCCTTCGGCGATAAGTTTTCGAGCCCAAGTCTAGCTATTTGTAATTTTTTATCATGTTCTCAAATTGAGAATCCCATTTCCACGCGATCAGTTGCTACGTCTTACGTTGGTCCCATGGAAGGTGTTTGTGCCTCTTATGGGGCTATTTTTGGTCTGTTGTGCATTATCACCCTTTAATGGCATGTTTTGAAGCCTAAGTCTACCTATTTGCAAAAAAAAAATTCAAGTTCTCAAATCGAGCATCATGTGATTACGCGGTCAGTTGTTACATGTTACATTGGTCCCGTGAGAGGTTTTTGTGCATCTTACCGAGGCGTTTAGTGACTATTTTGCATTTTCGCCCTTCGACGACATGTTTTCAAGGCTAAGTTTAACTATTTGCAGTTTTTGGTTCTATTTTCAAACTGCGCATCCCGTGATTACGTGGTGAGTTGCTATGTGTTATGGTTGTCCCTCGGGAGGTTTTGTGCATATTAGAGGGAGTTTGTTTGCTTTTGTTTTGTTTTCACCCTTCAATGACATATTTTTAAGCCTAAGTCTAGAAATTTATAATTTTTGGTCATGTTCTCAAACCAGGTGTCCCATGACTACGCAGTTAGTTTCTACGTATTACGTTGGTATAATGGGTGGTGTTTGTGCCTCTTGAGTGAGTGTTTGGAGGTTGTCTTGCATTTATACACATCAATGGCATGTTTTCAAACCGAGCATCCCGTACTATGTGGACAATTGTCACTTATTAAACTGATCCCACGGGAGGTTTTTCTGCCTCTCGCAGGAGCGTTAGGGAGCTATTTTGTGTTTTCCCCCTTCAACGGCATCTTTGAAAGCCTAAGTCTATATCTTTGTAATTTTTGGTCATGTTCTTAAACCAGGCATCCCAAGAATACGTTGTCAGTTGCTACGTGTTACATGGTCATGTGGAGGTGCTTATGCCTTTTGCGGGGTAGTTTGGGGGTTGTTTTTCATTTTTACACTTTGCAGGCATGTTTTCAAGCCAAAGTTAAGCTATTTTAAATTTTTAATCACGATCTCAAACTGGGTTCCCTGTGACTACGCGATCAGAGTCTACGTTTAACGTTGGTCCCGTGGGAGGTGTTTATACTTCTTGTAGGGGCGTTTGGGGAACTATTTTGCGATTTAACACTTCAACGACCTACTTTCAAGCCTAAGTCCAACTATTTGTATTTTTTTCTCATATTTGCAAATCGAACATTATGTGACTATGCAGTCTGTTGCTACATGGTACATTGGTCCCATGGGATGTGTATGTGCCTATTACATGGGCGTTTAGGAGCTATTTAGCATTTTCACCATTTAATAGCATGTTTTCAAGACTAAGTGTAGCCATTTCCAATTTTTAACCTAGTTCTCAAACCGGGCATCCCGTGACTACGTTGCTAGTTGCTACATGTTACGTTGGTACCTTGAGTTGTGTTTTGCACCTCTTGCGGTGGCATTTTGGTACACTTTTCCATTTTCGCCCTCCAACGACATATTTTCAAGCCTTAGTGTAGCTATTTGCATTTTTTGGCCATGTTCTCAAATTTGGGCATCCCGTGACAACGCATTCAGTTGTTATATCTTAAGTTGGTCCCGTGGGAGTTATTTTTGTCTCTTGCGGGGTTGTTTGGGGGTGTTTTACATTTTCACCTTTTAACGACATGTTTTTAATCCTAAGTCTAGCTATTTGAAATTTTTGGTCATATTCTTAAATGGATCATCTTGTGATTATGCGGTTAGTAACATGTCATGTTGGTCCCACGGGAGGAGTTTGTGATTCTAACGGGGGAATTTTTGGGCCATTTATTCACCTTCCAATTGCATTTTTTAAGTTAAGGTCTCGATATTTAATATTTTGTTCTTGTTCTCAAATCGGGCATCTCGTGACTAGGGGGTCAGTTGCTATGTGTTACCTTGGTCCCTTGGGAGGTGTTTGTGCCTCTTGCGGGGGAATTTGTGGATTGTTTTGCATTTTCACCCTTCAACGGAATGTTTTCAAGTCCAAGTCTAGGTATTTGAAATTTTAGTCATGTTCTGAAAATGGGTGTTTCGTGACTACATGTTCATTTACTATGTATTATGTTGGTCCTGTGGGAGGTGTTTGCACCTCTTGCGGGGGAATTTGTTGGATGTTCTGTATTTTCACAATTCAATGGCATGTTGTCAAGCCTAAGTCTAACAATTTTCAATTTTGGTCCTGTTCTCAAACCGAGTATCCCATGACTACGCGGTCAGTTGCTACATGTTACGTTGGTCTCGTGGGTAGTGTTTGTGCCTATTGGGCAAGATTTTTTGGGATGTTTTACATTTTCACCCTTCAAG
Organism: Sambucus nigra; assembly: GCA_949130495.1. Classification (NCBI taxonomy): domain Eukaryota; kingdom Viridiplantae; phylum Streptophyta; class Magnoliopsida; order Dipsacales; family Adoxaceae; genus Sambucus; species Sambucus nigra. Next base: position 491,536,609 of record OX422209.1, on the reverse strand, counting down.
GCTATGTTTTCAAGCCTAAGTATAGCTATTTGTAATTTTTGATCATGTTCTCAAATCAAGCATCACGTTCCTAGACGATTAGTTTCTTCGTGCTATGTTGGTCCTATGTGAGGTCACTACACCAAATCTGCACTATTGTCACGGTCATTGACCTTGACAAGTTGGACTTGTCAAGGTCAATAATCGTGATAATTCGGGGTGAGATAACTTTTTTTGTCACGAACGTGTCACGGTCATTGACCGTGACAAGTTCGTTGGAATTGTCACGGTCGTGTCACGGTCCCTGGCCATGACAAGTTTAGTCACGGTTAATAACCGTGACAAAGCCTTGATCCTTTCTAAAAAAAATTATCATGGCCAATGACCGTGACAAGTCCGTGACAAGTATATTTGTCAAGGACTTGTCACGGTCAATGATCGTGACAATTCTGGGCAGAATTTAAAAAATATCTGCTGGGCAGTATGGCCACTGCCACTGCCCAGAAGTATATTTTTACCTGTTATTACAACGTTGTACCTGTTCAAACATCATATATCCAAACAAACTAAAGATAATGCAAATATGTCTTCAAAATAGAAACAATATACATGATGATATAATCCAAATATAATTAAAATGTACCAACTTAAAAATAATGTCACTACATGTCTGGGGTAAATGTGAGGAGGTGAGTAGGCACACGATATACGAATTGACACATCCACTAATATACATCGTGCCGCATTGTTCGCACAACCACAATAGGGTGTTCTCCTTCTCGGGTATCACATGCGTGACGAGCACTTTGGACTCGATCTCTTGAAGCGCACGTCTTCATTTCTTTGCATTATAAAAGGAAGTCTTGGGCAACCCTTTTAACATACTTTTGGCACAAATTTTGGCACCAAATATATTTTATATTCCTCTTCTTTTATATACACATTGGCCCTTGATATTTGTGGGTTCCAACCTTAGATTAGACGTGTTCTTGGGGCTATTTTGTTGGAGGTTCTTGGAGGAGCTTTTGTAGATCTTTTGTGTTGATCTTGAGGATGTGATCATTGGTTTCTCATCATTGTTTGAGGTATGGGGTGTTACAAATGGACTACCCGCTGGCCATCAAATACGTCCAATATGAACACGCTCGGCCAACCAAGTGTCGACATCGGTCTGGGGAAGGGATCCAAATAAGGAAGTGGATCATCAAAGTATGCACGTGTCGATGATGAAGCAGCGAGGTTCACATCCTCATCATCCTGCGCCTCGTTCCCCCGCACCTCCTCCTCCTCCTCCTCCTCCACCGCCTTCTCATTCCCTTTCCCCTTACGTTCTTCGCCCAACATACGCTTCATGAATGAGTACATATCTTGGACCGTCACCTCCAAACGGGACAACTTCGCGTCATGTGAATCCACCGTTCGAGCCAACCCGGTGTCGCTCGTCTCCAATCCGATGATCCTAGATTCCGCCACCGGCGAGATCACCCACCTTGTCCTCCCCTTGCGATCAGAGCCAAGCACTTGGCTATGTGCGTCTGTGGACAAAGAAGCCTTGTCGGCATGAGACTGCGACTCATGCACTTCCTTAAGCTTTGCCTGAAACGACAAAAAGCACATGATTAGTAAAATAAGTAAACTAAAAAATTATAATGTAATTAACAAAAATCAAACTGTCGGATGAATTACAATCGTGGTCGCGACGCTCGGGGACCCCTCCTTGTCCTTCCCCTTCTTCGTCCGAAGAGCCACATAAGTATCAAGCCTATGTGGCTTACCCCCTGGGCCACTCCCTACCCCCTGAAATAAAATAAAGTAGAATTAGTATCGGCCCCGCAAAGTAAAATATTGAAGAATAATATATCTGTAGTTATAGAAAAAATAAATTTTACCTTCATCCTATGCTCCACCTAGGCGTAAGACGTCCGGCCGGAGTAGTGCACGTCCGTCTTTTTTGCTCGATTTTCCCTCCCCGATTGGCGAGATGTCAATTATCAATCCTCGATCTCATTATCAATGAACTTTTTCCATTGTGCCAATGAGATCGGCTCCTTCGGCGGAACGGATCCATGCCATTGGATAATGGACTCTCGTATTTTCCCAAAGTACCGTGTCCGCATATTTTTCTTCCACGTCTTGTGTTGCTCCCTCAACTTCTCCAAGACGGAATCGCGTAGCTTTGGATCCAAGTTGAATTGTTCCTGTCCAACAAATACAATGTTAGTTGCGAATAAATATAAATACAAATATTAATATAAAATGAAATTGAAATCGAAATTGAAATTGAAATTGAAATATTCATATAAATATAAATATATTACCTGTAGTGCCGCCCAAACAGCTAACTTGAGCTCATATGGCACCTCCTTCCAACTCATAAACCCCGGGCTGATGACCGTCTTTAGCAGCTCGAGGGATCTCGCTAATAGCTCCGATTTGTTCTCGATGGTAATCCTAAATTTTCCATATTTGGGGAGCCTAGGGGACGAGGAGCCCTCGTCGCCTCCGCTACCACCGAGCCCATATGACATCATCATAAACAACATCATCATCTTCGCCTTAATACATGAAGAAGACATTTGCTGTAAAAAAGTATTATTAGTACACATAGACACACACCCCTACCCCACCCCACCCCCACCACACACACGCACACGTACATGTACACGTACACCCCCCACCCCCTCCCCCCTCACCCCACCCCCACCACACACACGCACACGCACACGTACACGTACACCCCCCCACCCCATCACACCCCCTCCCCCCACCACACCCCCTCCCCCACCACACACCACCACACACATATATACACACACATACACACACACATACACACACACACATAAATATGTCTAAATTAGTTGAAAACATCTAACGTGGAATAGATGTAAAGCATGGAATTATTATTATATATATTATATATGCACGGAATAGATGTAAAGCATGGAATTATTAGTACACATAGACACACACCCCTACCCCACCCCCCATCCCTGCTCCCACCCCCTCCTCCCCTCACCCCACCCCCACCACACACATGAACATGTACACGTACACGTACACCCCCCACCACCCCTACCCCCACCCCCTCCCCCCCCTCACCCCACCCCCACCACACACACGCACACGTACACCCCCCCCCCCCCCACTCCCTCACCCCTCCTCCCACCACACCCCCCTCCCCCACCACACACCACCACACACATATATACACACACATACACACACATATACACATACACACATAAATATGTCTAAATTAGTTGAAAATATCTAACGTGGAATAGATGTAAAGCATGGAATTATTATTATATATATTATATATGACGGAATAGATATAAAGCATGGAATAGATGTTATATATTATGTCCGTTCTAATGCCTCAAAATAAAAAATTCCAAAATTATTTTTAAAACTTGTTCCTAGATCCCAATACTTCAAAAAGTAAATACACAACTGAAAAAAATTCTTCAATACTTCAAAAGGTTTTTAAAACAAACTTTATGAAAAAATTATCTCAATTAAAAAAACATCTTAGTGTGTGCAATTAGCCAATATTATATCAAACTTCTCGAAATGATATATCGATCTTTAGACCTTAAGGTTCATCTGACCTAAACTATAGATTGTGTCTCACTCATAACGAACCAAGTCTATTTAACTTGATAGACTCAAACATTCTGATACATGAGAGAGCCAATTTATATATAATACAAATGTTTGCATTTTCAGTAAGGCTTTTGCCAACATTTAGTGAACAATAATGGTTCTTTCGCTTTTGTTTATTAAATACTAATCTATTAAGAATTTGGCGACATCCACAATGAAAAAAATTGGTAGGACAAAAATGCTACCAATTTAATGTTTTAATGGTGAAGGAAAGTTCAAAATAACCTGTATTATTAAAAAATAAATATCTTTCAACAGAAAGAATGCATTGATTTCTTTAACTCCAAGAATAAAAATTCTAGAATCACTTAGAAATAAAATCACAACGAATTATTTTTTATCTTTAACCATAGTCAAAATATCGTAATCTTCCCTTTGAAATAAAAATTTGACACAAATTAATCTAAATTAGCAACAATATATTAACATGTGAATTGTCTAATTCGAATTAAAATGAGTTAATCTTTATATACATAATCATCAATATTAATCTAAATTAGCTTATACCCATACAAGGCTAATATTATATACATTATCATCAATGTTTTGCCTCTAATATAACAACCCCATATTTTCCACATACTCAACCACCACATACACACACACACACACATATATATACACACAAACATATATAAATGGAAGAGAGAGAGAGATAGAAATTAACCTGAAACTAGAGAGAGAGAGAGAGAGAGAGAGAGAGAGAGAGAGAGAGATAGTTGTAAAAAGGAGGGAATGGCGGGGGGGGGGGGGGGGAGAAGGGGAAGGGGTTTTTGCTCAAGAAGTTGTCACGGTCATGTCAAGGTCTCTGATCGTGACAATTATTTAAAGAATTGTCACGGTTATTGACCGTGAGAAGTCTGTGACAAATTTACTTGTCACGGACTTATCACGGTTAATGACCGTGACAATTCTTTGTCACGATCGTGTCAAGGTCAATGACTGTGACACAAAATGCATGTTTTATGTCACGGCCAATGACCTTGACAAGGGTGGCCGGCTGAAAGGTGACAATTTTGTCATTTTGGTGTAGTGGGTGTTTGAGCCTCTTACGAGTGCATTTTAGACTGTTTTGCATTTTCTTGCTTCAACAACTTATTTTCAAGCCTAAGTCTTATATTTTTTTTATCATGTTCTCAAATTCTGCTTCTTGTGACTACGTTGTCAAATGTTACGTGTCTAGTGGAAGGCGTTTATGACTCTTGGGGTAGTGTTTGGATGATGGTTTGAATTTTCCCTCTTTAATGACATGTTTACAAGCCTAAGACTATATATGTGTAATTTTCAGTCATGTTCTCAAACCAGGCATCCCATTACAATGCGGTTAGTTGCTACATGTTATGTTATGTGGTTATGTTTCGGGGTTGCTTTGCATTTTCAACCTTCAAAGACATATTTTCAGGCCTAAGTATAGTCATTTTAAATTTTTTCTTATGTTCTCAAACTAGGCATCGCGTGACTACATGGCCAGTTTCTACGGGTTACGTTGGTCCCATGGGAAGTGTTTACGCAGGTTGGGGGTCGCCTGGGGGTTATTTTTCACTTTCACCCTTCAGTCTCATGTTTTCAAGACTAAGTCTATCTATTTGTAAATTTTTATCATGTTCTCAAATTGGGCATCCCGTGACTATGCGATCAGTTGTTACATGTTATGTCGGTCCCATGAGATGCGTTTGTGTTTTGTGCGGGAGCATATATATGTTGTTTATCATTTTCATACTTCAACAACATGTTTTTTACACTAAGTCTACCTATTTGAAATTTTTTATCAAGTTCTCAAACCGGGTTTCCCGTGACAGTGTGGTCCGTTAAAACGTGCTACATTGGTCCCATGGGAGGTGTTCGAGCCTCTTACGAGGAATTTGGAGGATTTTTTGCATTTTAACCTTTCAATGAATTGTTTTCAATTGTAGGCCAAGCTATTTACAATTTTTTATCATGTTCCTAAACCTGGCGTCCCGTGACAATGTGATCATTTCCTCTATGTTACTTTGATCCCGTAGGAGGTGTTTTTGGCAATTATGGGGATGCTTGGGGACCTTCAACGATATGTTTTGAACTCTAGGTCAAGTTATTTGTAATTTTTTTATCATATTCTCAAACCGGGCATCCCATGATTTTACGATGTGTTGCTACGTGTTATGTTAGTCCCGTGGGAGGTTTTTGTGCATCTTGCGAGTGCGTTTGATGACTATTTTTCATTTTCACACTCTAGTGGCTTGTTTTTAAGCCTAAGTGTGTCTATGTAGTATTTTTTTTATCATGTTCTCAAACTGTGCATTCCATGACTATATGGTCAGTTGCTACATACTACGTTTGTCCGGTGAGAAATCTTTGTGCCTCTTGCAGGGGAATTTGGGGGATGTTTTGGGTTTTCACCCTTTAGTGTCATGTTTTCAATTTTTGGTCATGTTACCAAACCGATCATCCCATTATTACGCGGTCAGTTGATATATTTTACGTTGATCCCATAGAAGCTATTTTTCCACTTATACAAGCATTTTTGGCCTGTTTTGAATTTTCACCCTTTAACGGGATATTTTCATGTGTAATTCTAGCTATTTGAGTTTTTTGTGCATCTTCTAAGTGAATTTAGTGACTATTTTGTATTTTCACCCTTCAATGGCCTGTTTTCATGCCGAAGTCTAGCTATTTGCAATTGTTGGTTTTGTTCTAAAATTGGGCATCCCGTGACTATGTGGTCAGTTACTATGTGTTATGTTGGTCCTGTGGGAGGTTTTTGTACTTGTTGCAGGTACGTTTGTTTGATGTTTTGTATTTCACCCTTCAATGGAATATTTTCAAGCCTAATTCTAGCAATTTGCAATTTTTGATCATGCTCTCAAATCGGGCGTCCCATGACCACGGGATCAATTGCTACGTGTTACGTTGATCTAGTGGGAGGTGTTTATGCCTCATCTGGTAGAATTTGGTGCTTATTTTGTATTTTCACCCATCAACGACAAGTTTTTAAACCTAAGTCTAGCCATTGGTAACTTTTGGTCATGTTCTCAAATTGGGCATCCCATTGTTACGCGATCAGTTTCGACGTCTTACGTTGGTCCAGTGGAAGGTCTTTCTGCCTCTTGTGGGGGAATTTTTGGGCTATTTTGCATTTTCTCCCTTTAACGACATGTTTTCAAGCCTAAGTCTAGATATTTGTAATTCTTGATCAAGTTTTCAAAATGAGCATCCCATGATGATACGGTCAGTTTCTACATGTTACGTTGGTCCCGCGAGAGGTTTTTGAGCATCTTGTGGGGGCGTCTAGTGACTATTTTTCATTTTCATCCTTCGACATCATGTTTTTAAGCCTAAGTTTAACTATTTAAAATTTTTGGTTATGTTTTCAAACTGGGCATCTTGTCATTACGCGGTCAGTTGCTAAGTGTTATGGTTGTCCCATGGGAGGTTTTGTGCATATTACGGGGTCGTTTGTTTGCTTTTTTTTCACCATTCAATAACATATTTTCAAGCCTAAGATTAGCCATTTATAATTTTTTTCAAGTTCTCAAGCCAAGCATCCTATGACTATACGGTAAGTTTCTACATGTTACGTTTGTCCCGTGGGAGGTTTTTATGCATCTGATTAGGCATAAATTCTTCCAAATTTATCCCTTTAATTTAGTTAATTTTAGCACCTCGATCAGCTTAATCGATTTTATTTTATCTCATAATCTTTCTACTGACTTATTCTAATGAGTACACCGAGTTTCTGGTATTTCATACTAATTTTGCAGGTATTGAATGTCAATGAAGAAAGAAAGAAACCGGAAGAATCGAGAAAGAAAAGAAGGAAAAGTCAAAAGGGCAAAGTTGTAATTTTTATCAGAAATTCGGATGAGGTATCATCTGGAAAGTTGAAGAGCTTTCAATTACAAGAACACTGGAAAAAACGCCACCTCAATCGGAGTCCCGGTGTGAAAGTTATGAGCAGTCAAAGATAGAAGAAAAAGTCAAAGAAAGATAGAACCGATCCGGTAAGAAATGAAAAGAACCGATCCGGACAGGACCAATCCGGTCAGAAATTAAAAGAACCGATTTGGACAGGACCAATCCGGTCAGAAATTAAAAGAACCGATTCGGAATACAAAGTTCTAGTGAACCCCAGACCGAAGACGGATCGAAGTTGTTGAAAATTAAAAGAATCGATCTGAAAAGGACCGATCCGATCAGAAAAGAAAAGAACCGATCCGGATCCAAACCAAACCGAACAGAAGGAGGACAGGACCGGTCCGGCTATCGCAATTTTAGTTTTTCACTCTTCTTCCAATGAATGTCCTGGTTAAGCAAAAACTCTTGGAGTTTTGTAGGGTATTTAAACTCGTTTCACTATCATTCTTAGTACAGAGAATTAATCTAATTTTCCATTCTTTCTATAAAAACCCTAGTTTGAAGATTGATTCAATTTTAGTTCCAAGATTGAAGATTGTTAAGATTTTTGTGATTATTAGTATTTTTAATTGATGCTTTTAGTGCTTTGGTAAGATTAGTAGTCAATTTCTTCTGTCTAATCGTCTTTCTACATCATTCTACAATTCTTCCTTAGTTTAATCATGATTTCCTGCAATTCCAAAGTTGTTTTCATTAAGTTCATCATGGTAGGCTAGACTTTTAAAGGTCGGGATGCATAAACCCATCCTGATGTGGTAGTTGCATGTGTATAAAATTAATCCTCTAAATTTAATGGTTTATCACGACCGTATTGCATAGAAACACGAAAATTGTAGATCTTTGGATCACGTTTGCTTCAGGGTAACCGGGATGCTTTAGAATGCAATTCGAGTGTAACTATCACAATACCGATTTACTCGTCCTCTGATTAAGTATGGTGCGAGATCGTACCTCATATACGTAATGCTTGGGAGTACTAAATCATGGGTCTAATTAATCATTTAAATTTATGATTAGTTTTATATCTGCAATACATTAGGCTTGGGGGATTGTATTCCCGTCCTGTTCTTTCATCATATGGTTTACAGTTTCCGTCAATTATCATCAGTAATTTAGAGTAGCTGCATTTCATTCATACTTTCGTGCATTAAATAAATATTTTCAAAAATTGCATTTAGTTGTAGCCAATTCCCAAAACCAGTCATCTTTTCCTTTTCCTTTAGAGTCAGAGTTAGGATTTCCTTATCTATCCAACGTCGTTACAACTTTGTTGTCCTATTTCCCTGTGGATACGATCCTGACTTACTGGGTTTATTACTAACGCGAAAGTCTTGCACTTGAGCCTAGAGAGTACGCACTTTTGAGACACTTTCTTAGTCGCATCAAGTTTTTGACGCCGTTGCCGGAGAATTAGGTAGACTTAGGATTAGATAGAGTCAATCTAAAATTTTCACCAAAAATTTCCAAAAATCCAAAAATATATAAAAAATTTAAAAAAGCACAAAAATATTCATCATCATCTCTCATAACCTGTTAATGAAAAATTCTGAACTCACTCCAACTCCCCATAACACTCCAACCCACATTCACAAAAACCCGATTGTTGAGTACGATCCTGATAGCCCTCACACTCCTAACGCTCCATAGTTCTGGATTCCACCTCCCACACTGTCACACTCAATCTCAAATAACACGTCGTTTTCCTTCTTAGGACACACTTCAAAGCACACTCCAAGTATACCAAGTGAGGATACCAAATCTTTGAGAAAGAGAGACATGTCATAACACGGTAGTGCAACTGCCGACGAGGCAGAGTCCCCGTATCGCCCTTTGAGAGATGTCTTATATCCCTAACGCACCGTCACTCCGGGATGCATTTTACTCCCGTACAATGCGGAACAATTTCACTTTAGGAATGGGATGATCCAGATACTTTCCACTTACCATGGACTGGATTCAGAAAAGCCATATGCCCACATTATGGAATTTGAGGAGCCGTGCGAGACTCTCAGTGACCAAACTTGCACAAAAGATGTGCTCCGCCTTAAACTCTTTCCATTCTAGATAAAGGATAAGGCTAAGACCTGGCTATGAACTTTACCTCCAAATTCGATTTCATCATGGAACGAATTACAATCCAAATTTCACAAGAAGTTCTTTCCTCCACATCGAATAAATTCCATCAAGGCTCAAATTCAAACTTTTCGACAATTAGAAAATGAGTCATTCGAACGATGCTACGAGCATTTCAATGAGTTAATTGCATCGTGTCCCCATCATGGTTTTGATAAAGACAAATCATTTCCTTTATCCATAATGGGATGAACATTAATTCCAAGAAACTCGTTGAAACCATGAGTAGTGGTCCGTTTGTCGACTTAGATTCCCACGATGCTGAGCTTCACCTGAGCTATGTCGCCGAGACTACCCAATCCTGGGATATGTCTGACCCTAATGCTCAAAATCAAAATCGCCAAGTGACCACCACTCCATCGGCGCCTGACCTATTTCATGTAGAAAAGAATTCTATGACGGACAGTCGACTCGATATACTTGAGAAAGGACTGTGAGACCTACGTGAGGTATATGGAATATGACCAACTAGATCCATCACAAACCCCATCGAGAAGGTGTGTGCAATTTGTGGGGCGGATCATTCAATTAAGGAATGCCCGATTATACCCGCCTACAAAGTAATGCTTCAAGAGCAAGTCAGTGGTATAGGAGGATTCAAGGGTAATTTCGGTGCACCACACGGGAATTCTTACAAGCCTTCATGGAAAAACCCTCTTGGTTTTAGCTATGGCAAACAACAAGCTGCGATGAATCCTAATTCACATGTTGCCCCTCCTCCACCACCACACTTTTAACAAGATCCACACATGCAAGGACTAGTGCAAGAACCACCACCTCAAGGAGAATATATCAATCCACCGCGGAGAAATCTCGAGGATACGATTAAACACTTTATCAATACCCAGAATGCAACTAATTCTAAGCACGAGTGCATGATCAACAACATGAATGCGAACATTTGAAAGTTGTAATCATCGTTGAGTATCCAAGAGAAGGGCAAGTTTCCTGCACAGGGCCAAATACCTCTCAAAGATCAAACTAGTGTTAGCTCTACACCCCATGACCATCCTGAGAAATGTAGCATAATTGCCACTCTATGTAGTGGGAGAGTAGTTGACTTTTCACCTCCCCCACAAGACGTACCTAAAGACAGGGAGATTTCTCCTGGAACAAAAGAGGGCGAAGATGTCCCATTGAAAAAGAGTGATAAAGAAGAAACTAGTGAGCCCGAGGTAGTAGTGAAACCACCCTCAGCGGCACCGTTTCCTCAAAGGCTAATTCCTTCCCATAAAGGAAATGCCCGTGATGATGTGCTAGACGTGCTAAAGCAAGTAAAGTTAAATTTACCTTTCCCTGATGCCATTAAGCAAATTCCATCTTACGCGAAAGTCATCAAGGACTTTTTAACAGTGAAGAGGAAGATGACGGTAAAGAAAAACGTCTTTCTAGCATAGAATGTGAGATCCATCCTACTCAATGATCTCCCGCCCAAATTCAAAGATCCCGGTGCACCCACCATTTCCTTCATCCTTGGAGAAAATAAAATTAAAATATCCTGACTTGACTTGGGAGCAAGTGTCAATATTCTCCCTTATGCCATCTATAGGTAACTTGATCTGGGTGACCTTAAGCCCACAAGGATCACTCTCCAATTAGCGGATCGAACCGTGAAGATCCCAATAGGTGTAGTTGAGAATGAGATCGTCCAAGTTGACACTTTCTACTTCCCGGTAGACTTTGTCATTTGGGACAGGGATCCCTCCTTCACTTCGATAAATCATGTTCCCATCATTCTTGGGAGCCCATTTTTAGCTACGTCTAACGCAATCATCAATACTCGAAATGGGCAAATGCAACTCACTTTTGGGAACATGACTTTAGAGACTAACATCTTCCATATCGCCCAACATACGGGGGAAGAAGATGATCTTCATGCGGTGAGCTTAATATACAAGATCGTAGAAGATCACATTGCAGAAAATTTCTATGGAGACTCCTTAAAAGCTTCCTTAGGGTCTAGTCATGAGAGCGAGGGAACTTATACCGAGTTTGAGAGAGAGTTAGGGGACATAAGCATGGAAGATTTTGAAAAAGAGTTTTGACAGGTGGATTAAAGCCTTACTATTGAAGTCCAATCCCTATTGGACTCTTGTAGTCACTTAGACGAAAGTGAATGGAAATAAAAAACTGATGAATTCCTTCGTTGTGACCATCCACCCATACCACTTGAGGTCCTGAAACCGATTGACGAGAAAAGTTGTGTTTCGTCCGACTTAGAGCCTGACCCATGCATCCTAAAAATTGAAAGAAACCTAGGTATTCCCTCCGATTCAGCGCACGAAGGCCACGCTTTGAGTCAACATCGTGAGGATCCCTTTTCGATTAGTCACGATGAGCCTCTTGACCTTTCCTTTATCTATGGGCGATGTCCCAAATTATTCCGATTGTTGATTTATAATACTAGGACGGGAGAAATAAGAAGAGCATCGGATCCCGTGAGTGGAATCAGTTGAGTTGGTAGGAGCGAGAGATAGGTGGTCGCACCCTCGACGCGTATGGGGTGATTTTTGTATTTTTGAGTCATGTGTTGGTGTCATTTAGTGTCTTTATGCATTTTAAATATTTGTTTGTTTTATTTTTCCTAACTTTTAATTCGCTTTGAGTTAGATTTTAGTCCTTTTTGCTTGAGGACAATGCAAAAGTCTAAGTTAGGGGGGGTCACAATTGAGTTTTTCTAAAACTTCACAAATTTTCAAAAATGCCCAAAAAAATCATAAAACTTTGAAAAATCCAAAAATATTTTTTCTTCAAAATAAATAAAAATTGGAATTCAAAATTTTCAAAAATATCATTAAAAGTCCATTAAAGTCTCAAATTGTAAAAACACAATACACAAAGCCGAAATTGACCAAGGATGGAAATTGAGCGAACGTAGGCGACTTAACGAATAAATGTGGAGATTAACAACTCCGGTGAGATTCGAGCCTTTCATCTTTGTGAAATTTATAAATCAATCCGAGTTAATTGTTAACTCAAAGTTCTTTTTAGTGGTCTAATAATTCGTCGAGGATCTCAAGTCTTTTACTTTGATCGATTTTGAGAAATGTATGTGATATTGACTTGAAAAATGTGCCAAAGAAATCTCTAAATTAAATTCATCTCGAAACGCATATGGCAACGCCGTTAATATTTTGGAGAATGAAGCAGGCCATCGTTTGTTACCCAAAAATATTGGCCAAAAAAGTTGTGAAAAATCATCCCTTTTGTAACCCATTTTGAGCCAAATAAAAGTTTTCCTTTCATTTGACAAGCCGACAACCCAAAAAGCCCGGAATTGTGAAAAATGGAAAAAGTCAGAATTTAAGTCCGAAAAGTGCAACAAAAAGGGGCAAGAAAAAGAATAGAAATTCTCAACAAAAATAGCAAGAAAAGAAAAGCGTGAATATATAAAAGAAGAAGAAAATGAGCAAAAGTCCAAAAAAGCACTAACAGACATCATAAGCAACATTTTCCAATTCCGAAATTCTTAAAAATTTTCAATATAACGCAATACACCGTCAACCTGTAAAAGTCCTAATCGAGTCCAAAATTTTGAAATTGGTTACCGTGTGGAGAGCAAAAATACCCAAAAGATAATAAAAGAGATCAAAAATGTGAATTAGAGGTAATGTTCCCATTCTTATATCCGTAATCCTTTGATGAGATCCAATCACTAAAAAAATTTCGTCTTTCTACTTGTGTGCGTGAACTTGGTTCCAATATATTTACTCTATATATCACACACACCGAGAGAATAACCACATTCCGAGTGATTTGTTTCAGAGAGCATTCCGTGAGAATTTGAAATCAAAGAGAATTTTCGGATAAGTAACGTAATGGTCAATCGGTGGAAATCCGCGATTAAATTTTTTGGCTTCGCACACACGCACTATGATTTGATACTCTTTAATATGGCTTGATGATGATTCTTTTCTGGGAAAGTTTGAATTATACAATTTTTGCGTATTTTGAATTTTCTTTGAGTCGAATTTTGTGGGTATATTCACTACAAACCCTCACGAGACACCACTCGTCCTACTAGGGTAACCTAGGGGTTTAAAGCCTTGTTGCATACGCTAAATGCAATCTCTTGCTTGCGAAAAAGGTATTATATCCCAATAATGTTTTTGAAGGGTCCTTAAAACATACTCTCATTCTTTTACATTGCTCGGGACGCGCAAAGTTCTAAGTTATGGGGGTTTGATTAGGCATAAACTTGACATGACTCAGAATGTATCTCAGAAGTGTGCACTCTCTAGGCTCAAGTGCAAGCCTGTTACATTAGTAATAAACTCGGTAAGTCGGGATCGTATCCACAGGGAAATAGGGCAACAACACTGTGATGACGTTGGACTGATGAAGGAATCCTAAATTTGACTCTAAAGAAAAAAAAAGATGATTTGGTTTGTGGAACAACTACACTAGATGCAATTATGAAATTATGAAAAAATGCAATTATTCAAAATTACCTAAAATACTGGTAAAGAATGATTTAAAACTTTAAACTATATGATGAAGAAAACAGGACGGGAATACATTCCCCCAACCCTAGTGTATTGATGTTATAAAACTAATCATAAATTTAAATGATTAATTAGACCCAGAATTTAGTACTCCCAAGCATTACGTATATGAGGTTCAAGCCCGCACCATACTTAATCAGAGGATGAGTAATTCGGTATTGCAATAGTTACATTCGAATTGAATTCTAAAGCATCCCGGTTACCCGGAAGCAAACGAGATCCAAATATCTACAATTTTCATGTTTTTACGCAATACGGTCATCATCAAACCATTAAATTTAAAGGATTAATTTTATGTACATAGAACTACCACATCAGGTTGGGTTCATGCATCCAGACCTTAGAAAATCTAGCCTATCATGATGAAATTAATGAAAACGATTTTGGAATTGCAAGAAGTCATGATTAAACTAAGGAAAATTTGTAGAATGAAGTAAACGGGAAATTAAACAGAGGAAATTACTCACTAATAGCATTAACTACAATTACTGGTAATCACAGAACTCTGAACAATCTTCAATCTTGATATTAAAAAATTAAGTTATCTCCAAACTAGGGTTTTTCTTAAAAGAATGGAAAATTAGATAAACTCCTCATACTAAGAATGATAATAAAACGGTTTTAAATACCCTACAAAACTCCAAGAGTTTTAGCTGCACTAGGACTCTCCATAGGAGGAAGTTTAGAAAATTAAAATTCGACAGTCGGACCAGTCCGGTCCTCCCTCGGTTCGGTCTGGCTAGAATCCGGATCGGTTCTTTTGTTTCCTGGGCGGATAGACCCGGAATGGATCGGTTCGTTTGTTTTTTCAGCTTTGATCCTTCTTCGGTCCGGGGTTCTCTGGAAATTGGCATTGTGGATCGATCTGGTGCAGATCGGTCTGGGCTTCCTTTAACTTTTTATTCCAACTTTCACTGCTCATAACTTTCACACTGGGACTCCGATTGAGGTGTCGTTTCTTCCTCTGTGCTCATAAACTTGATATCTTCAACTTTTCTTTAGATGACTCATCCGATTTCCAGGTAAAAATTACAATTTTTCCCTTTTGACTTACCTTCTTTTCTTTCTCGATTCTTTCGGTTTCTTTCTTTCTTTATGGACATTAAATACCTGCAAAATTAGTACAAAATATCAGAAACTCGGGGTACTCATTAGAATAAGTCAGCAACAAGATTATGAGATAAAATCAAATCGATTACGTTGTTCGAGGTGCTAAAAGTAACTAAATTAAAGGGATAAATTGGGAAGAAATTATGCCTAATCAAACCCGGGGGCGTTTAGTGACTATTTTGCATTTTCGCCCTTTGACGACATGTTTTCATGCCAAAGTTTAACTATTTGTAGTTTTTGGTTATGTTTTCAAATTGGGCATCATGTGATTACGCGGTCAGTTGCTATGTGATATGGTTGTCCTGTGAGAGGTTTTCTACAAATTACGGAGGCGTTTGTTTGCTATTTTGCATTTTCACCCTTCAAGGACACATTTTTATGTTCACGTCTAGCAATTTATAATTTTTGGCCATGTTCTTGAACCTGGGGTTCCGTGACTATGCAGTCAGTTCACTACGAGAAAAACACATTTCGCAACTTAGAAAATATATCGCAAAATGAATTAATTATGTCGCAAAAGACATTTCGAGACATACGACCACCTGCCACCCCCGTGTCGTGGAATTCCCATCTGGGAATGTATTCGGCGACATACAATATCTATGTCGGGGTATGTATTTACCAATTGCGATGGCTACGTTTCGCGAAATGTATATATTTATAAAAATATATATTAATATTTATTTTTTATATTAAATAATACCTCACCTTTAGCGACATAATGGCATGTCGCGAAATTTCATCCTTTAGGCGACATATCGTAGATGTCGTAAAAATGTCAAATCTTAGGCGACATGCTATACGTGTCGCGAAACCTCTTCTTTTAGGTGACATGATATACATATTGCGGAATGTTATCTATTAGGAAACAAAATGTATGTCGCTAAATTCCATCTATAGTGCCACTAAAAGTCATTATTTAGAATATGATTTTATTTTCAGCAACACCCACGTTATGTTGCTAAAAGAGTTTTTTTAATAAATAATTTCAAAAGAAGATTGCAAGATGCATAATTTTTGCCATGATATAACCTGTATAAATGTGCATCCATAGCAATTTAGCATCCAAACTACCATACAAAATGACATGATATTCAATTCTACAATTATTCGTTAAAAGACAATTTGTTCGATTCAAATAAATGTATGATTACAGCAAATGTTCAAAATAACACCAAATGCAAAAATGAAACACATTTCGCAAGAAACTTCAAGTCATCCAATCAACTAGCCCAACGATATCCAACATCGATCTGTGATAGGAAACAAATAAACATGTGTTAACCATAATTAGATTACATAATATGAAAAAAAATATATACTTTTATCATAAGTGTGCCTGTTTTTGCTATTCTTGATAGTCCTTTTACATTTTTGCTCCCCGATGCTCAATTTTCAAATTTAGGTATGTTTGAGTTAATCAATTTAGAACACTTCATAATTTTAGAAAATTTCGACAGAGTTTCCTTTGTTTATTCACAAAATCCAACCTGTTTTTACATTAAAAATTAACTTGACGACATCAACAAAAGCCATAAATAACCAATCAACAAATCCCTTCTAACAATTTAACATAAATATGCTCATAAATGACTCGATCGTTATGAAGGTTCACCGGACTCGTGTCCATAGTTAAAAAATAGTCTCGCGTGTCTTGCATTGGCCAGCAATGGTCTTACTTTAGTATTATATGTGATTTTTTATCCTCCACCCCCAATTCAACTCCGATTCTCAAGATGTTATTTAAACTTATGTCTGAGTTAATCAATTTAGAACACACAATAATTTTAAAAAAAATCGACAGGGTTTCCTTTGTTAATTCATGAAATCCAACCTAATTTAACATTTTTATAACTCAACGACATCAACAAAATCCATAAATAAACAATCGACAAATCCCTTCCAATGATTTAACTTAAATAAGCTCATACATAACTCAATTAATATAAAGGTTCATCGGACTCATGTCCATGGTAAAAAATAGTCTCACATGTCTCGCATGGCCCAACTATAGTCTTAATTGAGCATTATATATTATTTTTCACACTCCACCCCAGTTCTCAAAATGTTTCCTAAACTTATGTTTGAGTTAATCAATTTATAAAACTCAATAATTTCAAAAGAAATCGACATAGTTTCCTTTGTATTTTCAAGAAATCCAACTTGTTTTAACATTTAAATAAACTCAACGACATCAACAAAAGCCATTAATAAATACTCAACAAATACCTTCCAATGATCTAACATAAATAACTCAATCGATATAAAGGTTCACCCGTTGCAAGATATTTTTGGTTTTCACCCACTAATGACATGTTTTAGCCTAAGTCTATACTCTTACAAATTATCATCGTATTCTCAAAACAAGAGTCTCATGACTACATGGTAAGTCCCTACGTGTTGCGTTGGTCCCGTGGGAGGTGTTCGTGCATCTTACGGGGCCGTTTGGTGCAGTTTTTTTATTTTCACCCTCTACTAGCATGTTTTAAGCCGAAGTCATGATTTTTGCAAAGTATCGTTGTATTCTCAACCTGGGAGTCCTGTGACTATGAAATCAATTCCTACATGTTATGGTGGTCATGTGGGGTGTCCATGCCACTTACGAGAGAGTTTGGGGTTGTTTTAGGTTTTCACCCACTAACGGCATATTTTTAAGATTAAGTTTAGACTTTTGCAAATTAACATTGTATTCTAAAATCGGGAGCACCGTGACTACACGATAAGTTCCTATGTGTTACATTGATCTCATGCGAGGTGTTTGGGCCTGTATGGGACCATTTGGGCGTTATTTTTTAGTTTTACGCTCTAACATCATGTTTTAAGCCTCAGTCTAGATTTTTGCTAATTATCATCGTATTCTCAACCCGGGAGTCCCATGACAATGCGAGAAGTTCCGACGTGTTAAGTTGGTCTCGTTCAAGGTGCTCTTGTATCTTACTAGGTCGTTTTGGGTTTATTTTTTATTTTCACCCTCTAATGGCATGTTTTGAGCCTAAGTCTAGACTTTTTTAAATTATCATCGCATTCTCAAATCGAGAGTCTCGTGACTACGCAATAACTTCTTATGTGTTACGTTGGTCTTGTGCGAGTTGTTCATTCCTCTTGGGGGTTATTTGAACGTTGTTTTAGGTTTTCACCCTCTAACGATATGTTTTAAGCCTAGGTCTACATTTTTGTAAATTATCGTTGTATTCTCAAATAAGGCGTCCCGTGACTACATGATAAGTCCCTACATCTTATGCTGGTCCGGTGGGAGGTGTTCGTTCATCTTACGGTGCCATTTGGAGCTGTTTTGGATTTTCACCCTTTAACGACATGTTTTCAACCTAAGTCTATATTTTTGCAAATAATTGTTTTATTCTCATTCTAGGAGTCCCGTGACTACGTGATCAGTTCTTACGTGTTACGTTGGTCCTGTGAGAGGTGTTCGTGCCTCTTACCTGGACGTTTGGGGGTTGTTTTGGGTTTTCACCCTCTAACGACATGTTTTTAAACCTAATTCTATATTTTTGCAAATTATCATCACATTCCCAAATTCGGAGTCCCGTGACTATCCGATTAGTTCCTATGTGTTCAATTTGTCTTATGCGAGGTGCTCGTGACTTTTACAGGGATATTTAGGCATTATTTGGGTTTTCACCCTCCAACGGCATGTTTTAAGCCTAAGTCTAGATTTTTGCAAATGATCACCGCATTCTCAACCCGAGAGTCTCGTGACTATGTGGTAAGTTATTACGTGTTTTGTTGGTGTCGTGTGAGGTGTTTGTGCATCTTATGGGGCCATTTGGGGTCTATTTTTTTTTCATCCTCTAATGGCATGTTATAATCCCAAGTCTAGATTTTTACAAATTATTGTAGCATTCTCAAATCGAAAGTCCCTTGACTATGACGTTGTTTTAGGTTTTAGCCCTCTAACGGCATATTTTAATCCTAAGTCTAGATATTTATAAATTATCATCGTATTCTCAAACTAAGAGTCCCAAGACTAGGCGATAAGTCCCTACATGTTACGTTGGTCCCGTGGGAGGTCTTCGTGCATCTTACGGGGCTGTTTTGGATTTTCTCGCTCAGACGCATGTTTAAATCCTAATCCTAGATTCTTTTCAAAATATCATTATATTCTTAACCTTGGAGTCCTTTGACTATTCGATCAATTCCTACGTATTACGTTGGTCCGATGAGAGATGTTGGTGCCTCTGACGATGCCATTTGGGGGCTGTTTGGGGTTTCCACCCTGTAACGACATGTTTTTCAGCCTAAGTCTAAATTTTTAAAAATTATTATTGTATTCTCAAACTGGGAGCTCTGTGACTATTCGGTAAGTTCCTACGTGTTATAATGGTTCATTAAGTTGTTTGTGCCTATTACGGGGCCATGTGTGCCTTCTTTTGGGTTTTCACCCTCTAATGGCAGGTTTTAAGCGTAAGTCCAGACTTTTGTAAATGATCGTCGTATTCTCATCCCTGGAGTCCCATGACTACTCGGTAAGTTCCTACATGTTATGTAGGTCTCGTGTGATATGTTCATGCATCTTACAGGACCATTTGGGGTTTGTTTTTTTATTTTTGCTCTCTAATGGCATACTTTAAGCCTAAGTCTAGATTTTTGCAAATTATAGTCGCATTCTCAAATCGAGAGTCACTTGACTTCACGATAAGTTCCTACATGTTATGTTGGTCCCGTGCGAGGTGTTCGTGCCTCTTACGTGGCGATTTGAGCTTTTTTTTAGTTTTCACCCTCTAAAGACATGTTTTAAGCCTAAGTCTAGGTTTTTGCAAATTATCATCGTATTCTCAAATCATGAGTCCCATGACAATGCGATAAGTCCCTACGTGTTATTTTGGTTCGGTGGTAAGTGTCTGTGTATCTTACGGGGTCATTTGGATCCGTTTTGGATTTTCACCCTCTAACGGTATGTTTTCAATCTAACTCTAGATTTTTGGATATTATCGTTGTATTCTTAACCTAGGAGTTCCATGACTACGTGATCAATTCCTATGTGTTATGTTGGTCATGTGGGAAATGTTCGTGCCTCTTACAAGGGTGTTGGGTGTTGTTTTAGGTTCACCCTCTAACAACATGTTTTTAAGCCTAAGTCTAAATTTTTTCAAGTTTTCATTGTATTCTCAAATCGGGAGCCCCGTAACTAAATGATAAGTTCCTACATGTTGCATTGTTCTCTTGCGAGGTGTTCGTGCATGTTACAGGGCCGTTTGAGTGTTGTTTTGAGTTTCACCTTTTAACGACGTGTTTACGTCTAAGTCTAGATTTTTATAAATTATCATTGTATTGTCAAATCGGGAGTCTCATAACTACGCGGTAAGTTCTTGAATGTCACAATGGTCTCATGGGAGGTATTCGTGTCTCTTATGAGGCAGTTTGGGGTTTGTTTTGCATTTTTACCCCCTAAAGGCATGTTTTAAGCCTAATTACATGAACAACGTTTATAACGCTATCGTTTACAATTGGTGAACCCAATATAACTTTCTGAACCTAAGATAACTTTTTATCATAAATTGTATTTGTATAATATGGTTATTTGTTGTATAGTTTTCTAACATAATTAGTTGCTTTTTCGTCGCATTTTGGCCTTGTTTTGTCCTATTTATATTTTTGTATTTGGGGAAGAATATGCCCCAGTTTGGGTAGAAATAAGACCTTGTTTTGGGCAAAAATTGACTGTTGTTTTGGGCTGCAAAATAAACTGCCTTTTGCCCCTGTTTTGGCCTATTTATGTTGTTGTTTTTTGGCCTCTTATTTATTTTTATGTTTTCATTGTTTTGGCCTTTTTATTCTAGGCATATTGTGCAAAAATTATGGATACTTTGCAATTTAATGCTGCAATTTCTAAAGAGAACTTACGACGATGTTGTTTTGACCTATTTATTCGGGCCATTTTGCTATTTAATGCTATAATTTTTAAAGAGAGTTTGAGACTTTGAGACTAACGCTATTCCATTTGCATTCTAGTAGGCATATAATGAACTCTCCGTACCATAGCTTCGTGAAAGTATGCCATTTATCTCTAATAATGTCATCAATTTCTCAAATCTTCTATTCTGAGCAGCGTTTAGTTCTTGAAGAGACGACATCTTATCTTTGAAGTTTCTCGAATCTTCATTGTGAGATCGGGACTGTGTTATTATTGTTGAAGTGTCAAAGGGCTTTAGAACGACACCAAATCCTCTCAAACAACCCGACTTCTTCCTAAGTACCTCAATTTCTATCCCCTCACATGACATCTGAAATCAATCTCCTTCAATCTCGTATTTTGCTTTAGAAACGCATCCTACCAATTAAAAAAAAATATATAAGGTAAAATGTTTCTTCATTAAACTAATGTTAGTTAAATAAACAATATGAACATCATAATCCTCGATATAAAAAAATATAAGGTAAAATGTTATTAATGGAAAATCTAACACCCTTGTCAATATCATAATCCTCGATATCAAACTTATCATGTAATAGTAGTATCGGTCCTTAATAAATATTATATAAACATGATATTACATGAATTTGTAAATATATTGAAAAATACCAGGACTCTTTAAATTATTGGCTCCTTTATCGAGGGATCGATTTAATCCCAGAAATAGATGTTTTGAAGTGGGGTGACATTTCTGATCTCCATGATAAGTTGTTACGCAAATGTTGGAGAATGTAACCCCACTATTGCTCCATCACTAGGTGGAACCTCAACATTAAGCTTCCTATAATGGCGCACAACTTTCCCCATCATTTTTCCTATTGTAGGCCCCCTTACACATTTCTTGGTAGGAGCCGAGAACAAAATTTAAATCGAGTAAACACATTATAAATATTGACAACATTAAATTAAGTGAACATGTTATATCTATTACTTGTGCTGCGAGAAACTAAGTGTACGGGTCTGGACACTTGAAACAAAGTATTAAATATCATGAGAGTTGTTCCTACCCCAATTGTCGATGCAGAAGAATGCAAAGAGGTATCAAATGCCGCAGGGACAACAACCTCCTCAACTATGCGTGTGGAAGAATGTGATAAAATATCAAGCATCATGTGGGATGCATCCTCCCCATCCATGGTTGTGGAATACGGACGTGCTCTTTTAACAGGGGCCATGAATGAAAATTGAAAAACAACATATAATAAATAATTAGTTATGACATTCATAACAATTGCTAAGAGTATGTGTTTTTAGAGTTTAACTTCAATATGAAAGATAAAATTAAATTTAAATACACTTTGTAACACAAGATACCTTCTCTTTTTGAGGATCAATATACTCATTATGGGCATCATCTCTGCCATACAAACTAAGGTCTTCCCCATCATTGAAAGGTATATACTCATCATCCTCATCACTCACATTTGATGTTTTTTTCTTAATCGAGGTTTTCTGCTTGTTCTTCTCAACCACACTCCTTAAAGAATTTGCCAAATGACACACCCCAAGGGAAGTCATTCTCATATTATTATTTGTAATATTACTCAATCTTTCTTTCTCATATGCTGACACCATATGGGTCGTATATCCAAGTTTGACCCCCCATTTTTGTTTGGGGGGGGGGGGGATTTTCGCAACTACTAAAACAAAAGTGAAAAAAACATGCGTTATATATAAAATACAAGACATTGATTAAATCGAATTGTATAAACTAAATTACAAAGAGGAGAAAACACATAAACAATGACATAAAATGTAAACATATAATTTTGTTAAGAACATTTTTCCATTGACATAACACAAGTTACAAGACTAAATGTCACTATTGATATCAAGATTAGTATCAAGATCGAAATCCAAATACATATTCTCGTCGCCCTCTTCCTCATCTCTATCCATTGCAATCATTGCATACGCATCCTCATCATACTCTCTAGTTATTTCCATAAGTATGTCACTAGGTGTATTATCGAGATTAACATCAATCCTATGATGTTGAACATTACTATCCTCAACGAGAATTAGGATGACCTCATTGGTTTCATCATGTTGGAACATATCATTAGGTCCAAAATATTCATCATCCTCTAACTCTGGCACGTACTCGATTCTACGATGTTGGAAATGTTATACTACTTTCCAGTTTGTGCCTAATTTTGTATCATTAACGTAAAATACTTGTTGCACTTCACTTGGTAAAACAAATAGATCATCTCTATACCAATGACTTCGTGCATCAATGCTTGTCAAATGTGCATCTGTCTATATTGTTCTCGAACTGTCGGTGTTGAACCATTCATATAGAAACAAAATAACTTTATGCCCGTAAATGTATGTCATTTCCCAAACTTTACACAAATAACCATAGAAGTCAATTGCACGTCCCTCGTGTTCCCCCTTAGATACTAACCCACTATTCTGACTTTTACGACGATTGACGCAGTCTCTAGTATAGAATATGACTCCGTTACAAATGCAACCTGAATAAAGATTAACTATCACATTGGGACCATTTTCTAATGACAAAAGTTCATTAGTTACTTCTAGATATCTTTGCGTTCGTATCATATTCATCTGAAAAAAACATATATAATGTGTTACATGTTCATGTTAAATGTTAATTGAATATATGTAAATTCATTTAAATATCCTTATCATTCTTTGAAGCACTTTGAAAATGTTTGACGTTGTATTTGAGTTATGTCACGTCCACTTTAATTCTTTAGTTGATTTTTGTGCTCCCTATTTAATGAAATTTGGTTGATAGGTGTGTGTGTGTATATATATATATATATATATATATATATATATATATTTAAATATTTCAAGTTGTGCATGTGTAATTAATTTGAACAACGTACACTAGATATAGCTCGACCTCATAAGTGTTATACAATACAAACCACTTCGCCATATTAATCTTATCTCAGACACATTGGCAGCTCTTGTAATGTTCCCCAAAGGATGAACACTTTTAGTGAAACCCATCAACCCAGGGCTAGATTCACCACCATTCTCATTATGTTCTTCTCTATTAAAACACATTTTTGACGTGAGTAAGGTACACTGAGCAAAAAGTTAAACACTCTTTGACATTATAAGCCTTAGAAATGGAACCTTCTCATCGAGGTCTATCGGATACATACTCTTTCAGTGTTACAAGAAACCTTCAAAGAAATACTTTTTAAGTCAATACTAAATATGTAAAACAATTGGGAAAAATATCTCCAGATCCGTAATAGGACTTCTTGATGTAACAATTACCTTTCAATTAGGTACATCGACCTATACTGCATAGGTGCGAAAACCTTGTCTCGCATGCTAAGTGAACCATCGAATGGACCATCACATCGAAAAAAGTAGGAGGAAAAATCTTCTCCATCTTAGAGAATATCATAGAAATCTTCTCTCTCCTTTGGGGTCAATGTGTATGCCACTATAGGCATGACAAAGGATCCATTGAGACATCTTTGTAAATGAAATTATGTCCTTATGACCATATCCTCCAAATCAAGACGTTCCTTTTTAGTATCTTACTTCTTCATATCCATGTTCAATATCGTTCTAATCAAATTATCGCATATGTTTTTCTCTATGTGCATAACATCAAGGTTGTGACAGAGTTCAAGTTTCTTCCAATACAGGAGATAAAATAAGATGCTTTTCTTTGTCTAATTCAATTATGTTTTATCACAAGGTCTTTTCTTATTATTTGGATGCTTTCCAAACTTGACATCTAGAAGGTGATCCAACTGACTAATTCTCATTTCCATCGAGAATTCCAAGGATTTAGTTCAATGTTCAACCTTACCGTTAAAGTTCCTACTCCTTCGCCAAGGGTGGTTATCTGGTAAGTAACATCATGGCCCATGTATCCAATCTTACTTCTTAAACATGGATATAATGCATCATTATTACAAGGGGGTCTATCAGGACAACCCTTTTTCTCCACTTAGACAAGTTATCGTATGCAAGAAAGTCATTTATCATCCACATTACAGTTGCGTGCATTCAAAAAGTTTCTTCATGAGAGGCGTCATAAGTCAATACACCATTTTCCCATAAATTATTCAGCTTAATGATCAATGGTTGCATGTAAACATCGATATCTTTCCCTAGGGCCTGTGGCCCAAGAATAAGTAGGGACATCATGAAGAAGGGATCCTTTATGCACTTCCAGGATTGCATGTTAATGGGCCACAAGCTATAGGAGTTTCTTTTGTTTCCAAAAGGATTTAATCCATCGGTGGACATACCTAGACTCATATTTCAAGGCTCATGAGAAAACTCAACATAATTTCAATCAAAATCTTGCCATGCCTCACTATCGGTCGGATGCCTCATAATCTCGTCATCCACATGCTTATCACTACACCATCTCTTGTGAGTAATTATCTTCCTCGATATGTACAATCTTCACAACATGTGTCAAAGGTAAGTAACACAGGACCTTGTGAAGGATGTTTTACCATTCACGTCATTAAGTTTATATCTTGACTCCCCACATACTGGACAATGTTTAAAAATAGAATTATCTTTCCAAAAAAGCGCACAATCATGTTTGAATGTATAGATGGTCTCATATCCTAAGCCTAAGTCACATAAGAATTTATTGGCTTCGTAGATTGACTTTGGAACCACATTCCCTTTTGGTAGAAGTTCCGATAATACTCCCATTAGCATATCAAATGACTTGTTGGTCCACTTTCCACTTACCTTCAAATGAAACATTTTAATCATAAATTTCAATAAAGTATACTTCTTGCAGTCTGGGTACACCTCCCATTGTGCAGTCACCAATAGTTTTTAAATGTTTTGCACCTCCTCCTTTTGTTCACTATCAGAGTCTTCACTTCTATCTGATCCGCCCCAATCACGATCCTTGTAAGCCCCCTAAAATAGTCTTCCATTTAGTCGGGAAGCTTATCCCCATACTTTTCTTCGTTGTATGTAATTTCATTATCACTCTTATCATCTTATACATGGGTTTGACACTTGGGAATAGATTCCATGGGGTATACCCAATTCTTGTAAGATTATATTATCATGTGTCAGATTAAATGACTGTTTACCACTTCACCATTATGTCAATATTGATTCATACATTCATTACATGAACACTGGATAGTATCCTTATTGCTCATTTTGGCCATTGCAAATTCAAAAAAAGTGCTTCCCCGTCACAATATTTCTTACCTAATTTTTGCCTAAGTGTCATCCAACTATTGTCCATCATATCTGTTGTACCAATAAGAAATAAATTATTTAACCATGATTAATTATTTTACTATGTTATTGTTCGGACTAAAACACATAAAAGGCCATTTAAAATAGGATCGATTACCAGAAAGTCCTTCAAATATTTTTTAATACACATTTCGTCCAAGATTTTTTATTTTGTTCCCAAAATTCCTTCAAACACCCATTTAACTAACATTCTCTAATTTTTAAATGTCCGCGATAGCTTCACACAATCATTATTTTATGTGGCAAGGGACTTTTTGGAAAAAAATAAAAAGACTTAGACAAAACATGTATTAGAAAATGCTCGAGGGACTATTTGGTATATGCCCCTTTAGAATACTGTTCAATAATGTGATGTTATATCCCGACAATGATGATTAAAGAGCAGATTACAAGATACCATTTAAATAGAAGATTACACTTATTCCAAATAGCATATTCAAACAAACTATAAGTTCAAATAAAATATTTGCACAAACTAAACCTACGTATTGTTCTTAAATGTCAAGAGTTGTAATTAATTATTGTAATGCTAATGAGAACAAGTATGTCTTGATTTTTAAAAAATTAAAGCTTACCTAAGATTATGCTATGTATACTCGGCAATCCTAAGGTTACCTAAGGTTGTACTAAACAAACCAATGCTTAAAGGCTGTGATAACATTACACACTCAATTTGAGACGAACAACTGGTTTTCAACGGGCTCACTAATTTAGACTAATTAAATAGTTCTAATTAAAAATATACATGTTATTTTATGATTTTAATTGAAACGAATAGAACAAAATTTACATCAAATAAACACTAAAAATTTGCAGCTATCTAACAATTCCAAAACTCAAATGAAACTCCAATAAAAATCTAGGCCATGAGTGTACTGGGGGGAGGGTGGTCTTATATTAAAATAATTTAGAGGGTCCTCCCAAAATTGCATAGTACATGGGATTTTCTTCACCTTCCCCTTATTTTTATATCAAATGATTCGTAATTTTACAAAGATATGCATAACATAAATATGATAATTCTTTATTCAACTACTGACCAGAAAATAAAATCTCATATCGAGTAGATAAAGTCATCACACTAAAAGCATGAGTTTAAATACTAATACAAATTTGAGTTCAATTAGTGAGCAGAAAAAAAATTCTTACAATGAGAAGATAAAATCTCGGATTATTTTAATGTAAGTCCCCAACAAAAATCTCAAGATTGACATATTCAAACAAACTAATTTCAAATAACATATTTACACAAATTAAACATACATATTGTTCTTAAATGTCAAGAGTTGTAATAACTTATGGTAATGCTAATGAGAACAAGTGTGTATTGATTTTAAAAAAAAATAAAGCTTGCCTAAGGTTATACTTATGTTGTGTACAATATGCCAAATTGGTTGATTTTAACTAGATGATGGAGAAGGATGACCAAGTTCGTTCTTCTCTAAGAGAAGTTGAGGAGGCCTTTGAAGGTCCAAAGAATTCTTTGGTAGAGTCATGATGAGCTTTGTAGTCAAAGAAAAAGTCTTAGAAAGAAGAGTTAAAGAAGGCCAATGATAGGACCAACAATTCTGAGAGAAAGATAAAGGCTACTGAGGAGAGAGTGGAAGATACTAAAGGCAAGGAAAAGACTGCTGAGGAGAATCTTGTAGAGGTCACCACTCAAGCCAAAAATGCTAAAGATAAAATGATTGATATAACTTATGAGGTTGTTTCTTTAAAGGCCAAAGTCAAGGCTACCTTTTATAAAGGTTGAGAAAAGGCCATTTTTTCTTCCTCTTCTCAAATTGAGTATGCTAATATGTTTTTCTTCAAGGAAAGGTGGATTGAGGCCTAGAAGTTGGTCCGCACCGAAGAAAGCTTTGAATTCTTTGTAAGGCATGATCATGGTACTCCTCCCAATCTTTATGAGGAATTTAATAATGAGGAGGGGTTAGTGTAATCTTCTTATATGCCTCCTCAGTCTTCAGTGGTGCCCAGCACTAGTGCCGACCTACCAGATGCTGGCCAAGACCGACCAAGGATAAGGAGAAGGTCTAGACAATTCACTTTTTGTTTGTTTTTGTATTTTATCTCTTGATGATGTAACAACTCTTATACTAAAACTATTACTCAATGAAAGAACAAATTTATGTCTCCACTTTTTGTGCCTTTGAATGATTTTGATTTCTTATTGAACTGAATTATTTACTTCTTATGTTGTCTAATGTCCTAGATTTGTTCCATAAACTCTTATATATATATTTGTGATCTTCTCGCTTGATGCTAGGAAGAAAAGCATAATTTCTTCTGCATGTGATCTGCTAAGGGAAAGTAGGAACTTTCTAGAAGCTGGTCATGTTCCCAATTCTAAGGAAGACTTAACTTGGTTGCTCGGACATGATGTCTCCTACCAAGTTAAAAAATCATATATCCATATCCATTGCTTGTTGGATAGGTATGTTGCTAATAATGTTGCATAGTATGAGATGATTGAGAAACTGCAAGAAGATCACACACAGTCTAAAGCCCTACTCCATGCTGATTATGAAGCCAAGTATAAGGTTTTATGTAAAGGATTGGGTTTTGACAAGAAGTTGAAGGATATCGCCTATGCTCTAACCAAGACGGAACTGCCTTTGAGATAAGATGTTGATATTGCTCGTTCAATTGCTGCCATGTTAGAGAAAGAAAATAATGCCTGGGGTATGAACTTGACATCTTGAATAAATCATCTACCACTATTCCTGATGAAGGTTCTTCCTTTTGAGAGAAAGAAAATGCAAGATTATTGGAAGAACTGGAAGCACTGCAGTAGAAAACAACTAAATCTAGGAAAACTTGTAGGCGAAGAACAGTTGTTCGACCTCTTATTGAGGAAGAAAGAACTAAGAAAACTCTTGCCGACCCATCTACTTAGTTGAAAGCAAAGGGTGCTACCATTGCTAACCAAGATGCTCAATTGAAAGTTAAAGACAATGTTCTTAAGAAACTTAAAAATTAGGTGGAGAGGTTGACCTTTTAATTCCAAAAATAGCCCAGGGAGGTTTGGATGGAGGGTTATAATAAGGAATTAGCCCACATGCATAAAAAACATGCTCAAAGCAATTATGAACTCTACAAATGAGGATGGTCCAACTTGATAACTTTACTAAAGTATGATTAGAACAATACCTTGTGGCATTAGAATGACGCAGGTTTCCTAGACTGTGATAAACCTTCGTTCAAGTTAGACATAACATGGATTCTTCCGAATTCCATTCCTAAATTCCTAATAACTATGTATCTATAGTATTATGGTCTCCATGACGTGCATGAGATAGTACGACCACCACACTTGCTTAATAGGCCAAGTAGCATAAATAAACAAATTTTAAGGGACTTTAACACAATTAACTCTCCATATACCTTGGATGATCCTCTTGCAGAAATGGACAAATCATAAAGAAAGCATCCAG
This sequence comes from Sambucus nigra, assembly GCA_949130495.1. Taxonomy (NCBI): domain Eukaryota; kingdom Viridiplantae; phylum Streptophyta; class Magnoliopsida; order Dipsacales; family Adoxaceae; genus Sambucus; species Sambucus nigra. The sequence goes on along the minus strand of OX422209.1, from coordinate 491,506,706 downwards.
TGGAATAAATATACATTTCTTGTATTGCCTTTTATTTATTTACTGACACTGCAATGAACATTCATCAATGCAATGGAGTTATTACTGATTGAATTCATTTCATTCAGCTTGTGATTGTGATTAATATTTTTTTCGACTAGGTAAACTGTATAAATATTATTTAATTGACTTATAGATTAAATAACATGCTAAAATGTTTATATTTGATTCATGTTTGAATCATGTATATGGCCTTAGATTCGACTAATACACTTAGTTTGTAGCAGTGATTATCATTGGCGACCAAGTGTATTGGGAATGTATAAGTCTTCTAGTATTTTAACCTCGTCAGGTAAAACTTCTAGTTTTACTAACTTATTGTTGGTGACATGCTAAGGAAAAATCATATTTGAAGTTTAAACTTTTTAAAAGTTGGAAAAGTTTTAACCATGTTATTTGGCGAAGAACTTTTTAAAAACTTTTATGGAATTGGAAAAGTTTGAACCGTTCCCTTCTTGGCGAGGAACTTTTAAAAAGTTAGATTTAAAATTGCTCTCATATTTAATTAGGCGTGTTATCCACCATACTACGAAAAACAAAACAAAAAAGGAATGATAATGGAGAAAAAGAAATATTTCATTAACTTGAATAAGTAATTAAATTAAGGCTATAATTTTATAAGTAAATTAATGATAATACTTGCGTAGATGATCTACGTTCAAGGAATTTTTTAATCATTTCCCTACCAAAGTCTCCCATCGATAGGTTCCTAGTAAGATAACCGTCGAGATACGATATGGACCATGCTAATTAGGCTCCAGCTTTTTTCTCTTATGGATTACTTTCTTAAGTACTATGTCTACTTGCTTCAGGTTGGTCGACTTAACTTTTCAATTATAAAAACTTACAGTCCTTTGTTGATAGGCAACCATCTGAATGGCATCATGTTTTTGGACTTTTCCCACCACGTCCAGATCTAGTCGCCATGTGAGTGGGTAGACCTATCTCCACTGGAACTACTACTTTAGTGCCAAAAGATAGCATGTATGGAGTTTCTTCCGTTGATATTCTTGGAATAGTTCAGTATGCCCAAAGGACTCTATAAACCTCATTAATCTAGATGCCTTTGGCTTTATTCAACCTTTTCTTTAACACACTTACTAAATTTTTGTTGGTGATTTCTATTTGGCTATTCCATTTTGGATGACTAGGTACTGAATGAAGTTTCTGGATGCCTGATCGAATGCAATACTCTTTAAATTCTTCATTATTAAACTGAGTACTATGGTTGGTGATGAAAGCATAAGGCATGCCATATATGAAAATGATTCTCTTCCATATGCACTGGAACACTCTCTGATAGGGTATATCAGCTAGGGGTTCTACCTCCACCCATTTGATGAAGTAATCAATAACTACAACCAGGTATTTGAATCTTCCTTTGGTGGTTCGTAGTGGTCCGACCAAGTTAATTCCCCATATATTAAAAGGCCATGGGGAAGAGATGGGATTTCAACTTTCTCCTGGTCTCCTGTGAATGATAGTAAATTTTTGGAATTTATCACACTTCTTGGTGAAAGAAATACAATCTGCTTTCATTATTGACTAGTAGTAACCTTACATTACTATTCTTTATCGCAAAGACCTTCCAGCTTCATGTGCGCCACATGAACCTTCATGCACCTCTTTGATCAAATCGTTCACCTCATTTGGATGAACATGACAAAGTTAGGAAATAGTATATCCACACCTATAGAGGACATATTTTTCTAGAAAATAACTTGATGCTTTGTACCCCATCTTCTTGGCTTCTTTTTGGTCAGATGGAAATGTTCCTTTCTCGATTTATTATCGAATTGGGTCCATCCATGAAGTGCCTAATTTCGTAGATACGGTACTGATTTCTATTTCGTTAATACTTCCCTGGGCAAGAATATCTACTAGGATTGTTCATTTAAGTTATGTTGGAGATGTTGAAGCGAGCCAAGAAAGAGAATTTTCTCAGGCATTCTCAAGTCCTGGAATCCTCACTATTTTGACTAAAGTGATCAAAGAGATGATGCCTTCTCCACTTTCAGTAACACATAAGCATATATCTAAAAATAGTTACCAAGTTAAAATATCAGCAGAGAAATCCTTTTCCACTAGAACTCTGTATTTTAAGATTTTCTTGCTTTGGTGCAATTTTTCTTGAGCTACTGACGACACAAGCTAGTCAGGAGGAATCTTTATTTTCTATTAGGATAAGCTCTCTTCTGTAAAATTCTACTCAGTAGGCAAATGTGGATTATACTAATCCTTTGCATAGGTGAATTCAACAATGAAATCTTTCACTTCTTGGACTTCTATTGCAACTATAGGATCATACACAATTTCACACTCTCCTAATTCCATTTCCCAAGACATTAATCTTCCAGACTTTTCTGGTTTGTGCAACGCTTATTACAGAGGCAAATTTATGTAGACAACAATAGTATATGCTTGGAAGTATGGTTTCATTCTCCTAGATGCCTCAATAAGAGCCTAATCTAACTTCTCCAAGTGTGGATATTTAATTTCAGTTCTTGAGAATGATTTGCTAGTGTAAAATACTGGCCTCTGAACTCCATTATCAAGTTAGATCAGAGCCGAACGAAAAATTTCGAATTCGATACAACTAAGTATAAGTATAATTTTTCTCCCAGAACTGGTCGGGAGAGGATTGGGGTAGAAGCCAAATACTTCTTCAGTTCCAAGAATGCCTTATTAGACTCAGCATTCCACTCAAAAGTTTTTCCAAGAACCTTAAATAATGGAAGACATTTATCCATTACTGGGGAGACAAAATGATTCAAGGCAGTTACTCTTCCTGGCATCTTATGAACTTATTTTTTATTGGTTAGGGACTGTATTTAGAGAAAACCTTTAATCTTATCAAGGTTTGCTCATATTCCCCTCTGATAAACAATGTAACCTAATAACATCCCTTATTGTACTCTAAAGATGCAATTAGTTGGATTGAGCTTCATCTAGTGCTTCTTCAATTAATCAAAGGTTTGAGTCAAGTTTGCTATATGGTCAGCAACATGTTTTCTCTTATTGAGCATATCATCTACATAGACCTCCATGTTCTTGTCGATCTTCTCTTTAAAAACCTTATTTACAGTCTCTGATATGTAGCTCCAGCGTTTTTCAATCCAAAAGGCATAACATTATAGCAATAAGTTACTCGATTTATAATAAAAAAATATATTTCCTTGTCTTTGAGCTTCATCTTAATCCGATTTTAACTATAGTTGGCATCAATAAAACTGAGCAGCTCATAACCTACTGTAGCATCGAACAATTGATCATTCCATGGCAGAGGAAAATTATCATTTGGACATGTCTTGTTAAGATTAATAAAATCCACACACATGTGCCACTTGCCATTTTTCTTCTTGACCATCACTACCTTAGGTAGCCAAGTAAGATACATAACATCCTCAAAAATTTATGCTCGCTGGAATTTTTTTACTTGTTCCTGGATTGCTACATTCTTCTCAGGACTAAAGACCCTTATGCTTTACTTGATCGGCTTGGAACCTGAATAAATATTAATCTCGTGGCACAGGAAGTTCGGATCAATTCTTGGCATGTCTTCATGGCTCTAAGTAAAAACATTTTTCCTTTCTCTGAGAAACGTGATCAATTCTTCTTTGAGAGAAGGATATAACCTAGAAGGGATCTGGGGTGGTTCTTTCTAGCTTTTCGTCGTCCAACGTAATAGCTTTTATTTCTTCAATAAGTTGCCCCTTCACTAGCGTTTCTTCTTCCTAAGGATCAAGAGTGTCGATGTGGAAAGTGATTTTATTCTTCATTTGCATTTCTTGCTGGTCGGATGATGTGTTATAACATTCCCTAACATCTTTCTGACTTCCAATAACTATGCCGACTCCGTAGTTTATTGGAAACTTCATTCATTGGTGCATTGTAGAAGGCACAAACTCTAATTGCTTGATTCCCACTCTTCTAAGGATGATGTTGTAAGGTGATGGGATATTTTTATCTAATACAAAGAAGTAAAATGTTTATCTTCTGCTCACCGAAAAGGTGCCGACCACGACTTCCAACTTAATGGTATGTAATGGGTATACTTTCTCCCCTAAAAATCTAATTAGAGGCCTGTGGTATCGTTCTAACTTGCTGATCTTCGGCCCTAGGTTGTCGAAATAGTTGTAGAACATTATATCGATTCAGCTCCCATTTTTAACTAAGATCATTGTAACTCTACTACGATGAACCCTACATGTGATAACTAACGGATTGTCATGAGGATAAAGGACCCCACTTAGGTCATTCTTGAAAAACCCAATTACTAGTTTTTCTTTATTAACCTTCCTCGGCCTACTATCACTGCATTCAACCATATCAATATGTCTAACTGTTGTGTACGCTTTGACTTCATCTAGATAAGCTTTATATTATTTTATGGAATCTCCTCCTCCAGCATCACCACCTGCAATAAAATGGCATCCAAAGGATATCATTCCAACCTCAACTTCTTGTTCATCAGGATTTTCGACAAGTTTGGATCTTCTTTAAAATATTCATTCCTTTCTTTTTATTATCTTCCCTTGCTCGGGCTGGAGACTCTGACCTCTTCGAATAATTTTTGTTTCCAATACGATCAACAAACTTGGTCAACTTTCCATGTCGAATAAGATTTTCAATCTCATTCTTTGGCACAATGCAACTATTGATGTTATGCCCATGATCCCTGTGAAAGTCACAGTACTTGAACTTATCCCTTTTTGGGGGGACTTTTTATCAATCCAATCCAATTTAAGTCTCTTGTTCCCTTAATTTCTTCCACGATATGGTGTACACCTTTGTTGAGCAGGGTAAATTCATCAAACTTCCTAACTCGATCTAGGATTTTGTCTTTCTGATCCTTTTTAAAGGAATTGGAGTTATTTTTTTTACCTCAACCTTTGGTATTAGGAGCTTCCTCGGCATTCATTACTTTTTCAGCATTAGCCATTAGTTCTGTCATGGATTTGGGTTGATTTTTTGCCCAGGCATAGTAAAGATCTTTGTCAAGTAACCCATTCATAAGAGCTGATATGACTGTTTTCTCCTCATAGTCCACCACTTCTAGCTTTTCATTATTAAAATGAGTAATATATTCTCTAGTGCTTTCTTCAGGCTTTTGTCACATAGTCAAGATATGAGTGACAGTCTTAATCAGCTTAGCCCCAAAACAAATGTTATCAATAAATACCTCAGCTAATGGGTGAAAACTTGAGATATTACCTCTAGGGAGATTATTATACTAAATCTGAGTTGACCAGATATAGAACTATGGAAATATCTACATCTCATCTCGTTAGGAACTGAGTAGATGTCAGCATCAGATTGTTATTACTTTATATACAGGATTGGATCAATTTTTACATCACACATGGGAGTAACCGCTGGTAGTTTTAACTTGAAAGGTGTTGGATATTCCATAATTTCTTGAATGAAAGGTGATCCTTTGATAAAACTCCTTTGCAATGGATTCTTTACCTTGGTCATTTATCCTAGCCTACCTTCCAACCTTTGCACGGATTCCTTCCACGAATGCTCTTCTGGTTTAGACTTAGATGAGGTAGATTTGGAAGCATTTTTATGCTTATATGCTGAGCTATCCTCTTGAGAGCCCTTCTCGGCGTGCATAGAGCCCCTCACACTCGCCCTAGATCTTGTTGAACCTTCTCTATATTCGTTGAGGTGATCCTTCTATGTATGATGCCCTCTGGTTACTCGGGGGCCTAGTTGATCCAAGGTAAACTCCCTGCTGAGCCTTTCTAGGACGTTTAATCTTTCTTTTGAAAAAATATCCGCCATTATAATAATCAGTTGACCAAAATAAAGAAATTGGGCCAACATGATATGACCTATAGTGAGAAGAATGAGAATGATAACTTCTTTCATGCCTAACTGGTGGTGGAGGTGGCATGTCCCTTGTGGAATTAGAGAACTTAGATTGCATGGTGCGATCCATTTTTTTGATAGTATCCTACATGGCTTATTGACCTTTAGCAAGGTTGAAAATAATTCCTTGTAAATCTACTGCACTAGTGGGAGAAGATGGAATGGTGGTGTTGCCTTCATTGCGAGCATTATTTTTAGGATCATTCATTTATTCAGTGATAAAGGAATGAAACAAATGGTAGAGAACGATGACAAATAAACGTTCGGCATCAATCTGTTAATGTCTAAAAATAGAATAACTCCAATTTTATAATCACACAGAAAAATAATAGAAATAACTCAGACCACACCCACACAAGAGACAAATATTTTAGAGTGGTTCAGCTATAAAATAGCCTATGTCCACTGTTATTGTCATTCATTAAGGTTTACACTAGCTCATTATGGTGTACATCTGAGTGATTCGAGTCGTCCGTTGAGCTAAGGGATTAGTTTATTTTGACAGGGGTGAAAAACCCTAGAGATGGAGTGCTTTTATATTGTCAGGCATTTGCATCTGTATACAATAGGTAAACCTCTTGGAATTCAGTGTTGGTTGGCATCCCCATCTGAGAAACTATTTCTATTCTTGTTGATTGGTTATTTGGAGTTGGTTGGCATTCCAACCGACTAAGGGTCTCTGAGGGTGATCAGGGTGGCTGTTCATCCACGTTGGATGACAAGTGGGCATTCATTATTAGTCCACGTGGGCGTATAATTTTTACATATGCCAATGTCTATGCATATATTATCGAAGGTGTACTTGCAATATTTTCTTAAAGCTGCAGAGATGAATGCTTTAAATAGTGAACTTGTACGGTGTCCATGTATATCATGTGGAAATTGTTTAAATGAAGTTTAAAAGAAATTAAAGGTCATTTAAATGCGAATGATATTGATCAAATTTATTGTATATGGATATGGCATGGGGAAGTTTCTCCTAATTTAACTTTCTCACATGTCAACGTGGGTGACCCCGCCAATCACGATAATTTGGTTATAAATCCATAAGATGGGAACTGAATACTTTAAGGAGGGATCCTAAATTATTTGACAAGTTGTTTGAGGATTCCAAAAATCCCTTTTACAAAGGGTGTAAAAACATTACGAAGATGTCTTCACTAGTAAGTCTACTCGATTTGAAAGAAAAAATTAAGTCGACTGATACGATCTTTTCAAACATGATTTGATTATTTGCCTAATTGCTCCCAGAAGATAATAAATTCCATTTATCTATGAAAAAGTCCATACATAAATTTTTTGTGTTTGGTACGGGGTATGAAAAAAATACATATATGCCCTAATGATTTCATACTCTATAAAATAGGTACAAAGATTAACTGAATTCCCTACTTATGGAACACTAAGATATAAGTAGAATACAATCAAATGCAGGAGGGAGTGCCTGCAAAAGTATTATAGTATTTTCCACCCATTCTTAGGTTCAAAAAGTGGTTTCAATCTGTACAAACTGCAAAGTCCTTGACTTTTTCTACAAACAAAAGACAAGTTTATGGTATATTACGTCAGCCCACGTATTCCTCTGTAGGGATGTTAGTCGAGGACAAGTGGCCGGAGTTTGGAAACGCAGCTAGAACCCTTCGGTTAGCACTTTCAGAGATGGAATTTACCCATATAGTACTCTTTGTAGTAAGTATAGTTGTTGCCCAATCATGTTGGAAACTTATAACTTTGAGCCGTAGATGAGCACAAAGAGAATTTTATTTATGTTAACAATGTTGATATTGGGTCCGCGATAGCTTTGAAATGATATTGATGTTTACTTGGCACTATTAATTGAGGACTTGAAAACCTTATGGTATGAAGGTATATAGGCTTATTATGCATACCTCCAGGAATCCTTTTATTTGAAGGTGGTATTACTATGGACCATTAATGATTGCCCTGCGTACGGTAATTTGTGGGGTTGTTCTGTAAAGGGGTACTATTCTTGTCCAATTTGTAGTGAAGAAACATATTTTATTTGATTAAATCATTGTAATAAGAATGTATATACATCACATATAAGATTTCTTCAACCAAATCATCCGTTTCGAAAGTAAAAGAAAGCTTTAATGGTAAGAAAGAGTTTTGTGAACAACCTAATCCGATGAACAGAGACCAAATACTAGAGTAAGTTGAAAATATAAATGCATGTTGGGGAAAAATATGGGTCATTTTGAAGCGCAAATAGCAAAAGGAAAGGATAAATTGAAACAAAAGAGGAAACGCGCTGAGGAGAATACAGATGATCCTAAAAAGTCAAAATGTTGGAAGAAAAGATTAATATTCTTGTGGTTGAGGTAATGGAATCAATATTCATTGCTAAAGAAGCAATTGATTTTTGTACAAAATTTTTACATGGCCTCGATGCCGTTGTGGTTCCATTAGGTAGAAATACACTAGATGATGAAAATTATATAATATGTGATGGCAAACCAATAGGGGGTTGTAAACTAATTGAGGTGGAGGAATGGTTATGGGATCAAGAACATCGTTATGTGTTGCAAAACACAAATTATGTTCAACTACCTATTGAGTAATTTCTCTTTTCGTTATTTTTGTAACAAATCTTGTACTATGTTGTATTTGTTTTAATGGTTATACTATTCTCGATTAACACCCTTATAGGGAGAATATGGAAATCTTGAGGCAAAAGTATCCTCGAAAGTGCAAAGATGAAATGTGGTTACAAGATGAACATAACGGGACCATTATTGGTTGGCTTCATAAAAGCGTATGATTAATATTACTATGTGACGATTTGATATACTATTAAAATTATAACTATTATTTTAAAAAAATCATGTTGAAAATGAGTAAATCTCCCCAACAATAATTTTCCAGACATCTTAAACTAGATATCTCGAGGACCTCGTCGAGACGTCATAAAATATGAGGGTTATATCATTAGTAGTTGTTATTACCATACAAAAGAACATGATGTTGAACGAGTTGGCTAAAATAGTGGAATTAGCATCACGACCACAACAATGCAAGTTGCTAGTATAAAGGATAAACATCTAATGGTTTGAAATTTGAGTTTCTATGTTTTCATAAGTGAAATATGGATGCTTGATTGTTCTACTTTCAAAATTTTAGTTTTCAAGTGTGATTGGGTCAACAACGGTAATGGTATTAAAGAAGATGAGCTGGGCTTTAAATCTGTTGATGATCGTAGAGTTGTCCTTAAGAATGAGCCCTTCTTATTAGCTTCTCGGGACGAGGAATCTTTTTATGTTCAATACCAACTCAATCCTAAATGGTCAATCGTTCTTATGACTCCATAAAGAGTTTATAACTGTGGGTGTGATGATGATGACTATGCTATTGGATCCAATATGTCAAAATCATGTCACCACCAACGTATTGCCAAACATTGAGTTGATTAATGAAAGTGAAGATTTTTGTGCATGTATAGATTGTGAGGGAATTTGGATTGATAATAAAAAATAAATAGAGTGTCAGTGTTTTTTTACTTATGCTTAGACTTATGTATGATTTTAAAAGAGTTATCTATGTCTAGTCTACATTTTATGATTTATATTTGAATGGTTGATGGTGATGATCATTTATGGTGAATATCTTTTGGTGCACATATGTGATGAATTGACTCGTTATCAAATTTGGGGTGATGTTATTGATTTTCATACTTCCTAGGATTTCAATAACCGCCTTGAAAAATGTAATTTGTTTTACACTTGAGATAATCTTATTGATTTTCATGTTGGTTTTACTATTCCTCACTATTTGTCTTGAAGATGACATAGAGTGATCTCGATCTCATGGACACTGATATGAGTGCAATATAGTCCTACAATAATATAATTTTCCTTCTATGATAAGAACATATAGATATGTACTGCATATCTTTTGGATACACAGTAGCACATAAAAATAACACATGACACTTTGCAAATACGTTGCTCATGATTTAGGTATGAGTTGTTAATTGACCTAATGTGGTGTGAATTTTAGGTTATGGCTAGTAGCTAGAAATGGTGGTCTTTATCCTGCATCTTTCTTTTTTTTTTTCAATGTGAAAGTAGTCCTAACCTAGAATATTTGAGGAGACCTGACCCCAAAAAATTTAATCAGCATTTCACACAGTAACTTGTAGTGTGGACTTCCGATAGAAAAGGAAGTTTCTAGGTTTAACATATCCATGAACTAATCTCTATTCATGTAGAACAACTAGTGCTCTAAACAAACAATAGCCTTACCACTGAAGTTGAAAAACATTTATTTCTCTCTTCAAGATCTCGGGTCTGTCATGATCAATATGCTCTAGAATAATGCAATCATCATTCCCACTCTTGAAAGAACATTTATATTTTATCACAAAGTTCTTACATCAAATCTCTGCATCATTTTTAGTTCATTATCGACATGTTGTCTATTAGCGTTTACATGAGGACGTTTAATAGAGAGCGTAGCTGCATCATGTCACACCCCGCCTAAATTCTGGCGTCGATCGCCACCAAAACTAAGCTGGGTGAGATTAAATAAAATACCATTCTTAGCCTGAGATAGATATGAGACATAAATAAATCAGTTCAAGATAAATAATTGAATCAATCCCAAATGATCATAAACAACTGAGCGATAAAAGATCTATCACATGCTAAAACTCCAAGTAAAAACCAATCTCCAAAAATGATTTAATTAAAACAGAGTAATAATCAACTTCGAATAATCCAACTGAAATCCTATAACAACTTCGGAACTGAATGGCCCAAAAAAACCATGTGACGTCTCATAATGTAATACAACTGAAAAGAAAGTCTAACTAAATCAATACGCATAAGGTAGAGCAAATCCAACTGCACCTCCAAGCAAAGTCTCCAAATAAAATCTATGCAGCTTATCCAAAACTAAACTTGAAAAAGTTAGTCAACGCACGAGTTCAGAGCTCCGAGCATGAATACACACTACTCCCCTCAAATAGGGTCCGTGAACCCAGACAGTAGCATTATATGCAATAAATTTCATAATAGAATATTTTAATTAAACGAGATAATTAAACGCGATAATTATAAATCACTAACTACTTTCAGAAATTACCATTTCAAAAAGGCACACCAATATGATTTTAAATTCCCAAGTCACGTGATGGTAATTTAATCAGATTAACCCAATTTTATTATTATTCTCACTTTTTATTTTGGCGGCCCTCCCGCCCTGGGTGGTAATCCACCAAAGTGCCACACTTCCCCTTGTCAAATGGCCTCTAATCCGTTTAAACCCCTCCTTATGATAAGGTTCCACACACTACACGACATGAATCGTCTGCTGACCCTTATAAACTGTCAGTCCCTGACACATTATATCGCCACAAATTTCAATACCTATTTTTATCTTATGCATTAATTCTCATTTCTCAATTTCACAATTTAAAAATTACGCCACCCTTTTAATTGATGTGAGATCCTCAAAACACCCCTTAGTCCCATACTTAAGGGACCCCAAGTTATCAGTACGTCCTACCCTATCTATAGAAAAATTTTCTAACTTAAATCTCGTCCTAGTCTCATGCATAGGCTAACGTAATGACGATAAAAAGCCAAAAATTAACCGACCCCAATACGATAAAAATCGCGATAATCTACCCTCACTAGTCCCATACCTAGAAGGCATAAATCATCTAAAGACCTACCCACTAGTCCCATACCTAGAAGGCATCCTAAAATATAAAGAGATCAAAAAATACCCAACAACTCGTCGTCACGATGGAAATTTAATAATACCAACAAGTCACACAAACAAGCATAATTAATCAATGTATAAAACTATGCATAATAGCCCAATTCAATTAAATTTTAATTTAAATATCACATCGTCCTAAACACCCAATAACTCCCATTTAATTATTTTAATTAAATACATCGAGATTTCATCATTAATACATAAAATTTTTAATTTCATTAACTCAACACGATCTACATAAGTTATACGGCCCCAAATTCATTTAATTCAAAACTATGGTTTTTCTACTTGCAACCTACCCCAAATAAAACCCAAATTCCACTCATAGATACTACGTACTCACGGGTTATGAATATTATTCATATTAAAAGATTTCATAAAAACAATCCCAAATTTTAGTGTCCACTTTCTCCAATTAGATTGCTAATTGATTTTAAGAAAATGCATGAAATTAAGGTTTAGGCAACACTTAAAACGCATAATACTAAAGGAAAGGAATAGAGTATTCATGCCTGATATTAGTTGAATAATAATCTAAGTATAAGGTTGAACTCCTCTTAAGAAAACACCAATTGAATCTTCAAAACTTGTTAAAAATTGGGGCTAGGGTTTGAAGATGAGAGAAAAATATGTTGTGAGAACCTTGTTGGAGAAAGGTTGAGAGAAATGTAATTTTCAAAGTCCTAGCCCCGTAATGGTTTAGTATTTAAAGGTTTTAAGAGTTAAAATCTAATTAGGAGTCTCTAATCTATCCACCACCTCTGTCGTTCGAATGACGTACGATGTCATTTGAACGAGATGTTATGTCGTTTGAATGACATACGCTGTCATTTGAACGACCCCAGCATCAAAACTAAAATCTTTAAAAACACCTCTTTTACACTTAGAAAAATATTCTTTAACTCATTAAAACCTACTTGCTTGGGCAAATATTTTCAAAAATCTTTCAAGCATATTATTTTAACTCCGATTTAATTCCAGTTGTAAAATTTACTAACAAAACCATGTTAAATTCTTCAAGACCATTAAATCCCAAATTTTATTTCCCCTAATATTTCCAATTAATTATTAAAAACACGGGGTGTTACACATCATAATTTCTTGATTATTGTTATATTGCTTCAACTTTACTTTTAAAATTTGTCAAAAAAAGAAAGTCATGTCTTTGAATTTGTTCAGTCACTGTCAAACAACATATTGATTATGAGAGATGACTCTCGGAGTTCGAAACACCACTTAAAATGAGGGAATAATAATGGTGTTAGTATGTCTATAGCAAAAAGGCATTGTTTTCGTTATAAACATGTGAAGAATATGATCTTTACACATAGTTGCATGAAATAATTTGCAACTTTGATTTGTATTGCCTGTTTGGTGGAGTCAAAACATGAATACAACTCCTAATAGCTAAGTTCGGTCTTTTTGTGTGGAAGATTTAGCTGTACACGTCCCATTCTGACTAAGTCATCTCTCTTTGGGTCTCTAAAAAAAAGTTGACTTATTGGAAGGTGCATGGAAAGGAAGTTTTACAATTTTTTTCTAATCTTTCCTAATTTGATGTATAAATTTTAGATCAAATCAACTTTGATACTATTATTTAGGTGTGACTTTCCTTACGTATCTAACAAAGTCAAGGTTTGATGCTAATTATCAAGTGTCTCAGCTAGTTTAGGTTTAAGAAGCCTATATCATTTCAGATTTAGACCACACCAAGTAGGAAACACAAAAGATTCATCGTATGTAGTGTATTTGTGTATTTATTTCGTTCCTAGTTACATGAGTACTTCCTCACATCTACCTTATTTAAATATTGTTTTCATAGGCTTAAATTGATTTTAACCCATGCAATGTTGTATATTTCAGGGGATTGATCAAATATCTAGTTCCAATTATCTGCGTTAATAATCCGATCGAGTGCAAACAATAGGTCACTATTTCTGACTTTTACTATGGTGGAAACCTATTCTTCCCCATGTCTTCGTGTCTTTATATACCATCCTTGAGAATAAGGTTTGGAGTTCTGCTATGCAAACTTAACAAAAATATGTAAACCATTTAGATATTCAAAGAAGAAACCTATTACTTGTATTCCCATACTATTTAATTTTTAAACATACTATTTTATCATTATCCCAGATCAAGACTTATTCAATAAGATGATATTTAATTAGTTGTATATATTGAAAAAAGAAAAATTGATTGTAATTTTTGGACATTTCAAACAAAATATGATTATTAATTTGGGATGAAGTTCAATATTATTGAGAGGTAATAAGTCTTATTTACTTGATAAATGAAGAAAAAATCATTTGACTTCCAAGTTGACACCTCAACGCAATAAATTGATCAACCTACTTCCAAAATATTTTTGATAACTAACTATCTTAGGAAGTTCCCTAACAAAAAGTAAAATATTCTTTTTTAACTTATATGCAAGTGTCCAAATTAAAAATAGAGAGTACCCTTACCAACACCCTTTATTTATCATTATGTAATACTTTCCTAGTGACTCTCCAATAGGAGAATCGAATTTACTAAAAAAAAATTGCAATAATTACTCAATCCTAAAGAAGTAGTTCCCCAGGGTCTAGGAACCAGGAATCCAATGAAAATGAGATTCCCTCAAACAATGAAATATTTATAAAAAATTTATTTACAGTGATGATTATAGTTATAAATAAGAATTATATGAATAACATATGTTTTATTTTTATTAACAATGCTCCTGTTTCCTGTAAATTAATTTCAACAAGTCATTTATTATTCATCAACATGTACACTTGCTTCAATAATTTTTTTTAGTCATTATAGTGGAAGTGGATGAGGAAGATGCTTTTCATTCAAAAATTCCACACGATTTACCAAAGTCATCACAAAATTCAGTAAAAAATAAAGAAAGGTGAGAGGCGTATTTGTTTTAGAACGAATAAGAAAAATGATTTTTTATAATCAAATAACAGTTACTTATAATAGAAAAGGACAACCAAATGGTGAAACAATGAAGGATTTCGCAAGTCATAGGGGGCTTTTGGCAAGGACAATGGTGCTCATAAGTTATCCAAGTTGTCCCAAAGTCGTTAAAAGAGAATTTATGGATAGGTATGGAGGGAAATGCTAATAATTTATATTGATGTTATTTGAAGTCTATTTTAGTATTATTATAATTCTGTTATGAATTATAATATTCATTAATTACAGTATAAGTTCAACATGAAGCCCAAATCAAGGAAGAGAACCAATATTGGTTGTTCGTGGAAGAATTTCAAAGGAGAACTCACCAAGAGCTGTGTCAAGCAGATTACCGATAATCTTTGGAACCGTCCAGAAAAGTTTAAAAAGTTTATTGATTAGGAGGATTAGGATGTGTTTTCAAGAGGAATACTATCCCAAAAGTTTAAGGTGTGTATTAAATTCAATTTATTGTATAAATGTATAACATTTATCCACGGTTGGGTTAAATTCTTACGTCATCATAAATTCAATGAGTAGAAATTAAGTGATGTACAATGAGAAAGTCGAGCAAAGAATAAGTTCAACCACAATATTAGTAGCTTGGGGTATGAAGGTCTTGAGGATATTATGGTATGTGGTTGAATTCTTATATTATTTGTAGAGTATACAACTACACTTATTTCATTGTGGGGATTTTGTGTTGTATGCTTAATTTCTTAAATCTTATTTTATAATCGGGATAGAAAAAGAGACATGGAGATGCATTTGATGAGGATGATAAGTCTCGAATGTGGATAATCACCCGACAATCAAGATATAGATGATATCAGGACGACACAACCAAAGAAGTTGGTGAAAGAAGTGTAAGTTACTTGCAATTGTAAAGAAAACATACTTTTTATATAATCTTTATAAATTTTGATATATATTAGATATGAGGATCGAAAATAATACGATTTAACTACACTCTTAATAATTTTCTTTATTATAGGACGCTTTGAAGAAGAAAGTCCATTATGGGAGCTTAGTAATTCAAAGGACTTTAGACGTCTTAACCTTGTCACTTGGTACTCCAGAGTATAGTGGTTGAGTAAGGTAAATGGGAAAATGAGTCACTCCTACAACGTACTTTCATATCCCTAGAAGAGGATCGAAATAACATGTTGAAGAATTAGAGTCTAGATTTCATCAATAAGAGGAGAAGACGAAAGAAAAAGATTGACAACTTCAGGAAGTAATATAAGAATTGAGGAAGTATCAAACTAGATCACTTGCACCATCATTAATTGAGAAGATTTCCCCAAAGAGTCAGAAAAGTGATAATAAAAACTACGAGAAGCATTCAAATTATGTGAGTGAATCATGTGATTCTCCATCCAAGAGGAAAAAAGAGAAGGTAATTATGCAATTTGTAAAATTTATTTCATTTACATCTCATACTTTATTAGACTTATTATGAAATATTTCATGTGTATATAGGCCCAAAGCAATGTGAATAGACAATATATAATTACACCGCAAGATCCTAAATCTAAAATTGGGAAGGTTTGTAACAACTTTACGTATATTACTGATGTTTATTTTTTTAGTATACATATGTCATTCATTACTCATGTTGTTTTTTTATATAGGGAAAATGATGTAGATTGACATTAAATTCACGGAGAATGTTGTTGCATCTAGAGTGTTTTTTTGTCACATTTAACCTAATGATACAATCCACAACGTTCGATTGGGGGATAAGCATGTGTCAATATCTGATGTTCACTCTCCTGAAGCAAATCTTCCTATACAGGTACCTAAAGCGGACATGTATATTGTTAAAGACGGGAAGAATTCACATGTTGCTTGGCCTAAAGTGTTTGTGTTGTCGTGTGTTGAGGTAACTACCCTTTTTTTACACTTCATGCCACGTTTTGAATTCATTATCCATGCCACATTAAATAACATGAGTTGAATATCAAATCCACGCCCTAATAGATTTTGTTGTATTTTGAAATGATTGAAATGAGTAAGTAACCATAACAACTTTACAGAAGCAGCATCAGGAAGCTCAAGCTAAGAAGACCATCGATAACTAAAAACACGTGAAGGAACTTGAAGAGAATGAGAGAGTGCCATATGAAAATGTGAGCTACTATTATTTTTCTTCCTATTACGTCATTTCCTTAGGCCTAACTTCTTAATGTGGGTGCTATATAGTTTATATTCTTTCAATCATTTTGTTTTCTGGCTATGTGTAAATATACTTAGAATTACTTTAAATTTATAGGTACATGGACTTAAAAAACACTTCATTTCGATGCCTAAAACATATAGTATACAAATAATACAAAAGTAAGTGATACTAGTACAACCTCCATGCTGAATTTAATTTCACTAATAAATGTGCAACTTATTTCTCAGCCTATCGCAATAGAAATAATTAAGCCAGTTTCTTAACTTCCACAAACTGGGTTGCCATATTTTTAATAACCACTAGTACGCCCATTTAGTTAAATTTGTTTACATGTATGTAGTATATAATATGTTTAGTAAGGGGAATAGTATGACTAGTTTCCCCTAATCTAGGCTGAGATTCTTAAATGGATAGTATGTCTAGACATATTAACTACCCAATATAAGTTGGCATTTGGGTGTTAGTAGAATAATCAGTTGGGGGACATGGCTTTAAAATATGGGCAGACCATGAGTCATTTAGGCTTGACATGGATTCTAAAGAGAACTTAGGCCTTTACACCCCAGTAACTTTAGTATCCCACTTTGAGCTAATAAACTATGGAAGTAGCTTTTCTTTGTGTAATTGTTTTACTCTTTAACTTCAATTGGTGACCAAATTAATTTTTGGAACAAGTAATCTTGTTCAAATTTTATTTTGTTCAAAATTAAAGAGCCCGATATACTCCAAGTATTTATTCGGGTAGTGCAGTTGTACTATACTGTCGACCAAAGCTCATGGTTAACCTTTCGCTAAAGAGGAAGAATGATGTATAATAGGTGGACCAAATGCAGTTGTTCAAGTAAAGAATCATTTAAACACAATTTATTTATCTTAATTTAGCTATAATAAATTACTTAACTAAATAAGGATTTTAATCAATTATGTTCTCTTTTTTATTAAGAGCCTATTAAGGTAATTATGGTAGTTTCATGGTCAAAAAATGTTAAGTCTATAAATACAACCCTTTTATTTTATGTATCTTGTGATGTCAAAGTGTCAAAGAGAACCTAACTAATTCGCCATGGTTATGTATGGACCCTCCTAGGACAGAGTATGGCAGGTGGCCACAAGAGGATTTAAACTCTTGACCTCCCATTTGTGATGTAAGATCCCCTAACACTAGGTTATTGTACTCAACTTTGTATTTAATTTTGATTAATTAAAGAGTGAATTCCCTATTTGGTTAAGCCATATTGAAATTTCATGTGTTTACTGATAGTAAGATTGATAATTGGGTGTGTTTGTGACACTCCCATATTCCTGTTTACATAATTTAGGCTTTGCTTGTTCATTAGATGACTTTGAATAAGACTTGTGCTAAGCTTGTGTGATAAATTAACGAGCCTAAAACATGCATAATACAAGTGGTTCTACATACAAATTACAGCCTACAAACTCATACCAAAAAACAAGATCAAATATAGATCTTTGGATAATATCGACGAAGTTTGGTTTTCTAGAGTTGAGTTTGCACCAATTTCATAGTTTCCAAGATGACAAGGACTTTACGTCAAAGAGTTCCACGGGGAATGACGAATCACAATTATGAAACTTGGCAACTTCCTATAGATCTTATCTCGCCTTTATCTTTGCACTCTCTTATATGTCCTTATCAGGGTCACCATTGAAAGCTGTTTTTCCAGGGATAAGATAGAGTTATGTTACCCCAGTAAACCCGATATCAATTTTTGGTCCAATCTTCTAGGAGGGATAAGAACCCTCTTTCTCTTAGAAGCCAGGACAGTTGGGGCTTCATGACGGGGCCTTTTCATTCTTCTTGTGCAAGGTTAATAATATCCTTCTTGACTTGGCTTTTCATTACACTCTTACTAACAAAGTTGGTATATTCGTCCTTTTCTAGTTCTTGGGTAATATGAAGATTTTTTTGGCCTCTTGATTTCCTAAATTATATGTTTCCTACTTTAGTCAAATGGGATAGGTTTCACACGGGGAAGTGGGACATAATCGAAGTTCTTACCCTTAAATCTCTGCAACATTTTCAGTTCATTATGAACATGGTGTATATTAGCATTTACATGAGGACATTTAAAATTTGTCAAAAAAATAAATTAATGTATTTGGATTTGTTCAGTGACGGTCAAACAACATATTGATTATGAGAGATGACTTTCGGACGTGGAAACACCACTCAAAATGAGGAAATAATAATTGTATTAGTACATATATGTCAAAAAGTCATAGTTTTCGTTCTAAACATCTGAACAATATGATCTTTACACACAGTTGTATTAAACAATTGAGTTATATTGCATGTGCATCTCAGTTATTTTATTTGTTTTACTTTTCACTCCCTTCAATATTCTTCTCTATCTTAGGAAGTGCCCTTACAAAAAGTAAAATATTATTTTTTAACTTATCAATAAGTGCCCAAATTAAAAATAGGTGCGTAGCTTTACAGTCACTTAGTTTAATTCTAATTAGAATTTTTACTAATTTTGTGCATAGCTTATCAGTCACTTAGTTTTTGTTTAGTTAGTCCAAGTTGTACTCCTTTTAGACTGTTTAATGTGAGTATATTTGTAATTTGGCCTTTCGTATTTTGACATTGTTGATCAAGTAAAAAGTAAAAAGTAAGGGAAAAAAATAAAGATTCCGATGGAAATGAGGGTGCAGTTATTGCATTTGCTAATATGCTTAATAGCATCATGTGGATGGATGCAGTGAAGATTCCAGTAGCTATTTTTTATGATGATATTAAGACCACCAATATTCCAAAAAATGGAATTAATACAATTATGTAAGATGCAAGAACTGGATGGAGTTTGCATTATCGCATACATGAGGTTGGATTTAAGTTTTATTACGTTTTATTTAACTCACGAACACATGCATGAGGTTATATGGAGTTTGCATTTTTTCATACATGAATGCACTTCTAACTCACATGCATTTGGTTTACGTATAGATGCCTATATGACAAAATTGGAAGGAGTTTTGAAGTTATTATATTAGTAAATCCCCTCTCCATTCGAGACGCATTTTTTAAACACATCGGACCTCAATTTATAATAGAAACTCTACATAAGGCATCAGACAAACCAATATTTGTTATTCCGTTCAATACTGGGTAAGTTTGGTAGATATATAAAAGTTCTTAAGGATAATAAATGTGCATATGTATAATATTCCTAATTTTCAATAATTCTTCAGTATATAGGTATCATTGGGTTTTTCTTGTGATCGACTTTATTTGGAACATTGTGTTTTGGGTTGATTCTTTACACGGGGAATCGAGCTTGGACCTTAAGCTCTATTAAAACACGAAAGTAGTGTCCTAAATAAATTCTTATAATAAAATTATTGATTTCATTTTACATAATTGTAATATAAATATGCCATTATGTTTTTTTTATTGAAGTGGAATTAAATTGTTTTTTACAATCAAAGGAAAAAGATCACTACTAAATAGGGAGAATGTTACAGTCTTTGTTCGATAAATTAAATTTAATATTTAGGTATTCAAATTTTACATTGGTAGTACACTAACTCCCCTATTTTCAGGGGCCTAACCAACGAGGAGAAATTGTGTGTGGTTTTTTTATATTGAAGTTCATGCGAGAGCTCTTGAAAAATTCATCGAAGTCCGTAAAAATGAAGGTCACATGTTTTTTAAATATATTTTTACATTTCATATTACTTAGATGTGATAAAAGCTAAAAATAATTTTATTTGTCTTGTTTAGATGAAGGAGTTGTCTGTAAGTCGTCATATCAAACTCATGAGATCAATGAACTTCAATATGAGCTCATTGAATTTATTCAACCGTATATTATATGATTTGGAGCACTTTGTCGACACAATGTCGCAAAAGCTAAGGGAGGACCAACACATTTATGCATGATTTTTGGATGTACATTCTTTTGGATACATTTTTTTTAATGATGTACATAGTGGGTACAGTAGGTCATTATTTTTTTGTGGATAATTAATATAGATAGTGGGTATATCTATTTGTGTCCCACTATTTTTTTATAGGGACAAATGACTTGACTTGGTGCATTTTAGGTGTACGTAACTTCAAATACAAAAAAAATCAAGACTATTTTTATGTTATTGTAAATTTTGATTTATGTTTAAATTTATTTGTCAACTATGTCAGTAATATTGGTTATTAATTTTTTATTATATGCTTAATTTATGACCGCTTATATTAAGCCCTCATATGATGAAAATTTTTATATGACCTTTTTAAAATTTTGAATACTGCTTATCACAACACTTTTCAAATAAAATATGACATCTAACAGAGAATATTATGACCTTTTTTTGTAGTGCATATGACAGTTTTGACAAAAAGAAAGTCATATATAACCGTTACCTAATATGACACTTTTTATTGATATCAATTATGATACCCAAACGTATGACGCTTTTTATTGGGAAAAAAAGTGTCATAAAATGCATTTTATGACACTTAAAAAAATGATAAATTTATTTTCTTGTAGTGATAACCAATGAACCTATTGAAGCGCCAAGAAATTCCATTAAGAAGATCTCAAAGATATAGGAGATCGCCAATTTCGGATGATTATGTGGTGTACCTTCAAGAGGTCGAATTTAACGTAGGGACTATTAATGATCTAGTTTCTTATGAAAAGCCTGTTAGTAGTGATGACTCTCATAAATGGATTAATGTCATGGATGAAGAAATAAAATCTATGAATGACAGCAAAGTTTGAGAGTTAGTCGAATTGCTAGAAAGATAAAAATGAGTCGGGTGTAAATGGATCTTTGAGACCAAACTTAACTCGAAAGGCAACATCAAAAGACATAAAGCTAGACTTATTACCCAAGGTTTTACTCTCCAGTTTAAAAGAAGGACCCCTTAAGAATTATATTAGCATTAGCGGTTCATTATGATTTAGAGTTGCACCAAATGGATATGAAAATAACTTTTCTAAATGACAGTTTAGAGGAAGAAGTCTACATGATATAGCCACAAGGATTCATAAAGAAGGTAAAGGTAGACATGGTATGTATGTTAATGAAGTCAATATCTGGTCTAAAAGAAGCTTCTCGTCAATAACACTTAATTTTCCATGATAACATTACCTCCTTTGAGTTTAAGGAAAACATCGTTGACCGATGTATATAGTTGAAGATTAGTGGACATAAGTTTATAGTTTGGGTACTCTATGTTAAAGACTTGTTTATCGCCAATAATGATCTTGGTTTATTATGTGAAACTAAGGAATAATTTTTTGAAGACATTGAAATGAAAGATACGGGTGAGGCATCCTTATGATCAGGATAGAAATATCTTGGGATAGATCATGAGGAACGTTAGTACTGTCTCAGAAAGATTACATTAATAAAATTTTAGAGCTCCAGCATTGAAAGTTGCAATGTCATTAACATTCCACTTCAGAAAGGGGATAAGTTCGGCTTAAGCTAATGCCCATGAAGTGATTTGGAAAAGGAGCACATAAAAGGCGTGCATTATGCTTCGCTCGTAGGGAGATGGTTGAATGCATAAGTCTGCACTAGACTGGACATTAGTTTTGTCATCGGGATGTTGGGAAGATATCAAAGAAATTCGAGATATTATCATTAAAAATCTGCAAAGAAAGTTCTGATATACCTGCAATGGATCAAGGATTACATGCTGACCTATATGAAGACTGATTACCTTGACGTGGTTGGTTACTCAAACTCATATTTTGGAGGATGCCTTGAAAGTAGGAAGAGAACATTAGGTGATGTCTTCCTCCTTGCTGGAGGATTCGTCTCATCAAAAACTGCTAAGTAGAGTGTCATCGCATCATCTACATTGTAGGCTAATTTCGTAGCTTGCTTCGAAGTTACAAATCATGGATTATGGATGCGAAATTTCTTTCCCGATGCACAATCGTGGGGTCAATATATAAACTGCTGAAAACTTATTGTGATAATGTTGCAACAGTCTTCTTTTCGAAGAATGACAGGTATACTAAGGTAACTAAGCATATCGAGACGAAATACCTATTAGTGAAAGAAGAAGCTCAAAAGCAACGAGTGTCAATTGAACACATTAGTACGAGTGATAACATACCAGATCATCTTTCGAAAGGACTATCTTCGAAAACCATCATGAAACATATCAAAGAGGTGGGTATCGATTAGTTTGACTCTGATTGCTTTTTAGCTTAGTTGTTTGACACTATTACTTGAATTCAATAAAATTGTTTCTAATTTATAGTATTTATATTTTTTATGAATGCATGCATATAATTATGACCTATTATATGACAAAAATAGTCATTTATTCAAAAGGATATTATGAGGCCATTATGATACTCAACATTAAAGTCCTAGTTAAATGAAACATTGGTGTTGCAATACACCGAAGGAACCATGTTCTTGAATAAAATGGAACCGCCATGACTCACATCTGTGGATCATTTGATTATGAAAAATTATATTTATCACTTAATGTGCACCAAATGTTACCTAATCAAATAATGAGGATATAATTATTAGTACCAAGTGGGCGACTGTTGGAAATTAATATTTTAAGTTGGAAATTAATTTTTTAATTTCAATTATATTAAAATTCAAAATTACGTAATTCCATTAATGGGGTCTTAATAAGTTGGATATTTAATTAGGCATCTGATAAAAGTAAAAATTAAGAGATTGGGTTGGTTCCTATTTTTATGTCATATAATGGATGGTGGAGCCTAGAAAATGGGGAATTATTGACTAGAAATTTTGGCCCTCTTCCCCTTATATATGTAGTTGTCTTGCTCCATCTAGGGTTTCCCCATGACACACAAATATCTAATGTGGAAGAGAAAATTTGAAATTCATCTTTTTCATATTTTCTCAAAACTCTAAGCAGATATAAATGTAAAATTCTAGAGTGTTCCTAGGAGCTTTTAGGAGTAACATATTGACGCATTCAAGTCACGATTTTAGATATATTCAAGAAATGTATCTAAATATAGCAGTGGACAAATATTGGTATTGGAATTATAATTATGTAGAGTATTAATTTAGTAATTATACAAAGAATAAACATCCTAAAACTCATGTTCGGATTTTTTTAATCCTTATTATTGGGGGTGTAAAACGGACGGATACAGAGCGGATACCATAGTATCCATATCCGTATCCGCTAACGCCTCGCACTATCCGTATCCGTATTCGCACGGATAATAATTTCAGCTATCCTTATCCGTATTGTATTGGATTTTTCAGAATAGGATAATATCCTTATCCATTTTTATTATTTAAGATACATTAAGACATACATATCTTATTAAACACTAATTTAATCAGTGAATTAAATACAATTCTCCAAGTAAGGTACAAAGATGAGAGAATGTGTGAAACATGAAATTAAATTATAAAGGAAAGTTCGAACATAAGTACTAACCTTTAATGTGCATTTTCTTAAGTATATATTATTTTCTAATGGTTTTACTGTTCTAAAAGTAAACCCATTAGAAATAATTTTATATTGTACTTAATCGAACAAACCCATTATTATGGAGCAGTAAACCCGTCGCCGTCAGATCGAGCAACAAACCATATTTGATGAAATCAGTAAACACATTAGATCGAGCAATAACAGTCAAAAAAAATTATTTAGTGAAATCAACAAACCCATTAAATCGAGTAGTAAAGCCATCGGAAAAATATTAGAAAATGGTGAAATCAGTAAAAAATACACTGGCTTTCAGTGGTGATGGAGGAAAAACTCACCGGCATTGAGTGGGTATGGGAGATGTGATGGAGTGGTAAGGGAAAGGGAATGGAGAATCTCAAGATTTGGGTTTGGTTGTTTTGTTATTGTCGGCTGATTTTGGGGTGTGATCTCTTTTGTTTAAGGTTAGAAAATCACCCTATTATTAATATTATTTGTATATTTAGTGTATTAAATGTTTAGGCGTTTTAGATGTTATTATACTAAATGTTAATATGTCTCTCAAGATTATACTAGATGTTATTATGTTATATTAATATTAATATTGTTTAATAACAAAATATTTACAATAGATAATAAATATAATTATTTTACGGATTCGGATACACGCAAAAACGGATATCCGTCAGTATGGATAGTCTGCATCGGATACGGATAATCCATCATGAATACTAGCATTATCCGTATCCATATCCGTTTTTTCAATATTTAAAACGTGTATTAAAATACGCTCTTTCGAATAATTATTCAGATAAATATTTATTAAATTGGAATACGTATACCGGATGAATTCGAATTTTTGAATATCCATTGCCACCCCTACTTAATATGACATGTTTGACTTACAAGAGTTTAGTATAACAACACGTGCAAATGACTTTCCTTATGCTAATACAAAATGTAACTAAACTAATGATAACCATCAAGATCCGAATGTTTATTTATGGGAACATTTAGAACATTCCGAAGATGCAGTGCACTGCACTGTTGCCGCATATGGATTCAAGTTGATTATTAAAATATGAGAATGTATCAGGCGAAATTAAAAAATGTAATTAATAAATAAAGTAAGATAAAGAGGAATTATAAAGTGAATAAAAAGACGTTTAATTATTGTAAACTGAACTTTATTAATATTATTAAAACCATAAAATAGTTAATTACAGTATAGACTGTAAACAGCGCAAAACTAACACTTTTTTCCACGTTCTGTTAGCAAAACATCAGTAGCCTCATTCTCTCTCCTCCATGCATAAACAAAAAAACTGCACGATTATATGGTGTGAGGTATGTGATTTACTTTCTCAAACCCATAAAGCACCTGCCCGCTTAAGCATTGGTTTCAGAGAGCGGTTGAGATGAAGACTCATAACTTCTTTAGTGCTTCCCACCAGTTCTCCGCTTATGAACACGGCCGGCACGGTGGGGCTACAACCCAACTGCCTGGAGAGGGCCTGCTCTATTTCTCTGCCATTTTCCATTTCATTGAGCTCGTACACAACTGGATTGACTCCAAAGTCTGTGAAAAGGGACTTGATGGAGTAACACATGCAGCAAGAGCTCTTGCTGAAGATCACTACTGGCATTTCAGACACCATTTTGGTTATCATTTCCATTTCACAACCACAAAAAATTGAGAGTGTGTTAAGATGTGGAAATGTAAAGTTTTGAGAAGACGGAATGTATGTTCAGGGATTGAATATATAACTGAGAGCAGAACTATGTTGAACTTGATCTCATAGGATATATTGCGTAGGCACTTGGGTTTTGATGTGAGGAACTTGAGATGCCATGGACTCATTTATATAGGATTGATGAGGGCGGTGGACCGAAGAGATGACGACAAAAAAGAACGTGCTGGATTGAATATGATATTTTAATATTTGAATGAAAAGTTGGATGATATGGATATAAAATATGAGTTGCACAACGGAATAAAGGTGGCACGTAAAGGGATCCCAGCATACGGTACGGAAATGGAGACGTGCCAATGGTACAGCTTCAGATTTCTTATATGATGTGAATGACGGCCCCCTTTATTATTTCCATTATTTTGTTGGGTGTAAGTTTTGATGCTTGTATTTCTCTTGATTTTAAATGAATGCAAAGGTGAACCATTTAGACTTTTGTTCCTATCTTTTTAGGAGGCATATGCTGAGATGGAGAAATAAGTTGGATACATCAAGGTTGTACTATTTCTCCAATAACAATATTGGCATTGAATTCACGAAAGAAATAAGGCATTGTGCCATAAAATCCCCACAGTAGTGTTCATAGGATTATGTCAGTACAAGTTATTGTCTAATCTCTAGATATCCTTATTTGCTTTTGATGAGTAAACAAAAATCTTGAGAATTAGACATCGCAGGTCTTCTTTCGTGAAAGTCGATTTTAACTTTTCTGGCTTTTCGTTATCCATATTTTCAATGGACTCTTGGGCATGCGGATTATAACTTGTACAAGCGTGTGTGTATAGATATATGCTATGTAGCTTTATTCTCTTGGATAATCACATACAAAGACATTACCTAAAGTTGGACCCGCAACTGCCAACAACTGGCCGTAATGAAACCCAAAGGCCAGTTTGTAGGGCTACATCGTACATCATTTTGACATTGCTTCCTTTCTTATCAACACTACTTCGTACATTATTTTCAAATTGCTTCCTGACTTATCAAAACGGTGCTTATATATCTGTTGTCCATTTGCATATCAAAAAGTTGGTGTTAGAAACCGGAAACTAGGATCTTTTTAAATAATTTACAAATAAATTAAAATAAGTTTGGTATTTTATCAGTTCAAACCATCAATGTCTAATGAGAGGCAAACTTTAAATTTTCAATATCTAATACAAAATCAATTGTTAATGGGTGAAGAGTTACAAAATCTTATATACTATGATGCACGGATTTAATTTTCGAATGTGGAATTTTATACTCCCAAAATGTTATCCCTATATGTTAATGACAAATATATAAGTTAATTTCAGATACTGAGAAGAGTGCGCTTACGTTCATGTAAGGAAGTTATTTAATTAAATTCAATTTTAATCAATTAAGTCCTAAACATGCATCTATGAGTGATTGATGATGATAAAATCAAGCAAGAACAGTCAAACACACACAAATGAGAAAAAATCTCCCAAAAGGACAAAACATTTTTTTTCCACTATAATTTTGTAAGAAAACGGCTTACACGGCTTACAATGAAAATAAGTGACACAGAAATACCCTCGGGTGTCGGTTCTGTTGTCGGCGGCTGGAACTATCTCTTTCCAGTAGGGCAACAATGAAGAAGAGAACGACTTCCTCAAAAATTACTCCAAATGAGTAAATGATCCTCTTGAAGGTTTAAAGATTCACACACATACATGGGAATGGTTTTGTGAATCAAAAAGGTTTTGAAAACCTTAAAATGATGAAGTCTTATTCTGGACAGTTTTCAGAGAATTTTGAGATTGTAGAAAGACGTGAAAAATGTGTAGAAGGAGAATGGATATTTATACGAAAATCGGGACGGCGGCTCGTTCGAACGAGCTAGCCATGTCGCTTGAGCGAAGGACATAAGTCGTTCGAACGCGATCGCGCGACATGCCTATCTCGCGCGAACGACATTCAAAGTCGTTTGAGCGAGCTCGTCGTTCAAGGCACTTCGCTTCTACACGTAGAAAAACAATCTGCTTTTGATAAAAAATTAATCCAGACTTCAAAATTAATTTTCAAAATAATTCCCAAATATTTAAAGCTCCAATAGAACATTTTACCGATAAAGCGTAGTGGAGTAGTGGGAATGAACCGAGCAACACGTCGCATGTAGCATGATGCACGTGAAGATAATGGACTCATTGAATTCGGATAAAGGCCGTCGAGCTTGATCGTGTTGACGTGCAGAATGTAACTACAAACTGTGATCTAGAAGAAAATAGAAAATTCCTAGATTCTACCCCGGACATTTATAAAATTATGTCTTTACTAATCTCCCCCTATGTCAATGCCAGTACATACATAAAAAATCTAAATTATGCAATCAATTGACATATAAGATAATATCCCCATTAAACCCTCAAACTGAGAATACTAAATGACATGTCTTTCAAAACTTCAGCTCTTCAAAAACTTCCAAGCTTTTCTCATCAGGGTGTGCAATCCAATAATGAGCAATGTTGTACCTACACATATGAGATAAAGCAAATACCCGTGACAAGTAACAATTTGAAATATAATGATATGCACAAATTGATGATCAATTAAGCTTAAGCAAATCATTCATAAATCAACCAAACACCAAAACAATTCTCCCCCATAATTTTTCTCGCCCTTTTTATGATGTCCCCAAATAGACAAATATGAGAAGTATAAATGAATGCACATGGAGAATGACACACGGGAATAAACTGCTATTTTTGTATTTTTTAAAAAAATTCACACATAGTATACAACAAAGAATCACACCATGAAAGAACACAAAAACAACTAAGTCGATGATAGCGTAAATGTAGGGGTGTGATAAAATTCGATAGGAAAATCAATGCATACAAACATGATATATGTGCACGATGAATATCGGATACTCCTAACAAACGAGCTCAAAATCTTCCTTTGGTGTAAAAAGGTGGTAATATGAGACATTGACTCAATCAAATCAACAAATCAAAGCTCAAAGTGATTTCCACACCAATAATGTCCAAAAATATTTCATGCTTTTTCAGGACTTTCAAGGATGTGCAAATCCGTTTATAGTCTCCAACCAAACTCCCTCAGATATATATTTTGAATAGAGGCGTTCTAAATTTTCAAACTTTGGAGAATTGATGGTGAAACCTAATGGCTCATTTTTGGCATATATTTCTTTTCATTGCCTTTAATTTTTTTTTTCTCGGGCTCTTTTAACCTCTTTGGACCCCGAATAATAAAATTTCTAAATTTTTTAGATCCTTTTTAACGGTGGCTTAGAATCGCAAAGGCTAAATGAACCGTTCGCAGCCTTTCCCCATTTTCAAATAAACACACAGTCTAACCAAAATGGTTTTTTCATTCATTCCAATCTTGTCAAGTTTCATCGCATATTGTAAGTTGTATAGACATAATTGAGATGAAAACACTCAAGCCAATATGTGATAGACAAGTAAAATAATAAAATATCGCCGTGCATGTGTGCAATAAAGGAGATAGGAGTCAAACATGTAGAAAGATATCACTATTCACATCTCAAAGACTCCAAATATTGTAAAGCACATGGATGAAATGATATAGCGTCTCAAATCCCTATCAAACAGTCACATGGATAAATGGAATGAAATTGTGGCTCGGCTATCTTAAATGCTCATCCAGAAAAGGTACGGATAAAATATAAAAATCTTTTTGTGCTTTTTTGAAATTTTATAAAAGAAAATCTTTTTGGATTTTTTTCTGAAAAAAATAAATAAAATTACAAATTAATGGTACATGCTACTAATAGGCAAAAGATACATCATGAAAACCACCCTATGCTAGCAAACATGTCAAGACCTCAACCGGGAAGAGCGGTGGAGTTTTCCAAAGATGGTGACATCTTTTGAACTAACTCCATAAGATCATGTATGGTCTTGATCAAAAACTTCACTTGCTCGCGAATGTGTGCAAACTTTCTATCATTATGTGCAAGAAAGGTATCTTGAGTGGGTACATGTGCATGAATGTGTGAAGTGTAATGATGTGACACAAAACCCAACTTAGAACAAAACTCCCTAAGATGTCCTCGTTTCTAGCAGTGAGAGCAAACATAAAATCCTAGATGAACACCCATGAGAATCACTCACCAAAGTGGGGATAGGCTCGAGCGCATTAGAAGTAGTGAATTTACCGTCATGACCTTTTCCAACATTCTCACCATTATTCAAACCGGGATAGGAAACCATCTTATCAACCTTCTCAGATGCATTCTCTAATGAGACTTGGACCTCCCGTGCTTGTATGAGATCATCCTCAAGATGGGATACACGTGTCGTCAGACTAGACACCGTGTTGGTCAAGTCACATTTTTCCCTTTTTAGCTTAACATTCTCTTGCTTCAACTCATAAATCCGAAGACCTAGAATTCTATTTGACCTTTTTGTTTCCATGGTCTCGATAAACAACTTTCTAAAAGATTTTTGGATCACACTTTCATCACCTTTCTCATCCTCACTATCGCTTAGGGTAGCGGGCATGGCAACTTTCTTGCCCTCTCTCCTAAGTCTGGTGGGACACTAAAATTTCTTGTGCCCTGTCCCATCACACTCAAAACATCATATTTTTTGAAGGTTTTCCTTTCTCTCTTTTTCTCTCTCGCAAAAACTTTCTCTCTCTCCAAAAAATCTTAACTTTTTCTCTAAAGCAGTGATTCTAAGAACTAGCGTTTTGTTACGTTTTTTGGTCTCAAATGACTTAGAATATAACTCAGCGTAGGCGCATTGAATATCACTCTCACTCTCACTTGTGTCATCCTCCCCCTCACTCACATCGCTCTCACTGTCGAGGTCTCCGTATGAAGCAGCATCCTCATCATCGTGAGGAGCACTAAAAGTACTCGCATGACTAGCCATGAATGTAGTGAAGTTACACTCATGTGGTGACTCATCTGCAGAATCCACCGACTCGACATCACTGTCGTCACTAAGGGTAGCATTAAGGACAACTTTTCCCTTTTCTCTATTCAGCCTAGTAGCACACTCAAAAGCTCTATGACCACTACAGTCGCACTCAAAGCATCTCTCACGTTCTTTCTTAGGAGGATCTTTAAAATCTTTTTCATTTTTCTTTTCAAACTTATTTTTCTCAAAATTCTTTTTATCTTTAAAATTTCTATTTTTCTTGAATTTGAGAATTCTCTTGAAATTTTTAGCAAATAGGGCCAAATCATCTAAGTTAAAATCACGCTTAGAATCTGACGTATCAATCTCTATTTTTCTAGATGACTCTATCTTTCTTGCCGACCCCTCACTCTTTCTCTCTTGGGCATTAAGTGCAATTCCCTTATCTTTAGACTTGACATATTTATGAAACATATCAATTTCATACGTTTGTAAGTCTCCTACAAGTTCCTCCAATTTTAGCATATTTAAATTACCCAGAGAATTTAGCACAGTGACTTTAGGGATAAAACGCTTACGCAGTGATCTAAGAATATTTTTAACAACTCTAGCATTAGAAATGTGTTCACCAAGATTAAAGCTAGTGTTAACAATATTAGACAGTCTAGCATAAAATTCATCAAAACATTCAGATTCAAGCATTGTGATTGTTTCAAATTGAGTTGTTAAATTTTGCAGTTTAGATTCTTTCACAGCATTAGTACCTTCATGGGTAAGTTGCAAAACATCCCATGCCTCTTTTGACGTGGTGCACGTCATTATGCGTTTGAACTCATCAGGTGTGATAAACCCAGAAATGACACTTAAACCCTTGGAATTAAAAGATGATCATTTAAACTCTTCCTCAGTCCAAGTAGTGACAGGTTTTAAATTGGTCACGTTTTCAAGAGTGACGGAGGGAGGTGTCCACCCTCTTTCAACCAAAATCCAGACACGTTCATCAATGGATTATAAAGCAGATCTCATGCGGGCTTTCCAATATGCATAGTTTGTCCCGTAAAAAACTGGCATTTTATTATATAACTTCTCCATTATGAACACACTCGTTTTCAAAAATCAATTTTTCAGAAAATTGATATCATAGAAAATTTTTGTGAAAAAATTACACGGTAAAGTTGTGTAACTGGCTCTGATACCAATTTGAGAAGAGTGCGCTTGCGTTCAAATAAGGAAGTTATTTATTTAAACTCACTTTTAATCAATTAAGTCCTAAACATGCATCTAGGTGTGATTGATGATAATAAAATCAAGCAAGAACAATCAAACACACACAAATGAGGAAAAATCCCCAAAAGGGGCAAAACCTTTTATTTCCACTATAATTTCGTAAGAAAACGGCTTACACGGATTACAATGAAATTAAGTGACACAGAAATACCATCGGGTGTCAGTTCTGTTGTCGGCGGCTGGAACTATCCCTTTCCAGTATGGCAGCAATGAAGAAGAGAACGGCTTCCTCACAAATTACTCCAAATGAGTAAATGATCCTCTTGAAGGTTTAAAGATTCACACATATATATGGGAATGGTTTTGCGAATAAAAAAGGTTTTAAAAACCTTAAAACGATGAAGTCTTATTCTGGATAGTTTTTGCAGAATTTTGAGATTGCAGAAAGACTTGAAAAACGTGTAGAAGGAGAATGAATATTTATATGAAAATTGAGGCGGCAACTCATTCGAACGAGATAGTCATATCGCTCGAACGAAGGACCGAAGTCATTCGAACGAGATCGCGCAACATACCTATCTCGCGCGAACGACATTCAAAGTCGTTTGAGTGAGCTCGTCATTCAAGGCACTTCGCTTCTGCACTTACAAAAAAAATCTTCTTTTGATAAAAAATTAATCAAGACTTCAAAAATAATTTTCAAAAAAATTTCCAAATATTTATGCAAATATTTAAAGCTCCAATAGAACATTTTACCAATAAAGCGTAGTGGAGTAGTGGGAATGAGCTGAGCAACACGTCGCATGTAGCATGATGCACGTGAAGATAATAGATGCATTGAATTCGGATAAAGGCCGTCGAGGTTGATCGTGTTGACGTGCCAAATGTAGCGATATCGGACATACAAACTGTGATCTAGGAGAAAATAGAAAATTCTTAGATTCTACCCCGGACATTTATAAAATTATGTCCTTACAGATACATCGAAGGATATAAGAAAATACAATGTTGAAATGGGAACTTATGGATATAGACACCTTGAGAAACAATAAGGGTTCATTTGTTAGCAACATTTGGGATGGCAAATTAGGAATCCTTTTCATTTCTCTTGAAAATAATTGGAACTTATACTAAAGTACTAACACCTAAGGCATAAAAAATGGTTTCCCTTGGAATTCAATTCTTTGGGCCCAAAGCGTTGAATTCCAGGAAATAAATGAGGTCGGAATTAATTCCATTCTCTTCTATCAAAGTAGGCGTAAGGCTATTCTTAATGGGTAGGTGGAAAATACACTACATATAGAGGATTAATGGGTGGGATATGAGGTTGGCTCACAAAGGAAATCGGTAAAAAAATGAGATAAACGAGTATCTGTCTCACGTCTGCACTCTTAAATATTACATGTGATTAAAAAAAGTGTTGAAATTTTCCCATTAGAAAAGTCCCACATCTAGAAATTATAGAGGTGGAAATGTCAGACTAGTAATAGGGAAGTCCTGGTAGAGTCCGGACAGGAAACATTTGCACATCTTCCTTCTTATTCCTCGCTACTTATTATCCCTTATCTCTCCCATAAGTTTGAAGGGGGTGGGTTAACGAATCTTCTCCTTTTTGTAGTATAAACTCCCCATTCTGACCTAATTTATGGATTTATGGTACCCATTGTGAATGGCCTAAGTAAATATAACATGTTGCCCCATGCATACCTTATGACAAATTATGTGAACGTGTTTGTGTCTGAGAGAGAGAAAGGATAAAATCCATAAAAATATAAGGATTATTTTGGTTTTGGCTCCTAGTTTGTTTATGCTATTCAATCAAAATATTTATTAAAGATGCAGAAGATTAACTTTTTGTTTGATAATGGAGTTTTAGCAACACCCTTATCCCAATCATGGAGAAATCTTAGAGAACATATATGTTGTCGACAACTCAAAAGTTTCCAAAAAGAATGATTTTTTAGGCAAAAAGGCAAAGGATGCAGCTGCATACACGAAAATTCGTAGTTATGTTAAAACTAAAATGCATAAGTATTAACATGATTAATCATTTTATTGGATTCTTAGGTGAATAACTTGAAAGGCATTAGATATGATGCCAACGGACCTTTTTATGTTCAGTTTAAGGATATTAATTCATATCTTTCTTAGGATAAGTTCCAAACTTTAATCATTATCTTCTTTCCTAAGAATGAATGTTATGATAGTTAAATTACTAAGAAGATAAAGTATGCTTTTTATGAGTTTACTTCACACAGTTGTGCTATTGCAGTTTGACTTAAAAGGTCTCATCTATTTCATTATTATGACATAATAGGAAATCATATTCTTATGGTAAGGGGTGTTCTTTGGAGACAAAAACATAAGCATGTTTTATGGAGTCATGGTGTGTATTTTAAATGGAGTTTTAAGGTATTTTAATTGGAATATGGTACTCCTATTAAACAACCAAAAAGATGATTTAGATCTGGCGCTCTTTAAAGGGTGAAAATGGTAAACACGTGTACATAGATGAGTCATTTCGGATGAATACAGTATATAACGGAATAATGGTTAAACATGTAATTGAGATATTTAACAAGTCACTATATGTGAAATTGAGAAATTCAACAAGTTAACTCAATAATGTGTTCGTAAATTAAATGTTAGGGAAAGTAATGTTACCAAGAACATAATTGGGCATGGCGTAATCTTTGGTGATTACAATTCCATGGTAACTTATAGGCTTAAGTAAAGGTGAAATGCTTTTTTTTCTTGAAAAATTGCATGAAAATGGTGGGTTAAGGGTAAAACTCACAGTTTTCAATTGGTGAAAACTCACCACAAAATCGTGTAGTAACGTTGATAGTTTCGAATAGTGGGTGACACATCATATCGAGTAGTAAGGTGTGTTTAAGTCGTGATTATTATAAAATAGCATCTTTAAGGTCCCTTTGGTAACTATCCCTTGGAATAATTGAGATAATTCTTGGAGATTGATTATTAGAGTACGACAACGGAAGAATAATGGGTCCATATCCCATAAGTTAGATGCCTTAGTTTGACACTCACGGTCACATAAAAATAGTAACAGTAATCAAGAATGGCTTGGCACCGAGCATGGGTATAGTTTATATAATATTGTAATGTGTTTCGGAACAAGGACAAGCGTCGATTATGGCACGAAGGTATGTACCATGGGTTAGTGTTGATGGAACTCTAGTATCGTTGAGTAAATGTTCCAAATGGGCTCGGTACCTACTATGGAAAGGTACCCTACTCAAGAGTGGTGTTAAGTCCTCATGCGTCATCCTGCACCTTGTTAAAGGTTATAAGGACTTTTTCTCGTTGATGCAATCAACATGTGGTGCTTGGAGGTATAGGAGACATGGTGTAGATAAGTCCAAAATGATTTCTCTAGTGCAATGTCTACATCAGCTAAGGTTCGATCTCGAATGAAAATTTTCAATAGTTACTTTTTTTTATTTTCCCAAAAAGAACATTAGTGACTGCAATATCATTGAATGGAGGAGTATAGTCACATATAAGTCTTGAGGTGCCTTGTGTCATAGTATTTGTAGCAATTGATAAGGGTTCTCATTGTTGGCAAATGAAATTGATGATATAGACATTATTGGCAGAGTGTTACAAGCAACATAGTGAGTAAGAAAGTTTTAGTGATCAAGAATCGTTAGAAAAGTTGGAAATTAAAGTTTTACTATCTTTGGAGATTTTTGGAGATGGACTTATGATCAAGGATAAACTTTGTGTAGTTTAGGAAGCTTCATCTAGGGTGGTGGGTATCCTATCGTTGGGAATGTCTTGGACATTAAACTTCGGAATGCACATAGAGCTTTTGAGTCGCGTAGTCACGTAACAAGGGAAAGTCGTACACAAAAATTATGTCCTCATGGATATTCATCTAAAAAAGGTGGTGGTAATGTCGCTTTCTACTTTTGGAGCGATATCAAAGAATGGGTTGAAAGCACAAGTGGCATTGCATTATGTGCATACAGGCACAGTTCTATCAAATTTAGATGACTGGAATTAGTTGTCCCTCTTATTGTCCCGTGGAGGAAGTAGTAACTAAGGAATATAATTTAACGGGTTCGATAAGGTTTGTGTACCACGATCTATCCAAAGGTGTCGGCATAAGTTGGATTAGTTAGCATACAACTCAAGTTAAATAAAATAATCAAAATATTATGCAGTATACGATGAGTAGGCATTATGTTAATGAAATCCACATTTATCACTACACAATATATCTCCAATGGTCACAGATTTGCACCGTGTAATTTTCTGTCACTGTCTTCACCCATGACAATATTAAGTGTGACAAATTTATGGGTCATGGTTCCCCCCGTGACCCACAGGAGAGAATGCGGGTCATTGTCTTCGCCTTGACAAATCATCGCAATGGGCCACGATCAAGACTCGTGACCCTATGGGGTGAATTTTGGTTATGCTACCCACCCGTGATACCTGCCATGGGGATAGTCACGGTCACTAATTGTGACCCTTTTTTAGTTTTAAAAAAATAAAATATATTTTTCTGCATTTCAAAAAAACTTGTGCATTTTTCAAACTTGTCTACAATTGCACACATAAATATTTAGCCAATATGTAAACTTAACTAATGCATAATTGCGTGAATATGTACTAAGACAACACAAGTTAACTAATGCATGCTTGCATGAGTATGTAATAAAATACAAAGAATGCTTGTGTGAATATGTACAACACAAAAAAAAATAGGACCCATTTTGGTTGAATATGTAAAACGTGAATAAAAATACAACGAATGCGTGCGTGAATATTTTCCAAATGTTCTTTCGGCATTCAGGCATGCAAAAAATACTTCAAAAATGTCATAAGTGCTAAGTATCAATGGACCTAAAAAATATCACAAGTCATAAGT
This sequence comes from Sambucus nigra, assembly GCA_949130495.1. Taxonomy (NCBI): domain Eukaryota; kingdom Viridiplantae; phylum Streptophyta; class Magnoliopsida; order Dipsacales; family Adoxaceae; genus Sambucus; species Sambucus nigra. The sequence goes on along the minus strand of OX422209.1, from coordinate 491,469,766 downwards.
AACAAGTGGTGAGTAATAAGTGGAAAGAAACAAACGACATGTTTTCAAGCCTAATTCTACCTATGTGCAATTTTTGGTCATGTTATCAAACCGATCATCCCGTGACTATATGATCAGTTTCTATGTGTAATGTTAATTCCGTGAGAGGTGTTTGTGACTCTTATAGGGACGTTCAGGGGTTGTTTTATGTTTTCACTCATCAACAATATGTTTTTAAGCCTAACTTTAGCTATTTGTAATTTTTTTATCACGTTTTCAAATAGGGCATCTCGTGACCGTGCAGTGAGTTGCTACATGTTACGTTGGTTTTGTGGAAGCTGTTTGCACCTTTTGCAGGGGCGTTTGAGAATTTTTTTTGTGTTTTTCCCATTCGACGACATGTTTTCAAGCCTAACTCAAGCTATTTGTAATTTTTGTCCATGTTCTAAAACTGTGCATCTCATGACTACCCGATTAATTTGTATGTTAAGTTCGTCCCATATGAGGTGTTTGTGTGTCTTTAGGGGGCATTTTGGGGCTATTTTGGGCTTTCAACCTTCAATGGCATATTTTCAAGCCCAAGTCTAATAATTTGTAATTTTTCATCATGTTCTTGAACTGGACGTTCTGTGATAACGCGATCAATTTGTATCAGTTAGGTTGGTATGCAGGAGGTGTTTGTGCCTCTTAAGGGGGAGGTTGGTGGTTTTTTTATGTTTTCAACCTTCAAAGACATGTTTTCGACCCTAAGTCTATCTACTTGAAATTTTTGGTCATGTTCTCAAACCAGGTGTCCCGTGACTATGCGGTTAGTTGTTACGTGTTATGTTATCTCATTGGAGGTTTTTGTAACACTTGCAAGGGCATTTGGGTAACGACATGTTTTCAACCCTAAGTCTAGCTATTTTAATTTTTTGGTCATTTTCTCAAATCCGACATCTCGTGACTACATGGTCAAATGTTTTATGTTACATTTATCCTGTGTGAGGTATTTATGCCTCTTTCAAGGACGTTTGCTGGCAATTTAGCATTTTGAGCCCTCAATGGCATGTTTTCAGGCCTAAGTCTAGCTATTTGTAATTTTTGGTCATGTTCTCAAATCGGGCATTCTATTACTACGGGAAAAGTTATTATGTGTTCCGTTCGTCCCGTGGAAGGTGTATGTGCCTATTGCGAGGGCATTTTGGAGTTATTTAGCATTTCCCACCTTTAACGACATATTTTTAAAAATAAGTCAAGCTATTTGCAATTTTAGATCAAGTTCTCAAATTGGGTTTCCCCTGATAACACGATCGGTTGGTACGTGTTGTGCTGGTCCTGTGGATGGTGTTTGTTCTTCTTGGTGGTGCGTTTGGAGGCTTTTTTGCATTTTCACCCTCCCCAAGACTTCTTTTCAAGATTTAGTCTAGCTATTTATAATTTTCGGCCACGTTCCAAACTAGGATTCCCATGAATTTACGGTCAGTTGCTATATGTTATGTAGGTCCCATGGGAGATTTTTGTGCATCTTGTGGGGGAGTTTGGGGGAAGTTTTGCATTCTCACCCTTCAATTGCATATTTTCAATCCTAAGCCTAGTTATTTTCAATTTTGGGTCGTATTCTCAAATTGAGAGTCCAGTGACTACACAATTAGTTGCTACATGTTAGGTTAGTCCATTGGGAGGTATTTGTGCCTCGTGCGAGGGCGTTTAGGGGGCTATTTCATGTTTTCACCCTTCAATGACATGTTTTCAAGCTTAAGTCTGCATATTTGTAATTTTTGGTTATGTTTTCGAACTAGGCATCCCATGACTACGCGGTCAGTTATTACATGTGACGTTGGGCCCACGGGAGGTGCTTGTGGCCTATTACGGGAGAATTGTTTGGTTGTTCTACGTTTTCCCTCTTCAACGGCATGTTTTCAAGCATAAGTCTAGCTATTTGAAATTTTTGGTCATGTTCTCAAACTGGGCGTCCCATGACTTTGGGGTTAGATGCTACATGTTACTTTTGTCTCTTGGAAGGTGTTTGTACCTCTTGTGGGCGTGTTTGGGTACTATTTTGCATTTTCACCCTTCAACGGTTTGTTTTCAAGCCTAAGTCCAGCTATTTGTAAATTTTGGTCATGTTCTCAAACGGGGCATCGTGTGACTACACGATGAGTTATTACCTATTAAGTTCATCCTGTGCGAGGTGTTTAAGTCTCCTGTAGAGGCATTTGTTGGGTATTTTACATTTTCACCCTTCAACCACTTGTTGGCAAGCCTAAGTTTAGCAATTTGCAATTTCTATTCATGTTCTCAAGTTGGGCATCCTGTGAATAGGCGATCAGTTGCTACATGTTACGTCGGTCATGTGAGAGGTTTTTATGCCTCTAGCGATAGTGTTTGTGGATTGTTATATATTTTCACCCTTCAGCAGCATATTTTCAAGCATAACTCTGTAACACCTCGTGTGCCCGAAAAGAGACACAAGACGTGATACTAAGATAAAAACTAAACTAAAACCATCCACAATAAGTATTAGGCATATTTTTTTCACAATTTAAATATAAGAATCCCAAATATAACAATAACGTCCAACCCACAATGATTATAATATTTTTCTGCTGTAAAAATAATACAAAGCTCCAAATAAAATTACATTGCCACTCTATACATCAATAATAATCTCCAAGTCTCCATACTCTAAAATAATCCTCCAGTAAAATCCGTAGCATCCCAATCTACGCTAACTTGCCACTAAAAGAAAATACGGGGAATTACACAATATGACAGGAATAGATGCTAAAAAATATCACGATGAATAAAACACTATAATACGAATCCGTAAATAAAATTTCAAATGTAATAATACTCAAGCATTGCACCAATTTAATTTCTCAATAACACATCAATGGGTCACCAGGCATCACATCACCGCGCCTGGGTATCTCAAAGCCATATCTAGATTTCTGACTATCGGCGGGTGTCCATTCTCCATGCCATATTAAAATCTCATGATACGATGCCCAAATAATAATAAATATAATATATCTCAATGAATCAAATAATAGATTCTAATAATTTCTCATGATTACAATGAATATCACCATTCAACATGAGTGAAATTGACACGGAAAACAAACGGAATACTCTCGAGAGAATTTAGGAGCATATTGTGCAAATCTCATACTCAAAATCATCACATGAATCATCCCATATATTCTGCCTCAAAAATCAGATTGCATCATCACATTCCCCTCGTAAAAAATAGTCAAGTGATGTTGTAGCCCCAACACAAAATAACCCCAAATAGGCCTCCAAATCTATCGTTGAATGAGGAAGGAAATAGGGCTAGGGTTTATAGAGGAAAGGGAATAATTTTGGAGAGGTCTTGTAGTTGAAAATTTGATGAAAAGTGATTCTTAAAAGCCAAGCCACGAATTTGTTGTGATATATGAAGGATTAAGAGTTTGATTAAGAAAAGAGTTTTAATCAGATACCAACATTAAAAAAACATTTCGGATGATCGGATCGTTGGAATTGGCTAAAATTTTGGGGCATAGTAGCTGAAGACGAGAGGAAGCTGTAAAAAAATTTCAGCTCGATCAGAAGGATGAATATTTTTATAAAAAAAAATTCTAGAGAGTTTTATAGTTCGAGGACTCTTAGAGAGTTTTATATTTTGAGGCCTCTTATAAATGCCGTAAGACTTATATATACTGGTATTAGGAGTCTTTTAAGCTAGATTTCCAAATTTCGAATATAAAAAGTGATATATTTAATTATTAAAAATAATTAAATCAAAAATTTTATTTTTCTCCGATTTTGAAAAATAAATTTAAAAATTCCCATTTAAACAATCCGGGTTGTTACATACTTCCCCAGTAATAAGAAATTTCGCCCTCGATATTCAACATAGACTACTGCTCAAAAATAAAATGCTAACCGGTTATATTTGCCAAAAATCACAATACTAAAGTCCTCAATCAATTCTACACGTTCTCCAAAGAAAACACATCTCTCCCGCATGCTAGACCCCAAATCCAAAGACCTGAGGGTTGTCGTATACCTAATCTCTGATACCATCTGTAACACCCCGCGCACTAGAAAAGAGACACACGGTGTGCTACTAAGATAAAAACTAAACTAAAACCATCCACAATAAGTATTGAGCATCTATCTTCCATAATTTAAATATATGAATCCAAAATATAACAATAACGTCCAACCCGCAATGATTACATTATTTTTGCACTCCAAAAATGTTACAAAGCTCCAAATAAAATTATATGGCCACTCTATACATCAATAATATTATCCAAGTCCCCATACTCTAAAATAATCCTCCAGTTAAATCTGTAGCATCCCAATCCACGCTAACCTTCTAGTAAAAGAAAATACTAGAAAGTACACAATATGACAGGAATATATGCTAAAAAATATCACGATGAATAAAGCCCCACAATACGAATTCGCAAATATAATTTCAAATGCAATACTCAAGCATTGTACCAATTTGATTTCTCAATAACACATCAACGAGTCACCATGCATCACCTCATATCACCTAGGCATCTCAAAGTCATATCCGGATTTTGGACTATCGGTGGGTGCCCATTCTCCATGCCATATTAAAATCTCATGACATGATGCCCAAATAATAATCAATATAATATATCTCAATGAATCAAATAATAGATTCCAATAATTTTTGAAGATTCCAGTGAATATCACAATTCAACACGAGTGCAATAGATACAGAAAACAAACAGAATACTCTCTAGAGAATTTAGGAGAATATTATGTAAACCCCATACCTCAAAATCATCACATATATTTTGCCTCAAAAACAAGATTGCACAATCACGTTCCCCTCGTGAAAAATAGTCAAGTCACATTCTAGCCCAATACAAAATGACCCCAAATAGGCCTCCAAATCTATGGTTGAATAATGAATGAAATGGGGCTAGAGTTTGTAGATGAAAGGGAATAATTTTTTAGAGGTCTTTTGATTGAAAATTTGATGAAAAAATGATTTTTAAAAGTCAAGCCATGAATTTGTTATGACCTATGAAGGATTAAGAGTTTGATTAAGAAAACAGTTCTAATCAGATACAAAAACTAAAAAAACATTACTAATGATCGGACCGTTTGAATTGGCTAAAATTTTGGGGCATATTAGAGAAATACGAGAGGAAACTCCACTAAACATTTCAGCTCGAACAAAAAGTTGAATACGTTTATACAAAAATTGTAGAAATTTTTATGTTTCGAGAGGACTCTTAGAGAGTTTTATGTTTTGAGGACTCTTCTAAATGCGCCAAGACTTATATATACTCATATTAGGAGTTTTCTAAGCTAGATTTCCGAATTTTAACTATAAAAACTAATATATTTAATTATTAAAACTAATTAAATCCAAAATTTTATTTTTCTCCCATTTTCGAAAATAAAATTAAAAATTCTCATTTAAACAATCTGGGTTGTTACAAAGTCTAGCTATTGGTAATGTTTTGCTCTTGTCCTCAAGTCGAGCATACTGTGACTATGCAATCAGTTACTTTGTGTTATGTTGTCCCTTGGGAGGTCATTGTGCCTCTTTTCGGAGCATTTGGTGGTTGTATTGCATTTTCATTCTTCAACGGTATGTTTTCAATCCTAAGTATATATATGTGTAATTTTTGGTCACGCTCTCAGAACAGGCATATCGTGACTACATGTCAGTTCCTACATGTTTTATTGTCCCGTGAGAGGTGTTTGTGCCTCATGCGGGGGCGTTTGGGGGTTGTTTTGTATTTTTGTCCATCAACGACATGTTTTCATGCCTAAATCTAACAATTTCTAATTTATGGTTGTATTCTCAAACTGGTCAACCCGCGACTACGTGTTCAGTTGTTACGTGTTAAGTTGGTCCCATTTGAGGTCGTTGATCCTCTTGTGGGAGCGTTTGCGGGTTATTTTACATTCTCAACCTTCAACGACATGTTTTTAAGCCTAAGTCTATCTATTTGCAATTTTTGGTGATGTTCTCAAACTGGATATCCTGTTAGTACACGATTAGTTGCTACGCGTTATATTGGGGCCATGGGAGGTGTTTATGCCTCTTGCGGGGGCGTTTGGGAGTTATTTTGCATTTTCACCCTTCAATGAGATGCTTTTAAGCGTAAGTCTAAGAATATGTAATTTTTGGTCGTGTTCTTAAACCAAACATCCTGTGTCTATCTGGTCGGTTGCTATGTGTTACATTGGTTATGTGGGAGGTGTTTGTGCTTCTTACGGGGGCGCTTTAAGGTTATTTTATATTTTTACCCTTCAACAACATGTTTTCAAGACCAAGTCTAGCTATGGATAATTTTTGGTCATTATCTCAAACCAGGCGTCCCGTGACTACCAAGTTAGTTCCTACATGTTACGTTTATCCCTTGGGGGAGTGTTTGTGTCTATTGCAAGGGCGTTTGCGAGTTTTTTATTATATTTTCACCCTTCAATGGCTAAGCCACCACATTGTTCAAGTCTAGACGCAAGAAATATATATAATAAACATCACAATATAGTATTTTAATTTAAACGAGATATATTATAATACGAGCAAAAATAAACTACCATTATCTACCCACATGACTAAGCCACCCCAGTGTCCAAGTTCAATTATGTTATTTTAACATCATATTATGTTAAAGCTATTAATTTAATTTCCACAATCTAACTATAGTAATTCAACTCATTTTATTTATGTGACACAAGTATAGCCAGTTCACCCTATTACAAGTCATGCACATATTTCTAGCACGCCTAAAGCTTTACCCCACACACAATTCCATCACAATATCCAGTTTTCCCAATTTCATTAGCCCTGCACATACTGTTGAAGTTCCACGCACGACACATCATTATAACTAGTTTGCCCAATTTCATTAACCCTACACATATTGGTGACTCCAATGGACACCCACATCTCTATAGCCAGTTTGCTCCTTACCATTAGCTCTTTACATTTTGGTGATACAAATTCATTTTAATACCCATTTATTTTCATAGGCTCTAATCCCCCATTTTATCAAATTCATTATTCTCTATTAGCCCCACCCTTTATGCACGCCTTAAATCCTCAAACCATCCCTAGTATTCTACCTAGAGATCTCCAAACCAAAAGTATATCGTGGCCTATCACTTATAAAGGATACTTATTAACAATTACCAACTAGTCTCACACCTAGACCAATGGAATAGCGAAAAAGTGCACTACTTAGCCCCACCACGAAAATTCCCATCCATAAAATCTAACACTAACTAGTCACATACCTAGAAGTATTACCAACCATAAAGGACTTGCTACTAGCCCATTCCTAGCAAGAAACCTATAAATAAGGTGGAAATATAACTACCCCAAAAATTTCCTTCCACCCCGTTGTGTCAAATATTAAAACAATCAATGTCGCCTAAGGCATCTTATTAACCTATAACAATAATTCTTCCAATAAATCACAAGATTACAATTTATCCACATTATAATTATTTAATTATAATTATGATATCAATTAATCAAATCACTTTTTTTTTCAACAACTTATATAATTTCCATTCAAATACATATTCCCGGGGCATACAACAATAATTTCTATTTTACAAGCTACACATAAACTACATGATTTTATGAGTCCAATTCAATTGATAAAGTTAATATGATTTATTCTACCATGCGAACATCCATATATTTTAACGGAATCCCAACCTCTAATATAAGCATTCGATACTTCTGAGTCTTAATTCATATTAGAGATTAGAATAAAAATAGTCCTAACTTTAGTTTCACTTTCCCTAATTAGGAACACAAATTTATTTGGAAAAAACAACAATTATTAGTTTTTAGCAACATTGAAAACACATAATACTAAAGGGGTACGAAAGAAGTATTCATACCCATCCAAAGTCATTTAAAAAATCTGATTATATGGTTAGTTTCCTCTCAAAAAAATAATAATACGCGTTCTTAAACGATCTTGAGAAAACATAATTTAGATCTTCGAATCTTGGGTTGATAGTTAATTTAAATGGGGTTCAGGTATTGTAGATTAGAGGAGGTACAAACATGGGAGGCTATTGTTTTTAGAGAAGGATAAAATTTATTTTAAAAACCCTAAACCCTAGCCATTATATTTTAAGAAAAGAAAGTGGTTGAATCCAGCTCAAACTCTAAAAGAAAAAGAGCCCCTCTCAAATCCACTACTGGCATGAACCGATTTGCCCCCAGGGCCGAACCAATTCAATCGGCCTGACCAACCAAGCTCCCTACGATTTAATGTAGAAATCTCTAATTTCCAAATTTTAGTCCCGATTTGAATTCCGATTAAAATCTTGTTTCACAATTATTAAAATCAAAATTTCAAGTGCCAAAAATATAATTTAAATCCAAGAAAATATTTTTTCTGACTTGTTATCGCGGCGAGCTAAATAAACGATCAGAAACTAAGGGGCGTTACACATTTCCCCACTAGAATAGGAATTTCATCCTCAAAATTCGACAAAGCATAAATATAAAAATCAAGGAATAAAATAAAGCTTGCATATGCCTACCCGTAGAATATCACGATTGGGCGTCCATACATCTAATCGTACACGCACTTACTCCTTAAAAAAATACTATATATATATATATATATATATATATATATATATATATATATATATATATATATATATATATATATCTAAGAAAATAGTACGTACCATGCCACCCCGCTAGCCATGCCTTGGCTCCTGTTGTGCCTGTCCTGCCTAAGGTTCTTGAACATGAAGGGTATACACCCTAGGCATAATCGGTCCCTGTGTACCCACGGTTGGCGCTACTAGTGCTCCCGGTGAACCCGGTGACAGGTGAAAGTGTGAAGTGAGCAGGTGAGAGGCAGGTGAGAGAGTTAGATTCGGGGCACATAAATCGGGGGAAAATGAGAAAAACATTAGGGGGGAAACCAAAAGAATTTGAAATCAATGGTGGTATTGAACTCAACCATCCATTTTGGGAAAATGTGTAAGGAGGTGGCATCGATCTCGACCGATAAAAATGTGTATATTTTCAAAAACCATGCTACTTTATTATATATATATATATATATATATATAAAATAAAGTAGCATGGTTTTTGAAAATGGGATTGGTTGCATGGAATTTTTATTTTTGAAGTCGGTGCACGATATCTTCATGGACTCTGCTGATAAAAAATATCCACTACTGAGGTAAGTTTTAATTTTTGGTGCATTTGTAGCCACATGTTTAATGGACACATCTCACTTCAAGACTAGATTTAGCAAACATATTAATCCATATCACTAAACAATTTATCATTTTTTATTTTAAAATTAAAAACTTAGTGTATCCAATAGGTTGGTATTAAAAGTTGCCACTAGAAAGAAATGGTATTCAATTCACATCTATCTCAACATGAAACTTTGGAATTAGTTATGTAAAATGCTTACCTGCTACTTTCTTTATTTCACCAACATTTTAGGCGTATTTTAGTCTCTTTCAGGCTCATGTTATTGTGACTATACATATAATTTTAGTGTGAACCATATGAAGAACTCACTTTTATATCATTGATCAGTTAATATTATGAGGAAATCCCAAGTCCCTTATCACTTGTATTAAATTGAATAAGAAATCCTATTAATTTCAAGTAAAAAGCATGGTCTTATAAAGTTCATATGAAAAAATAAACATTAATGTCTACACTTCTATTCATTTGGTTGACTTGGTTAATACCAGTTCTTGCTTTGCATCTACAGGTATAACTCATTAGAGTTCAGTCAAGTAGCCTTGGAGAAAATTTCAAGTGGTTAGAAATGTTTGAAGATGTTGATCTTGTCCTTTATTCTGTTGCTTTGACCGAATTTCATCGTATTGACATGAATTGAGATGAAATTCAAATTTTCTTATGTATTGAGATGAATTTCATATGTATTAACATGACTTTTCTATTAATGGAATTTGAGCCATTAATTTTTAGTGGGCTTATTGTATGTGTAATAGTCTTGTTGTGGACTATTTGTATTATTGTTGTACTATTTTTTCCATGATGGTTTTATATTATTATTGAATTTTTGTTATTCTAAAACAGGTACAAAAATAGTGGAAATGTTGCTATTTTTTTGGGGTAATATTATTTATAATTAATTTTTTTTCTTTGATCCAAAAATTTGGCACAATCCAAAACCTTGCCAAAAGTGTATCAAATTTTGACACGATTTTGAAATGTGCCAAAAGTGTACCAAAATTTCCTCAATCTGGCATAGTTATAAAGTGTGCCAGAAATATCAAATCGTGGCACGGTTTTAAAGTGTGCCATAAGTGTTCTTGTTTTGCTAAAACAAACACTTTTAAACTGTGCAAGAAAAAAATGGCCATTTTGGGACACCTGATTCTGGCATAGTTCAAAATGATGCCATATTTTATCTGGCACGGTTTTAAACCGTACCAGATTACTGTTTTTGGTGTAGTGAACCTAAGAATATGACCCATAATGTAAGCTTCACAAGGCCTCTAAAATGTAAATATCTAAATGTAAATAACAATGAAGCTATGAAGTTAAGAAAAAAATAATGAAGTTATGAATATAATAATGTAAATATATGAACCATGGGTAAAAATCAAACAATGAAGTTAAGAACCTTGACATGTTAGGTGAGAGGATAATTATTCACTTATTGTATCTGATTTGGGTATTTACAGGTATTTACATTGTGGAGGTTTTGTGAAGCTTACATTTTAGAGGTTTTGTGAAGCTTGACTGAGGTATTTTCAATCTTATTATTATGGCTCACATTCTTAGGTTTACTTATTCACTTATTGTATGTGAATTTGGTATTTACATCTAATTCACTTATTGTAGAGGTTTATTTTCATTCTTATTGTTATGGGTCACATTCTTAGGTTGTTACATCTGATTTGGGTATCTGATTTGGGTATTTACATGTATTTACATTGTGGAGGTTTTGTGAAGCTTGGCTTTACTTATTTTCATTGGGTATTTACATATGATTCACCTATTGTGGAGGTGTATTTTCGCATTCTTATGTTGTTACATCTGATTTGGGTAACTAATTTGCGTATTTACAGGTATTTACATTGTGGAGGTTTTGTGAAGCTTGGCTTTACTTACTTTTTGTGAAGCTTGGGTAAAGTATTTACTTATTAAGGTATTTACATTCTTAGGTTTACTTATTCACTTATTGTTATGGGTCACATTAGTACATTTACTTATTCACATTTTATTTGGGTATTTATATTATAGAGGTTTAGCCAAGCTTGGCTAAAGTATTTTCTTATTTAGGTATTTACTTCATTTTTTTATTAATAGGTTGCCTTTTGTGAACTCGCCTTTACATATTTACATTCTTACGTATTTACATTTTTTCAATAGGGTCGGTCTCATGGGCTCTGCTTCTTTTATTTAGAGAACAAAAGTCTGGAAGTGTTCTGACATGTTGAAAGATGTAAGGATACGTCTATTCCTTTCTTAGATGTATAGTCTTACATGTATATTTTGGCTATTGATAATAATTATTTTTGTCATCATAGGTTGAATTTACGCGACATAGACACCTTGGTGTTATTATTCGAGATGAATCTGAGATAAATACTATTCGAATTGAGGCCCAAAATCAAAACATCATGGCAAGTTCTGATGTAGGTATAGGAAAGAGAAAAGGCAAAGAAAAAATTATTTCAGATGGGGTATGTTCGAAAAGGCCTTTTCACTTTTTGTAAACTGTACTTCGAAAAGGCAAAACATTGTTTCACTTTTAATACATTTTCCCATTCTTGGCACAATTTGAAAGTGGGATCTCAAAGGCTGCAGTTACTCAGGGGCGACGACGTGAACGAGAGCAGATTGAACGTGTTCTATGTGCACATTCTACCCTTGCTCAGTCGTGTCAAACATCTAGCCTTGCTGATCACGTTCGTAGTAATGTAACTTCACTTACATTACATCGGGATGGGTACATGAAACACCCAACCTTGCTGATCGCGTTCTATCTCCTCATTCTACTCTTACTCAAGCGTGTCAAATACTTCGGCTTGCTGATCACGTTCGTAGTACTGTATGTCTCTTTACATCACATCTTTCTAATTTTCTATCGTTATAAATCACATTGTTCTAAATACCTATCGTTATAGGAGCAATCTGAAATTGGAATCTCCAAGGCTGCATTTACGTAGCGTCGAAGATGTGAACGTGAGCATATTAAACGTGGAACCACGCCTTCTCGATGCCTTTCACCTTTCCCTGGCCTACCGTCGTCTAGGAGAGAAGCAAAAGACAGAGAAAAAGTTGGTCCTATTGTGGTGTGTCTCTTTCGTTATTATGTAATACGTATTTACTTCCATTGTATTTACTTATTTCATTTTTATGCAATATTATTTCATTATTCTGTAATACGTATAGGAAAAATTTGAAATTGAAATCTCAAAGGCTAAAGTTACGCAGCGCCTACGCCGTGAATGTGAACGTGAAAGTACGCCGTCTACGCGGTCAGGTTGTAATACTACAACATATGCAAATATGGCTCAGCTTATGGATCTTGAAGTCCATTTAAAGGACGACCATTTACATTTGTATGTTCAAGATGAAGAAGATGAAGAAGCTCCTCAAATTAATCGGTCCGTTTGACCCCTCTCTATGAATGACCCATAGTAATTGAAATGAGCCATATCTTCATTTAGTTTGCATCATTTGAATCTTTTATAGTCTGTTATAATCACTTTTATGCAATGTATCATTTTTATGCAAGTAATCACAATGCTATAGCAAAGTAATTTAAGTTATAATCAGTTTTAATCAGTAATTTCAGTTATAATTTCAGTTATGCAAGTAATCACATTGCTATAGCAGAGTGATTTCAGCTATAATCAGTTATAATCAGTAATTTTAGTTATAATGTCAGTTATAAGCAGTTATGCAAGTAATCACATTTCTATAGCAGAGTACTCTGCTATAACTAAATTGCTATTCAGTTATAATCAGTTATGCAACTAATTTTAGTTTTAACATTGCAAGTATGCATTTCAGTGATAATCATTGCAAGTATGCAAGTATGAATTTATGCAGTTATAACTGTTTTAACTAATTTCAAGTATGCATTTACATCAGTATGCATTTCAGCAGTATACATTTCAGTTATAATTAGTTATAATTGCTTTAACTAATTTTAGCAGTATGCATTTACATCAGATCAATTTCTACGTTCACGTTCACATATTCATTATAACATAGTCATTAAATTACATCTCATACTACATTATATTCCATGCTGCATCTTTTTTGCTTCAAACACCGCCTTATTTCACTTTTTAAAATAAATTTATTATTATTTTACATGGTACATGGTACTGGCCTGGGTAGACATTTTCTTGTAATGATGAATATTGAGTGTCCTCATTGTTCGGCCTTACATTGGCTTGGGGAAAAGTTAAGAATTTTTTTAATTGCACGCCGGTTGTTTGGTAAATGTTGTTTGCAAGGTAAAATAAGGTTACCATCTTTGAATGAACCTCTGTCCGAGATCAAATCTCTATACGATGGTAACAATGTTCGGTCAGAGTCATTTCAGATATTGTCTAGACAATATAACGCTGCTAATACCTTTACCAGTCTTGGAATACAAATGGATGATAGGGTACTTGCCGGACGGGGTCCTACATCTTTCACCATTCATGGAGAATTGTGTCATCGGTCTGGAACCTTATTACCAGAAGAAGGGCAAGAAGGAAGGTATGATCAGCTTTATATTTATGATCATGATGCTTCTTTGGATATTCGTGAGCGCCGAAATCCAAAACTAAGAAGGGATGTTCTTGGAATTATTCAAAATTGTTTGTTGACCAGTAATCCCTTCTCATCAAAATTTCGGTAGGCATGTGCTATTTTAGAGGAGGTAAATATAACAAATGTGATTTTACCACCTTATTTGCATTATAGCAAGTCAACAGAAAGACGATGGTATAATTTACCATCAAGTGAGGAGATTGCAGTTGTATTACCTGGAGATGGATCTCAATTAAGTGTGATGAGAGATATCATTCTTCGTTTAAGGGGAGATAATCAATTGATAAAAATTAGTGAGTGCCACCCAGTATACTTACCGTTGCACTATGTTCTATATTTCCCTCTCGATGAGCTCGGATGGGAACTTGATATGAAATGTTGGGATGTAGTCAGTGGGCAACCTGATTTACATCATCGGTTGACTCAACTTAACTATTATGGTTATCGTATCTTTGAACTAGGAAATGAATACTCCACAATTCTTAGAGCAGGCAAATTATTTCAAGAATTCATTATTGATGCTTGGGCTTCAACTGAGCAGAGCCGGTTGACCTAATTTCGTCTTAATCAAGTCGACTTGCGTGTTGATTTGTATAATGGACTTGGTGAAGGTATACTAGATGGGTTTAATGAAAATGAAATTGGTAAACGTAGAATTTTACATTCTTCCTTCACTGGTAGTTCTAGGAATATGATTGAAATTTTTTCAATATTCAATGGCCATCACACATTGTAATCAACATCCAGATATATTCCTTACTATGACTGCACATCCCAGTTGGCCTGAAATTTCTGGAGCTTTATTAGCACATCAACATTCTTCAGATCGGCTCGACATCATAGCTCGCATGTTTGAGATAAAAAGAAAAGAGATGATGAATGAGGTGATAAGTAATAATGTTTTCGGTAGGAAAGTCACGCACGTTTTTACTACTGAATTTCAAAAGAGGGGCTTTCCACATGTTCATGTTCATTTTTTTTGGAAAGCAAAAGTAAAATTAAGACATGTGATCAGGTGGATAGAAATATATGTGCTGAATTACCCGATCCGAGGGAAGATCCTACTTTATTCGATACAATCTTCGGTTATATGGTACATGGCCCTTGCAGTCCCCCCCCCAATGCCCCGTGCATGAAAAATGGTAGATGTACAAAGAAATATCGTCGAGCTTGGGCAGAATACACGACTATGGATCAAGATGGATATCCAATATATCGTCGACGCAATGATCGTCGAAAGTACATTGTTATTGGAGGGAAAGTAGTATGTAATAAAGATGTTGTGCCTTATAATCCATATATTTCTAGAATGTTCGATTGTCATATTAATGTGGAAGTTTGTGCGGGGTTGAGATGTGTTCAATATATTAACAAGTACATATATAAGGGCTTTGATCGGACTATAGTGGTTTTAAGAGGATTATATGAGATCCAACAATACCTTGATGTCAGATATATTGGACCGCCTTAAGCTGCTTGGCGGTTATTTGTTCATCCAATGCATGAAGAAATTCCCAATGTTGTTTGGTTAGCGCTTCATTTACCGAAAATGCATCGGGTTTCATTCAATCCTAATGATTATGTGGAGACAATTATGTCTAGAGATACTAGTCAAAAGACCACTTTGACTGAATTCTTTGCCACATGTGCATCAAATTCATCTACACGTGCTTTTACATATCCAGAGTTTCCACAACAATTTTCTTGGAATAAAGAACTGAAGACGTGGACTGCGAGATCTCCAAGAACGCAAGGTTATTCAATTGGTCGAATGTATTTTCCTTCCCCAAATACAGGTGATCTTTTTTATTTCCTGCTCCTTCTAACAGTGGTAAAAAGACGTCTATCATATGAAGCACTTAAGACTATCAATGATATAAATTATGATTCATTCAAGTTAGGAAGTATTTCTTTGGGGCTTTTAGAAGATGAAGGTGAATGGGTCCAATATTTGCAAGAGTCTGCGGTCCTTAAAACCGGGTATCAATTGAGACGGTTATTCATTATTATCCTTACTCAATGTACGCCTCTACATCCTGATATATTGTGGAATCAATTTGCGATGCCTATATGCAACGATTTGGCTCATAAGATACGAACTTTGTACGACATTCAGACTCCTACTGAGATTCAAATTGAAGACTATGGTTTGTATCTGATCAACGAGTTATTGTAAGAATTAGGAAAAAGCTTATCTGATTTTCCTCCGATGCCTCTTTCAGTTGGTAATTGGTGTATAACGATATGTAATAGGCCTATTCGTGAGCATCGTTAATTTCAAAGTGAAGATGAACAAGGGGAGCCTCAATCTAATGTTGATTGTCTTAATAATGGACAACAAGCTTCATATGAATCCATAACCACTTTGGTTCTAGAAAATAATGGAACTACATTCTTTTTGAATGGTGGTGGAGGCACCGAAAAAACATTTTTGTACAATACTATAGCTACAAAACTTCGCAGCCTTGGACATATTGTTATTACTATTGCTTCTTCTCGAATTGCATCATTGTTATTAGTGGGGGGTCGAACTGCACATTCGACCTTTTGTATTCCTTTGGACATTCTTAAAAATTCAGTTTGTGGGTTTACAAAGAAGTCTATTCATTCTGAGTTGTTTAAGTTGGCAAAATTAATTATATGGGATGAAGTTCCAATGAAACATCGGTTTTGTGTGGAGGCCGTAGATAGGACTTTGAAAGATATTCTTAATTGTAATAAGCCTTTTGGGGGTATCACTGTTGTCTTGGGTGGTGACTTTCGTCAAATTCTACCCATTATACCAAGGGGCCTTCGTGAGAAAATTATTGCCGCATCATTGAGTCGTTCATTATTATGGAAATATATTCACGTTTTGACTTTGGTTGCTAATATGCGTCTTAATAACACAAAACTGAAAGTGTACCTTTTTCAAGCTTCCTATCTGAGGTATAATTTGAATTTTGTAGTCCATTTGTGTTTGCACATATTCCTATACCATTTATAATGTTACTAATTTTAATTTATATATTTGTAGATTGGGTCCAACCCACAAGAAGATGTATAACTACCTTCAAAAATACGCAAGTGTAGTGGTCTTAATGAGTTATTGACGGAGATTTATCCATCGCTGAATGCAGTCGACACTGCCACTCCTAACTACCTTAAAGAACAAACAATTTTTTCTGCGAGAAATGACGATGTCAATATTATAAACAGTTCTGCATTAAATATTCATCCTGGTGAAACAATAACATGCTTGGCTGCAGATAAGTTATGCCTGGACGAAACAAGTAGTGACGTAGTTAGTCAATATCCAAACGAATATTTGAACTCCCTAAGTCCCTCGGGGTTGCCTTTGTTCAAGTTAGAACTTAAAATTGGTTGTCATATTATGTTGCTAAGAAATATTTCATCTACGGATGGTCTTTGTAATGGCACTAGGTTGATCATTATTAATTGTGCTGAATATGTAATTGAAATTCAAATTTTAACGGGAGATCATAGCGGTAATTTCACTTTCATTCCAAGAATATATTTAACACCCTCTTCAGCAGAAGTGCTAATTCAGATGAAAAGATGCCAATTTCCGGTTAGATTAGCATATGCAATGACGATGAACAAATCCTAAGGCTAGTCTGTTAAATTTGTTGGAATTGACTTCTGAACACCGATTTTTAGTCACGATGAACTATATGTCTCATTTTCAAGATGTACAAGTGCAAATTATTTAAGTATCCTTCTACCTCGAGATGGTACAAACTCAACGACAAATATTGTGTATCCAGAAGTTTTTTATAGCAGGTTATTTTTATGTTGCATTTTGTGACTTTTGTTAAATATTTTGGTTGCTAACATGTCTAATAATTCTCTATGTGTATGTGGCAGTGGCAGCATGTGTATGTGGAAATGACAGTGGCAGTGTATGTGTATGTGTATGTGTATGTGTATGTGTATGTGTATGTGTATGTGTATGTGTATGTGTATGTGTATGTGTATGTGGCAATGCATGTGTAGCAGCAGTATGTAGCAGCAGTGTATGTGTAGTGGCAGTGTATGTGTATGTGTATGTGTAGCAGCAGTAGGTATTTATTTGAGGAAAACATTTTTCTTAGTCCATTCATTTACTATGGATGACCTTCTTCAGTAAGTTTTTTTAGAATTATCTCCTTTTCTCTTAAGAATATTTGGTAATTTTTTAGAATTTGGTTATTTTTTTCATTCATTGTTTTATATGTACAGACTATACGGGAGGATTCATCATTTTTAGGACTGAGGGTAAGTTTCATCTATTTGTTTATATTTTGTATCAATTATAAATTGAGGTTCCAAAGGTTCCACTATTATACTTCAATCAGAATTACTATATTGTTGTATAAAATTGAGTAGCTGTATATACAAATTGAGTGAATGCAGTAGCTGTATAAAATTTCCTTACTTGAGTAGCTATATACAACCTCATTACAGTAACAAATTGACTTATGTTCTAATACAGAACATACAACTTATAATTTCAAGTGCTGGACAGGTCCCAAAACACAAATATGAAATATACATAGGTACCTACTGTTATATCATATATACATAGGTTAGTACTGTTATATCAAATATACATAGGTACCTACTCTTATATAAAATATACATAGGTACCAATTGTTCTAATACACAGCCAGTCAGCCTCGACAAGTTTAGTACATTGATGCAACCAGTCAACCTTGGTAAGTGAGTGCTGGACAGGTCCCAAATTATGCAACCTGTTCATACATTGATGCAGCCAGTTTAGTACATTGACGCAACCAGCTTAGTACATTGAAATCAAATTTTGCCTTAGTTTCAAATACCTGCTCTTTATTTACTCTCTATTAGTCCCTGCCTCTATTTGCCTATGAGTTTTTGGTACCTGTTCTTTATTTTCTCTCTTTTGGTACCTATATGAAGAAACATCAAGTTTTTGGTACCTTCTCTCTATTGGTACTGTGACACCCCGCCTAATAAAATACCGGGTGATCAGTCCTATACCAAATTAAAACAGGAATCCCAGTTGGTTCATCCTTAGCATCACTGTCGAAAACTTTTTAAAAATTACTAGCCACCTAGTATTCCAAAAGCTGGGGCCAAATTTTAACTTATTAATTAAACAAAATAGTACATGCGGAAATAAATATAAACCATTCACACAACTGACTAAAACTCAACTGAATAATTAATTAAACAATTTGCCGAATAAACTATTGGCCACCAAAGCGAACAATTCAATACAACCATCCAACACCTGAATAAATACATCTGAAAACTGTACTGAGAAGACTGGGCGACAAGCCCTAAATAAAACTGAAACAGATAAATGATTCCTATTCTAGGAATGAATAAACAATTCGTCTAATCCAAACTCCTGCTAGCATCCACATATGCCGCAGCTCCGTGTCTCTGGAACAGAATATCAATCCCGGCGTCCCTGTGGCTGGACACCTAAAAGGTTTTGAAAATAGTTTTATAGCAAGGGTTATAACCCAAAACATTTTGAAAATATTTACCAAGTGAATTAATTGCAGTAATTTAAAATTCATGAATGCGTTTCATATTTAGGTTAGTGTCGCACTCTCTTGAGGACATTCTCACCCCTCCACTATTGTGCACACCTAACGGTTACCTTAACCCCACCTAGTTGTACTACCCGTCCAACTAGTCCTAGTATAACCTTCCCTTGCCATACTACTCTAACCCGAGTATAATTATTCATGAATTATAAGTTGTCTCACCAATTACTTAATTAATTCCTTCTTAAATAATAGCATATAAATGTCTCACAAGTTATATAAAGTAAATACATCACACACTATATTATTACCCGCATATAATATATAATACCATTATATATGTACCATTACTAAAACATCCACACATATATCATACGTATATCCATCCCTCCGAGTATACCCTTGCCGATGATTCCCTCTAAAGTGCTATCTCACTAGGTGTGCCCACATAACCTAGTTATCCAAGTTGGAATCGCTCACCAACCTGGCCTAAAACATAAACGAAGTGGAGGCGGTCATATTCCTTCCCTAAAAGTGAGATAAACCCCTCACCCATATATTGGACGCTATGACCTGGGAATATACTCACCCTACTCCTCAAGCTAGGGGATTCACCCACATCGCGCAACCTCCCTTGATAGCACTAGAGTATATAAATTAAATAAATATCTAATCACTGATATTTAATATCACACAAAATAAATACACATATATATACTATCACTACACCGTATATATATAATATAAACCCCGGATTTACCGCGTACTTAAGGATCCGTAACACTAGCCTGACATTTTCCGAGTCTCTGTCTCGACTTACTTAATTAATTTTCTCACGTAATAATTTATCATCTTCCTGAGTCTATGGTCCGACTCTAATATATTTAATTCACACCTCAATTAATATAATATTTTCCCCGAGTCTATGGTCCGACTCTAATATAAATACTCTACACATTAATTTATACGAAATTTGCCCAAGTTTATGATTCGACTCCCATTTAATTAATTTACAAATTAATTAATTAATACTAAGCCGAGTCTGTGGTCCGACTATCATTTAATTAATTTACAAATTAATTAATAAATACTAAGTCGAGTTTGTGGTTTAACTCTCATTTAATTAATTTACACATTAATTAATTAATACCAATCCGAGTCTGTGGTCAGACTCTCATTCAATTAATTTACACATTAATTAATTAATACCAATCTGAGTCTGTGGTCTGACTCTCATTTAATTAATTTACACATTAATTAATTAATAATAAGCCGAGTTTGTGGCCCGAATCTCATTTAATTAATTTACACATTAATTAATTAATACCAATCTGAGTATGTGGTCCGACTCTTATTTAATTAATTTACACATTAATTAATTAATACAAAGTCGAGTCTGTGGTCCGACTCTCATTTAATTAATTTACACATTAATTAATTAATACCAATCCGAGTCTATGGTCCGACTCACATTTAATTAATTTCACATTAATTAATTTATTATCTTCCCGAGTCTACAGTCCGAATCTAATTTAATTGATTAACACATCAATTAATTTATTACTTGGTGTCGCCCAACCATTATATTCGGACTCGCTCACTTGGCCCATAACTAAATATTTCCCCGATTCTATATTTTTCCCCATAACTAATTTTTATTTCACCTCAATTCCTTTAATAATGTAATGTCACCCAACTACAATACCTGAATATTTTTTCTCAGCCCAAAATCAATACTTATGAATTATTTTCCGAAATTCGTTCATCTCATGAGATACAATTTTCACCCTCCTAAACCCAATTATATCACCCTATAATTGTTAAGGAATATATACCATGTATGAATTTATCACTACATAGCAAGTGGGGGGAAAACCCAAACTAAAATTTCTCTTTGTACATAAAACTGGCGAGACTGTCAAAATCCTGGGACCATCGATCGATCAATCCCCCTGGGTCGATCGATCGATCGAACAGGTGATCGTCTTCTCCAGCTTGCTGTTTCAGTCATTAACGAACCTTCAAGCTTTTGTTTCTTCCCAAACCCTTATCCAAATCCCAACCAACATATTTTCCACACAAGAAAAGGTTCTAAACACCCTAGAGACCTTAATCCATCAACAAATTTATACAAAACCCTAAGTATATTCGATTTGGGTTTTTCACCCGGATCTCATTCTAACAAATCCGACCCCACCATATTCAGTCCATTTAATCACTAATACATATTGTAATCAACTCTACAATTTAATCTTCACATTCCCAAATCATAACTTAACATTTATTGAGTAATTCAATCTGCCGATTACTCTAAATTCAGAAAACCCAATTTTAATTATGGTTACACACCCAAAACGAATTTTCATATACACACACTATGATATGAATTGATTATCATCAATTGAGGAATCACAACAATTAACCACTTGTCTGGAATTGTTCGTAGAGTCTAATCCGTTGGTGTAGTCCCTTAATTTGGCTCCAAACATCCTTAATTGGCTCTTGATTTGCTTTCCCCCAAATTCCCTCTCAAGCCCTAGGTTAAGAATTTGTGTTAACTGTCGTTCCACACTTCCCCCAATTAGGTTTAAACTCCAAACCCGTTTTTGGCCACACGGGCCTAATTAAAATGGCCCGAATCACTCTGTGTGGGCCCGACTATGCCCAAAAATACCCCGAGACCCAATTTCTACCCCGAGCACTCTTTTCTGACTACCTCGACCCATCCGGACTCAACCGCGCACTCAGAATTGTCATCCGAAATACTTTTTGTCATTTTCAAATTTTGACATCAAAATGCGACACACATTAGTTCGGACAATTAAACTTAAAGTCGCCAATTATAAATAATTCTTCCCACTCAAATAAATTCTTTAAATCATAAATTTAGGTTTCTCCGATTTAAATATTTTTATAACTCCCAAAAATAATTAAATATTAAATCCTCAAAATTACGGGGTGTTACATACTCCCCCCCTTACAAAGGAATTTCGTCCTCGAAATTAAGATGAGCGTAATGTTCCAAGCTTCGGATATCACTCTCTAGTCATGTGCCTCTAAGCCCTCTAGATCTATCTCATCCGCTTATAACCAACATTACACAAGTATGTATTTAAATTAATCAGGGCGCCCATACACCCTATACCCGTGCTTAACCGTACAAAATTTTCCTTAATTAACCCGGGTGCCCATACACCCTATCCCTGTGCTTTACCGCATGACAGTTACCCGACTATGTTAGTCGTAAATCGTAATATAACTTCGAACCCGTAGTCATATCACACACACACACACACACACACACACACACACATATATATATATATATATATATATATATATATATATATATATATATATATATATATATATATATATATATATATATATATATATATATATATTACGAAGACTACCCAACAAAAAACTTCCATATGATTGAGT
The DNA here is from genome assembly GCA_949130495.1 of Sambucus nigra. Lineage (NCBI taxonomy): Eukaryota > Viridiplantae > Streptophyta > Magnoliopsida > Dipsacales > Adoxaceae > Sambucus > Sambucus nigra. Next base: position 491,447,041 of record OX422209.1, on the reverse strand, counting down.
CTCACAATAAAACAATAAAAAAATATACATTCGTGTATTGCCCATGCCTGAAGGCACGAAGAAAATTTCTAGAGTAGGTAATTGCGAAATGATAAAAAAATTTCCAAAGTATGTAACTGCAAGACGCCAAAACATTTGTTCCCGGACAAAGATAAGTGTAATTTAAAAAAATTATCCATAATATCATTTATTTATAGGAATATCCACCATGTTTAAAAAATAATAAATAGTCTAACAACTTATGCGCAGAGTTTAATCAACTACCAAATGACACAATCAGAATACATAAAAAAATTGGCAAAAAGACCTTACACGAAACAAATTCGGTAGCGAAATACCGAATTCTGACATTAAAGTTGATTTTGACCGTTTAAACATCACCAAAAGTAGACCGAAATGTTTTTAGCTAGGCACGGACGATACGAATTCAATGGCGCTAGAATCACCTAATTTCGATTTACGGTTAAAAAGTTATGGCATTTTTCCCCAAACATGCCATTTTAACTTCAATTTATTAAAGAGAGCACTGTGAGAATCAATTTGAAACAGAGCTGTGAGCACTATATGCATCTTTGAAATAGATCTGACTATCAATTTTAAATAGAACAGAACAAAACATCAATCTAAAATAGTATATACCATAACAAAATTTGAAATAAAACATAATAGATTGACATCACCCACTAATCTTCTAATGTACTTCACACAACCATCAACCACTAAGAAAGAGATTTAAAATCATTATATACGAAATATAAAAGATATTAAAAAGTATTTATATGTAGTATACTTGTCAATAAATCTTTCAAATATATAAAAAGACAGTAACAGAAGTTTTAGACCATGATTTTTCACCTATTCTGATGGAGATATTAGCACCACATTGTTAGATTTCCCTTTAACTTCAAGTGTCAGCTTGCTGCTGCGAATACCCGGGATAGATGAGGAGATCTACTGTGAATACCTTGATAATACCCGAGAGTGATGAGGTGCGCTGTGGCTTGCTGTTACAAATCGCTGCTGCTTTGAATGTTTGCCGAGGCCTGCTGCTGCTGCTGGGAATTGCTGCTACTACTTTATACGTTGTGAATACTGTTTATACACATTGAATAGAAAAAACATACGTTGTGAATGTTTTTTTTATACATTTTGCATTTGTTTTTTGGATGAGAAAAATAGCAAAAAATGACCAAATGCTCGATAGATGGTGTAATTGAACCACCAATTTGAAAAATAATCGCAAGAAAAAGAACAATAACAATCCTTATGCATATTTGTTATTGTGAGATTTCAGTTGATGTTATACAAAAATAGCTAAAAAGGTTTCATGTACATTTTAGTATGAACGAAGTTTTTTTTCCTTGTTTTTCCAAATAAAGAAACATAAAAAAGATTCAAATAAAATAAATAGAGGAAACCTCATCTTCAAGTACAAAAGTTGGAGAATCTGCGAGCATCTATGTCCGAACCTTAAACACATAACTCCTAGAGAATCTAGGAGTATCTATGTCCAAACCTTCAAGTACCAGAAAATTTGCTAGTACTTCTCCGACTACCAGAAAATTTACTTTCTCCTCCCACATTTGCATGGACGCTGCCAACGTCAATTACCTATGCTGAATGAATCCTTGAGTGGTTTAGAAACCCTAAACTCGGGAAAGCTATTTTAATAAATACATTCTCATTAGGATTAGGATCAAAAAACCATTTTCTTGGATTGAAGTTTACAAATTAAGCACTGCATCCTCTGAACAACTCTGAAAATTGCAAATCTTCGACTATCACCACTTCCACATCAATCCAACGAAACACCAACATTATATAAGGTATGTGCATCTGACAAAATGAAGCATTAATTTTGTTCTTAATGAAGAGTCAATGAAGAAATTCCATATCAATCATAGAGCAAAAAACATCAACTATACTCACAAAAATAACATTTTGCGTCATGTCGCCTTCGTGGATAAATGGTTCTAGTTGTGGATGGAATGTTTTATTCGTGTATAAATGGTACAAAGTAAATACATGCCCCAACCATATGTAGTATGAAAAGTAATATAAAATAACAAGTAAGCCGACATATGAGTTGTTCACCTGGTAAACTAACATGTATGAAAAGTTATATAAACTAATAGAGAAATTTAGTTTATGTGTTTGCTCAGCTTGTCTAAAAGTTATATAAACTAATAGTTAAACTAACAGGTGTTAAAAGTTATATAAACTAATAAAGAAATTTAATTTATGTGTTTTTTTACCTAGTTTAAAAGTTAAATAAACTAACAGATAAATTAACAGGTATTAAAAGTTATATAAACTAATAGAGAAATTTATTTTGTGTTTTCTCACCCGATTTAGCAGATATCCCCTGTTTAAAATTTAATTCGGATTCTCTTGAACCTGATGATGGGACATAGTTTCAGATGCAAGAAACTTTCCATAAGCATGTACTATCTCTACAACTTGATCAATGTGTGGCCAAGTAAATTTCTTAACCTCTTGGTAATGAAAATCTACTAATTCTTCTACTTTTATGGGGAGTTACAGTGCTCTTAAATGCCTTATAGACCTCAGTAGTTTTCGTATTTAGTGATTTCACACGTGAATCCACATAAGGGGTTATCAAGAACCAATGATATTTTATGCCTGGGACCATTTTAGTGATTTCACACGTGAATCCACATATCGATGGGAGGTTCATGTTTCCATGTTCTCGCCAATGAGTTTCCACAAATGACTGACAACAGTATAAATGCACTGCAAGCCAATGTGGTACACATACATCACAAACCTCTGTTAAGATACAAATTGTGACCAGATCTAAAAATTTAACACCATTTCGAAAACTATGGTTATAAGAGGGCTAAACGACTTACAGTTATACAAAATATGGACTGATGACCAGGGCAGTTGCAACTTCATATTTGTTGACTAAGGAACGACAACCTCAAGATGAAGAAATGGTTAACCCTCAATTAACATCATCAAATAATTATGCTGCTTCTGGATCTATGGGACCATTCTTTGCAGTCATCTCCATTTTGGCAGTTCACGCAATTTTTTGTGTGTATTGAGTAGGATTTTCCATCGAAGCAAGGCATCGATGCCTTTGGAAAATATCAAACATGGAGGCTATTGCATATTTATCTCTTTTTCAAATTCACAAACTCCCGCATACCTAAAAAAAATACTGATGCATAAATAATCAAAAGCATGCACGTTGTTAAGAATAATCCCATGTTAAAAAAGCATAAATAGAGGTGGATAAAGTCAATTAAGAATAAACATAAAAACCATAAAAAAAAGAAAAACTAATAGAGATGGATAACAAAACAAAGGAATTTGTACAATTTAAGCAATTTGATAATGCGTGATGAGTATGATATAATGGTATGTATTATTTAAATAATTTCATAATGCATCATTAATGAATTAAAATGGTCTTAGCAGGATCAAATTGCATACATATGATATTGAACAGAGACCACTGCTTGACAGAGTTACAATGCAACAAACTCACGAAACTCAATTGAATCCTTAATTATATATAATTGATCCATAGAAATCATGGTGTGTATCAAAAGCACCAATGAAAATTCTGATATATAATTATAAAACTAATCAAAATGTGCGGTAAAGGTGTGGCGATTTCAAAAATTAAGGCATGGGTGCAGCGAAATCACCAAGCACCAAGCCTATGATTCCACATATGTTTCATTTGAGCCCACATCTCCAAAACATCATATTCACCTGCAAGGTAACAAAAGAAGAGAATTTACATGTACAATAGAGCAAAAAGTATAAAAATAAAAAAAAATGAAAAAATTGAATGTAATAAATAAAATAAGCATGATAATAAAATATCGTAGAAAATATTATGTTTTACTCTGAATTACATGTCAATTTGCACACAGTGCAGAATGAAATCACTAAGTTCAAATCAATGAAGGAAGAAAGAAAAAATATATGTACACAATACAAACTAAAATATGTTAACAAGAATGTGGTGGTGGGTCATGGTCCTAAGCCACGACATCGTCGAATACTAAGAGTTGATCATATAAAGGTGAAAAGGTAATGAATACCTTACAAATAACTCTTTGAATCACCTTGCAAATAAGACTTACCATTAGCATTGCAGAACAAAAGGGAAATTTGAACAAAAACTCTCAAACTAAACATGTTACTCCACACCTTGCAATCGTGGAATTACATCCAAAAACCATCTAATGAATGTATCTAGAAACCCAACAATTGAAAATCAATAAAAACACAAAAAATGAACCATAAAAGGATATCACCATTACTCTTATCATAGATAAGTTGTGAACGTGATTAGAGCAATTAGATTACTTCTTGTCTCCTTCTTTAAAATAGAAAACTAAATGATTAAGGTGTTAAACATAAGATGCACATTCCAATTATTTGTTAAGATTTGGCACATTAGAACTGGTCATAAAGTAAAACTGATAAAATAAAATGATAACTAATTGACCTGAAATTGAAACGACGTGTCATGTTCCTGTCGTGATTTTTTTACAGTAAATCATGTTATTGTGTTGCATCATATTAACATGTTGTGTTGTTTTATTCATGTTTTGTCTAGGTGTAGTAATTATTAATTAATCATATTGTTTTTTCAATCAACTGGATAAATTGCACAAATGTGGATAGAAACATATAAATTCCATCGCATCAAGTGCAAAAATTTTGCTTCGCCGCTAAAAGAGAACCAAAACAGGGCAATATAGATTTTTTCAAGTACAAAATGAATTAGATCTATATATTTTCTCACATTCTTGCAACTAATCAAGTTCCATCCACCTAGTGGGAATATGAAACCCCCCAATAGTGATTCTTTATTGCTCTTCACATCTGCAAATACATATTGAAAGAGAGAAGACATAAAAGTACACACATTAAGCTTGAATCTAAAATTTCGGGATATTTCTATGAATTTAAACTCCCAAATAAAATAAAAAAAGTACAGAGAACACACATAAACACAAAGTTAATTTAAATTGAAAAATAAACACAACAAATTTTAAAGAAAAAAGTATACCTGGTGAGGGGTGGATCTGTAAATCGAATAAATGCAATCACTTTATACGGGGCAACCAAAGACACTTCTCTAAAAATCTAAAATCCCTGAGGTTGGGTTTGTATTTTACAATATTCCAAGACCATTGAAGCCAAATCCCATTCTTAGAACTAAAATATACACATAGAGAGACAAATATTTACTTCCCTCTTTCAAACACCCAAGTTTTGACCACTAATCGATCAAGAATATGAAGAAAGAACCCTACAATGTTCATATTAAGTCACCGAAGAGATAGATAGTAAATAAGGCACCGAACGTCGACCTGACAATGCTTAGAATCACAATTTCCTTTCCCCTCCTCAAACGGTTGGAAATAAAATAGCACCAGATAAAGAAATCTCACAACAATAGTAACATCACACAAAAAATAAAAGAGGAAGAAAGATACCTTAACATCTCAGAGAGAGAGAGAGAGAGAGAGAGAGAGAGAGAGAGAGAGAGAGAGAGAACGGGTAAAGTGAAAGGGAGAGAATGAGAAGACGGCTAGGGTTTGGGCGAGTGTAAGGGAGAGAATGGGGGAAAATAATCTCAGCCCTCCATTTCGTGCCTTGTTGGCAACATCCTCACCCCTAATTAAGTTATCATCTTATTGAATAGTGTCAACTATCCTACTCCTTATTATATATATATATATATATATATACTGCCCGGGGTACCCAACCCATGTACTCACGACCAAACATCTCCCCACTTTCCAACGTTGCATTAAGTTTCATGTGTGGGATGTCTCACAAAGAGAAATCGAAACAAGGAACCCCCCGATACACTACTACCTAACATTGTCGGTCGTTGAGATCCGTTAGACCCTCAGTCCATAGCACGTACCCCTAAATACTTATCTTTTAACAGAAAAGTATATACACCTACCCTCATGCTACCAAAGACAACATAAAATACCGCGCCCTTACTATCACTAGTCCTTGTGCAAAATAAACCCCGTGATATCTCTCTTTGCTCGAACATAAATCCAACCACCCTGATTCACTTTAGTAAACACCCCTACTTACCCGAATAAAATGTGAGAACACAAGACCTCACTTTGTGTCTATCGCATCACACAATATAACATATATACACACATATACATAGGCTAAACACCCTCTCAGGTGATACCTAGTACCAATCATATCATGGTGTTGCGAACACCAAAACTTACACTCACTCTCCGCAAATATTCAAATCCATCGCTATCCAGTCGATATTTAGGAAAATTATCAACCCTACTCCCATAATTCTCAAAATTAGTAACCCCTCGCATAATTTAAACCTTATCTCGGTGTACACCTCCACTCTCCCATGGATAACACCAAATAATTTCGATACCCAACGAAAAGTTTTCTCTACCTACTATGGCTACCACAGCCATCGTTCCCACTAAATTCGACTTATCCGCGAACTCTAGTAAAATAATTCTTATATTTTGACACTCTTACTGTCACTCAAAGCATACCCCATGCCATAGGATAAAAGATAATTACGTTCATACTCTAGCGGCAATGGTTGATCCTCGGGTCTTTGAGCAACTTCCCCATGCCCGAACGCACCCATGACTTGTTGTAGTGGCTGTACATCTAGGAACTCATCTTGTAGTTGATCCATTCCATGCTTAGGACAATCCCTCTTCATGTGACCCGCTTCCCCACAAACGGAACACCTCTTAATAAATTCACCCTGCCACTGATCCCTTCCTTGCTGGCCTTGTCTGAATTCCTGGCCATCCTGCTGAAAGCCTCCAGCTCTAAATCGTTTGGCATGATTTCCTTGCCGAAAATCTTGCCCCTGATCTCCCCCTGTCTATTACTGGGATACCTCACCCGTACTTTTCCCTCATGCTTAATACGATTGGTTGGTTTCCACTCCCCTCTTGCTTCCTTTCACGTGGAAGCGATATTCCTGACAGTGCAGGAGTGTTGCGTTAACGACATATGTATAAGCTACTAACGCGGGATTACCAATCAAATATTGTCCGATCCTCCAGACCAACCCATCCATGAACCTTGCCTTCTTTCTTTCTTGATTGCTTACCTCATCCGGTACAAAATTGGCCAAACGAGTGAATTCTTCCTCATAATCGGCCACTGAACGACCCCCTTGTCTTACCTCTCTAAATTTCCTCGTCATTTCAGTCTCAACGGCTGGTGGAAAATACTTGCGGTCGAACCGCACCTAAAACTCGCCAATAGTTACTATATCCCTTTCCTCAATATTGGTGATCGACTCCCACCACTGTAGCGCTACTCCCACTAAACTAAAAGTGGATAGAATTTGCTTCTGCACCTCATTGCAATCTATCATCCGTAGGTGAAGCTGAATATCTCTCTTCCACTGACATGCCAGTACCACATCTGAACCCCCTCGAAACTCTGGTGGATGGCCCTTTTGAAAGACCTCTTGTACTTGCTGCCACCCGGACAGCCCCGCGTGAGCTTGAACATCTGGCGCCACTAACACTTATGGCAAATCTCATGGAAAGTACCTTTCCATAGCGATCATCATTGCTTTAACTGCCTGATCCACTAATTCAGCTACCCGTTCTGCCGAAATCATCTATGTCAGTTGCTGCGGTAACTCTTGCTCCTGATGAGCCTCTCTAGTATCATCTCCCCCTGCTGCCCTAGCTGCTCTCTCTCTCCTGGGTGGCATCTGAAATGATAATGAAATCGTATGAGTTCACCCTCAAATAAAATAAATGGCAAAAGAACGTAAATGCGCATACGTATAAGAATATAACAATCCTATGATAGGGCTCTATATCAAAGATTACTAAGCCGAAACGTGAAAAGTCACACAGATCCTAAGGACACTAGAACCTGATTCTCTGATACCATCTATGACACCCCGCCTAATAAAATATCGGGTGATCAGTCCTATACCAAATTAATACAGGAATCCCAGTTGGTTCATCCTTAACATCACTGTAAAAAACTTTTTAAAACTTACTAGCCACCTAGTATTCCAAAAGCTGGTGCCAAATTTTAACTTTTTAATTAAACAAAACAGTACATGCGGAAATAAATATAAACCATTCACACAACTGAATAAAACTCAACTGAATAATTAATTAAATAATTTGCTGAATAAACCATCGGCCACGAAAGCGAATAATCCAATACAACCATCCAACACCTGAATAAATACATCTAAAAATTGTACTGAGAAGACTAGGCGACAAGCCCTAAATAAAACTGAAACTGATAAATGATTCCTACTCTAGGAATGAATAAACAATGCGTCTAATCCAAACTCCTGCTAGCATCCACATATGCCGCAGCTCCGTGTCCCTGAAATAGAATATCAATCCTGGCATCCCTGTGACTGGACACCTAAAAGGTTTTGAAAATAGTTTTATAGCAAGGGTTAGAACCCAAAACATTTTGAAAATATTTAGCAAGTGAATTAACTGCAGTAATTTAAAATGCATGTATGTGCGTCATATCTAAGTTAGTGTCGCACTCTCTTGAGGACATTCTCACCCTCCACTATTAAGCACACCTAACGGTTACCTTAACCCCACCTAGTTGTACTACCCCGTCCAACTAGTCCTGGTATAACCTTCACTTGCCATACTACTCTAACCCGAGTATAATTATTCATGAATTATAAGTTGTCTCACCAATTACAGAATTAATTCCTTCTTAAATAACAACATATAATTGTGTCACAAGTTATATAGAGTAAATACATCACACATTGTATTATTACGAGCATGTAATATTTAATACCATTATATACGTACCTTTACTAAAATATCCACACATATATCATACGTATATCCATCCCTCCGAGTATACCCTCTCCGGATGATTCCCTCTAAAGTGCTATCTCACTAGGTGTGCTCACATAACCTAGTTACCCAAGTTGGAATCGCTCACCAACCTGGCCTAAAACATAAACGAAGTGGAGGCGGTCATATTCATTCCCTGAAAGTGATATAAACCCCTCACCCATAAACCAGACGCTTTGACCTGGGGATATACTCACCCTACTCCTCAAGCTAGGGGATTCACCTACATCGCGCAACCTCCCTTGATAGCACAAGAGTATATAAATTAAATAAATATCTAATCACTGATATTTGATATCACACACAATAAATATACATACATATACTATCATTACACGGTATATATATAATATAAACCCCGACTTTACCGTGTACTTAAGGATCCGTAACACTAGCCTGAAATTTTCCGAGTCTCTGTCCTGATTCACTTAATTAATTTTCTAACGTAATAATTTATCATCTTCCCGAGTCTATGGTCTGAGTATAATATATTTAATTCACACCTCAATTAATATAATATTTTCCCCGAGTCTACGGTCCGACTCTAATAAAAATACTCTACACATAAATTTATACAAAATTTCCCCAAGTCTATGATTCGACTCTCATTTAGTTAATTAATACTAAGCCGAGTCTGTGGCTCGACTCTGATTTAATTAATTTACACAATTATTAATTAATACCAAGACGAGTTTGTGGTCCGACTCTCATTTAATTAATTTACACATTAATTAATTAATACCAATTCGAGTATGTGATCCGACTCTTATTTAATTAATTTACACATTAATTAATTAATAGCAATCCGAGTCTGTGGTCTGACTCTCATTTAATTAATTTACACATTAATTAATTAATACTAAGCCGAGTCTGTGGTCCGACTCTCATTTAATTAATTTACACATTAATTAATTAATACCAATTCGAGTATGTGTTCCGACTCCCATTTAATTAATTTACATATTAATTAATTAATACTAAGCCGACTCTCATTTAATTAATTTACACATTAATTAATTAATACCAATCCGAGTCTGTGGTCCGAATCTCATTTAATTAATTTCACATTAATTAATTTATTACCTTCCCGAGTTTACAGTCCGACTCTAATTTAATTAATTAACACTTCAATTAATTTATTACTTGGTGTCGCCCAACCATTACATCCGAACTCGCTCACTTGGCCCATAACTTAATATTTTCCCGAGCCTATATTTTTCCCTATAACTAATTTTTATTTCACCTCAATTCCTTTAATAATGTAGTGTCACCCAACTACTATACCTGAATATTTTTCCTCAGCCCAAAACCAATACTTATGAATTATTTTCCGAAATTCGTTCATCTCATGAGATACAATTTTCACCCTCCTAAACCCAATTATATCACCCTATAATTGTTAAGGAATATATACCACGTATGAATTTATCACTACATAGCACGTGGGGGGAAAATCCAAACTAAAATTTCTCTTTATACATAAAACTGGCGAAACTGTTAAAATCTTGGGACCATCGATCCCCCTGGGTCGATGGATCGATCAAACAGGTGATCGTCTTCTCCGGCTTGCTGTTTTATCCATTAACGAACCTTCAATATTTTGTTTCTTCCCAAACCCTTATCCAAATCCCAACCAACGTATTTTCCACACAAGAAAAGGTTCTAAACACCCTAGAGACCTTAATCCATCAACAAATTTATACAAAACCCTAAGTATATTCGATTTGAGTTTTTCACCCGGGTCTCGTTCTACCAAATCCGACCCACCATATTCATTCCATTTAATCACTAATACATATTGTAATCCACTCTACAATTTAATCTTAACAATCCCAAATCAAAAGTTAACATTTATTGAGTAATTCAATCTGCCCATTACTCTAAATTCAGAAAACTCAATTTTAATTATGGTTACACACCTAAAACGAATTTTCATATACACACACTATGATATGAATTGATTATCATCTATTTAGGAATCACAACAGTTAACCACTTGCCTGGAATTGTTCATAGAGTCTGATCCGTTGGTGTAGTCCCTTAATTTGGCTCCAAAAATCCTTAATTGGCTCTTGATTTGCTTTCCCCTAAATTCCCTCTCAAGCCCTAGGTTAAGAATTTATGTTAACTGTCGTTCCACACTTCCCCCAATTAGGTTTAAACTCCAAATCCCATTTTTGGCCACATGGGCCTAATTAAAATGGCCCGAATCACTCAGTGTGGGCCCGGTTATGCCCAAAAATAACCCGAGACCCAATTACTACTCTCGGGCACTCTTTTCTGACTACCTTGACCCATCCGGACTCAACCGCGCACTTAGACTTGTCATCCGAAATACTTTTTGTCATTTCCAAATTCCGACCTCAAAATGCGACACACATTAATTCGGATAATTAAACTTAATGTCGCCAATTATAAATAATTCTTCCCACTCAAATAAATTATCTAAACCATAAATTTAATTTTCTCCAATTTAAATATTTTTATAAGTCCTAAAAATAATTAAATATTAAATCCTCAAAATTACGGCGTATTATAGGTACCTGCCTCTATTTGCAAATATGATGTGAAGTTTCAATTTGTCTCTTCCTCGATAGTTTTTGAGTGCTTTGAGGCTTCTTAATATAAGTCTTATTTTGCAATGAATTTGTGACAACCCGCCTATTAAAATAAGAGGTGGCCAGCCCAATACTCTAATAATTACTAGAATCATAGATGGTCCATTCTTAGCATCACTGTCATTAAAACAATAATGCGACATAACCACCAATTATTTCAAAAAAAAGGAGTATCAAAATTTAAACTTATAGGGTTAAGAAAAATCCATTAAACAATACCATTTGAAAAGAAGGTGGATATAAAAAACAAATGAATAACTAAACAACAATAATGCACAATATAATAACCGAATAAGCTGTCGATTAATAGACCAATACAAATAGGTTACATCGAGTATTAAGATTAAATATCACATTATATTAAACAGATATAAAACCTGGGTAACACACCCGAATATGTAAACTTATCATAGCTAGAGTACAAAGAAATATAAGCGTCTACAACGAATATCCTACAACATTCGCAATATGTCATAGTCCCAGGACAACGGTGATGGAGAGATCAATACGGGCGTCCTTACGGTGGAGCACCTGGGCGAATAAAGAATTCATGCAAAACAAAGAGATATAGACGGGTCAGGGCCCAGTTTGATAGGATTACCATATGAATAAATTGCGTGAACGTTATGAATATTTTATCATCAATCATAAACTTATCTCGCTCTCCCAAATAATGATAAAAATTCTCACCTCTCAATCTTAAAGCACAACCTAGCGCAATAACAACGACAATACTCGATGTTCGTATACACATGAGACAAATATCTAAGTTTCATTTACTGAATTCTCATTATAGTTTTACACAACTTAATTGCACAATTCCTTTTTTTCTCTTTAGGAAACATAATTAAAGAAATTTATTTCACAAAATGCTTTACCAATCCAGTTTTTATACCATTTAACTTCACAGTTCCCTTTTTCTCTCTAGGAAACATAGTCAACGCAGTTTATCTCACAAATTGCTTTATCATCATTACAAGTTCCACTTTATTAAGAATAGTTATTATGACATCATATAATGATTCTAAGACCGTCCTTCCGAGTTTCCCCACTGGATGTACCCCTAAATGGTTATCATCTTCCAGAGCCTATCGCATAAGACAACCTAGGTATCTTATAACGTAAAGTCTGGAAGCGTCCATATACCTTCGATAGTGAGTCGTAACCACACTCAAAATTACCCCACTTCGAACAATAATCACATAATAATAACCGGTCCTATGGCCGAGGACTATATTCACCCTGCATCCACTAGCCAGGGGACTTCACCTCATGCGCGTAACTTCCCATATGATAGCGATTTAGAGAGGTGTGTATATGAAAATTATCATTTACAAGTTTTTTTCTCATTTAAAACATCCATTTTTTCCATTGTCAAAATCATTTGTACTTAACAATTTAGTGCCAATTTAAAATATGCATTTCTTATTCACGAAGTCATATTTTTATAATGATATAGGCAACAAGGTACAATTATCCTCACACTAGTCTCCAAGAGTTCAAAGTAATACCATAATCCATCAATGGTAATTTTACTCAATACTAGTCTCCCAAAATCCTAAACCATATCACTTAATTCTCCCATAATCCGAAGCTAGCTCACTAAATGAAACAATGCTAACGCCTATTGAATAGCCCCCGAATTAAGCCCACTTTACCCCCACACTAATATAAGGTAATAAAATCCCTAACATAAACCTCTAATAATCTTTATCACTTCCCAAGAGAATGTTCCTAAGCCTTAAACCAAAAAGAAAAGGGCTAAAAACTACTTGGAAAAATCCTATAAAACAACAGGGTTTTCAAATCGATTCGCCCTTGATAGCGAATCGATTCACCCAAAAATGAATCGATTTGGATAAGAGAACCAACCTCCTGTCTCATCCCGAATCGATTCGGCCTTAACCCGAATCGATTCGGCTCCCCATACCTGTAGCCTCCCCTATAGGAGAATCGATTCGCTTGGGAGACGAATCGATTCGGCCCGACAGAAATGCCCAGTTTGGGGCTACGGGTTATGAACCTTAAATTACATCATCAACTAATAAATTACCCAATTCGTTCCTACCCAACAACTAACTAATATTTTCAACTCAAATCAAATTTAAATCAAAGATTAAGGGTTTGAATACTAAAATCATGAAAAACCCATTAATGGTTAAAACTCCCAAAACACAACTATATATGCAGATTATTCACATTAAATCATACACTAGCAAGTTAGAAACTTACCTCAAGTTTGTAGTCTCCGATTCTCTTCCCGTAGAAATGATTTCCCGCTCCAAATCTCCAATTCTCTCTCTTTTCTCCCATTTTCTCCTAAGCTCTCTCTCTCTTTCTTCTCTCTAACTCTCGCTCTCTCTAAGTTTCAAACATATGAATGAGAAATAAGAGGATTGGAAGACATAATTGGGCACTTAATAATAATTCCAATCTTTAAATGTTAATACACCATTAAAATGACTCGTAACTACATAATTGAGCCATAACTTGTAAAAAGTGCCAGAATCTCCAAAAATACAATATTGCACTTATTTTGACATTCTCGAACATTTCAGGACTAACCGTGCCCTCTAAATTGGCATCCGGAATCACATAAATTATTTCATGTTTCAATATCATATTAATTCATTAATAATGATCCAATTGAAATATATGCCATAACCGTCGCTTAAAGCACCACGATGCAATCAAACATAACATAATGCTATTTACCTCTTCTTCATGGTAAATATGCAAAACTCAGTAAATATCATCTCTTAATTCACTTAAAATAATATTTACACCAACTCCCATTATTTATATAATTACCCCTCATGGCAGAATTATATAAAATCAATTACTCAAAAGTAAGGGTTATTACACACCCCCCCCCCCCCCCCCTAAAAGGGAATTTTACCCTTAAAATTCAGGCGTTTCTCACAAGAAGACTAAAAGTATATTTCTCAAATATCATTCTATCGTTCCCAAGTAAATCGTCTATACTCTCCATGATCTAAAATTAATAGCCGTTTGTTCCTCACATGAACTATCGGGCCTACTTTCGGTGCAAACTTATTTTTTCTTCATAAAGCGTGTTATCTCCTTCAAAAAAAAAATGCCCGTATTAAATTTGATTTTCCACCTCAAATTTGACAAGACTCCTATTCTCATTGACATAACCCTTCTAACAATCTTAGGCAATTCGTTTTCAGTTCCAAATGATCTCAATCGTCGAAAAGATGTATTGGATTATTCTAGGTCCAAGAAGTTTATTATCTCCTACTTCCAATCAACAAGCATGTGATCTATGCGGCCTGCTACACAACACAACCTACGGTGCCATACCCCTCATGAATTAGTACGAATTATTGTTTACCAATTCGACCAAAAGAATGTTTTGCTTCCATTCACCAAAAAGTAAATATGTACATCAAAAATATGTCTTGGTACTCAACCTTAACCGGTCCCTATTGTTTCCTGGAAACTTCTTTAGAAATGGGACATAAGAACCTTGTCTCGGTCTGACACTACATTGATAGGTACCCCATATTGTTTCATAAACTCGATATTATCCTCCATTCGTACACATGACCGCTTTACAACATCGACAATCTAGTGATAAAATCCATGGATATACTCTCTCATTCTCGCACCGGTATTTCTAATGGTCGCTACAATCTAAGATGTTGCCTATAGTCCACCTTCACCAATTAGAAAGTGGTGCATAGGGAGACAAACTCAAAAGTTTCCTTTCCCTATTCTTCCACAACTCTCATCTTAACAGTAGGCGTTACTGTCGATACTGATATAAATGCCTTAGTGATAGTATCTTTCTAGTTAAGCTCCTTCCACTTGGCTTTTCCTGCCATTATTAGTTCCTCCCACGGGTTTTCTACTCAGTATCCAGTATCACCTTTGCTTTTCCTCGGTGATAATAAAAGTCAAATTGATAGCCCATCAAGAAATTCAACCACCAATTTCACCGCACAATTTGTTCTTTCTGTGAGAGCAAACGTGGTATCACTTGTGGTCCGTGAAAATACTTAATTCCCCTCTCAGGAGATAGTGCCTCTACATCTTTTAGGCGAACATTATTTCGGCATGCTCTTAGTCTTACATGGGATAATTCTCCTTATAGGGTTCAAGACACAAGATATATACGCAATGATCCCATGTTCCTGAGGTAATACACCGCTCTATTTTTACGGAGACGCGTCTACAATAATTAAACAGTTTACTCCCAAACTTGGAACTACTAATTTATGAGTAGGAGTCAACTTGTCCTTCAGCAAATCAAAAGCTAAGTCGTAGAGGTAACAGTTTCTCTAAAAATGGGCCTCACATTTTTCTCGGGCTGGCGGCCCAAGTTACCCAAAATTCCATATTTCTTATTCCTAGGAACCCAATCCATTTTAAAATTAGCCCACCAACCTTCTCTTGGTTACCGCACTACGACATTTCTAAAACAACACCATATGCACCATAGGCCTTACATCCTAATAATCTTAAGGTTAAAGCGTTTCCCTAAATACGAGAAATAAGTACTATACTAACTATGTCCTAGCTCCCAAGACCTTTCTCAACTTCCGACATTCTCTCGATTTCATGCGTGGGTCGTGTCGCAAAGGGAAATCCAGACAAGGAACCCTCCCATTACACTACTAACTCGCTTCGTCAGTCATTAAGATATAACGGCCTAAGGCACCCAAATCAAGACCACTAAAAATCCTAGCTCATAACCCTACTAACGCACATCTATTTCTATGTCCCACCGTTTCGACAAAATAGAAATCTAACTAATCAGGGAGTCTATTTTCTACAAAGTTGTACGAATCCTCTACCCCACTATATATATACACGTCCTCTTTAATTTGCCTTTTTAATCACAGTCTAGCTATAAGCCTTAATTCGACTTTTTTATCTTTATCTCGCCCGCATCTAACAGGTAAGAGAACTATTTCCAGTGTTTCTACACCACACATTAACGTTTATCCCTTTAATCAATCGCGTGACTCTCAGCTAATCCCACCAAGCCCAACATCCTAACATAAAGTAACATGTCTCCATTACCAACGTCGTTAAGGTTCATGTGTGGAGATATGGTAACACAAAACAAGTAAATAACAATTCATACGTACATTGAACCATCCCTATATGGTCTCAATTATAAAATAATTAGTTCCACTCTGGAATCGTAGATATGAAAATCTCACAATCATAAGCATGTTATATCTCAAATCAGAATATTTTATATCGTATAACACAGATAAAACGAGTAGCACGACCCAAACAAAAAGTTTAAATATCATCATCCATTCACAATAAATGATAAGATAGAACCTCATCACCACGGAAAATATATATATATATCCTCTATATTAATATAGATACTATCACAAAGATCTAATTACACACCCGATTATAGGGTTAATAAAATACTGAGGATCAATCTTCCCCACGAAACACACTACCCTTATCCGAAGAAAAACTCACAACAACACTCTTGCCAATTACCCTGGCTGCTCCAAAGAGTTCCCAGATACAACACCTTTGCTCCATCTCACAAAAGCTATTCCAGTCAATAACCTATCTATTCCCTCTATTATTGTCCTTTAACTCCTACTAGACAATACCAAAGTATGTGGTTCTACCATCCTTATCACAATCTTTCCCCTCAAAGTTTCCTTAACTCCTTCAGCAAAGGAAAACCTACTACCGGCCTCAACTTCCTTTACTGTTGACCTCTGACCGATCATCTTGGGAATACTTGAAAAATTGACTTCTCTTTAGTTCTAATATATCAAAAGAACTCGCTATAAGAACCCTCCATAAAGTTTCTCTACGAGCAAAACATCCAGCTCCTTCAAATATGGGGACTACCATTCTTACTATTTCAACATTACTCCAACCGGTAGAAAAATTTTCCTCAAATTTTCACATTTGGATATTCCTACACCCCTCTCCAAACTAAAGCTTATGAGCCCAATACTTCCACTAAATAAAGCAACACTGCCTCCGCATGACTTAACTTCAACGTATGGTCCCTATCAAGGACGTTTCAAATATTTTCCTATTTAACTTTACTGAGTAATCCAAGTTTAGTACTACTCTCTTATTGAATAAGTACTTGGGAAATTATATCTACTATATCCTTGTACGCATTGTACCAATCTAGGAAAATTCCATAGAGGGCTTAACCTCCAATACTGTCCTTATCACTGACTTCGATTTACAATATTAACTAATCCACGTCTCTTGGTACCCTCATAACGGCCTTCCTTGGTCGCCCTTCTCCAATCAGCACATGAATCTCTAGCGATCGCGCAAAAGATTTACTATAATCGTACATTTTGACATGAGAATGAAATCTCACAAGAGAAATCAATACCCTTAATCCTAAGGCTCTACATCAAATCAAAAGCAACGCTGAAAGCATAGTATTCGCACAGATTCCTAAGGACATTAGAACCTGATGTTCTGATACCATCTGTGACAACCCGCCTATTAAAATAAGAGGTGGTCAGCCCGATACTCCAATAATTACAGGAATCATAGATGGTCCATTCTTAGCATCACTGTCATAAATATAATACGAGATAACCACCAATTATTTTAAGAAAACGGAGTGTCAAAATTTGAACTTATAGGGTTAAGAAAAATCCTTTAAACAATACCATTTGAAAAGAAGGTGGATATAAAAAACAAATGAATAACTGAACAACAATAGTGCACAATAAAATAACCGAATAAGCTGTCGGTTAACAGACCAATACAAATAGGTTACACCGAGTATTAAGATTAAATATCACATTATATTAAACAGATACAAAACTTGGGTAACACACCTGAATATGTAAACTGATCATAGCTAGAATATAAAGAAATCGAAGCATCTACAACGAATATCCTACATCATTCGCAATATGTCAAAGCTCCAGGTAAACGGTGATGGAGAGGTCAATACGGGCGTCCTTGCGGTGGAGCACCTGGGGGAATAAAAAATTCATGCAAAACAAAGAGATATAGATGGGTCAGGGATCGGTTTGATATGATCCCCATATGAATAAAATGCATGACAATTATGAATATTTTATCATCAATCATAAACTTATCTCGCTCTCACTAATAATGATAAAAATTCTCACCTCTCAATCTTAAAGCATAACCTAGCGCAATAACAATGATAATACTCGATGTTCATATACACATGAGATAAAATCTAAGTTTCATTTACTGAATTCTCATTTTAGTTTTACACAACTTAATTGCACAATTCCTTTTTTTGTCTTTAGGAAACATAATTAAAGCAATTTATTTCACAAAATGCTTTACCAATCCAGTTTTTATACCATTTAACTTCACAGTTCCCTTTTTCTCTCTAGGAAACATATTCAAAACAATTTATCTCACCAATTGCTTTATCATAATTGCAAGTTCCACTTTATTAAGAATAGTTTTAATCACATCATATAACGATTCTAAGACCGTCCTTTTGAGTTTCCCCATTGGACGCCCCCTAAATGGCTATCATCTTCCAGGACCTATCGCACAAGACAACTTGGGCATCCTATAATGCAACGTCGGGAAACGGCCATATACCTTCGACAGTGAGACTTAACCACAGCCTAAATTACCCCACTTCGAACAATAATCACACAATAATAACCGGTCCTATGGCCGAGGCCTATATTCACCCTGCATTGACTAGCTAGGGGACTTCACCTCATGCGTGTAACTTCCCATATGATAGCGATTTAGAGAGGTGTGCATATGGAAATTATCATTTACAAGTTTTTTTCTCATTTAAAACATCCATTTTTTCCATTCTCAAAATCATTTATACATAACAATTTAGTGCCAATTTAAAATATGCATTTCTTATTCATGAAGTCATATTTTAATAATGATATAGGCCACAAGGTACAATTATCCTCACACTAATCTCCAAGAGTTCAAAGTAATACCATAAGCCATCAATGGTAATTTTCCTCAATACTAGTCTCCCAAAATCCTATACCATATCACTTAATTCTCCCTTAGTCCGAAGCTAGCTCACTAAATGAAACAACGCTAACCCCTATTGAATAGCCCCCGACTTAAGCCCACTTTACCCCCACACTAATCTAAGGTAATAATCTCCCTAACATAAACTTCTAATACTCTTTATCACTTACTAAGAGGAGGTTCCCAAGCCTCAAACCTAAAAGAAAAGATCTAAAAACTAGTTGGAAAACTCCTATAAAACAGTAGGGTTTTGGAATCGATTCGCCCCTGATTGCAAATCGATTAGCCCAAAAATGAATCGATTCGGCTGAGGGAACCAACCTCCTGTCTCAGCCCGAATCGATTCGGCCTTAACCCAAATCAATTCGTCTCCCCAGACCTGTAGCCTCCCCTATAGGCTAATCGATTCGCTTGGGAGGCGAATCGATTCGGCCAGGCATAAATGCCCAGTTTAGGACTACAGGTTATGAACCCTCAATTTCCCCCAATCTCAAATTTTCCATCCAATCTCAACATCATCAACTAATAATTTACCCAATTCGTTCCTACCCAACAACTAACTAATACTTTCAACTCAAATGAAATTTAAATCAAAGATTAAGGGTTTAAACACTAAAATCATCAAAAATGCATCAATGGTTAGAACTCCAAAAACACAACTTTATATGCAGATTATTCACATTAAATCATACACTCGCAAGTTAGAAACTTGCCTCAGGTTTGTAGTCTCGAATTCTCTTTCCGTAGCAATGATTTCCCGCTCCAAATCTCCAATTCTCTCTCTTTTCTCCCATTTCTCCCAAGCTCTCTCTCTTTTCTCTGTAACTCTCTCTCTAAGTTTAAAACATATAAATGAGAAATAAGAGGGTTGGAAGACTTAATTGGGCACTTAACAATAATTGCCATCTTTAAATATTAATATACCATTATAATGACTCGTAACTACATAATTGAGTCATAACCTGTAAAAAGTGCCCGAAACTCCAAAAATACAATATGACACTTATTTTGACTTTCTCAAACGTTTCAGGATAACTGCGCCCTCTAAATTGGCATCCGAAATCACATAAATTATTTCATGTTTCAACATCATATTAATTCATTAATAATGATCCAATTGAAATATATGCCATAACCGTCGCTTAAAGCACCACAATGCAATCAAACATAACATAATGCTATTTACCTTTTCTTCACGGTAAATATGCAAAACTCAGTAAATATCATCTCTCAATTCACTTAAAATAATATTTACTCCAACTCCCATTATTTATGTAATTACCCCTCATGGCAGAATTATATAAAATTATATACTCAAAAGTAAGGGTTATTACAGAATTTTGGGTATTCACAGTTCCATTTACTTTTTGGATTATGCAAATTTATCTTAAGTGATGTTTAATAAGAAGAATGAAAATTATCAATTAGTTTGCTCATTCATATAGTTCACTAATTATAATATTCATGATATTTGTAGGTGATCTTCAATTATACATGCACGAGGGATATGTAACTAAACTTTCTTCGGTAGATCAAACTATTTTACCGTTGAAGACACGAACATTGTTTTCAATACTTTTGAGATTATTTTACCAAAAATGGTTTGTTGTGTACTAATATTTCGATCGCCAACGCCTCATCAGATAATTTTGACCATATCAAGACACACGTATAAGTTCTCCTACCAAATCGGCATTGACCATATATGATATGGGGTTCTTCCGCACAGTTTTTTATATCACAAGTTGTTATTTTAGTTTCGTTTGATGATTTCAAGCACGGTGGGTAGTCCAATAAATAAAGGAGAATATGTCCATTTTTTTTAAATTGATAATTTGTTTATTTGTGGCACAATGTGAATTATCTTTATGAGTATTATATATTTCATGTTATATGTGAATTTGTTCTACGAATTTAGACTATTTGAAGGTGGTTGTATTATTTGTTATTTTTTAAACAGGGTGGATAGTCCTATAAACAAAGGGAACTCTGCCCAATTTTTTTAAAAATCTTTACACATTTGTATTGTAAAAGAAATTTATAGCTTCAATTTAGACGATTCAATCCTTTAAAAACCTCCACTTATAATATATCGGACATTTATTAGTTATATTATACACAACTTTATACTTTTAAAATTATACGCTTGCCTTTATTGGAAATTTTCACCTAATCGCAATTAAGTACTTTCAAAAATTTAGAGTGTTCCGAAAAGGTAATTTCAAATTTTTTGTCGATTCGTGATTATGTACTTTGGAAATTTTCAGCGTGCCTTCAAGCACGGCCATTGAATTTTTTTGTCATTTTACGGTTAAGTACTTTTGATAACTTAAATTATAAACGACTTAAAACTTTGCTTTGTTGGGGAACGAAATTGTTTCTTTTTCGCAATTACGTACTTTGAAAATTTTTACCGTTTTGCGATTACGTAGTTTTTTGAAATTTTCGACGTGCCTTCAGGTACGGGGTTCACAATAGTTAGTGAAGACAAAGTATGAATATAGTAATATGTACCATGAGTCACTTGAGCAAAGTTGTATTATATGCTTTAGAAAATTTTTAATAACAATTTTTTTTATTTCACTTTGTTGTCGGGTAACAATTTTTTTTTCAATTACGTACTTTTTGTTTTGCAATTACCCACAAAATAAACACGACACAACATGAAATATTATTGTTTACCTATCTCAAACACGACCCAATGTTTTTTTAACCAAAAACGAACTTTACCAAAATAAACACGACATGAGATTTTATTGCCAATTGTGAACACTACCGTTTTGCAGGATAGTCTTATAAATAAATGATATTATGACCAATATTTTTAAAATTATATTTTATTTTGTCGAAGAATGAAATTTTTTTGCTTTTGTCATTACGCACTTCGAAAAATTACATGACATGAAAAATTGTCACTGTTTCGCGATTACGTACTTTGGAAATTTTCGTCTTGCCTTTAGGAACGGGCATACGCTAATATATATATATATATATATATATATATATATATATATATATATATATATATAGATGCTATAATAACATTGTAACAACTATAACTGTGGCTGTATTGCTTTTATAGCAGTTATAACTGTTGCTCAAATTACTCAACACTACACACATCGACATCCTATAAAATAGGGCACTCAGGTTTGATTGAATAATTAAGGCAATAAAAGGTACAAGAAAAATACAAAAGATTAGATATTCAACATGTAATGATGATTCTAGAAATAAGATACCCCTATTTTCATACAATTTAACATCACATTACACACAAAGTTTCACTCACACTACACACACTCACAGTTTCACGCGTGCACACACAATTTCACGCGTGCACACACAATTTCATGCATACACAGAAGACCACACAAAATTTCACACACTTCCAACGTTCACAAAAACTGGCCTTTGACAACAACTAAAAGTAACGAAAAGGACTAAAACCAAAAAGGGGAGTAAAACAATACTATTATACTTCATAGTTGAAGCTCAAAGAGTATGCTTTGAGAGGTTTTAGAAGTTTTAACAGATACTATATAGAATCTGGAGGGTAAACAATAGTAGTATAAAAGAAGTAGTCAATTAAAAAATATTGTCAGTGCTTGGGTCAACTGCCCTTGTGAAAAGTTGGGAAAATGTTGGATATATCGATATGCAGAAGCATGAAAGCAATAAATTAAACTCAATTTCACGAAGGCATGGAAATTCGGTGTATATAAATATTATATAAACTATTATATAAAAGGTTATATAACTGTTTATATAACAGTTATAAAACTTTTATATAACAGTTATAAAATTGTTATATAACAGTTACGTCTTCAACCAAATAGACATTTATACCTGCAGTCCTTAATGAGTTATGCTAGGTCCACTTTTTAAGTAAGCTTTGTACGCTAGAAGTCTTACTCGAGTTTAAGTCAATTAATCAGTCTGCTGATCCATCATTCTCTATTATGTGTGATCACTCACAGCAACAATCTTTTCTTCTGGAAGGAAATCCTATATCAATAGCAATTAACGCATTAATAAATGCCAATATGGTCGATAGTGTCACTTACATGCCCATAGAATCCATAAATAAATGCATCTTTCATATATAGATAAAATGACTGCCCAATTGTGGAACCAAAAGGGTTTCCCAGTTGTGGAACCAAAAGGGGCTCCCCACCACAGTGTTAAAAAAATGAACTAGCATTGATAGAAATGTGATTTTTCTACAAGAGCACAAGCCTTTAAATAAAATAAACTCAATCCAATCCTAAGCATGACAAAAGCAATAATTCCTAATTGTTTATAATGTAAGTTTATTTCTTAAATAAGTGTGAACCACATTAAATAAAATACTATTATTGTGAAAGTTATGATAGTTTAAGATCCTTCCATTTTTTGGTTAGACTCAAAATTTATGGTTTACATATAATTCTAAACTACTCAATAACATAATTGAAGAAAAAAAAGCTAGAAACCAAAGAAAATATGTTACTAATATGATAGTTATGAAGAGGAAAGAAATTTGAATTCGAATCAGAAACGGTATTACTAATATGATATGAATGAAGTAATAATTCGAATCTAAATCAGTATACCATCATTTTGGACTCTAACGGCATGCTACCAACTTCAAATTTTATCCCTTTGTAGCTCAGGGTGCAATATTCATACATCCCCCTATAAGGGGAAATAAATTATTCATATTGATAAGGCTACTTGTAAGACAAATCATTCCATATGAAATTCTTAAACTCACGAGTAACAACCTTGCTTAAACTAGCGAAATTATTAAATCATTTTGATTATATCTACACGTAATATAAAATGTGTGATTCTCTATCTTTCCTGGTCCCGCATGAAAAAAATCCTGCAACACTCCCCAAACCAACATATCTTAAACATAAATCATAAAAGTATACGAGTATAATAGATAGTCTGACCATGCATCAGTAAAAGAAAAAGAGTCACATTAACGCATTGAAGTCATATGAATCAACCTTGTTCCATTAGCACTGTAGGCCATTGTTGTGGACCATAGACCGGGAGCATCATAATCAACCCGAGATCCCAAATTATCATATAACCACACTTTTATCTTTCCACCCAGAGCTGTAGAAAATATAAAATGAAACAAAAGGCATATGTATGTCATCAAGAGCAGATGACCTCTCGAGAAAACAAAAAAAAAAACAAAATGATAAGCTTAAAAGTATCTAAGACTTGAAGTAATGGAATTGTTATTTGAATGTTTTCTTTATAATCAGAGCATACAGAGTTGATAAGAGCCTCGTGACCTTCAAAAGTGTACTATTTTGTATAAGTTACAGAATCCAAAACCTAAACACACCAAGTATAAGAAGAGGACTTACACATCAACCACTAATAAACAATAATAAATATAGTCTACAATTTGGCGAGTAAAAATGAAACACGGTTTATGCCAAACAAACCTTGATGGTCTTGTCATCCCCACAGGTTATCACAGAATGTTGCTTATTCGAATGAAAGAATGCATTGACACATTCAAGAGTGAGTTCACCATAGTTTGCAGCCCTAATTTCTAGGGTACGACTGGAGCAGTCCCTTCAGCTTAATCATTTCTTTTGATCCTATGTCCATCAGCTCATGGGCGTACTAAAATGAATTCTCATCCAATGAGGTTTTAATTTCAACAATGATACTAAAATAATAGGTTGTGCATCCATGAACACTCCATCTAATGGTTGTTTCCACTGAAGTAGTCGCCTGTTTAACATTCAACCTTGCCCTTTTTGTATTCTTAGCTTTGTCCGCCATACAAATTACGACAAACATCCCTTTAATATGTGTTGTACCTTGAATAGTTGCACTTGGTTGAGGGTGAAAGTACAAACTACATCCAATACCTTGAATAGTTGCATTCCATTATCTGTTGTATCCAAAACCTGCATAAATGTATAATAATCATAATAACAATAATGTAGAAAATGGGAAATACAATATTAATGAACAATTAAGTGTTGTATAAGATTTTCTAAGATTTTCTCTGATCTATCATGATTCAAAAACAACTGAGATGTGAGAATGATTCTGGCTTCAGTCAAAGAGACTTTTTATCATGGGGATAAAGTTATGAGGGCAAACTTCCAATAGTTAAGAATCCAATTACAAAACCATTAAATGAGACTTCTTATTTCGATCTAGCATGATCCAAATACACATGACCGTCCATAGACGTTGGTTTATAAGTTGTGGGAGTCTCACTGTACTCTATTCATATTTTAAGTAGGTTGTCCACTATCTTGTGACTATTTTCATTAAGTTGTCGACTATTTAATTTGTTGTTTCTATTTGTGAATTTAACATATACCTAATGCCCGAAAGAATATTCCCAATGATTATATTTTTTAAGAGGCTTCTTGGAATAGTACATCTGCCAAAACGGAGCTTTGTTTTGATTATTAGTGCTCATAAGTCTTCAAAATGTACACAGTGGTATAGTTCACATCTACCAAGTTTTCATTGCTAACACAGTGGTATAGTTCAATCATACGGTCTTATTAAAAATTAGAGAACAAGAACTTTTTTCTTTAGAATCAACAAGTTCTTACAATTACTCCAAGTCAGAAACCCATGGAGTTTCTCAATGAAAGAAAATATCCCCTGTTCCAATTTTTTCATGCTGTCAATGAACAAATTGCACATATCAATCCATAATTTCTGAATTGGCACGAAAAATATCAGTTTCTCTTTCTTTTCTCCTATCGTCTATGTTTGAAAGTGTCTTAACACGAATTATTGGTTGTGATTCAGCTAGACTTATCCGTTCTAAATTGCAGGAGTATTTCATATCTCAAAATCAAGCTAAGATCTCTAGGTATAAGGATGGATTAAAGGTAATTAAGAAAGGACACATGACTATTAATGAGAGTATACTAAAAATTAAAGTATTGTTGATGTTTTAGGTATGTTATCTTTGAAGGTTTTACCTCCAAATATGATGTATTTGTGCTATTTGTTAATTCAAGGCAGGATGCCCACACAATTGAAGAATCCGAGTCTCTATTACTAGCTTAAGAGAATCATATAGAGAAACAAGAATATGGTCCTAATATAGTCATTTGGCTATGAATCAACTACCAGAGAACAACATTCATCCTAATTTATATCAACGTAATTTCATTATAAATATTTCACCATCGAACAATTCAAGATTAGAGGTTATATAACACGAGATGCAGAAAATCGGATGGACGAAACTTAGTTTATTGTATATATTGAATTCGTGAGGGGAATGCTAAAAAAGCAGGTCAATATCCATTGTGTCTTGGTTTGTGTTAACCACAGAAATGTGGAAACTATGATTACACATCAAAGTAAGATATTAAATAATGAATTCATGAAATAAAATTCTATCTAAATTAAGTGGTTTATTATTTCTCTTTTCCAATCAATGATTTGAAGTCTAATTGGATGTTGTTCACGCGGATGCACGGCAGGTGCTCAATAAAAATAGTTAGGATACAAATTTGTTGAATGTTGGACACCATTAACAAAAGATGTGTAATTGACTAAATTTTGATAGTTCATTCTAACTGATTCTCCGATATCTTCCTTGAATATTGGCATGTTTGGTGTCTCTCCCCTCATTCTTTGATTTTTTTTAATCTCCATCTCCAACACACTATGGACATATTAGTGAATTTTTTTCATCATCATTTTCATGTTGTCTAATTTTGATTTGAAATTTTACAAATCTAATTAAATAGATTTTATATATGTAGATTTACTAAATTGGTGAACGACCTATTGGTTTTCAATTGATGAAGTCCATTTTGTATGTGGGCACTCTATTTCAATTATTTGCTAAATAATAACATATTAATTATCTTAAGGTGACGGAATATTTGGTAATGCTTACTCTTATTATCACAATTTCTATTATCTCTGTAGCAATTTCAAGTAAGAATAAGTCTTTTTATTTCAGATTTTTTATGATTTTCAAAAATGATATTGTCAATAACTCTATAGGTAACTATGTACTTGAAAGTGGTTGTGAATTTGTGTGCTTGGTGCTCTTCTATTCACATATGTAGTGGTTAGAGGGGTTTAGTCTAATTGTAGTGGACTTTTAGATATGGCCTATCTACATATTTTCAAGAAAGTAATGAGTCTTATGATTAGGCATAAATTCTTCCCATTTATTCCCTTAATTTATAAGCTTTTATCGCGCCGTGAAGTGTAATACAAGTGGATTTATATAATATCTTTGATATTGGCAAGTTCTAACGAGTACGCCGAGTTTCGTGTATGTTCCAACTATTTCGCAGGTGTTCGACATTTTTATCTGAGTTCTGTACCAAAAGCTCCAAAGAAGAACAAGAAAGAAAGGTTTCTGCAAAAGATGACAATATGGAACCGAAACCAAGGGAAAGAAAAAGAATCGAATCCATCATGGGAAAGTTCTTGTAAAGACTCTCAAGATAGAACCGAACCGAAGGGAGGGAATAGCGAACCGATCCTAAACCTGGAAAACTTCCTATGAAGAGTCAACAAGATGGAACCGGACCAAAGTAGAGAAATAAATAACCGATCCTATGCTCGAAGAACTCTCTATAAAAGATGTCAAAGACAAAACTGAACCGAACCCCTTAACAGGATCGGTTATATTCTCGATTATCCGGACTTATCCACTTGTAAAAATTAGAACCCTACTTGGTTCAAACTCTTTTATTTCATAGAGGAAAAATTGTAAACTCCTCCCAACATTGAGAGGAGGCTTCTGATTCATGAGGGAAGCTTTGTAATCATTATTAGAGAAGAAGACCAATAAACCCTAGATGCTTTCAGTTTTGGAATTCAAGTAATACCATTCTAATTCTTATTTTACTACAATAATTTCTTGTCTAATAACACCTTCATCTATCTTCGTCTTCATTCAGTATTCAAAATGTTTTCTTTCATTCCAAACATATTGTCTACAAGTTTTCATAGGTCAGGCTAGATTTCTAAGGTCGGGATGCATGAACTCAACTGATGTGGTAGTTGCATGTGTATAAAATTAATCCTCTAAATTTAATTATTTGATTATGATCGTATTGCGTAGAAACACGACAATTATAGGTCTTTGAATCTCGTTTGCTTCAGGGTGACCGGGATGCTTCAGAATGAAATTCGAGTGTAACTATCGCAATACCGATTTACTCATCGTCTGATTAGCTATGGTGCGGGCTTCAACCTCATATACGTAGTGCTTAGGAGTACTAAATTATGGGTCTAATTAATAACTTAAATTTACGATTAGTTTTATACCATCAATACACTAGGGTTGAGGAATTGTATTCCCGTCCTGCTTTTCTCATCATATAGTTCGAGTTTTAAGTCAATCATCATCAGTATTTAAAGTAATTTAGAACGGTTGCATTCCATTCATACTTTAGTTCATTAGTTAAACATTTATAAAATTGCATATAGTTGTAGCTATTTCACAAGTTAGACCATCTTTTCCTTTTTCTTTTGAGTCAGAGTTAGGGTTCCTTCGTCTGTCCAACATCGTTATATCTCTATTATCCTATTTCCTTAAGGATCGATACCCGACTTGTCGGATTATTACTTGAGCGACAGGCTTTCACTTGAGCCTAGAGAGTACGCACTTCTGAGACACATTCTTAGTCGCGCCGTCTTACTAAGTGGATTATGGGGTATGGGAGTTGGGTATGCAAGTTACGTGGCTGCTATGGGGTAAAGAAGGTCACGGTGTGTGATTTTAGGCGGGTAAAGGATGCATAGGCTTGTGGGTAAATTACATGTCAAGAGATATAGGTTTTTCGAGAAAGGAATTCATTCACTTCTTATAAGTTGATTCCAATTTTTAGCAGGTAAAGAGATATAGTTTCAACACATAGAAGAAACTCTCTCTTTTACAGGGTGGATAGCAGGTCAACTTGGTTTCTGCTAGAGCAATGTAAACCATGGAATAATGATAATTTTTAGCCGATCAAGAGATTCCATTTTGGTAATGATTATTTTTAGCAAGTCAAGTGATTCCAATTTGGTTATTTCTAGAGGAATGTATGCCATGGAAGTAGTGAGTACATTAACTATAAAGAATCATTTTCTTTAGTTTAGTTTCTCTTTACTTTAGTTTACTTCTCAATATTTAACAAATTTCTCTTTACTTCAGTTCAATATCTTATCAGTGTAATTTTTTACCCTTAGATTTTTTAATAATTATGTCCAACATTGAACATCATGGAACCTCAAGGATCAAACTCCTATCAGGACCCAAAAAAGATTATGCCCAGTGTGTGTCATGACATGATTGGGCAGGTTACTGGAGGAGGAAGAACATAGAAGTCTATGTTGAAGGATGGGATCGCACATCGCAGGTATCGTGTGAAGCGTAATTGTTGGCCTCTATAGGTATCGTGTGAAGCGTAACTATGAACGCACATCACATGTATCTTGTAGTGTCTTTACGTCATATACATAATTTTAAAAGAAAACTTACTTTCTGTCTTCACTATGATGTTCACCGTTGTTTGTAGTATGACATAATTTTAGAAGTAATACTGTTGGCGCATAGCTTTAACATTTTAAACTATAAACACAAGACTGTTGATGCGTTATTTGTAGTATGGCATCATTTAAGGATGTTGGTGATGATATTGATTTTATTATGAGAACGTTGGTGACTAAGGATATTGAGCGTTATGATATCACAGGTGGTGGTGCACCAGAGATTGAACTTTTGAGGCAGCTAATGATTTGACTGAAAATGCGGGTTTGAACCCGATTGCGATTGTGACAGAGCTTCGCAATAGGCATGCCTGGGTTTAGATCAATACTGATATCAATGTGAGGAAGGGGCAGATTAAAAGCGTTTAGGAGGAGAATGTTGTGCAACTATTGCTAAATTTGTCAGTGTACACTAGCTACTGAATTTGGTGTTGAAGATTTAGAATGTTAGTTAAAACACATAAACTTAAACATATTGTATTGAATGAAACTAAGCATTTACTCTTTGTTTTGTTCATGGATATTATATTAGTCTGTTGTGTTCATGAGTTGATTTTGCACATTCAGCGTTGAAGGTATGAATGCACTCAAAGTGTTCACACATTTGTTGTTCGAGTATTTTTTTATTTCTTAAACAAGGTGGATAGTCCTATAAATAAAGTGAACTCTGCCCAATTTTTTAAAATTGTTTACATGTTTGTGTTGTAAAGAAAATTATTTACACGTTTGTGCATCCAATATGGAATTCAAATGTATGTGTAACCAGTTTGGGTTTCACGTTAAGTGTTAGTGGGTTTGAGAGGGTAAAAGTGTAAGGGAAAATGAGTGAAGTTCCAAACCTAATCACTCTTACGGGATTCATAGCTAAGTGAAAACAATGCAAACCCAAAAGCATTGCAATTCTTAAACTCCAAGACTTTCCCTTAAATCACAAAAAGTGAAAACAATGCAAACCTAAAAGAATTTTAATCTCAAAATCTAATAGCTTAAAATTCTACCCCAAAAGAATTTTTTTCTTTACAATTCCCCCTATTGCATTTTCCTTGGACATCGACTGGAAGACTAAAATCGGATGTTTTCCAAGTTGAGGCCAAAATAACCTAGAATAAGTCCAAAGCTTATGATGGAAAACCAAAACCAACAATTTTATCTATGATTCTCTTTTATCTATAAAGATTAAGCAGTAACTTTCCAATTAAAATGGATTTTTCCTTGTTAAAAGTGGCACCAAGGGTTTCATACTCTTGTTTTAGCTTCTTATAGTGCCCGCACCTACCACACAATAATAAAAAATATATAAAGTCATATTTTCTCCTTACTCAGATCTAGATTGAGCAGGTGGATTCAAACACAAATAAGCATGAGAGATCTAAAAGTAAAAAAAATTAGAATATAGTAATTGATGTCGATGGACACCAAGTAACATAGAACTCAACAAGGGCACTACGATCTTGGCAGACCTCCTTATCGAAGTTGTCCTGAGTCAACACAACCACATCGGCCAATATGTCATACCTTTGCCCAATTTGTCATAATTTTTTTGACGAATTTGCTTGAGCGTGGGAGCGAGAGAGCGAGAGAGAGAGTGCAGGAACCTAATACTAAGAGAGGGAAGAGCGCACGAGCCTACAAAAATTAACGGGGTTAATTTTTTTATAATCTATTTATATTTTAGTAAAGTTTTCTTAATTTTGGCACACTTTTAAACAGTGCCAAATTTTGGCACGGTTCTAAAGTCTACCAGATTATCATTAAGCCATGTCAGAATTTGGCACAGTTTTAAGTTGTGCTAGATTTTTAATGTTAAGGAGTGCCAAATTGCTATTTTTGGTTTAGTGTCTCCATAATTAAAACATTAACCTCTAGAATTTTTAGAATGCCTAGTTGATGCTTGCTCCCCATGTTATGCCTGACCCTGTCCCTGAGGGCCCTGCGGCACGCCATTGCCTTATCGAAAAGCTTACCACTCATTACGTGCTCTCTACTTCTTCCACAACTAGTCATTTTAAACCTTATTCTCTCCATTTGTCATGTCCCCATCTTGGCCATTCGACTCATATCTCTTACCCAACTTCTTTTGATAATTTACCTTATCCTTCCATAACAACAACATGACTTCCACCACCTGAAGATAAGTAGTGTGAGCTGAATTTCCTAAAACCATCTTTTTAATCAACCATAACAAACCCTTAATAAAACACTTCAACTTCTCCACCCCGATATTCACTTCATCCGGTACAAATATTGACGGGTTTATGAACTCATGTTCATACTCAACAACTGATTATGAACCCTACTCTAAATCCAGAGACACCCTCTTCTTCGCGCTACTAATCGAATAAGGAAAATATTTGTCATTAAATTTTACCAAGAAGTCTCCATAATTCAGACAATCCCTATCTTCATATGTGGTGATACTCTCCCACCATTGCATCGCATCTCTAGTCAACTTAAGTGTATCTAAAATTTTCTTCTGCACATTCGTATAATCTATCATCCTTAAGTGGCTCTAGATATCCTTGCTCCATTGGTGATCAATCGTTAGGATGAATCCCCCTGCAAAAGTGGTAGGATTGCCCTTGTGGAAACTGGATATCAGCCGGTCCCACATAGAAGTTTGTGTACCCTACTACCGCGCATCTTAGTTTCCCCACCTCTGTCTCCTATCTCGATACCGATAATTATGGTCTCTTGTGAAATAATCACTAACTCCTCGGCACCTAAAAAAAATTAACCTTGCCTCCTCGGAGACGCAGGAATGAAAACTAAACTCTGTCTCCTATCTCCAGATCTCCTAGTGTTCGCCGTCTGAAAAGATTGGAACAAACAATAATCAATCTCGAAATAACTAAAGACTACAAATCATCAAAGGAATCAAAGATAGGTAATGCAAAAGTTAAAATAGACTCACAACCTATTAGACCTACAACCATGCTCTAATACCATCAGTAACACCCTGCGTATTCTGGAAAGCGAGGTGGCTAACCACCACCACCAAATTACACTGCGCGCCACTATATAAGTTATCATTCTCTGCGTATGACATAAATATGAGACATTAAATTTTTTTCCCTAAGATAATATTCATATTTATCGAAACAATATAAACATTCATACAAATTAAAATCCATCAACATGATATGTCCAAAATAAATTCAACTCCAAATTGTTAAAAATTCAAATGAAATAATCTAACTATAAATATTTGACTCAAACCAGAAACAACTATGGAACCGATTTGCTGACCAACTCCATAATAATAGTCTCATAATAAAAATAATGGAATGAAAAGAAAATTTAAACCACTAAAGAATATAAAATAAATCTCCAAATACACTGCCAAAAATATCCAATCCATCATACACAGCTATTCCAGTAACTATACCTTAAATGTTAGTCAACGCAATGGGTGAGAGCCCACCGCATGAATACTAGATACTCCTCTCAATTAGGGTCCGTAAACATAGACAGAAGCATTATACATGAAAAACACCCCAATATAGTATTTAAATTTAAGCAAGATATATCATAATGCAGGTAAAAATAAACTACCACAATCTACCCACATAACTACATCACCCCAATGTTCAAGTCCAATTATGTTATTATAATATCTAATTATGTTAAAGATATTGATTCAGTTTCCATAATTTACATAAATTATTTCCACCCATTTTATTTATGCGACACCTGTATAGCCAGTTTACCCTATTATGAGTCATGCACATATTGTTGGCACCCCCAAAGATTTACCCCACACACAATCCCCTCACTATAGCCATTTCGCCTAATTTCGTTAGCCCTACACATATTGGTGGGGTTCCACGCATTACACGTCCCTGTATCCATTTCGTCCAATTTCGTTAGCCTTGCACTTATTGGTGACGCCAGCACACACCCACGTCTCTTTATCCAATTCGCCTCTTACGACTAGCCCTGCACATATTGGAGATGCAAATTTATTTTAATACCCGTTTATTATTTTAGGAATTAATTCCCCATTTTATCAAGTTCATTATTCTCTATTAGCCCCATCTTTTATCCAATCCTTAAATCCGCAAACCATCCCTAGTATAATACCTAGAGATCTCCAAACAACAAGTGTATCTTGTCTTATAACTTAGGAAGGATACTACTAACAATTACCACATAGTCTTGCACCTAGGCAAACGGAACCACTAAAAAGTGTACTACTTAGCCCCACCCCAGAAATACCCATCCGCAAAATTCAACAATAACTAGTCCCACAACTGGAAATTATTATCAATCATAAATACAAACCTACTAGTCCCATACCTAGCAAACAACCTAAAAATGAGGTGAAAGCATAACTACCCCAAAAATTCCCATCATCCCCGAGGTGTAGAATATTAACATAATTAATGTCACCTAAGGCATTTTATTAAGATATAATAATAATTCTTTTAATAAATCACGACATTACAATTTATCAAAATTATGTTTGATTGATTATAATTATGACATCAATTAAGAAACTCCTTTCTTTTTCAACAACTTATATACTTTCCATTAACATACATATTTTGGGTGCATACAACAATAATCTCTACTTTACAATGTATATATAAACAACATGATTTTACGACTCGAATTCAATTGATAAAGTCCATACGAATTATTATAGCATGCAAATGTCAATATATTATAACGGAATCCCAACCTCTATTCTACGCTTGTAAGAGTTTTGAGTCTTAATTCATATTAGAGATTCGAATAAAAATAGTCCCAAAATTAGTTTCACTGTGTGTTTAGGCAACATTTAAAACGCATAATACAAAAGTGGAACAACATAAGCATCCATGCATGTAAAAAGTGGTTTGAAAAATCTGATTGGATGGTTGCATTCCTCTTGAGAAAACAATAAAGATGTGTTCTTCAACAATGTTGAGAAAACACGATTTTTGATCTTCAAATCCAAAGTTGACTTAAATGAGGTTAAGTTTTGTATATGATAGGATTTAGAAACAAGGGAGTCTACTCCTTTGAGAGAAGGTATAATGTGTGTTTAAAATCCTAAAATTGAACCTTTGTATTTTAATAAAAGAACGTGGTTAAATCCAAAAAAACTCATAAAGAAAAGTGCCCCCATCCGATCCACTATCGGCGCGAACCGATCTGACCCTAAAGTCAAACCTATTCGATCGACTTGACTAACCAAGCTCCCTACGATTTAATGTAGAAATGTGTAATTTCCAAATTTTAGTCTCGATTAAAATCTCATTCAAAAAATAATAAAATCAACATTTTTAATTGCTAAAAATTTAATTTAAATTTTATAAAGTATTTTTTTTTCGACTTGTTATCACGACAGGCTAAATAAACGGTCTAAAACTGTGGGGTGTTACACACCTGGTAGATGTTTTGCTTTTTGCTGGAGCATTTGGGGTTGTTTTGCAATTTTACCCTTTAACGACATGTTCTTAAGCCCAAGTTTGTCTATTAGATATTTTTTATGACGTCCTCAAACTATGCATCATGTGGCAATGCGGTCAGTTGCTTAGTTTTATGTTATCCCATGAGAGGTGTCTGTTCCTCTTGCAGGGGCATTTAGGGAATGTTTTTGCATTTTCACCCTTCAATGGCATGTTTGTAAGCGTAATTCTAGTTATTGGTAATTTTTAGGCATGTTCTCAAGTCGAGCATCCCGCGACTACGTAGTCAGTGGTCATGAGTTAATTTAGTCTTATAGGAGGTGTTTGAGCCCATTGCGGGAGCGTTTGGGGACTGTTTTGCACTTTTACCCTTCAACGGTAAGTTTTCAAGTCTAAGTCTATCAATTTGAGATTTTTGGTAATGTTCTCAAATTGGACGTCCCGTGACTACATGATCAATTACTACGTGTTATGTTGGTCCCATGGGAGGTGTTTGTGCCTCTTGCATGGTCACTTGAAGGCCATTTCACATTTTCACCCTTAAATGAGATGAATTTAAACCCCAGACTATCTATTTGTAATTTTAATAGTGTTCTTAGACCGAACATCCCATGACTACGCGGTCGGTTGCTACGTGCTACGTTGGTCCCGTGAGAGGTGTTTATGTATCTTATTGCATTTTTGGGTTGTATTTCATTTTCACCCTTCAATAATATGTTTTCAAGCTTAAGTCTCGATACTGGTACTTTTTGGTCATGTTATCAAATCGGGCATCCCATGACTAAACGTTCAGTTGTTACATGTTACGTTGGTCCCTTGGGTGGAATTTGGGCTTCTTATGGGGGCGTTTGAGGACTATTTTGTATTTTCATAATTCAACGGCATGTTTTCAATCTTAAGTCTATATATTTGCAATTTTTTATCATTTTCTCATATTGGGCATCCCGTGATGACACAATGAGTTGCAACATGTTATGTCGATCATGTGGGAGGAGATTGAGCCTGTTGCACTGACATTTGTTGGTTGTTTTGCGTCTTCACCCTTCAACGGCTTGTTTTCAAGCTTAAGTCAAGCTATGTGAAATTTTTAGTCATGTTCTCAAAATGGGCAAGCCATGACTATACAGTCAGTTTCTACTTATTATGTCGGTCTCCTAGGAGGTGTTTGTGCCTATTGCGGGGGAGTTTGGAGGCAATGTTGCATTTTCACCCGTCAAAGGCATGTTTCCAATCCTAAGTATTGGTATTTGTAATTTTTGGTCATCTTCTTAAATTAGACATCCTGTGACTTTTCGGTCAGTCACTATGTGTTATGTTGGTCCCGTGGGAGGTTTTTATGCATCTTGCATGGGGGTTTGTATGTTTTTTTATGTTTTCACCCTTTAATTGTATGTTTTCAATTATAAATATAGTTATTATAACCTTTTGGTCATGATCTGTTATCAAGCATCCCGTGACTATACGGTCATTTGTTATGTGTTAAGTTTGTCCCATGGGAGGTGTTGTACCTCTTGCGGGGGCATTTGAGGACTATTTCTCATTACACCCTTCAACGACATGTTTTTAAGCCTAATTCTAGCTAGTTGCAATTTTTGGTTGTGTTTTTAATTCGGGCATCCCATGAATACACGATCGGTTGCTATATGTTACGTTTGTTCGATGGTAGGTGTTTGTGCCTCTTTCGGGGACATTTTTTGATTGTTTATCTATTTTATCTTTCACCGGTATGTTTTTAAGCCTAAGTATACCTATTGGTAATTTTTTCTCATGTTCTCAAACCGGGCATCTGTGAGTACAAGATCAGTTCCTATGTGTTACGTTGGTCCTTTGGAAGGTATTTGTGCCCCTTACGGGGGATTTTGGGGAATGTTTTGCATTTTCACCCTTCAAGGGAATGTTTCGAGCCTATGTCTATATATTTGTACTTTTTGGTCATGTTCTCAACCCGAGCATACCATGACTATGTGGTTAGTTGTTACGTATTAATTTGGTCCCGTGGGAGGTGGTTAAGTCTTTTGTGTGAGCATTTGGGGGATGTTTTGCATTTTCTCCCTTCAATGGCATGTTTTCAAGCCTAAGTATATTTATTTGCAATTTTTTGTCATGTTCTCAAACTGAGCATCCCGTGAATGAACAGTCAGTTACAATGTGTTACGTTGGTCCTATGGGAGGTTTTTTTCCATCTTGAGGGGACATTTTGAGGTTGTTTCACATTTTTACGTTTCAACGACATGCTTTCAATCCGAAGACTATTTTTCAGAAATTTTTGTCCTATTCTTAAACTGAGCATCCCGTCACTACGCGACCAATTGATACGTATTATGTTGGTGTTGTACGAGGTGTTTCTATCTTTTACAAGGCATTTTTGGATTGTTTTGCATTTTCACTCTTCAACGACACGTTTTCTAGCCTAAGTCCAAGTCTAAATATTGGTAATTTTTGGTCATATTCTCAAGTCGGGTATCCCGTGACTATGTGATCTGTTGCTATGTGTTACGTTGGTCCCTTGGGAGGTGTTTATGCCTATTATGGGGGCGTTTGAGGACTTTTTTTCATTTTCAGCATTAAATGGCATGTTTTCAAGATTAACTTTATCTATTTTCAGTGTTTGGTCTTGTTCTCACACTAGGCATCCCATAACTACCAATACACCAAATCTTCCCATTTGTCAAGGTCATTGACCTTGACAAATTCACCTTGTCAAGGTCAATGACCGTGACATTTCGAGGCGAGACAACTTTTTTTGTCACGGTCGTGTCACGGTCGTGTCAAGGACAATGATCGTGACACGTTTGTCACGGTTTATAATCGTGACATAACCGTGACCCAGCATTGTCACGGTCATTGACCGTGACACGTCCATGACAACTTTTGTAGCGGACTTGTCACGGTCAATGACCGTGACAATTCTGGGCAGAAGTTAAAAAAAATCTGCTAGGCAGTATGGCCACCGCCACTGCCCAGCAGTATATTTGTACCTGTTATAGCAACGTTGTACCTATTCCAAACATCATATATCCAACACAAACTAAAGATAATGCAAATATATATTCATGACGATATAATCCAAATATTCAAAGTAAAAACAATATACATGACGATATAATCCAAATTTAATTAAAATGGACAAACTTAAAAATAATGTTACTACATGTCTTGGATAAAACTGAGGAGTTGAGTAGGCCACACGACATACGAATTGATGCACCCACTAATATACGTCGTGCCTCATTGTTCGCGCAACCACAATAGGGAGTTCTCCTTCCCGGGTATGACATGCGTAACGAGCACCCTGGACTCCACCTGTTGAAGCGCACGTCCATGAACTATTCCACCCTCGATGATATTCGGGTCCCTCAACCCCCGCCCTATCCGCTGGCCATCAAATACGTCCAATATGAACACGCTCGGCCAACCAATTATCGACAATGGTCTGTTGGAGGGCGTCAAATAGGGAAGTGGATCGTCGAAGTACGAACGTGTCGGTGATGAAGCAGCGAGGTCCACATCATCGTTATCCTGCGCCTCGTCCTCCCCCACCTCCTCCTCCACCGCCTTCTCCTTACCTTTCCCTTTCCCTTTACGATCTCCACCCAACGTACGCTTCATGAATGCGTACATATCTTGGACCGTCGCCTCCAAACGGGACAGCTTCGCGTCTTGTGAATCCACCGTTCGAGACAACCCGGTGTCGCTCGTCTCCAATCCGATGATCCTAGATTTGGCCATCCGCGAGCTCACTCCTCTTGTCCTCCCTTTGCGATCAGAGCCAAGCACTTGGCTGAGTGCGTCTGTGGACAAAGATGCCTTGTCGGCATCAGACTGCGACTCATGCACTTCCTTAAGCTTTGCCTGAAACGACAAAAAGCACATGATTAGTAAAATAAGTAAACTAAAAAATTATAACGTAATTAACAAAAATTAAACTGTCGGATTACTTACAATCGTGGCCGCGACGCTCGGGGACACCTCCTTGTCCTTCCCCTTCTTCGTCCGAAGAGCCACATAAGTATCGAGCCTATGTGGCTTACCCCCTGGCCCACTCCCTACCCCCTGAAATAAAATAGAGTAAAGTAAAATTAATATCGGCCCCGTAAAGTAAAATAATATCCAATAATATATTTCTGTAGTTATAGATAAATTAAATCTTACCTGCATCCTATGCTCCACCTCAGCGTAAGAGGTCCGGCCGGAGTAGTGCACGTCCGTCTTTTTAGCCCGATTTTCCCTCCCCGATTGGCGAGATGCCAATTGTCGATCCTCGATCTCATTGTCAATGAACTTTTGCCATTGTGCCAATGAGATCGGCTCCTTGGGCGGGATGGATCCGCGCCATTGTAAAATGAACTCTCGTGTTTTTCCAAAGTACCGTGTCCGCATATTTTTCTTCCACGTCTTGTGTTGCTCCCTCAACTGCTCCAAGACGGAATCGCGTAGCTTTGGATCCAAGTTGAATTGTTCCTGTCCAACAAATACAATGTTAGTTGTGAATAAATATAAATATAAATATAAATTGAAATATTCATATAAATATTACCTGTAGTGCCGCCCAAACAGCTAACTTGAGCTCATACGGCACCTCCTTCCAACTCATAAACCCCGGGCCGATGACCGTCTTTAGCAGCTCGAGGGATCTCGCTAAAAGCTCCGACTTTTTTTCGACGGTAATCCCAAATTTTCCATATTTGGGGAGCCTAGCGGTGGAGGAGCCCTCGTCGCCTCCGCTACCACCGAACCCAGACGACATCATCATAAACAGCATCATCATCTTCGCCTTAACATCTGAAGGAGACATTTTTGCTGTAAAAAAAATGTTATTAGTACAGATAAAAAAAAATGTTAATAGTACACATTTCATTTTACCTAATTGAATTAATTGAATTAATAGTACAGATAAAAAAATGTTCCATCTATATTATAACATATGTGTAAGTTCCGTCAATACCATTTCGTTTCAATTTTGTAATATTATGTTTTTTCCAAATATTTAAAGAGTTATTAAATGGGTGCCCCACCCCCACCCCCACCCACCGCCACACACACACGCACACCTACACACCTATGCACACACACACACACACACACACACCCCACCCCACCCCACCCCCTTCCCCCCTCCACCACCCCCTCCCCCATCATTGTGTGAATAGGTGTGAGATCATAATTTGGAGGAATTCACGTCCAAGAAATAATTTGGATTGTGATACCCCTTGATAGACTTATATGTTTTGTTTACCCGACCGATTAACTATTTTATAATCCTATAGAACAAATTTTTAGAATCAAGGAATTGATCAGATATTCATTAAAATCGGTTAGTAGAAAATTTATTTAACCAAGAGGGTATCGAAAACATAACGTGGGGAATCATAATATACCGTAATCAACTTTAATAATAAGAACACATTCTTTCGAGTGATTTATAAATAATTAAATTTGAGTGCAATCATGATTATACCTAGTATTTACTTTGAATAAAGGATATAAATTAGTAGTAGTAAGCGAGGATACCTATGTGTAAACTCTAGGATCGGAAGGTGTATCTGTTTGCTAGTGTTTTAAAGCTAAGGGGCAGAGTATGTAATTTATTATACTTAAATAGAAAACCACGAAGAAACATTTTACCAAAACCCTAAACAGAAGAGTCGAAGTACCAGAAAGAGAATATTTTTCAGGTAACTTATTTGTTAAGTATATAATACTTTTTTATTCAAATGTTTAATTTTTTTAAATTAAAGGTTAAAAAGTATTTTTGTATTCCTTCAAAGGTTTAAATCATTCAATGTTAGGAGTATTTTTGTGTTCATTTGTAAATATTTAGGAAACTAACACTATTCAATTGTAGGAGTATTTTTTTCTCAAATCTTTAAATGTTAGAAATATTTAGTGGTATGTTAGAAATTAGGGGTATTGTATTTTTGTGTTCAATATTTAGGGGTATCGTATTTAGGGGCAATGTTAGAAATATTTAGGAGAATTTTCAAATTTCAGTGTTATTTTTTCAGTTAATTTTCAATATTGAAGTATAATTTTCTTATAATTTCAATGTTAATCCTAAAAAAATTGCCTTTGGGGCTACCGCCCCTAAACCCCTACATTGCTCGAAAAATTTCGCACCCCCTTACTAAAAATCCTGGGTCCGCCACTGCACCCCACCCCCTGCCCCCCTCCACCACCCCCTCCCCCACCTCACACCACCACACACACACACACACACACCCCACCCCCTGCCCCCCTCCACCACCCCCTCCCCCACCACACACCACCACACACACACACCACCCTACCCCACCCCCTGCCCCCCTCCACCACCTCCCCCAAAACACACCACCACACACACACACACCGCACCCCACCCCACCCCACCCCCTGCCCCCTCCACCACCCCCTCCCCCACCCTGCCCCACCCCGCCCCACCCCCTGCCCCCCTCCCCCACCCCCTCCCCCACCCTACCCCATCCCGCCCCACCCCCCACACACGCACACACATACACACATATATATATACACATACACACATAAATATACAGACAAATATATATATAAATGGAAGAGAGAGAGAGAGAGAGAGAGAGAGAGAGAGAGAGAGAAATTGGACCTGAGAGAGAGAGAGAGAGAGAGAGCAGCGTCGAGTCGAGAGAGAGAGAGAGAGGGATGGAGGGAATGGTGGGAGGGAAAAAAGAAGGGGGAAAGGGTTTTTGCTGGAAAAGTTGTCACGGTCGTGTCAAGGTCATTGACCGTGACAAGAATTGTCACGGTCATTGACCATGACAAGCCCGTGACAAATTGAATTGTCACGGGCTTGTCACGGTCGTGTCAAGGTCAATGACCGTGACATAAAACGCATGTTTTTTTGTCACGGTCAATGACCTTGACGAGGCTGGCCGGCTGAAAGGTGACAATTTTCCCATTTTGGTGTAGTGTACACGGTTAGTTACTACATGTTAACTTGGTTCTATGGGAGGAGATTGAGCCTTTTATGAAGGCGTTTGTTGACTGTTTTGTGCTTTCACCCTTCAATGACTTGTCTTCAATCCTAACTCAAGCTATTTGAAATTTTTGGTCATGTTCTCAAACAAGACATCCCGTGACTATGCAGTTAGTTGCTACATATTACATTGGTCTCGTGGGAGGTGTTTGTGCCCCCTTTGGGGGAGTTTGGGGGTTAATTTGCATTTTCACCCTTTAATGGCATGTTTTCAAGCCTAAGTCTAGTTATTTGTAAGGGTATCCAGTGAATATGTAGTCAAGCACTATGTGTTACGTTGGTCACGTGGGAGGTTTTTATGCATCTTGCGGGTCCATTTACTGGTTGAATTACATTTCCACCCTTAAATGGCATTTTTTCAAGTTTAAGTCGAACAATTTAAAAATTTTGGTCATGTTCTCAAACTGAGCATCTCGTGACTATACGATCAGTTGCTACATGTTACGATTGTCTCGCATTAGGTGTTTGTGCGTCTTGCATGTGTATTTGGGGACTATTTCTTATTTTTCCCCTTCAATAGCATGCTTTTAAGCCTAAGTCTAACTCCTTATAATTTTTTGTCATTGTCTTAAATCGGGCATCCCATGACTATACAATTGGTTGCTACGTGTTACGTTGGTCCCATGGGTAGTGTTTGTGACTCTTACGGGGATTTTTATGGTGTTTTGCATTTTCATCATTCAACGACATGTTTTCAAGCCTAAGTTTAGGTATTGGTAATTTTTTATCATGTTCTCAAACTAGGCATACCAAGACTGCGGGGAAAGTAGCTACGTATTGCGTTGGTCCCTGGGAGGTATTTGTGCCTCTTGTGAGGGCGTTTGGAGGCTATTTTATGTTTTCATCCTTCAATGGTTTGTTTTCAAGATTAAGTATAGCTATTTGCAATTTTTATCATGTTTTCATACAGGGCATCCCGTGACTATATAGTTAGTTTCTACGTGTTAAGTTGGTCCAGTGGGAGTTGTTTAAGCCTCTTGCGAAGGCGTTTATTGGCTATTTTGAATTTACACCATTCAACATCATGTTTTCAAGCCTAAGTCTAGTTATATGCAATTTGGGTCATATCCTCAAACTGGGTGTCCCGTGACAACTCGGTCAGTTGCTACATGTTATGTTTTGTCCTATGTGAGGCGTGTGTGCCTCTTGCGAGAGAGTTTAGGGGTTGTATTATATTTTCACCCATCAATGACATATTTTTAACACTAATTCTAGCTATTTGTAATATTTGTTGATGTTCTCAAACTGGGCATTCCATTAATATGGCAGTTGTTACGTGTTAAATTGGCCCCGTAGGATGTATTTATGCCTTTTACGGGAGATTTTGGGAGCTATTTTGTGTTTTCTCTCTTCGACGACATGTTTGAAGCCCAAGTCTATCTATTTACAATTTTTTAGCATGTTCTCAAACTAGACATCTCGTGACTGCGCAGTCATTTGCTACGTGCTATGTTGCTCTCTGGGAGGTATTTAAACCCCTTACGGGATTATTTTGGGGGTTATTTTGTATTTTCACCGATTAATGGCATATTTTCAAACATAAGTCTATCTATTTGCAGTTTTTGGCCATGGTCTCAAACCAGGCACCTCGTGACTACTCGGTTAGCTGTTATGTGCTATGTTGTCCCATGGGAGGTGTTTGTTCTTCGCGCGAGGGAATTTAGGGGTTATTTTAATTTTAACATTCATACGCATAGTTTCAAGCCCATGTCGATCTATTTTAAGTTTTTGGTCATGTTCTCAAACTTGGCATCCCATGACTACGTGATGAGTTGCTACGTGATACTTTCTCATGTGGGAGGTGTTTCTGCCTCATTCGAGGGCGTTTTGGGGATGTTTTGCATTCTCACGCTTCAACGACATGTTTTCAAGCCTAACTCCATCTATTTGTAATTTTTGATGATCTTCCCAAATTGGCATCCCGTGACTATGTGACAAGTAGTTGAGCATTATGTAATTCCCTTGGGAGGTGTATGTGCCTCT
This sequence comes from Sambucus nigra, assembly GCA_949130495.1. Lineage (NCBI taxonomy): Eukaryota > Viridiplantae > Streptophyta > Magnoliopsida > Dipsacales > Adoxaceae > Sambucus > Sambucus nigra. The sequence continues at coordinate 491,402,691 of OX422209.1, read as the reverse complement.
TGTTGGGTGTTTGGGAGTTGTTTTTCATTTTCACCCTTTAAAGGCATGTTTTCAAGTCAAAGTCTATCTATTTGCAATTTTTTGTCATGTTCTTAAACTAGTTGTCCCATGACTACGCGATCAATTGCTATGTGTTACGATTTGTCATTGTAGGTGTTTGTTCCTCTTAAAGGGGCATTTGGGGACTGTTTTGTCACCCTTCAAAGGCATGTTTGCAAGCCTAAGTGAAGATATTTTAATTTTTTTTTCATGTTCTCAAATCGGGCATCTCATGACTACATGATTAGTTGCTACATGTTACGTTAATCCTATTTGAGGTGTTTATGCCTCTTGTGGGGGAGTTTAGGTGTTGTTTTATGTTTTCATCCTTCAACGACATATTTTCAAGCCTAAGTCTATCTATTTACAATTTTTGGCCATGTACTCAAACCGAGCATCCCGGGATTACACGGTTCATTACTATGTGTTACGTTACTCTCGTGGAAGTATATTGCCTATTACTTAGACGTTTGGGAGTTCATTAGGATTTTTGCCCCCCCAAAAAATGTTAAGCCTAAGTCTAGCTACTTGTAATTTTTGATCAATTTCTCAAACCGAGCATCCTGTGATAACACGATCAGTTACTACAGTGTACTTGGTCCTGTGGCCGTTTGCTTTTTGTTTTGAATTTTCACCCTTTAATAGATTGTTTTCAAGATTAATTCTACCTATTCATAATTTTTGGCCATGTCCTCAAATCGGGCCTTCTGAGATTATATGATTAGTTGCTACATGTTACGTTGGTCCCGTGTAAGATATTTGTGCCTCTTGCGAGGGCATCTGGGGGCTATTCTGAATCTTCACTCTTCAACGGCAAGTTTTCATGCCTTTGCCTAGCTATTTTTAAATATTGGTTATGTTCTCATGCCAGGCACCCCATGACATTGCGGCCAGTTGCTATATGTTACGCTGGTCCCGTTGGAGGTTTTTGTGCATCTCGTGGGGGCGTTTGGGTGTTATTTTACATTTTCCCATCAATGTCATGTTTTAAGCATAAGTCTCACTATTTTAATTTTTTTCTCATGTTCTCGATTTGGCCCGGGACTACACGTTAGCCGCTACGTGTTATGTTCGTATCGTGGGAGGTGTTTGTGCCTCTTGCGGGTGCGTTTGCGGGTTGTTTTGTATTTTCACCCTTGAACTACATATTTTGAAGCCCATGTAAAGCTATTTTGAAGTTTTGATCATGTTATCAAGCCAGACATCCCGTGACTACACGACTAGTTGCTATGAGTTACATTGGTCTCGTGGGAGGTGTTTGTACCTCATGCGGGGGCATTTTTTTGGTTATTTTATTTTTTCACCCTTCATTGAGATGTTCTCAAGCCTAAGCCTTGATATTCACATTTTTTGGTCTTATTCTCAAATCAAGTATCCCGTGGCTATGTGGTGAGTTGAAACGTATTACGTTGATCCCTTGGGAGTGTTTGTGCCTTTTTCGGGGGCATGTGGGGACTGTTTTTCATTTTCACCCTTCAATGGCTTGTTTTCAAGTCTAAGTCTAATTATTTGTAATTTTTGGTCATGCTATCAAACCAGGCATCCCATTACTACGAGGTCAGTTTCTACGTGTTATGTTGGTCTTACTGGAGGTTTATTTGTCTCTTACGGGGTGTTTGTTGGTTGTTTTGCATTTTCACCATTCAATGGCATGTTTTCAAGCTTAAGTCTAGTAATTTCAATTTTTGGACATGTTCTAAAATCTGGCATCCCATGACTACGCGATTAGTTACTACATGTTACATTGGTCATGTGGGAGGTGTTTATACATCTTGCAGGATCATTTGGGGGTTGTTTTGCATTTTCACCCTTCAATGACAAGTTTTCAAGCCAAAGTGTAGTTATTTGTAATTTTTAGTCATGTTTTGTAAACGAGCATCCCATGACTAGGTGGCCAGTTGTTACGTGTTAAATTGGCCTCGTGGGAGGCATTTATCCTCTTACGGGAGCGTTTGGGGACTGTTGTGCATTTCCCCCTTCAACAACATGTTTTTAAACCTCAGTCTATCTATTTGTAATTTTTTTATGTTCTCAAAATAGGCATCTCACAACTACCTGGTCAAATGCTACATGTTACATTGTCCCATGGAAGGAGTGTGGGACTTTTGAGGGGCGTTTAGGGGAGGTGTTGCATTTTCACCCTTTAAAGACATATTTTCAAGCCTAAGTCTAGCCATTTTGACTTTCTAATCATGTTCTCAAACCGGTCATCCCCTGAGTACGAGGTTAGTTGTTCCGTGCAATGGTGGGCCCGTTGGAGGTGTTTAATCTTCTTGCGAGGGCATTTGAGGGCTATTTTGCATTTTCACACTTCAAGGGAATGTTTTCAAGCCTAAGTCTAGTTGTTTGTAATTTTTGGTCATGTTTTAAAACTAGGGTCCCGTGAGTACGTGGTCAGTTGCTACATGTTATGTTGGTCCCTTGGGAGGTGTTTGTTCCTATTGTAAGGGCGTATGGGACCTGTTTAGAATTTTCACCCTTCAATGACATGTTTTTAACCCTAAATCAACATATTTACAAAAAAATTATGAAGTTCCCAAAATGGCTGTCCCCCTACTACGCATTCAGTTGCTACATGTTACGTTGGTCACGTGGGGGGTGTTTGTGTCTCTTGCTTTGGAATTTGGAGGTTGTTTTGCATTTTCACCTTTCAACGACTTGTTTTCAAGCTCAAGTCTAGCTAGTTGCAATTTTTGTTCATGTTCTCAAATCGTACATCACATGAATACGGGGTTAGTAACTACACGTTTTGTTATCTTGTGGGAGCTGTTTGTGCCTCCTACCGGGGTATTTTGGGATTGTTTTGCATTTTCACCCTTCTATGGCATGTTTTCAAGCCTAAGTCTGCAATTTAAATTTTTTGGTCATGTTCTTAAACTGGGTGTCCTATGACTTTGCCATCAGATCCAGCATGTTTTGTTGGTCTTGTGGAATGTTGTTACATGTTACGTTTGTCCCGTGGGAGGTGTTTATGCTTCTTATGCGGGCGTCTGGGGGTTGTTTTGTGTGTTCACCATTCAATAGGTTATTGTTTTGCCCAATTCTAGCTATTTTCATTTTTTGATCAAGTTCTCAAATAGATCGGTTTGTGAGTCCACGGTCAATTGCTATGTACTACGTTGGTCTCATGTTCCTCTTGTAAGTGCGTTTGGGGGTTGTTTTGCATTTTCTCCCTCCAACGGCATGTTTTAAAGCCTTAGTCTAGCTATTTATAATTTTTGATCATGTTTTCAAAACGGGCATCCTGTGCCTATTCGGTTAGTTGCTCCGTGCTACATTGGTCCCATGGGAGGTGTTTGTGCCTCATGCGGGGGCATTTTTCAGCTATTTTATGTTTTCACCCTTCATCGACATGTTCTCAAGCCTAAGCGTTGATATTCACATCGTTTTATCTTATTCTCAAATAAGGTATCCCTTGGCTACGCGGTGAGTTGCAAGGTGTTATATTGATCCCTTGGGGACAGTTTGTGCCTTTTTCGAGGGCGTGTGATGACTGTTTTTCATTTTCACCCTTCAATGGTATGTTTTCAAGTCTAAGTCTAATTATTTGTAATTTTCGATCATGTTAACAAACTAGGCATCCCGTTACTAGGCGATGAGTTTCTACATGTTATGTTGGTCTTGTGGGAGGTGTTTTTGCCTCTTACGGGGTGTTAGTTCGTTGTTTTGCATTTTTACCATTCAATGGCATGTTTTTAAGCCTACGTCTAGTAATTTGCAATTTTAGACGTGTTCTAAAATTTGGCATCCCATGACTATGCGGTTAGTCACTACATGTTAAGTTGGTCCTATGGGAGGTTTTATACATCTTGTAGGATCATTTGGGGTCTATTTTACATTTTCACTCATCAAATGACAAGCTTTCAAGCATAAGTGTTATTTTTAGTCATGTTTTGTAACCGGGCATCCCATGAATAGGCAGTCAGTTGTTACGTGTTAAAGTGGGCTCGTGGGAAGCTTTTATCCTTTTGCAGGAGCGTTTGGGGACTTTTTTGTATTTCCCCCTTCAACGACATGTTTTTAAGCCTAAGTCCATCTATTTAAAATTTTTGTATGTTCTCAAAACAGTGATCCCACGATTACACAGTAAAATGCTACATGTTACGTTGTCCCATGGGAGGTTTTTCTACCTTTTGCAAGGGAGTTTGGGGGATGTGTTGCATTTTCACCATTTAAAGACATATTTTCAAGCCTAAGTCTATCCATTTTGAATTCCTAATCATGTTCTCAAATCGTCCATCCCGTGAGTATGAGGTAAGTTGTTACGTGTTATAATGGTCCAGTGGGAGGTGTTTATGCTTGTTACGTGGGCGTTTGAGGGCTATTTTGCGTTTTCACACTTCAAGGGTATGTTTTCAAGCCTAAGTCTAGTTGTTTGTAATTTTTAGTCATGTTCTCAAACTGGGTACCTGTGAGTACGCAGACAGTTGCTACATGTTACGTTGGTCCCTTAGGAGGTGTTTATTCCTATTTTCGGGGCATATGGGAGCTGTTTAGAATTTTTACCCTTCAATGACCTATTTTCAACACTAAGTTGACCTATTTAAATATTTTGATCATGTTCTCAAAATGGGCATCCCTTGACTACGCATTCAGTTCCTACATGTTACGTTGATCACGTGGGAGGTGTTTGTGCTTCGTCCTAGGGAATTTGGAGGTTGTTTTGCATTTTCACCCTTCAATGGCTTTTTTCAAACTCAAGTCTAGCTAGTTGTAATTTTTGGTCATGTTCTCAAATATTTCATCACGTGACTACGCGGTTAGTAACAACATGTTTTGTTGTCTCGTGGGAAGTGTTTATGCCTCATACATGGGTATTTTGGGGTTGTTTTACATTTTCACCGTTCGACGGCCTATTTTCAAGCCTAACTCTGTAATTTAAAATTTTTGGCCATGCTCTCAAACTGGGGGTCCTGTGACTTTGTATTCAGATGAAACATGTTATGTTGGTCTTGTGCAATGTTGTTACGTATTAGGTTAGTCCCGTGGGAGGTGTTTATGCTTCTTGTAGGGGCGTCCGGGGGTTGTTTTGCGTTTTCATCCTTCAATAGCATGTTTTTATGTCTAAGTCTATCTATTTTCATTTTTTGATCATGTTCTCAAATGGACTGTCTTATGACTTGACGACTAAGTGATACGTACTACGTTGGTCTCATGTGCCTCTCGTAGAGGCGTTTGGGGGTTGTTTTGCATTTTTAACCTCCAATGGCATGTTTTAAAGCCTAAGTCTATCTATTTATAATTTTTTTATCATGTTTTCAAACTGAGCATCCTATGCCTATTCGGTCAGTTGCTACGTGTTACGATGGTCCCATATGAGGTGTTTGTGCCTTTTGCGGGGGCTTTTTTTTGCATGTTTTGAATTTTCACCCTTCAAGTGTATGTTTTCAAGACTAAGTCTAACTGTTTGAATTTTTTTATCATGTTCTCAAATCGGGCATCTCGTGGTTACGTGATGAGTTTCTATGTGTTATGTTGTTTCAGTTGGAGGTGTTTGTACCTCTTTCGGAACGTATGTTGGCTATTTTGTGTTTTCACCCTTCAATGGCATGTTTTCAAGATTAAGTTTCGTAATTTGCATTTTTTGGTCATGTTTCAAACTGGTCTTCCCCTGACTACACAATCAGTTTTTAAGTGTAATGTTAGACCAGTGGGAGCTGTTTATGACTATTGCGAGAGCATTTGGGGGCTTTTTTGTGTTTTCCCCCCTTATCGACATGTTTTCGAGCCTATGTATGTATATTTATAATTTTTTACCATGTTGTCAAACCAGGCATCCCGTGACTACGCGATTTGTCGCTACGTGTTATGTTGTCCCATGGGAGGTTTTTATGCCTTTTATAGTGGCGTTTGGGAGCCGTTTTACATTTTCACCCTTCAAGGGCATGTTTTTAAGTCGAAGTCTAGGCATTTTAAATTTTTGGTCCTTTTCTCAAATCGAGCATCCCGTTACTATGAGGTCGGATGCTTCGTGTTATATTGGTCATGTGAGAGGTGTTTCTTCCTCTTCCGACTGGCATCTACGGGTTGTTTTGTATTTTCACCCATCAACCTCACATTTTCAAGCCTATATATAGCTATTTGTAATTTTTTCTCATGTTCTCAAAGCGTTCATCCCGTGACTACGTGGTCAATCGCTATGTATTATGTTAGTTTTGTGGGAGGTGTTTATGTCTATTTCGGGAGCGTATGGGAGTTGTTTTGGATTTTCACTCTTCAACGACATGTTTTCAAGTCTATGTCTACCAATTTGACATTTTTTATCTAGTTCTCAAACCAGGCATCTCGTGACTACGCACTTAGTTACTACATAATACAGTGGTCATGTGGGATATGTTTGTGCCTCTTGCTGGGGCATTTGGAGGATATTTTTCATTTTCACCCTTCAACGACTTGTTTTCAAGCTTAAGTCTAGCTATTTGTAATTATTTACTAATGTCTAAAATCAGGCGTCCCGTGATGATGCGGTTATTTGTTACATGTTATGTTGGTCTCTTGGGAGGTGTTTATACCTCTTGGGGGGACGTTTGAGCGATGGTTTGCATTTTCACCCGTTAACAGTTTGTTTTCAAGCCCAAATCTTTCTATTTGCAATTTTTGGTAATTCTCAAATCGGGCATCCCATTACTTTGTGGTGTGTTGCTACGTGTTATGTTGATCTCTTTGGATGTTTTTGTACATCTTATGGGGGTGTTTGGAGGTTGTTTTGCATTTTCAACCTTCAATGGTATGTTTTCAAGCCTATGTCTAACTATTTTCAATTTTTGGTTATGTTCTCAAACTGGGCGTCCCGTGACTGTACAGTTAGTTACTACGTATAACGTTGGTCCCAAGGGAAGTTTTTGTGACTCTTGTAGTGGTGTTTGGGGGGTGTTTGTCATTTTCACCCTTTAGTGGCATGTTTTCGAGTCCAAGTCTAGCTATTTGGAATTTGTGGTCATGATCTCAAATTGGGTATCCCGTTGCCACGCGATCAGTTGCTACGTCTTACGTTGGTCCCATGGAAGGTGTGTGTGCTTCTTGTGGGGATATTTTTGTCTTGTTGTGCATTTTCACCCTTTAACGACATGTTTTCAAGCCTAAGTCTAGATATTTTCAATTTTCTTTAAGTTCTCCAACCAAGCACCTTGTGACTACGTGGTTAGTTGGTACATGTTACGTTGGTTCCGTGGGAGTTTTTTATGCATCTTACGGGGGCGATTAGTGACTATTTTGCATTTTCACCCTTCGACGACATGTTTTCATGCCTAAGTTTAATTATTTGTAGTTTTTGGTTATGTTCTCAAACCGGGCATCCCGTGATTATGCGGTCAGTTACTATGTGTTGTGGTTGTCCCGTGGGAGGTTTTGTGCATATTGTGGGGGAGTTTGTTTTCTTTTTTGTGTTTTCACCCTTCAACAACATATTTTCAAGCCTAAGTCTAGCAATTTATAATTTTTGATCATGTTCTCAAACCAGGTATTTCGTGACTACGCGGTCAATTGCTACGTATTACGTTGGTAAAGTGGGAGGTGTTTTTGCCTCTTGTGGTACCATTTGGGAGTTGTCTTGCATTTACACCCATCAATGGCATGTTTTCAAACTAAGGATCCCATTCTGTGTGGACAATTGTTACGTGTTAAACTAATCCCATGGGACACATTTATACCTCTCGCGGGAGCGTTTGGGAGCTATTTTGTGTCTTCCCCCTTCAACGACATATTTTAATTCCCAAGTCCATTTATGTGTAATTTTTTATCGTGTTATCAAACCAGGCATCCCATGACTAAGTGGTAGTTGCTATGTGTCACATTGTCATGTGGAGGCGTTTATGCCTTTTTGCGGGGTAGTTTGGGGGCTGTTTTGCATTTTTACACTTTGTAGGCATGTTTTCAAGCCAAAGTCCATCTATTTTAAATTTTTGGTCATGTTCTCTAACTGGGTGCCCTATGACTATGGGGTCAGAGTCTATCTTCTACGTCGGTCCTGTGGGAGGGGTTTATTCTTCTTGTGGGGATTTTGGGGGACTATTTTGCATTTTCACTCTTCTACGACTTGTTTTCAAGCCTATGTCTAGCAATTTATAGTTTTTACTCATGTTCGCGAATCGAGCATCGTGTGACTATGAAGTCAGTTGCTTCATGTTACGTTGGTCCCATGGGATGTGGATGTGCTTATTGCATGGGCGTTTAGGAGCATGTTTTCAAGCCTAAGTTTAGCCATTTCCAAATTTTGAATAAGTTTTCAAACCGAGCATCCTGTGACTACATTGGTAGTTGCTACGTGTTACGTTGGTACCTTGAGATGTGTTTGCACCTCTTGCGGGGGCATTTAGGTACCGTTTTGTATTTTCACCCTCCAACGACATGTTTTCAAGCCTTAGTCTAGTTATTTACAATTTTTGGCCATGTTCTCAATTTGGGCGTCCCGTGACTACGCATTGAGTTTCTATGTGTTAAGTTGGTCCCGTGGGAGTTATTTTTGTCTCTTACGGGGGTGTTTGGTGGTGTTTTGCATTTTCACCATTTACAACATGTTTTTAATCCCATGTCTAGCTATTTGAAATCTTTGGTCATGTTCTTAAACCAATCATCATGTGATTATGCGGTTAGTTACTACATGTCATGTTGGTCCCGTGGGAGGAGTTTGTGACACTTATGGGGGAATTTTTAGGCTGTTTATTCACCTTTCAATTGCATATTTTCAAGCTAAAGTCTTCTTATTTGATATTTTGGTTTTGTTCTCAAACCGGGCATCCCGTGACTACAGGGGTCAGTTGTTATGCGTTACCTTGGTTCCTTGGGAAGTGTTTATGCCTCTTGCGGGGGAATTTGTGGATTGTTTTGTATTTTCACCCTTCAACAACATGTTTTCAAGTCCAAGTCTAAGTGTTTGCAATTCTTAGTCATGCTCTCAAAATGGCTGTTTTATGACTACATGATCAGTTGCTACGTATTATGTTGGTCATGTGGGAGGTGTTTGTTCTTGTTGCGGGGGCATTTGTTGGATGTTTTGAATTTTCACCCTTAAATGGCATGTTTTCAAGCCTAAGCCTAATAATTTTCAATTTTTAGTGATGTTGTCAAATCGAGTGTCCTGTGACTACGCGATTAGTTACTACGTGTTACGTTGGTCCCGTGGGAGGTTTTTGTGCCTCTTAGGTAAGATTTTTGGGATTTTAACGTTTTCACCCTTTAAGGGTATGTTTTCGAGCCTAAGTATAACTATTTTAAATTTTTGATCATGTTCTCAAATCAGGCATCCCATTTCAACACGATTAGTTTCTACGTGTTATGTTGGTCCTATGTGAGTTTTTTGTTCCTCTTGTGATAATATTTGTTGACTGTTTGTCATTTTACCCTTCAACAACTTGTTTTCAAGCACATGTCTATCAATTTATAATCTTTTATCATGTTCTCAAATTATGCATCTCGTGACTATGCGGTCAAATGTTACGTGTCCAGTGGGAGGCGTTTATGACTCTTGGGGTAGTCTTTAGATGTTGTTTTGTAGTTTCCCTCTTTAATGACATATCTCCAAGCCTAAGACTATCTATTTGTATTTTTTAGTCATGTTCTCAAATCAAGCATCCCATGACAATGCGGTTAGTTCCTACATGTTACGTTGTCCTGTGGGAGGTTTTTATGACTTTTGTGGTTCTATTTGGGTTTTTTTTGAATTGTCACCCTTTAAAGGCATATTTTAAAGCCTAAGTATCGACATTTTAAATTTTTAATCATGTTCTCAAACTAGGCATCACGTGACTATGCGACCAATTCTTACTCGTTACGTTGGTCCCGTGGAAAGTGTTTACCTGTGTTGGGGGTTTCTTGGGGGTTGTTTTGCATTTTCACCCTTCAGTCTCATGTTTTCAAGCCTAAGTCTATTTATTTATAAAAAAAATTCTCGTTTTCTCAAAGCGGGCATCCCGTGACGATGCGGTCAGTTGCTACATGTTACGCTGGTCCCGTGGGATGTGTTTGTGTTTTTTACGGGAGTGTATGTGTAAATGCGGTGTGATACCAATTGATTTAATTCCCAAATTCTCTTTTTTAATTAGGTAACACAGATTAAATGAAACCAAATTAAAATTAAAATCAGCCCATGTGCGTGCAAGTGTAAATAAAAATTGGCAAGCAAGTGATAGAGTAATTCAGGAAAAAATTCCCTCAGGGCAAAACCTTTTATATTCTAGAACTTTGACACGGTTACACGACCTTTGAATTACATACAACTTACCTCAAGCGTAATGCACGATGTCTGTGTCAAACCTTCAAAGCTTCATCTAGAACTCAACAATGGCTAACTTGCATCCGTACCAATTTGGATATGCAACCTAGACACGCAATCTTGATTCTTTGTAAGATCTCCCTCCACAATAACTCTAGGCTCTCCATTCGTAGAGTTCTTCTCACAAATGTTGAACTTTAGGCAAAGTATGGTTTGGGTTCCATAAAACAACTCACACAAAAAAAACTTTCTGGGATTTGTGAATTGTGAAAACAAATTTGACCCTCAAAATTGTGTTGGAGAAAAGGGAAACTCTCAAAAACATATTGTGATCAAAACAAAATTTTCTCCACTCGAAACATTGAACCCTGACACCTTATTTATAAAAACGTTTAAGGCGGTGACGTGTTAGGAAAAAATACTTCTCATTCGAACGAACTATCATGTCGTTCGAACGACGTCTGGTCTCGTTCAAACGAGATAGGATCTCATTTGAACGACTAGGCATAAATATCTAGATTCGATTTACAATGTTTAAAAATATTTGGGGACTTAGAAACCAACACTCTTACGAATCTAAGAACAGTTTTCAAAAAACTTTTATGATAAAAATGTTTTTGAAACGATAAAAATCCATTTAAAATAATTCAAAAATTATATTTCATAACAGGAAAAAATATTTTAATTTTTATAAAAAATCCCAACATTTTTTATGTAAAATGTAAATGGCACTAGACCATATTTACCAAAGTCGTCCTTGTTGGGCATGATTGTTGAAGATGACTTGAAATTCGGATCGTCGATTATAGATGTGCACTTTCCAATGCTTCGACATAGTTGTAGCGCTATACGACATACTAAGTGTGACGGACTACATCGTTACAAATCTCCCCCTATATCTATGTCAGTACAAAATAAAAATAATCCGAATTATCAAACTCAAAACTATCTTATACAAATCTACCCTCCCATAAACTGAAAATGTGGAAAGATAAACTGAAAAAGCCTTCAATCAAAGTTGTCTTCAACAATCAACTTTTCAAATCTCCAAGCTTTTCTCATCAAGGTGTGCAATCCAAAGAATCTTAAATTGTAACTACACGCATGAGACAAAGAAAAAACCTTGTGACGTATCGAGTTTGAAATGATATAATCATAAAACATTTAAGCATAATCAAATATCCCCCATATTTAAACTCCTCCATAATATCATAATTCGATCTCCCTTTTTTTATTTTTTCGAAATTAACAAAGAAAAGAATAAACTAAATAAATCAGATCGGGGTGTCACGGAAAACAAAGCAAACATACTATTTTTGAATTTTTCAAAATTTTTTTACACAAAAATGCAAGAAATATGATGCTACAAAAAATACACACCATGAATATTTACTAAGACGGCTAAATCATGGAAACAAAATGAATAGGTGTGAACAAATTCGATAGGAAAATCAACTCAATCATATCATGTCATATGTGCAAGATGCATACGTGTACTCCTAACGAAAGAAAATAAAAAATAGTCCTTCGGTGTAAAATTATTGAATTTAGATGACATCGCCTTAAATCAAAATCAACAAATCAAAGTGAACATGATTTTCACACCAATAACTTCCAAAACGATTTCATGTTTTTTCAAGATTTTTAAGGACGTGCAAAGTCGTTTTAATTCTCCAACCCAACTCCCTCATATATATATTCTTTTCGAGGTGATGTAAATTCTCAAACATTGGAGAATCGATGAATAAACCTAATGGCCCATTATTGGCGTATATTTCTTTTTATTGCCATTTAATATATTTCAGGCTCTTTTAAAACCTCTTTGGACCCCAGATAATTAAAATTCATCAATTTTTTAGGTCCAATTTAAACAACAGCTTAATATCAAAGGATAGATGTGTACCTTTCGTAGCCCTTCATCGTTTATAAAAACTCACACAAACTCATGGCAAACAGTTTAAAACATGCACACCTTTTATTATCTTGTTTTATCGCATTTGGTTCGTTTTAGTAGACAGAATTGAGATGAAAATACGTAACCAACATGTGATTTAACAAGAACAAATGACAAATAAATCCGTGCATGTGTGCAATAAAGGATAAAGTGAGTCAAACATGTAGGTAGCAACACTATATCATCTCAAAGACTCCAAACTTTGTAAAGGACATGAATGACACGACATATTGTCTCAAATCTCTATCAAATAGTAACACTGATATGGCATGAAGTTTTCACTTGGTCATCCTAAGTGTGCATCCATATGCAGTGCAAACAAAATACAAAACACTTTTTGTATTTTTTCAAAAAAATTTATTTTTTTTGTATTTTTCAAGCACTGTTCAGAAACAACCCAACAGTATCAATAACAATTAGCAGTAAGAAATAGGGAGTGCAAAAAAAAATTCTAGGGGTCATTTGAACGAGATGACATGTCGTTCGAATGACAGGCGGTCTCATTCGAGGGAGATGCAATCTTGTTAGAATGAGAAAACATAAACTTTCCATGTTACACAAAATGTTATGCAGTTTCGACCAATGGGAAAATTTCTCAAAAACAATACCTGGACAGGGCGGACATTGCTAAACAGTGATGAAATGGTACTAAAAAAATAGGAAAAATAAACAAAAAAAATATAAAACAAATGGTACATGCTAGCAATAGGCAAAAATGTCATCATGTAAAACACCCTATGCTAGCAAACATGTGTCGACCTCAACCGGAAAGTGTGGTGGAGTTTTCCAAAGATGGTGACATCTTTTGAACCGACTCCATTAGATCATGTGTAGTCTTGACCTAAAAACATTACTTTCTTGCGAATATGTGAAAACTCTCTAACATTATGTGCAAGCAAAGTATCATGAGTGGGTGCATGTGAGTGAATATGTGAAGTGGCATGATGTGGCACAAAACCCAACTTAGAACAAAACTCCCTAAGGTGTTATCTCTTCTTGCAATGGGAGCAAACATAAATCGGTATAGGAAGTAATTTATCAAAAACATTGGGATGAGTTTTCCTATACGGACACCCATGAGAATCACTCACCAAAGTGGAAATAGGCTCCGGTCCATTAAGAGTAGTGGAAGCACCTTCATTAATTTTTCCAACATACTCACCATCATTCAAAACGGGATAGGGAACCATCTTATCAACCTTCTCAGATGCGTTCTCTTAAGAGACTTGGACCTCCCATGCTCATTTTAGATCATCCTCTAGATGGGATACACGTGTCGTCAGACTAGACACCGTGTTGCTTAAGTCACGCTTTTCCCTTTTTAACTGTCCATTTTCTTCCTTTAACTCATAAATCCGATGACCTAGATCCCAATTTTATCTTTTTATTTTCATGGTCTCGATAAATAACTCTCTAAAAGCTTTTCGGAGCTCACTTTCATCCCCATTCTCAACCTCACTCTCATCTTCATTCAACTCATCGTCATCGCTCTCGTGGATGCTATCATCGTGGGACAAAGTGGAGGTATTCACGCGACTAGTAAAGGCTACAGTCATCCCTTGTCCTAAACATTTTTTGAACTTATCTTCCTCTTCTCCCTCACTATCGCTTAGGGTAGCAAGCATGGCAACTTTCTTGCCCTCTCTCCTAAGTCGAGTGGGACACTCAAATGACTTGTGACCTTTCCCATCACACTCAAAGCATCTTATCTTATCAAGGTTCTTATCACTCTCTTTTTCTTTCTCATCGCTTTCTTTAGCCTTGTCTTTGTTTTTATATTTCTTCGAAAACTTTATATTGGGATTTCTTTGTTTTGAAAACTGGAGGAAGTTTTTGAAATTTTTGGAAAGCAGGGCCATGTCAGAGTCGTCATCAGATTCAGATTCACATCACTCTCCTTCTTTTTGCTCTCTCTTCTTTTATCCTCATTGGAAGTCGACTGTGTCCTTAGTGAAACCCCTTTAGGCTTAACAGTTTGGGGAAACATATCTAACTCGTAGGTCTGAAGAACACCTACCAACTCTTCTAACTTAAGTGTTCTCAAATTCCCCATCGAGTTTAAATAGTGACTTTTGGAATAAAACGTTTTGGAAGAGATCTCAAAATCTTTTTCACAACCCGCGTGTTATCAATTGCCTCACCCAAATTAAATCTAGTGTTGACTATCTCCCACAAACGTGCATAAATCTCGTCAAAAGTCTCAGACTCTGACATAGTGAGTGTCTCAAATTGGGTGAAAAGGTTTTGCAACTTAGATTCTTTAACAGCGGTGGTACCCTCATGTGTCAATGTTAAAATATCATATGCCTCTTTAGACGTAGTGCACGTTATAATTTGGAGGAACTCTTAGGGAGTGATGGCTCCAGAGATAGCACTCAAACCACGTGAATTAAAATTGTCCAATTTAAAATCGTCCTTAGTTTAGTTTGACACGGGTTTTAAAGAGGTGATGTTCTTAACAGTAATGGTAGGAGGAGACCAACCATTTTCAACCAACAACAAAATGAGCTCATCTGTAGATTTTAAAGTAGATTTCATGCGACCTTTCCAATAGGCAAAATTATTGCCATCAAAAGTAGGCACGCGATTACATAAGTGATCCATCAAAGTTTAAAAGAATTGATACCACAAAAACTTTTATGGAAAATAGGAATTCACAGTAACATGGTGAAACCTGTCCTGATACCAGGTTGTAAACGCGGTGTGATACCAATTGATTTAATTCACAAATTCACTTATTTAATTAGGTAACACAGATTAAACAAAGCCAAATTCAAATTAAAATCAGCCCATGTGCCTGCAAGTGTAAATAAAAATTGGCAAGCAAGTGATAGAGTAATTCAGGAAAAACTTCCCTCAGGGAAAAACTTGTTATATTCTAGAACTTTGACAAGGTTACACGACCTTTGACTCACATACAACTTCTCTCAAGCATAATGCACGATGTATGTGTCAAACCTTCAAAGCTTCAGCTGGACTTCAACAGTGGCTCACTCGCAACCATACCAATTTGGACACGCATTCTTCATTCTTTGTAGGATCTCCCTCCACAATAGCTCCCGACTATCTAGTCGCAGATTTCTTCTCACAAAGGTTGAACATTAGGCAAAGTATGGTTTGGGTTCCATAAAACAACTCATGCAAAAAAAACTCTCTGGGATTTGTGAATTGTGAAAACAAATCTGAACCCTAAAAATTGTGTTAGAGAAAAGGTAAACTCTCAAAAACGTATTCTGATCAAAACAAAATTTTCTCCACTCAAAATATTGAACCCTGACACCTTATTCATAAAAACTTTTAAGGCGGAGACATGTCAGGAAAAAAACTTCTCGTTCGAACGAACTGTCATGTCGTTCAAACGACGTTTGGTTTCGTTCGAACGAGTTGGGATCTCGATTGAACGACCAGGCAGAAATCTCTAGATTCGATTTACAGAGTTTTAAAATATTTTGGGACTTAAAAATAAACACTCTTATGAATAGGAGAATAGTTATCAAAAAGCTTTTATGATAAAAATATTTTTGAAAAGACAAAAATCCATTTAAAATAATTCAAAAATCATTTTTCATAAAAGGAAAAAATATTTTAATTTTTATTAAAAAATCCCAACACTTTTGATGTAAAATGTAAATGAAACTTAACCATATTTACCAAAGTCGTCCTTGTTGGGCATGATTGTTGAAGATGACTTGAAATTCGGATCATCGATTATAGATGTGCTCTTTCTATTGCTTCGACAAACTTGTGGCGGTATACGACATACTAAGTGTGACGGACTATGTCCTTAGAGTATGGAAGTTGTTTATCATTTTCCCACTTCAATGACATGTTTTTATGCCTAAGTCTACCTATTTGAAATTTTTTATCAAGTTCCTAAACCGAGCATCCTGTGACAACGCGGTCAGTTACTATGTGTTACAGTGGTCCAGTGGGAGGTCTTTGAGCCTCTTACTAGGCATTTGGAGGGTTCTTTGCAGTTTCACCCTTCAACGGCTTGATTTCAAGATTAAGTCAAGATATTTGAAATTTTTGATTGTGTTCCTAAACCTGGCATATGATGACATTCCGATCATTTTCTATATGTTACATTTGTCCCGTGGGAGGTGTTTATGCCAACACTACAAGAATTTGCACCATTACCAACAATATTTATCAACACAAGCTATTTTTGTTGTCAAAGATACCCTTTTGGCAACAAAATCTTAATTATGTTGCCAAAACATCATATTACATTATACTTTTGGCAACAGAAAATAATGCTTATTGCCAAAGGTTAAAATTTCAAGCGGGGAGGTAGCAAAATAAAAGGCGGGAAAATTTTATCTTTTAGCATCATATTTGTTTGTTGCTAAACATGACCTAACTTTTTGCAACATAGGAGTGTGTTGAGAAAAATATCCCACTTTTGGCCACAAAAAAAATTATGATGCCAAAAGTATTTTATTTCATTTCTTACTTATTTTTCTTATGTGTTTAAGTTAACTAAAAAGCTAACAAAACAAAAAAAAATGATATGTGCTCCAAAAACCTAACCCCGCTCGAAAAAACAAGCCGTGCCTAAAACTCTCCCTCCGGCCACCTTTGCTCTCCCTCCGGCCACCTTTGCTCTCCCTCCGGCCACGTCTCTCTCTTACAGATCCAGCCGCCAGCCGCCTCTATCTCTTGATCTCGTCTATAAATAGATCCAACCTATATTTCTCATGAACCACTATTTACAAATCTCTATTTTTACAAATCCGATCTTTGTTTTGTTCCAGGTAACCTTAGTTTCGAAACAGGTAATGCAGCCCGAGCTCGATTTAGTTCTGGTGGCCTATGGTTTAGTTGAAGTTTAACCCGAGTTCTGATTTGTCCCTCTCCGATTTGAAGACTGAAGGTACAAAATAAAAAGTTCAAACAAATTTTGTTGTGATGGTCTCTTTAGTTTTTTACTTCTTTTTTCAATTTAGTTAAGATACTATTTTTATGGTTAAATCGATTTACCGGCAATTGTTTGTAACTATTCTGATTTCTTATTTCTTTTCACTTATTTCTTTGATTTCTTTTACAAATAAACATTATACGATATTTTTAACTTCTGATTTCATTGTAATATATTCATTCTGATTTCATTATAATATTCAGTTATAAGTTTGTAATGCTAATGAGTCATTTTTTTGTTAACAGTTATAATTTAAAAGCATGGAAGCTACAGACCTGCTTCTGTTCGACCAGTCAGGCTCCATCTCCATTTTTTCTCTCTTCGGCTCCAACTTGCTGGTAACTTGTTAACTCATCCATCATTTTTTTTTAATTTGGCATAATTGGTTTGAAATTTGAATGATGTTTAGATTTATGTTTCCATTCAAGAATTGTTTTAACTTATAACTTATGTTATTTCCATTTTACCATTTATAATGTTCAAATTAATGTTTAGAAGATATGTACATTGCTTTTAAATTATAGTTTTAATAGTATTTTTGTGAGGGGTAGGTTGTGGTCTAAGAATTTAAACGTAAAGTATCAATACTATTATCTGATTGGTTGTTTTAATGTGGTGAGCAATATAAATTTTAAAACATTAATTAAAAATAAACTTAAGCATTAAAATATGTCATCGAAGGGTGAAAATGTAAAACAAACACAAAACGGTCCTGTAAGAGTCACAAACACCTCGTATGGGACCAATGTGACTTGTAGGAACCGACCGCATAGTCACGGGGCTCCCGGTTTGAGTGTATGACGTAAATTTACAAAAAACTTAGACTTAAGCATAAAAACGATGTCATCGAAGGGTGAAAACATAAAACAAACACAAAATGGTTTCGTAAGAGTCTTGAACACCTCGCACGGGACCAATGTGACTCGTAGGAACCAACTATGTAGTCACGGGGCTCCCAGTTGGAGTGTACGATGAAAATTTGTAAAAAATTAGATTTAAGCATAAAAACATGCCATCGAAGGGTGAAAATATAAAGCAGTCACAAAACGGTCCATTAAGATTCACGAACACCTTGCACGGGACCAATGTGACTCGTAGGAACCTACCGCATTGTAACGGGGCTCCCGGTTTAAGTGTAGGACGCAAATTTACAAAACATTTAGACTTAAGCATAAAAATATGCAATCGAAGGGTGAACCCGTAAAACAGGCACAAAATGGTCCCGTAAGAGGAAAAAACGTCTTGCACGGGATTGAGGTGATTTGTAGGAACCGATCGCGTAGTCACAGCTCTCCCGGTTTGAGGGTACGACGTAAATTTACAACAAATTAGACTTAAACATAAAAACATGCCATCGAAGGGTGAAAACATAAAACAAACATAAAATGGTCCCGTAAGAGTCACGAACACCTCGCACGGGACCAATGTGACTCGTAGGAACCGACCACGTAGTCACGGGGCTCCTAGTTTGAGTGTACAACGTAAATTTGCAAAAACTTAGACTTAAGCATAAAAATATGCCATCGAAGGGTGAAAACATAAAACAAGCACCAAATAATCCTGTAAGGGGAGCGAACGCCTCGCACGGGATCATTGTAACTCGTAGAAACCGGCCGCGTAGTCACGGGGCTCCCGGTTTGAGTGTACAACGTAAATTTACAAAAAAATAGACTTAAGCATAAAAATATGGAATCGAAGTGTGAAAATGTAAAACAGTCATAAAACGGTCTGGTAAGATTCAAAAACACCTCGCACGGGACCAATGTGACTTGTAGGAACCGACCCCGTCATCACGGGGATCCCAGTTTGAGTGTACGACGTAAATTTCCAAAAAATTAGACTTAATCATAAAAATATGCCATCGAAGGGTGAAAATGTAAAACAAACACAAAACTGTCCCGTAAGAGTCACGAACACCTCGCACGGGACCAATGTGACTCACACGAACCGACCGCGTAATCACGGGGCTCCCAGTTTGAGTGTACGATAAAAATTTGTAAAAAATTAGACTTAAGCAAAAAAACATGCCATTAAAGGGTGAAAATGTAAAATAAACATAAAACGGTCTCGTAAGAGTCACGAACACCTCGTACGGGACCAATGTGACTCGTTGGAATCGAGCGGGTAGTCACGGGCCTCTCGGTTTGTGGGTATGACGTAAATTTGCAAAAAATTAGACTTAAGATTAGAAACATGCCATCGAAGGGTGAAAATGTAAAACAAACATAAAACGATCACGTAAGAGTCACGAACACCTCGTATGGGACCAATGTGACTCGTAGGAACCGACCACGTAGTCATGGGGCTCCCGATTTGAATGTACGACGTATATATTCAAAAAACTTTGACTTAAGCATAAAAACATGCCATTTAAAGGTGAAAACGTAAAACAAACACAAAACGGTCGTGTAAGAGCCATGAACCCCTCGCACGGGACCTATGTGACTCGTAGGAACCTATCGCATAGTCACGGGGCTCCCGGTTTGAGTGTACGACATAAATTTGCAAAATAATTAGACTTCAACATAAAATTATGCCATTGAAGGGTGAAACTTAAAACAAACACAAAACGATCCCGTAAGAGTCACGAACCCCTCACGGGACCAATGTGAGCCATTGGAACCGACCGCGTACTCACGGGGCTCCCGATGTGTGTATATGACGTAAATTGGCAAAAAAGTAGTCTTAAGCATAATAACTTGGCATCGAAGGTTGAAAACATAAAATAAACACAAAATGGTCCTGTAAAAGTCACGAACACCTCACATGGTACCAATGTGACTCGTAGGAACCGACCGCGTAGTCATGGGGCTCCCGATTTGAGTATACAACGTAAATTTGCAAAAACAATAGTCTTAAGCATAAAAACAACGCATCGAAGGGGGAAAATATAAAATAAACACAAAATGGTCCCGTAAGAGTCACAAACACCTCACACGGGACCAATGTGACTCGTAGGAACCGACCACGTAGTCACGGGGCTTTCGGTTTGAGTGTACGATATAAATTTGTAAAAAACATAGACTTAAGCATAAAACATGCCATCGAAGGGTGAAAATGTAAAATAAATACAAAACGGTCCCGTAAGAGTCACGAACACCTCGCACGGGACCAATGTGACCTATTGGAATAGACCGTGTAATCACAGGGCTCCCGGTTTAAGTGTACGACGTCAATTTGCAAAAAATTAGACTTAAGCATAAAAAGATGCCATCGAAGGGCGAAAATGTGAAATAGCCACAAAACGGTCTGGTACGATTCTCGAACATCTCACACGGGACCAATGTGACTCGTAGGAACATACTGCGTTATCTCGGGGCTCCTGATTTGAGTGTACGACATAAATTTATAAAAAAATTAGACTCAGGCATAATAACATGAAATCGAAGGGTGAAAGCATAAAACAAGCACAAAATGGTCCCGTAAGAGGAACGAACGCCTCACACGGGATCAATGTGACTTGTAGGAACCGACCGCGTTGTCACGGCGCTTCAGGTCAGAGTGAATGATGTAAATTTGCAAAAAGTTAGACATAAGCATAAAAACATGGTAGAGATGGGTGAAAACGTAAAACAACCAGAAAACGGTCTCGTAAGAGTCACGAACACCCCGCACTGGACCAATGTGACTCGTTGGCATCGACCGAGTGGTCACGGGGATTCCAGTTTCAGTGTACGACGTAAATTTGCAAAAAGTTAGACTTGATCGTAAAAAAGATGCCATCGAAGGGTGAAAGCATAAAATAGCCCTAAAACGGTTCCAAAATAGTCAAAAACAGCTCGCACGAGACCAATATGACTCGTAGGAACCGACCGCGTAGTCACGAGACTCCCGATTTGAGTGTACGACATAAATTTGTAAAAAATAGACTTAAGCATAAAAACATGCCATCGAAGGGTGAAAACATGAAACAAATGCAAAACGGTCCCCTAAGAGTCACGAACACCTCGCACGGGACCAATGTGACTCGTAGGAACCAACCGCGTATTCACAGGGTTCCCGATTTGAGTGTACGACGTAATTTGCAAAACGTTGGACTTGAGCATAAAAACATGCCATCGAAGGGTGAAAATTTAAAAGATCCACAAAACGGTCCCATAAGTGTCACGAACACCTCGCTCGGGACTAATGTGACTCGTAGGAACCGACCGGGTATTCAGGAGGATCCTGGTTTGAGTGTATGACGTAAATTTGTAAAAAATTAGACTTGAGCATAAAAAAATGCCATCGAAGGGTGAAGATGTAAAATAGCCAAAAAGCGGTCCCATAAGAGTCACGAACAAATCGCACGGGACCAATGTGACTCATAGGAACCGATCGCGTCGTCACGGAGCTTCCGATTTGAGTGTATGACGTAAATTTTCAAAAAAATAGACTTAAGCATAAAAACAAGCCATCGAAGGGTGAAAATGTAAAACAAAAAGAAAATGGTCTCGTAAGAGTCACGAACACCACAAACGGGACCAATGTGACTCGTTGGAACCGAGCGCGTAGTCACCGGACTCCCTTTTTGAGTGTACGAAGTTAATTTGTAAATAATTAGACTTAAGAATAAAAACATGCCATCGAAGGGTGAAAATGTAAGAGAAGCATAAAACGGACCGTAAGAGTCACGAACACCTCGCACGGGACCAATGTGACTCATAGGAACCGATCGCGTACTCACGGGGTTCCCGGTTTGAGTGTACGACGTAAACTTGCAAAAAATATAGACTTAAGCATAAATACATGCCATCGAAGGGTGAAAACGCAAAACATACACAAAACGGCCCCGTAAGAGTCACCAACACCTCGCACGGGACCAATGTGACTCGTAGAAACCGACCGAGTAATCATGGGGCTCCCGATTTGAGTATACAACATAAATTTGCAAAAATAGTCTTAAGGATAAAAACATCGCATCGAAGGGGGAAAGCATAAAGTAAACACAAAACGGTCTCGTAAGAGTCACGAACACCTCACATGGGACCAATGTGACTCGTAGGAACCGACCGCATAGTCACGGGGTTCTCACTTTGAGTGCACGACATAAATTTGCAAAAAATTAGGCTTAAGCATAACAGCATGCCATCGAAGGGTGAAAATGTAAAAAAAACAAAAAAAGTCCCGTAAGAGTCACGAACCCCTCACACGGGACCAATGTGACTCGTAGGAAGCGACCGCGTAGTCATGGGGCTACCAGTGTGAGTGTACGACGTAAATTTGCAAAAAAATTATACTTCAACATAAAAACATGCCATCGAAGAGTGAAAATTTAAAACAAACACAAAACAATCCCGTAAGAGTCACGAACCCCTCGCACGGGACTAATGTGACTCGTTACAACCGACCTCGTACTCATGAGGCTCCCGATTTGAGTGTACAACGAAAATTTGCAAAAAATTAGTCTTAAGCATTAAAACATGGCATCGAAGGGTGAAAACATAAAATGAACAGAAAACGATCACGTAAGAGTCACGAACACCTCACACGAGACCAATGTGACTCGTAGGAACCGATCGCGTAGTCACGGGGATCCCTATTTGAGTGCACGACGTAAATTTGTAAAAAACTTAGACTTAAGCATAAAACATGTCATCGAAGGGTGAAAACGTAAAACAAATACAAAACGGTCCCGTAAGAGTAACGAACACCTCGCACGGGACCAACGTGACTCGTAGGAACCGACCGCATAGTCAGAGGGCTCCCGGGTTTGAGTGTACGATGTAAATTTGAAAACAACTTAGACTTAAGCATGAAAATATGCCATCGAAGGGTGAAAACTCAAAACAAACAGAAAACGGTTCCGTAAGACTCATGAACACATCGCACGGGACCAATGTGACTCGTAGGAATCGACCTCGAGGTCCCGGGGCTCCCAATTTGAGTGTACGACGTAAATATGCAAAAAAAAAGACTTAAGCATAAAAACATGGAATTGAAGGGTGAAAATGTAAAACGAGCACAAAATGGTCCCGTAAGAGGAATGAATGCCACGCACAGAATCGATATAACCCGTAAGAACTCGTCGCGTAGTCACGGCACTCCCGGTTTGAGTGTACGACGTAAATTTGAAAAAATTAGACTTAAGCATAAAAACATGACATCGAAGGGTGAAACGTAAAACAAACATAAAACTGTCTCGTAAGAGTCACGAACACCTCGCACGGGACCAATGTGACTCGTAGGAACCGACCGCGTAGTTACGGAGGTCCTAGTTTGAGTGTACGACGTAAATTTACAAAAACTTAGACTTAAGCATAAAAACATGCCATCGAAGGGTGAAAATGTAAAACAAGCATAAAACGATCCCGTAAGAGGCACGAACGCCTCACACGTGATTGATGTAACTCGTAGGTACCGACCGCTTAGTCACGGGGCTCCCGGTTTGAGTGTACGACGTAAATTTGCAAAAAAAAAAATAGACTTAAGCATAAAATCACGCATTAGAATGGTGAAAATGTAAAACAACGACAAAATGGTCCGGTAAGATTCACGAACACCTCGCACTGGACAAATGTGACTCATAGGAACCGACCACGTCGTCACGGGGCTCCCGATTTGAGTGTACGACATATATTTGCAAAAAATTAGACTTAAGCATAAAAACATGCCATTGATGGGTGAAAATGTAAAAAAAACACTAAACGGTCCCATAGGAGTCACGAACACCTCGCACGGGACCAATGTGACTCGTTGGAACCGAGCGCGTAGTCACGGGACTCCTGGTTTGAGTGTACGAATTAAAATTTGTAAAAAACTTGGACATAAGCATAAAACATGCCATCAAAGGGTGAAAACGTATAATAAATGCAAAACGGTCACGTAAGAGTCACGAACACCTCGCACGGGACCAATGTGACCCGTTGGAACCAATCGGGTAATCACGGGGATCCCAGTTTGAGTGTATGACGTAAATTTTTAAAAAGTTAGACTTGAGCGTAAAAAAGATGCCATCGAAGGGTAAAAACATAAAATAGCCCCAAATAAATCCCAAAGAGTCCCGAACAGCTTGCACGGGACCAATGTGACTCATAAGAACCGACTGCGTAGTCCTGGGACTCCCGGTTTGAGTGTAGGACATAAATTTGCAACAAAGTAGACTTAAGCGTAAAATTACGCATTAGAATGGTGAAAATGTAAAACAATGACAAAATGGTCCGGTAAGATTCACGATCACCTCGCACGGGACCAATGTGACTCGTAGGAACCGATCGCGTAGTCATAGAGCTCCTGGTTTGAGTGTACGAGGTAAATTTTCAAAAACTTAGACTTAAGCATAAAAACATGCCATCGAAGGGTGAAAATGTGAAACAAATGAAAAACGATCCCGTAAGAGTCATGAAAACCTCGAACGGGACCAATATGACTCATAGGAACCGATCGCATATTCATGGGGCTCCCGGTTTGAGTGTACGACGTGAATTTTCAAAACATTGGACTTGGGCATAAGAACACGCCATCGAGGGGTGAAAACATAAAAGATCCACAAAACGGTCTCGTAAGAGTCACGAACACCTCGCTTGGGACCAATGTGACTCGTAGGAACCGACCGGGTATTGACGTTGATCTCGGTTTGAGTGTATGACGTAAATTTGTAGAAAATTAGACTTGACCATAAAAAATGCCATCGAAGGGTGAAAATGTAAAACAGCTGAAAACGGTCCCGTAAGAGTCACGAACACCTCGCACGGGACCAACGTGACTCGTTGGAACTAATCGCGTAATCATGGTGCTCTCGATTTCAGTGTACGACGTAAATTTGCAAAAAAATAGATTTAAGCATAAAAACATGCCATTGAAGGTTGAAAACATAAAACAGTCACAAAACTATCCGGTAAGATTCATGAACACCTTGCACGGGACCAATGTGACTCGTAGGAACCGACCACGTTGTCAAGGGGCTCCCGGTTTGAGTGTACAACGTAAATTTGAAAAAAATTATACTTAAGCATAAAAACATGCAATCGAAGGAAGGAAATGTAAACCAAGAACAAAATGGTCCCGTAAGAGGAACAAACGCCTAGCAAGGGATCGATGTGACTCGAAGGAACCGGTCGCGTAGTCACGACGCTCCCGATTTGAGTGTACGACGTAAATTTGCAAACAATTAGACTGAAGCATAAAAACATGCCATCGAAGGGTGAAATGTAAAACAAACATAAAACTATCCCGTAAGAGTTACGAACGTCTCGCACGGGACCAATGTGACTCGCAGAAACCGGCCGCGTAGTCACGGGGCTCCTGGTTTGAGTGTACGGCATAAATTTGCAAAAACTTAGACTTAAGAATAAAAATATGCGATCGAAGGGTGAAAATGTAAAACAAGCACAAAATGGTCTCGTAAGAGGCACGAACGCCTCGTACGGGATCGATCTAACTAGTAGGTACCGACCGCTTAATCACAGGGCTCCCGATTTGAGTGTATGGCATACATTTGCAAAAAAATAGACTTAAGCATAAAAATATGCAATCGAATCGTAGAAATGTAAACCATCCACAAAACGGTCCGATAAGATTCACGAACACCTCGTAAGGGACAAATGTGACTCGTAGGAACCGAGCGTGTTGTCACGTGGCTCCCTATTTGAGTGTACGACGTATATTTGTAAAAAATGAGACTTAAGCATAAAAACATGCCATCGAAGGGTGAAAATGTAAAAATAACACTAAACGGTCCCGTAAGAGTCACAGACACCTCGCAACAGACCAATGTGAATCATTGGAACTGAGCGCGTTGTCATGGGGCTCCCGGTTTGAGTGTACGAAGTAAATTTGTAAAAAACTTAGACTTAAGCATAAAACACGCCATCGAAGGGTGAAAACGTAAAAGAAACACAAAATTGTCCCGTAAGAGTCACAACACCTCGCACGGGACCAATGTGACTCGTTGGAATCGACCGGGTAGTCACGGGGATCCTGATTTGAGTGTACGACATAAATTTACAAAACGTTAGACTTGAGCGTAAAAAAGATGTCGTCGAAGGGTGAAAACATAAAATAGCCCCAAAACGGTCCCGAAAGAGTCACAAACAGCTCTCACGGGACCAATGTGACTCGTAAGAACCAACCGCATAATCACGGTACTACTAGTTTGAGTGTACGACGTAAATTTCCAAAAAATTAGATTTAAGCATAATAAGATGCCATTAAAGGGTGAAAACATAAAACTGTCACAAAACGGTCTGGTAAGATTCACGAACACCTTGCACGGGACCAATGTGACTCGTAGGAACCGACCGCGTAGTCACGGGGCTCCCCATTTGAGTATACACCGTAAATTTGCTAAAAATTAGACTTAAGTATAAAAACAGTCAAGCAAAGGGTGAAAATGTAAAACAAGCACAAAATGGTCCCGTAAAAGGAACGAATGCCTCTCACGGGATCGATGTGACTCGTTGGAACCGACCGCGTAGTCACGGCGCTTCCGATTTGAGTGTACGACGTAAATTTGCAAAAAATTAGAATTAAGAATAAAAACTTGCAATCGAAGGGTGAAATGTAAAACAAACCTAAACATGTCCCGTAAGAGGCACGAACACCTCGCACGGGACCAATGTGACTCGTAGGAACCGACCGTGTAGTCACGGGGCTCCTAGTTTGAGTGTACGACGTAAATTTGCTAAAACATAGACTTAAGCATAAAAACATGCCATCGAAGGGTGAAAATGTAAAACAAACATAAAACGGTCCCTAAAGAGTCACAAATCCCTCGCACGGGACCAATGTGACTCGCAGGAACCGACCGCATAGTCAGGGGGCTCTCGGTTTGAGTGTACGACGTAAACTTGAAAAAAAATTAGACTTCAACATAAAAACATGCCATCGAAGGGTGAAAACTTAAAACAAACACAAAACAGTTGCGTAAGAGTCAGGAACCCCTCACACGGGACAAATGTGACTCGTTGGAACCGACACGGGGCTCCCAATTTGAGTGTATGACGTAAATTTGCAAAAAAATAGTCTTAAGCATAACAACATGGCACCAAAGGGTGAAAACATAAAATAAATACAAAACGGTCACGTAAGAGTCATGAACACCTCACACGAGATCAATGTGACTCGTAGGAACCGGTCGCGTAGTCACGGAGCTCCCGATTTGAGTGTACGACGCAAATTTGTAAAAAACATAGACTTAAGTATAAAACATGCCATCGAACGGTGAAAACGTAAAACAAATACAAATCGGTCCCGTAAGAGTCACGGCACCTCGTACGGGACCAATGTGACTCGTAGGAACCGACCGCTTAGGCACGGGGATCCCGATTTGAGTGCACGATGTAAATTTAAAAAAAACTTAGACTTAAGCATAAAAATATGCCATCGAAGGGTGAAAATTTAAAACAAACACAAAACGGTTCCGTAAGACTCATGAACACATCGTACAGGACCAATGTGACTCATAGGAATCGACCACGAAGTCACGGGGCTCCCAGTTTTTGTGTATGACATAAATTTGTAAAAAAATAGATTTAAGAATAAAAACATGCCATTGATGGGTGAAAACATAAATCAGTCACAAAACGGTCCAGTAACATTCACGAACACCTTCCACGGGACCAATGTGACTCGAAGGAACCGTCCTCATTGTCACGAGGCCCCCAGTTTGAGTGTACGACATAAATTTGCAAAAAAATAGACTTAAGCATAAAAACATGCAATCGAAGGGTGAAAATCTAAATGGAGCACGAAATGGTCCCGTAAAAGGAACGAACGCCTCAGACGAGATCGATATGACTTGTAGGAACTGGTCGCGTAGTTACGACACTCCTGTTTTGAGTGTAAGACGTAAATTAATAAAAAATTATACTTAAGCATAAAAACATGCAATCGAAGGGTGAAAATGTAAAACAGCCAAAAAACGGTCCGGTAAGATTCACGAACACCTCGCACGGGACCAATGTGACTCGTAGGAACCGATCGTGTAGTCACGGAGCTCCTGGTTTGAGTGTACGAGGTAAATTTGCAAAAACTTATACTTAAGCATAAAAACATGCCATCGAAGGGTGAAAATGTAAAACAAGCACAAAACGATCCCGTAAGAGGCACGAATGCCTCGCACGCGATCGATGTAACTCGTAGGTACCGACCGCTTAGTCATGGGACTTAGATTTGTAAAAAATAGACTTAAGCATAAAATCATGCAATCGAAGGGTGAAAATGTGAAACGACGACAAAATGGTCCGGTAAGATTCACGAACACCTCACACTGGACAAATGTGACTCGTAGGAACTGACCGCGTCGTCACGGGGCTCCCGATTTGAGTGAACGGCGTATATTTGTAAAAATTAGTCTTAATCATAAAAACAGACCATCGAAGGATGAAAATGTAAAACAAACACTAAACAGTCCCATAAAAGTCACGAACACCTCGCACGGGACCAATGTGACTCGTTGGAACCGAGCGCGTAGTAACGGGACTCCCGACTTGAGTGTACGAATTAAAATTTGTATAAAACATAAACTTAAGCATAAAACATGCCATCGAAGAGTGAAAACGTAAAATAAATGCAAAATGGTCCCGTAAGAGGAACGAACGCCTCACACGGGATCGATATGACTCGTAGGAACTCATCACGTAGTCACGGCACTCTCGATTTGAGTGTACGATGTAAATTCGCAAAAAATTAGATTTAAGCATAAATACATGCAATCGAAGGGTGAAAATGTAAAACAAGCACTAAACGGTCCCATAAGGGTCACGAACACCTCACAGGGGACCAATGTGACTCGTTGGAACCGAGCGCGTAGTCACGGGACTCCCGGCTTGAGTGTACGAATTAAAATTTGTAAAAACTTAGACTTAAGCATAAAACATGCCATCGAAGGGTGAAAACGTAAAATAAATGAAAAACAGTCACGTAAGAGGAACGAACGCCTCGCACGGGATCGATATGACTCGTAGGAACTGGTCGCGTAGTCACGGCACTCCCGGTATGAGTGTACAAAGTAAATTGATAAAAAAAATAGATTTAAGCATAAAAACATGCAATCGAAGGGTGAAAACATAAAACGGCCACAAAACGGTCCAGTAAGTTTCACGAACACCTCGCACGGGGCCAATGTGACTCGTAGGAACCAATCGCGTAGTCATAGAGCTCCTAGTTTGAGTGTACGAGGGGAATTTGCAAAAACTTAGACTAAAGCATAAAAACATGCCATCGAAGGGTGAAAATGAAAAACAAGCACAAAACGATCCCCTAAGCGGCACGAACGCCTCGCACGTGATCGATGTAACTCGTAGGTACCGACCGCTTAGTCACGGGATGAAAATTTTGCAACAATTAGAGTTAAACATAAAATCACGCAATTGAAAGGTGAAAACGTAAAACAGCGACAAAATGGTCCGGTAACATTCACGACCACCTTGCACTGGACCAATCTGACCTGTAGGAACTGACCGCGTCGTCACGGGGCTCCCGATTTGAGTGTACGACGTATTTTTGTAGAAAATTAGACTTAAGCATAAAAACATGCCATCAAAGGGTGAAAATGTAAAACAAACACTAAACGGTCCCATAAGTGTCACGAACACCTCGCACGGGACCAATGTGACTCGTTGGAACCGAGCGCGTAGTCACGGGACTCCCGGCTTGAGTGTAAGAATTAAAATTTGTAAAAAACTTAGACTTAAGCATATAATATGCCATCGAACGGTGAAAATGTAAAATAAATGCAAAACGTTCTCGTAAGAGGAACGAACGCCTCGTACGGGATCGATATTACTCGTAGGAACTCTTCACGTAGTCACGGCACTCCCGATTTGAGTGTACGATGTAAATTGGCAAAAATTTAGATTTAAGCATAAAAATATGCAATGAAAGGATGAAAATGTAAAACAACCACAAAACGGTCCGGTAAGATTCACCAACACCTCGCACGGGACCAATGTGACTCGTAGGAACCGATCGTGTAGTCACAGAGCTCTTGATTTGAGTGTACGAGGTAAATTTGGAAAAATATAGACTTAAGCATAAAAACATGTCATTGAAGGGTGAAAATGTAAAACAAGCACAAAACGATCCCGTAAGAGGCATGAACGCCTCGCACGTGATCGATGTAACTCGTAGGTACCGACCGCTTAGTCACGGGACGTAAATTTGCAAAAAATAGACTTAAGCATAAAATCATGCAATCGAAGGGTGAAAACGTAAAACAGCGACAAAATGGTCCGGTAAGATTCATAAACACCTCGCACTGGACAAATGTGACTCGTAGGAACTGGCCGCGTCATCACGGGGCTCCGGATTTGATTGTACGACGTATATTTGTAAAAAATTAGACTTAAGCATAAAAACCTGCCATCGAAGGGTGAAAATGTAAAACAAAGACTAAACAGTCCCATAAGAGTCACGAACACCTCCCACGGGACCAATGTGACTCGTTGGAACCGAGCGCGTAGTCACGAAACTCCCGGCTTGAGTGTACGAGTTAAAATTTGTAAAAAACTTAGACTTAAGCATAAAACATGCCATCGAAGGGTGAAAACCTAAAATAAATGTAAAATGATCCCGTAAGAGGAACGAGCACCTCGCACGGGATCGATATGACTCGTAAGAACAGGCCGCATTGTCACGGCTCTCCCGGTTTGAGTGTACGATGTAAATTGGCAAAAAAATAGATTTAAGTATAAAAACATGAAATCGAGGGTGGAAACTTAAAACAGCCACAAAACGGTCCGGTAAGATTCATGAACACCTCGTACGGGACCAATGTGACTCGTAGGAACCGATCGCGTAGTCACAGAGCTCCTGGTTTGAGTGTAAGAGGTAAATTAGCAAAAACTTAGACTAAAGTATAAAAACATGCCATCAAAGGGTGAAAATGTAAAACAGGCACAAAACGATGCCGGAAGAGGCACGAATGCCTCGCACCTGATCGATGTAACTCGTAGGTACCGACCGCTTAGTCACGGGACGTAAATTTGCAAAAAATAGACTTAAGCATAAAATCATGCAATAGAAGGGTGAAAACGTAAAACAACAATAAAATGGTCCGGTAAGATTCATAAACACCTCGCACTAGATAAATGTGACTCATAGGAACTGACCGGGTCGTCACGGGGCTCCCGATTTGAGTGTACGACGTATATTTGTAAAAAATTAGACTTCAGCATAAAAACATGCCATCGAAGGGTAAAAATGTAAAACAAACACTAAACAGTCGCATAAGTGTCACGAACACCTCGCACGGGACCAATACGACTCGTAGGAACCGAGCGCGTAGTCAAGGGACTCCCGGCATGAGTGTACGAATTAAAATTTGTAAAAAACTTAGACTTAAGCATAAAACTTGCCATCGAAGGGTTAAAACGTGAAATAAATGCAAAACGGTCCCATAAGAGGAACGAACGCCTCGCACGGGATCGATATGACTTGTAGGAACTGGTCGTGTAGTCACGGCACTCACGGTTTGAGTGTACGACGTAAATTTGCAAAAAACTAGATTTAAGCATAAAAAAATGCAATCAAAAGGTGAAAACGTAAAACATCCACAAAACGGTCCGGTAAGATTCACAAACACCTCGCACGGGACAAATGTGACTCGTAGGAACTGATTGTGTAGTCACAGAGGTCCTGGTTTGAGTGTACGAGGTAAATTTGCAAAATCTTTCACTTAAGCATAAAAACATGCCATCGAAGGGTGAAAATGTAAAACAAGCACAAAACGATCCCGTAAGAGGCACGAACGCCTCGCACATGATCGATGTAACTCGTAGGTACCGACCGCATAGTCACGGGACGTAAATTTGCAAAAAAAATAGACTTAAGCATAAAATCATGCAATCGAAGGGTGAAAACGTAAAACAGCGACAAAATGGTCCGGTAAGATTCACGAACACCTCGCATTGGACAAATGTTACTCGTAGGAACTGGCCGCGTCATCACAGGGCTCCCGATTAGAGTGTATGACCATATTTGTAAAAAATTAGACTTAAGAATAAAAGCATGCTATCGAAGGGTGAAAATGTAAAACAAACACTAAACGGTCCCATAAGAGTTACAAACACCTCGCACGGGACCAATGTGACTCGTTGGAACCGAGGGCGTAGTCACAGGACTCCCGGCTTGAGTGAACGAATTAAAATTTGTAAAAAACATAGACTTAACCATAAAACATGCCATCGAAGGGTGAAAACATAAAATAAATGAAAAACGGTCCCGTAAGAGGAACAAACGCCTCGTACGGGATCGATATGACTTATAGGAACTGGTCGCGTAGTCACGGCACTCCCGGTTTGACTGTACGACGAAAATTTGCAAAAAAATAAATTTAAGCATAAAAACATGCAATCGAAGGGTGAAAACGTAAAACAACCACAAAACGGTCTGGTAAGATTCACGAACACCTCGCACGGGACCAATGTGACTCGTAGGAACCGATCGTGTAGTCACAGAGCTCCTGGTTGGAGTGTACGAGGTAAATTTGCAAAAACTTAAACTTAAGCCTAAAAACATGCCATCGAAGGGTGAAAATGTAAAAAAAGCACAAAACGATCCCGTAAGAGGCATGAACGCCTCGCACGTGATCGATGTAACTCGTAGGTACCGACCGCTTAGTCATGGGACATAAATTTGTAAAAAAATTAACTTAAGCATAAAATCACGCAGTCGAAGGGTGAAAACGTAAAACAGCGACAAAATGGTCTGGTAAGTTTCACGAACACCTCGCACTGGACAAATGTGACTCGTAGGAACTGATCGCATCGTCACGGGGCACCCGATTTGAGGGTATGTTGTATATTTGTAAAAAAAATAGACTTAAGCATAAAAACATGCCATCGAAGGGTGAAAATGTAAAACAAACACTAAACGGTCCCATAAGAGTCGCGAACACCTCGCACGGGACCAATGTGACTCGTTGGAACAGAGCGCGTAGTCACGGGACTCCCGGTTTGACTGTACGAATTAAAATTTATAAAAAACTTAGACATAAACATAAAGCATGCCATCGAAGGGTGAAAATTTAAAATAATTGCAAAACGGTCCTGTAAGAGTCACGAACTCCTCGCACAGGACCAATGTGACTCGTTGGAACCGACCGGGTAGTCACGGGGATCCCGGTTTGAGTGTACGACGTAAATTTGCTAAAATTTAGACTTGAGCATAAAAAAATGCCATCGAAGGGTTAAAACGTAAAATAGACACAAAACGATCCCGAAAGAGTCACGAACAACTCGCACGGGACCAATGTGACTCGTAAGAACCGACTGCGTAGTTCCGGGACTCTCGGTTTGAGTGTAGGACATAAATTTGCAAAAAAGTAGACTTCAACATAAAAATAGGCCATCGAAGGGTGAAAATGTGAAACAAATTCAAAACAGTCCCGTAAGACTCACGAAAACCTCGAACGGGACCAATGAGACTCTTAGGAATCGACCGCGTATTCATGGGGCTCCCGGTTTGAGTGTACGACGTAAATTTTCAAAAAATTGGACTTGAGCATAAAAACATGCCATCGAGGGGTGAAAACATAAAAGAGCCACAAACGGTCTCGTAAGAGTCACGAACACCTCACTTGAGACCAATGTGACTCGTAGGAACCAACCGGGTATTGACGGGGATCCCGGTTTGAGTGTATGACATAAATTTGCAAAACATTAGACTTGAGAATAAAAAAATATCATCGAAGGGTGAAAATGTAAAACAACTAAAAATGGTCCCGCTAGAGTCATGAACACCTCTCACGGGACCAATGTGACTCGCTAGAACCAATCGCGTAAACACGGGGCTCCCGGCTTGAGTGTATGACGTAAATTTGCAAAAAAATAGACTTAAGCATAAAAACATGCCATCGAAGGGTGAAATGTAAAACAAACATAAAACTATCCCATAAGAGTCACGAACGCCACGCACGAGACCAGTGTGACTCGTAGGAACCGACCACGTAGTCACGGGGCTCCTGGTTTGAGTGTACGACGTAAATTTGCAAAAACTTAGACTTAAGCATAAAAATATGCCATCAAAGGGTGAAAATGTAAAACAAGCACAAACTGGTCCCATAAAAGGCACGAACGCCTTTCACGAGATCGATGTAACTCGTAGGAACCGATCGCTTAGTCACGAAACTACTGATTTGAGTGTACGACGTAAATTTGCAAAACTTAGACTTAAGCATAAAAACATGCCATCGAAGGGTGAAAATGTAAAACAAGCACAAAACAATCCCGTAACAGGCACGAACGCCTCGCACGGGATTGATGTAACTAGTAGGAATCGACCGCTTAGTCACGGGGCTCCCGATTTGAGTGTACGGCATAAATTTGTAGAAAAATAGACTAAAGCATAAAAGCATGCAATCGAAGGGTGAAAATATAAAACAGCCAAAAAACGGTCCGATAAGATTCACGAACACCTTACACTGGACAAATGTGACTCACAGAAACCGACCGCGTCATCACGGGGCTCTCGATTTGAGTGTATGGCGTAAATTTGCAAAAAATTTGACTTAAGCATAAAAACATGCCATCGAAAGGTAAAAATGTAAAACAAACACTAAACGGTCCTGTAAGAGTCATAGACACCTCGCTCGGGACAAATGTGACTCGTTGGAACCGAGTGCGTAGTCATGGGGCTCCCGGTTTGAGTGTACGAAGTAAATTTTGAAAAAACTTAGACTTAAGCATAAAACATGCCATCAAAGGGTGAAAACATAAAAGAAATACAAAACGGTCCTATAAGAGTCACGAACACCTCGCACGGGACCAATGTGACTCATTGGAACCGATCGGATAGTCACGGGGATCTCGGTTTGAGTGTTTGACGTAAATTTGCAAAACATTAGACTTGAGCGTAAAAAAGATGCCATCAAAGGGTGAAAACATAAAATATCCCCAAAACGGTCTGGAAAGAGTCACGAACAGCTTGCATGGTCCCAATGTGACTCGTAAGAACCAACCGCGTAATCACGGTACTCCTGGTTTGAGTGTATGGCGTAAATTTGCAAAAAATTAGACTTAAGTAGAAAAATATACCATCGAATGGTGAAAACTTAAAAGAAAAACAAAACGGTCCCTTAAGAGTCATGAACACCTCGCACGGGACCAATGTGTGTCGTTGGAACCGACCGCGTTGTCACGAGGCTCCCGGTTTGAGTGTACGACATAAATTTGCAAAAAACATAGACTTAAGCATAAAAACATGCCATCGAAGGGTGAAAAAGTAAAAGAAACACAAAACGGTTCTGTAAGAGTCATGAACACCTCGCACGGGCCAATGTGACTCGTACGAATCGACCGCATAGTCACATGACTCCCAGTTTGAGTGTACGAAATAAATTTGCAAAAAATTAGATTTAAGCATAAAAACATGCCATCGAAGGGTGAAAACGTAAAATAGTCATAAAACAGTCTAGTAAGATTCACGAACATCTTGAACGGGACCAATGTGACTCGTAGGAACCGACCGCGTTGTCAAGGGGCTCCCGATTTGAGGGTACGACGTCAATTTACTAAAAATTAGACTTAAGCATAAAAACATGCAATCGAAGGGGGAAAACATAAAACAAA
Organism: Sambucus nigra; assembly: GCA_949130495.1. NCBI lineage: Eukaryota > Viridiplantae > Streptophyta > Magnoliopsida > Dipsacales > Adoxaceae > Sambucus > Sambucus nigra. Next base: position 491,367,079 of record OX422209.1, on the reverse strand, counting down.
CATAAAACGATCCCGTAAGAGTCACGAACACCTCGCATGGGATCAACGTGACTCATAGGAACCGATCGCATAGTCACGCGGCTCGCGGTTTGAGTGTACGACGTAAATTTGTAAAAAAATTAGACTTCAGCATAAAAACATGCCATCGAAGGGTGAAAACATAAAGCAAACACAAAAGGGTCCCGTAAGAGTCAGGAACCCCTCGCACGGGACCAATGTGACTCATTGGAACCGACCGGGTAGTCATGGGTATCCCGGTTTGAGTGTACGACGTAAATTTGTAAAAATATAGACTTCAGTATAAAAAAGATGCCATCGAATGGTGAAAACATAAAATAGCCCCAAAATAGTCCCAAAAGACGCACGAACAGCTCGCACATGACCAATGTGAATCGTAAGAACTGACTGCGTAGTCCCGGGACTCCCGATTTGAGTCTACGACATAAATTTGCAAAAAAATAGACTTAAGTATAAAAACATGCCATCGATGGGTGAAAATGTGAAACAAACATAGAACGATCCCGGAAGAGTCACGAAAACCTTGCACGGGACCAATGTCACTCGTAGGAACCGACCGCGTATTCATTGGGCTCTCGGTTATAGTGTACGATGTAAATTTGCAAAAAATTGGACTTGAGCATAAAAACATGCCATCGAGGGGTGAAAACATAAAAGAGCCATAAAACGGTCCAGTAAGAGTCACGAACACCTCGCTCGGAACCAATGTGACTCGTAGGAATCGACCTGGTATTAACGGGGATCCCGGTTTGAGTGTATGACGTAAATTTGCAAAAAATTAGACTTGAGCATAAAAAAACTCCATCGAAGAGTGAAAATGTAAAATAGCCAAAAACGGTCCCGTAAGAGTCACGAACACCTCACACAGGACCAATGTGACTCGTTTGAATGAAGCGCGTAATCACGGTGCTCCCGGTTTTAGTGTACAGCGTAAATTTACAAAAAATAAGACTTAAGCAGAAAAAGATGCCATCAAATTGTGAAAATGTAAAACAAACACAAAATGGTTCCGTAAGAGTACGAACACCTCACAGGGGACCAATGTGACTCGTAGCAACCGACCACGTAGTCACGGTGCTCCCGATTTGAGTGTAGAGCATAAATTTCTAAAAAACATAGACTTAAGCATATAAACATGCCATCAAAGGGTCAAAAGATAAAAGAAACACAAAACAGTTCCATAAGAGTCATGAACACCTCGCACGGGACCAGTGTGACTCGTAGGAACCGACCGCGTAGTCACGGGGCTCCCAATTTGAGTGTATGATGTAAATTTGCAAAAAAGTAGATTTAATCATAAAAACATGCCATCGAAAGGTGAAAATGTAAAACAATCATAAAATGGTCCGGTAAGATTCACGAACACCTTGCATGGGACCAATGTGACTCATTGGAACATACCGCGTTGTCAAGGGGCTCCCGGTTTCATTGTACGACGTTAATTTACAAAAAAATTGACTTAAGCATAAAAACATGGAATCGAAGGGTGAAAAGGAAAAACAAGAAAAAAATGGTCCCGTAAGAGGAACGAATGCCTCGCCCTCGATCGATGTGACTCGTAGGAACTGGTCACGTAGTCACGTCGCTCCCGGTTTGAGTGTATGACGTAAATTTGCAAAAACTTAGACTTAAGCATAAAAACATGACATCGAAGGGTGAAGACGTAAAACAAATATAACACGATCCCGTAAGAATCACGAACACGTCGCATGGGACCAGTGTGACTTGTAAGAATCGACCGCGTAGTCACGGAGCTCTCGGTTTAAGCTACGATGTAAATTTGTGAAAACATTAGATTTAAGCATAAAAACATGCCATCGACTGGTGAAAACGTAAAAAAACACAAAACGATCCCATATGAGTCACGAATACTTCGCACAGTACCAATGTGACTCGTTGGAACCGACCGCAGAGTCACGGGCCTCCCAGTTTGAGTGTGCAATGTAAATATGAAAAAAATTAGGCTTAGGCATAAAAACATGCCATCGAAAGTTGAAAACATAAAAACGGTCTCGTAAGAGTCACGAACACCTCGCATGGGACCAACGCGACTCACAGGAACCGACCGCGTAGTCACGCGGCTGGCGTTTTGAGTGTACGATGTAAATTTGCAAAAAAATTAGACTTCAGCATAAAAACATGCCATCGTAGGGTGAAAACGTAAAGCAAACACAAAACGGTCCCGTAAGAGTCCGGAACCCCTCGCACGGGACCAATGTGACTCATTGGAACCGACCGGGTAGTCACGGGAATCTCAGTTTGAGTGTACGATGTAAATTTGTAAAAAGATAGACTTGAGCATAAAAAAGATGCCATCGAAGCGTGAAAACATAAAATAACCCCAAAACAGTCCCGAAAGACTCTCGAACAGCTCGCACATGACCAATATGACTCGTAAGAACCGATTGCTTAGTCCCGGGACTCCCGATTTGAGTGTACGACATAAATTTGCAAAAAAATAGACTTAAGCATAAAAACATGCCATCGAAGGGTGGAAATGTGAAACAAATGAAGAACGGTCCCGTAAGAGTCACGAAAACCTCGCACGGGACCAATGTGACTCATAGGAATGGACCGCGTATTCATTGGGCTCACGGTTATAGTGCATGATGATGCTAGAAACAGCACCGCCCTTTAAGGTGTTTGTAAGCTCAATCTAGTGACAACAATGGCATCTTAAGTATACATTAAATATAAGAGATTGAGATGAGGAGAAGAGGATGAACATTTGAATGTAAGTGGTTCAACCAATCAGGCCTACGTCCACTCTGCAAACGGGTGATTAATACCACTATATGAGGGCACTAATGGCCATAGATACAATCTCTCAAGCTTTCTATCTCTACTGTGTATAAAGACAGAGTTTCAGCTAGGGTTGCTAATTTCGGGGACACCCTTAAGAAGGAGAAGACAAGTATATATATAGTAGCTGGGGGTGTAGTGTACCCCCCATGCATGCAATGAGCATGTGTGTGATGATCTAGCCAACACGATGAAGACATATGTCCCTGTCACATGTAGAGAATGATGATGAAATATTCCCCCCACGTGAGGAGAAATATTTGTTATAATTGATTTGTGTACACGTGTCCTTATCCGAATATATGCGTATAAGAGCTCGGCCATCCGTGCCTAGTCATGACCTCGGCCTCGAACGGGACGAGGTTGGCGAAGCCTAGCTGATATCCAACCCGAGGTTAGTCATGATGACCTCGACTTATGTGGGGCCGAGTTTAGATAAGCAATGTTATAAGGTCGGCCTAAACCGAGGTTAAGCTGGAACAGGCTAGGAACATCGGTTGATTCCCTGCTGAAGCTGGCCCTAATGGAAGTATGCTTCTATAACCTCGGCATACTCAGAGCCGAGGTTGTCATCCCTTGGATGGCTTGATGAATAATTATCCCATGGATCATGAAGACCTCCCTTGACGAGGTTAGTAGTAACGTCGGCCATAGCCGACCTTGCTTGGGACGAGACCGTTGGTCATTGATCTAAGGACCTTCCAATCGTCGGCCATATCCATGGCCAAGGTTGACGTCTCTGAACCAAGGGGGTATATTCAGTGCATATCTGTCACACCCCAAACCCAATATCCATACTAATCATTTATTATTAGAATAATTAAATCATAATCTAGAGCCCATTGGAAATATAATTCATCTATCCATATTTTACTGTATAATGCGCATAATCAACATAATATTATTATTGTGCCATAACTAAATCAATATCAGAGTCATAATTTAAGCGGACATACAATACTATGATTAACTACGATAAAATTTCACAATCATCAACTCAATCCATGCTAACGCAAAATATACAATGTGTGAGTAAATTAAAATCTTCAGTGTGACAATGATAAAATCCCCACATTTAAACCCCGGCTCTTTCCAACGGTGCAACTCTCAAAGTTACCGGTCATATGGTATTCTAGTTGGCAGCATAGAAACCTGAAATTGTTAAAATATAACTGTAAGCATTAAGCATAGTGAGGTACTCCTTCCCTACAATGTAATAACAATTCTATATAGAATAAGTGGATATAAAATCCGAACAATCCTGCCCATTGGCAATAACAAATCCTGGAACATAAGTTCCAACAAATCATTGGATCTTTGTCCAATTCCAATCCTGGATCATAAAACCCAACCAATCCTGGATATTTTAATATCCAAACAAATCCTGAATACCGAAGTATTCAAACAAATCCGCTCTTAGAGCTATATTCATATTTATATATGAAACAAATCATAAGTACACTCACCTTGACAGTTTAACTGGATTTTCCTTTGCCTTTATCCTGTACTTGTTCAATCAGCTCTCCTTCCCTTCCTATCATTCTCACAATATTAGTATCATCATAAGAATATTAATAGTCCAAAGAATAACTTCAATCATAACTCAATTCATAAGCATCATATTATTCAATTCAAATCATTCATTAAAATGAAGTCCCATCTAGACTCAGGTTCTGATATCTAACATATTCAAATTACAGCCCAAACCCTTTTTAATTATTCTTGGTAATCCAATCCTTATTATATCATGTTTCCAAAACAAAAGACGGCACATCATTCCGAGTTTCCTAGAGCAAAATAAGCCTATTTCTTCACTACATAGCAAATCTGCCCTATAGGCTCTTTTATCGTTCATTCAACTTCCAGGAATTTTCATGATTTTTATACATCATAAATTTCTATGATCTTTCACCCAACATCAATAAACACATTGAAAAATATAAGATTAAAGTTTCATAATTTTTAAGGTTCGTTTGCTATGTCAAGCAAAACACCGAACACATGGCGGGCATATTTTCACCCTTAGGGCAGATTTCTTACCCGAACTTCAAACCCTCACCAAGGACTCATTTGTTGGTATTTTCACATGATTTTAGGATATGTCATACATATATGAGTCCATGTTAATATCCAATTGGAAGCAATCGATTCCAGTAACTATACAAAAATATATGGAAGTTTGAATAAACAAAGTTTCTAAACAAAGCAATCTTAGGGTTTTGTACATTCAACTTAACTTAAACTTGCATATATCCATACATATGCACCCAAACATGAAAGTTCAATAAAAATCAAGGATTTATATCATATAAATCGTAAATGAAAGAAAAAATAGCAAGATTCATGGTTGGAATTACCTTAGGGGCTTTTTCATAATTTTCTATGAATTTTCTTCAATTTTCTCCTCACTTTTTCTTCCTAACTTCCAACTTCACTTTCCTTAGGCTTAAAATCTCTCATGGCTGCATTTTGGCTGAATAAAGAGGTAATTCTAAGGGTTTGAGGTCGGCCAAAGCCACCACCCTTCCCAACCAATGAGAATAAAACATTTGTTGCCATATTAAGACAAAATACTACTTAACGGATGGACTACTTTGCCCTTGTTTCGTAATTTTGGTATAACTTCTCACTCGAACCTCCGTTTCATTCACCGTTTATTGTGTTACAACCATAACTCACTTGTCTACAATTATGTAGTTTTCACCTCAAGTCAATTGTTATGTCATAAAGGTCAAAACTAGCCTTAAACATGGACATTCCTATCGAAACCTTCAAATTTTGTATTTGTAACTAATTCGACATTTCATGCTTTTTGGAGGTAGGATTAGACTAAACATAATAAATTAACATCACATATATTAATAACACACTAATCATATCACACAAGCTAGGCATGATTTACGTATAATTAATCATAATTATATTCGGGTTGTCACAATTCTCCCCCTGTTAGGAAATTTCGTCCTCGAAATTGACATACCTTGGTTGTCCGAATCAAACAAATAGGGATAACGCATTTTCATGCTATCCTCACTCTCCCATGTAGCTTCTTCCATGGAATGCCTTCTCCACACAACTTTCACAAGTGGGATCACCTTTGATCTTAATATTTGTTCTTTCCTATCAACGATAGCAAGCGGTTCTTCCACGTAGCTCAAATCTTCCTTCAACTCAATAGGTTGTTCCACCAATACATGTGAAGGGTCTGCTACATACTTTCTCAACATAGAAACATGGAAAACATCATGTAACCGAGATAATTCTGGTGGTAACGCTAACTTGTAGGCAACCATCCCGACTTTCTCAAGGATTTCATAAGGTCCAATGTAGCGTGGACTTAATTTCCCTTTCTTTCCAAACCTCATAACTCCTTTCCATGGAGATATCCGAAGAAACACATAATCCCCTTTCTAGAATTCCAAATCTTTTCGTCGTTTATCCGCATAACTTTTCTGTCTGCTTTGAGCTATTCTCATTCTATCTTGAATAATCTTCACTTTTTCAGTGGTGACTTCAATTAATTCTGGACCCTCTATCTTCCTTTCACCAACTTCACCCCAACATATCGGTGTACGACATCGTCTACCATACAAGGCTTCATATGGAGCCATACCAATAGTAGACTGAAAACTATTGTTATATGCAAATTCTATCAAAGGCAAATATTCATCCCAATTACCTTTGAAATCAAGCACACAAGCTCTAAGCATATCTTCCAAAATCTGTATTGTCCTTTCAGACTGCCCATCTGTCTGGGGGTGAAAAGCCATACTAAACTTCAAGTTAGTACCCATAGCATACTGCAAGCTATCCCAAAATCTGGATGTAAAAGTAGGGTCCCTATCTGAAACAATAGATACCGGTGCTCCATGCAATCGAATAATTTCATTAACATACAATCTAGCATACCTATCAACTGTATACGTAGTCTTGACTGCTAGAAAGTGAGCGGACTTTGTCAATCTATCCACCACTACCCAAATCGAATCTGACCCCTTCTGAGATCGAGGAAGCCCAACCACAAAATCCATCGTTACATGATCCCATTTCCATTCCGGTATCGGCAATGGCTGAAGCAGACCAGTAGGTTTCTGATGCTCCACTTTCACTTGCTGACATATAAGGCACCTCGCAACAAAATCAGCTATTTCCTTCTTCATATTATTCCACCAATAATGCTCCTTTAAATCCCTATACATTTTAGTGCTACCAGGATGCATAGTATAAATGGAATTATGAGCCTCATCTAAAATTTCCTCTTTCAATCCACACACATTAGGCACACACAACCGATGCTTATACAATAAAGTGCCATCATTCACAATACAAAAATCTTCAGACTTACCATCTCGGAGATCTTGTCGTTTCTTCTCAAGGAAAGGATCTTGACTTTGCAAATCATGAATACGGGTAGCTAACAAAGGCCTCACACTTACATGAGCAAAGAATCTGTCCCCATCTGCTAGCTGCAATTCCACTCCCATCAATCTCAACTCCATAATATGAGCAACTCTAGCACATCGAATACACGATAACCTGCCTGAAGCCTTTCTACTCAAAGCGTCTGCAACTACATTTGCCTTTCCTGGGTGGTAGTGAATTGTACAATCATAATCTTTAATTAACTCCATCCACCGCCTCTGCCTCAAATTCAACTCCTTCTGAGTAAACAAATACTTAAGGCTTTGATGGTCAGTAAAAATTTCACATACCTCACCATATAGATAATGACGCCATAATTTCAAAGCAAATACAATAGCAGCAAGTTCCAAATCATGTGTAGGATAATTACGTTCATGTGTACGCAACTGCCTAGAAGCATAGGCAATAACTTTACCATGCTGCATAAAAACACAACCCAACCCCTGATGTGAAGCATCGGTATAAACAACAAAACCATCTCCACCATGCGGAATAGTAAGAACAGGTGCGGTTACCAACCTCTTTTTCAATTCATCAAAACTATTTTCGCAATCAGAATTCCATTCAAACTTAACATCTTTCCGAGTCAGTTTAGTCATTGGTAAGGCAATCGAAGAAAATCCCTTAATAAACCTTCTATAATACCCAGCTAAACCCAGAAAACTCCTCACCTCAGTCACATTATTGGGTCTCTCCCATTTCACAATAGCCTCTACCTTTTTAGGATCAACACATATACCATCTCCAGAAATAACATGGCCTAAAAATGCAACTTGTGATAGCCAAAATTCACACTTGCTAAACTTGGCATACAACTTCTTATCTTTCAACAGATTCAAAATAGTTGTGAGATGTTTTTCATGTTCAACCATATCATGGGAATAAATCAGAATATCATCAATAAAAACTATCACAAATGAATCAACAAAAGGATGCAGTACCCGGTTCATAAGATCCATAAATACAGCTGGAGCATTAGTCACCCCAAAAGGCATCACAAGAAATTCAAAATGACCATACCGAGTACGGAAAGCGGTTTTAGAAATATCACTTTCCTTCACCCTCACCTGATGATAACCCGATCGCAAGTCTATCTTTGAAAACACTTTAGCACCCTGCAACTGATCAAACAAATCATCTATACGAGGTAAAGGATACTTGTTCTTAATTGTAGCTTTATTCAGTTGCCTATAATCAATACACAAACGCATGGTACCATCTTTCTTTTTCACAAATAAAACTGGCGCACCCCATGGAGATACGCTAGGTTGTATGAACCCCCTATCAAGTAAATCTTGCAATTGAATCTTGAGTTCTTTCAACTCAGCAGGTGCCATTCTATACGGTGCCATAGAAATAGGGGTTGTCCCTGGTGCTAATTCAATACTAAATTCAACTTCTCTTTCTGGAGGTAACCCTGGCAACTCACTAGGAAACACTTCAGGAAAATCCCGTACAATAGGAACATCGACTAATTGTAAAGCCCCCTTCCTAGTGTCAAGAACATATGCAATAAAACCCTCACAACCCTTACTCAATAATTTTCTCGTCTGAATAGCAGAAATGATGCAACTGGGAACAATTTTCCTTTCCCCCACAAATTTAAATTCAGGCTCACCAGGCATATTAAAAACAACTTCCTTACGGAAACAATCCATGGATGCATGATATTTGGATAGCCAATCCATTCCCAGAATTATATCAAAATCAGAAATATCCAATGGAAGTAGATCTATAACTGTATCTCTAGACCCCACAGTCAAAACACAATCATGAAAAACATATTCAGTTACAACCATATCCCCCATAGGCATATAAATACCCAACCCCACATCTAAACGAGCACACGGTATATTCAAGTATATGGCAAAAGCATAGGACACAAAAGAATGTGTGGAACCAGGATCAACCAAAACATAAGCACTTCTATCACTAACAGAAAGTGTACCTGTCACCACATCTGGCGTAATCTGAGCTTCTTTCATCGTAAAGACTCGTCCACCTGGCCTGGAACCACTAGCTTGTCCTCTACCCACACTCTTCACTGTACTGCCTGGAGATAACATTCTGCTTGCTACTTCACTATGTGCTGCTGGAGTCTGTGCCAATTGCGGACAATTCTTCTTAATATGCCCCACTTGATGACAATGGTAGCATTCCAATCCTTTAAGCTTAGGACACTCAGATTTATAATGTCCTTCCTCTTTACAAAAGAAACATGTAACACCTCCTATTGGGGCCTCACCTCTCCCTGACTTTCTGGCTGAACCAAAAGATCCTCCACCCCTGGTATCTCTACCAAACCTCCCCTGACCTCTACCACTATCTCCACCACCTCTCTGAAATTTTATGAGGTTCCACCTTAACACTTACACTCTCACCTCCCCTATACTGAGATGCGTCGAATCTACTTTTCTTAAAACTCTCTCTGCTCGCCACCCCTTGGTTCATTTGCCTTTCTGCTGTCATGGCTTTGTTTACCAGAGAAGCATAATCTTCTAACTCATAAGTGGCTACTCTATTTTGAATAGGCAAAATCAGTCCATCTTGAAACTTACTACATTTATCTTCTTCCTCCTGCACATACTTAGTAGCAAATCTAGACAAAGCAGTAAATTTAGCATCATACTCCCTCACAGACATGTTCCCTTGGGTCAAATTTATAAACTCCCTCAGTTTCTCCCTCCTATAGACCTTAGGGAAATACTTAACATACAAAGCTTTAATAAATTTAGCCCAAGTAATAACATCAGTACCTTCCATCCTGGGCACCAAATGGTTGCTGGCTTCCCACCAATATTTCGCCTCTCCTTTGAGCTTAAACACAACTAGATTCACTTTCTGGTTATCTGGAACCTTCATAACTGCAAAGATAGTTTCTAGATCCCTGACCCACATCTCAGCTTCCGTAGGTTCAACTGACCCTGAATATTCTGGAGGATTCAACTTCAAAAACTTCTCATGCATGGAATCTTTCATTTCCTTCCTTGCCTCTTTCTCAATCCTGGCCACAGTCTTGGATTCTAGATATCTAGCCTGTTGTTCTGCCATTTGCGCCATATTTCTTTCTTGTTGCTCTGCCATCCTCATCATTGCCTGCGCCATTATTTGCATCTCTGTAGGCTGCTCTTGCTCTCTAGCCCTTCCAGCAACACTTTGCTCCACTTCAGTATTCTCTGTACGAGAAGCGACTCCCTCTTCTCTAGGTTGTCCATTCCCAGGTTCCATCTGGAATTATCTGTAATACAATAAAATTCTAACAACCAATATAAACAGTTTACAGTACTAAACTATTTGTTAGTATATAAACAATTCAATAATATCAAATCAATCAATAACTGCCATCTAATCGTCACACACGTCCAGAATTAATAACCTAGACGCTCTGATACCACTAATTGTCACACCCCAAACCCAATATCCATACTAATCATTTATTATTAGAATAATTAAATCATAATCTAGAGCCCATTGGAAATATAATTCATCAATCCATATTTTACTGTATAATGCGCATAATCAACATAATATTATTATTGTGCCATAACGAAATCAATATCAGAGTCATAATTTAAGCGGACATACAATACTATGATTAACTACGATAAAATTTCACAATCATCAACTCAATCCATACTAACGCAAAATATACAATGTGTGAGTAAATTAAAATCTTCAGTGTGACAATGATAAAATCCCCACATTTAAACCCCGGCTCCTTCCAACGGTGCAACTCTCAAAGTTACCGGTCATATGGTATTCTAGTTGGCAGCATAGAAACCTGAAATTGTTAAAATATAACTGTAAGCATTAAGCTTAGTGAGGTACTCCTTCCCTACAATGTAATAACAATTCTATATAGAATAAGTGGATATAAAATCCGAACAATCCTGCCCATTGGCAATAACAAATCCTGGAACATAAGTTCCAACAAATCATTGGATCTTTGTCCAATTCCAATCCTGGATCATAAGACCCAACCAATCCTGGATATTTTAATATCCAAACAAATCCTGAATACCGATGTATTCAAACAAATCCGCTCTTAGAGCTATATTCATATTTATATATGAAACAAATCATAAGTACACTCACCTTGACAGTTTAACTGGATTTTCCTTTGCCTTTATCCTGTACTTGTTCAATCAGCTCTCCTTCCCTTCCTATCATTCTCACAATATTAGTATCATCATAATAATATTAATAGTCCAAAGAATAACTTCAATCATAACTCAATTCATAAGCATCATATTATTCTATTCAAATCATTCATTAAAATGAAGTCCCATCTAGACTCAGGTTCTGATATCTAACATATTCAAATTACAGCCCAAACCCTTTTTAATTATTCTTGGTAATCCAATCCTTATTATATCATGTTTCCAAAACAAAAGACGGCACATCATTCCGAGTTTCCTAGAGCAAAATAAGCCTATTTCTTCACTACATAGCAAATCTGCCCTATAGGCTCTTTTATCGTTCATTCAACTTCCAGGAATTTTCATGATTTTTCTACATCATAAATTTCTATTATCTTTCACCCAACATCAGTAAAAACATTGAAAAATATAATATTAAAGTTTCATAATTTTTAAGGTTCGTTTGCTATGTCAAGCAAAACACCGAACACATGGCGGGCATATTTTCACCCTTAGGGCAGATTTCTTACCCGAACTTCAAACCCTCACCAAGGACTCATTTGTTGGTATTTTCACATGATTTTCGGATATGTCATACATATATGAGTCCATGTTAATATTCAATTGGAAGCAATCGATTCCAGTAACTATACAAAAATATATGGAAGTTTGAATAAACAAAGTTTCTAAACAAAGCAATCTTAGGGTTTTGTACATTCAACTTAACTTAAACTTGCATATATCCATACATATGCACCCAAACATGAAAGTTCAATAAAAATCAAGGATTTATATCATATAAATCGTAAATGAAAGAAAAAATAGCAAGATTCATGGTTGGAATTACCTTAGGGGCTTTTTCGTAATTTTCTATGAATTTTCTTCAATTTTCTCCTCACTTTTTCTTCCTAACTTCCAACTTCTCTTTCCTTAGGCTTAAAATCTCTCATGGCTGCATTTTGGCTGAATAAAGAGGTAATTCTAAGGGTTTGAGGTCGGCCAAAACCACCACCCTTCCCAACCAATGAGAATAAAACATTTGTTGCCATATTAAGACAAAATACTACTTAACGGATGGACTACTTTGCCCTTGTTTCGTAATTTTGGTATAACTTCTCACTCGAACCTCCGTTTCATTCACCGTTTGTTGTGTTACAACCATAACTCACTTGTCTACAATTATGTAGTTTTCACCTCAAGTCAATTGTTATGTCATAAAGGTCAAAACTAGCCTTAAACATGGACATTCCTATCGAAACCTTCAAATTTTGTATTTGTAACTAATTCGACATTTCATGCTTTTTGGAGGTAGGATTAGACTAAACATAATAAATTAACATCACATATATTAATAACACACTAATCATATCACACAAGCTAGGCATGATTTACGTATAATTAATCATAATTATATTCGGGTTGTCACAATTCTCCCCCTGTTAGGAAATTTCGTCCTCGAAATTGACATACCTTGGTTGTCCGAATCAAACAAATAGGGATAACGCATTTTCATGCTATCCTCACTCTCCCATGTAGCTTCTTCCATGGAATGCCTTCTCCACACAACTTTCACAAGTGGGATCACCTTTGATCTTAATATTTGTTCTTTCCTATCAACGATAGCAAGCGGTTCTTCCACGTAGCTCAAATCTTCCTTCAACTCAATAGGTTGTTCCACCAATACATGTGAAGGGTCTTCTACATACTTTCTCAACATAGAAACATGGAAAACATCATGTAACCGAGATAATTCTGGTGGTAACGCTAACTTGTAGGCAACCATCCCGACTTTCTCAAGGATTTCATAAGGTCCAATGTAGCGTGGACTTAATTTCCCTTTCTTTCCAAACCTCATAACTCCTTTCCATGGAGATATCCGAAGAAACACATAATCCCCTTTCTGGAATTCCAAATCTTTTCGTCGTTTATCCGCATAACTTTTCTGTCTGCTTTGAGCTATTCTCATTCTATCTTGAATAATCTTCACTTTTTCAGTGGTGACTTCAATTAATTCTGGACCCTCTATCTTCCTTTCACCAACTTCACCCCAACATATCGGTGTACGACATCGTCTACCATACAAGGCTTCATATGGAGCCATACCAATAGTAGACTGAAAACTATTGTTATATGCAAATTCTATCAAAGGCAAATATTCATCCCAATTACCTTTAAAATCAAGCACACAAGCTCTAAGCATATCTTCCAAAATCTGTATTGTCCTTTCAGACTGCCCATCTGTCTGGGGGTGAAAAGCCGTACTAAACTTCAAGTTAGTACCCATAGCATACTACAAGCTATCCCAAAATCTGGATGTAAAAGTAGGGTCCCTATCTGAAACAATAGATACCGGTGCTCCATGCAATCGAATAATTTCATTAACATACAATCTAGCATACCTATCAACTGTATACGTAGTCTTGACTGCTAGAAAGTGAGCGGACTTTGTCAATCTATCCACCACTACCCAAATCGAATCTGACCCCTTCTGAGATCGAGGAAGCCCAACCACAAAATCCATCGTTACATGATCCCATTTCCATTCCGGTATCGGCAATGGCTGAAGCAGACCAGTAGGTTTCTGATGCTCCACTTTCACTTGCTGACATATAAGGCACCTCGCAACAAAATCAGCTATTTCCTTCTTCATATTATTCCACCAATAATGCTCCTTTAAATACCTATACATTTTAGTGCTACCAGGATGCATAGTATAAATGGAATTATGAGCCTCATCTAAAATTTCCTCTTTCAATCCACACACATTAGGCACACACAACCGATGCTTATACAATAAAGTGCCATCATTCACAATACAAAAATCTTCAGACTTACCATCTCGGAGATCTTGTCGTTTCTTCTCAAGGAAAGGATCTTGACTTTGCAAATCATGAATACGGGTAGCTAACAAAGGCCTCACACTTACATGAGCAAAGAATCTGTCCCCATCTGCTAGCTGCAATTCCACTCCCATCAATCTCAACTCCATAATATGAGCAACTCTAGCACATCGAATACACGATAACCTGCCTGAAGCCTTTCTACTCAAAGCGTCTGCAACTACATTTGCCTTTCCTGGGTGGTAGTGAATTGTACAATCATAATCTTTAATTAACTCCATCCACCGCCTCTGCCTCAAATTCAACTCCTTCTGAGTAAACAAATACTTAAGGCTTTGATGGTCAGTAAAAATTTCACATACCTCACCATATAGATAATGACGCCATAATTTCAAAGCAAATACAATAGCAGCAAGTTCCAAATCATGTGTAGGATAATTACGTTCATGTGTACGCAACTGCCTAGAAGCATAGGCAATAACTTTACCATGCTGCATAAAAACACAACCCAACCCCTGATGTGAAGCATCGGTATAAACAACAAAACCATCTCCACCATGCGGAATAGTAAGAACAGGTGCGGTTACCAACCTCTTTTTCAATTCATCAAAACTATTTTCGCAATCAGAATTCCATTCAAACTTAACATCTTTCCGAGTCAGTTTAGTCATTGGTAAGGCAATCGAAGAAAATCCCTTAATAAACCTTCTATAATACCCAGCTAAACCCAGAAAACTCCTCACCTCAGTCACATTATTGGGTCTCTCCCATTTCACAATAGCCTCTACCTTTTTAGGATCAACACATATACCATCTCCAGAAATAACATGGCCTAAAAATGCAACTTGTGATAGCCAAAATTCACACTTGCTAAACTTGGCATACAACTTCTTATCTTTCAACAGATTCAAAATAGTTGTGAGATGTTTTTCATGTTCAACCATATCATGGGAATAAATCAGAATATCATCAATAAAAACTATCACAAATGAATCAACAAAAGGATGCAGTACCCGGTTCATAAGATCCATAAATACAGCTGGAGCATTAGTCACCCCAAAAGGCATCACAAGAAATTCAAAATGACCATACCGAGTACGGAAAGCGGTTTTAGAAATATCACTTTCCTTCACCCTCACCTGATGATAACCCGATCGCAAGTCTATCTTTGAAAACACTTTAGCACCCTGCAACTGATCAAACAAATCATCTATACGAGGTAAAGGATATTTGTTCTTAATTGTAGCTTTATTCAGTTGCCTATAATCAATACACAAACGCATGGTACCATCTTTCTTTTTCACAAATAAAACTGGCGCACCCCATGGAGATACGCCAGGTTGTATGAACCCCCTATCAAGTAAATCTTGCAATTGAATCTTGAGTTCTTTCAACTCAGCAGGTGCCATTCTATACGGTGCCATAGAAATAGGGGTTGTCCCTGGTGCTAATTCAATACTAAATTCAACTTCTCTTTCTGGAGGTAACCCTGGCAACTCACTAGGAAACACTTCAGGAAAATCCCGTACAATAGGAACATCGACTAATTGTAAAGCCCCCTTCCTAGTGTCAAGAACATATGCAATAAAACCCTCACAACCCTTACTCAATAATTTTCTCGTCTGAATAGCAGAAATGATGCAACTGGGAACAATTTTCCTTTCCCCCACAAATTTAAATTCAGGCTCACCAGGCATATTAAAAACAACTTCCTTACGGAAACAATCCATGGATGCATGATATTTGGATAGCCAATCCATTCCCAGAATTATATCAAAATCAGAAATATCCAATGGAAGTAGATCTATAACTGTATCTCTAGACCCCACAGTCAAAACACAATCATGAAAAACATATTCAGTTACAACCATATCCCCCATAGGCATATAAATACCCAACCCCACATCTAAACGAGCACACGGTATATTCAAGTATATGGCAAAAGCATAGGACACAAAAGAATGTGTGGAACCAGGATCAACCAAAACATAAGCACTTCTATCACTAACAGAAAGTGTACCTGTCACCACATCTGGCCTAATCTGAGCTTCTTTCATCGTAAAGACTCGTCCACCTGGCCTGGAACCACTAGCTTGTCCTCTACCCACACTCTTCACTGTACTGCCTGGAGATAACATTCTGCTTGCTACTTCACTATGTGCTGCTGGAGTCTGTGCCAATTGCGGACAATTCTTCTTAATATGCCCCACTTGATGACAATGGTAGCATTCCAATCCTTTAAGCTTAGGACACTCAGATTTATAATGTCCTTCCTCTTTACAAAAGAAACATGTAACACCTCCTATTGGGGCCTCACCTCTCCCTGACTTTCTGGCTGAACCAAAAGATCCTCCACCCCTGGTATCTCTACCAAACCTCCCCTGACCTCTACCACTATCTCCACCACCTCTCTGAAATTTTATGAGGTTCCACCTTAACACTTACACTCTCACCTCCCCTATACTGAGATGCGTCGAATCTACTTTTCTTAAAACTCTCTCTGCTCGCCACCCCTTGGTTCATTTGCCTTTCTGCTGTCATGGCTTTGTTTACCAGAGAAGCATAATCTTCTAACTCATAAGTGGCTACTCTATTTTGAATAGGCAAAATCAGTCCATCTTGAAACTTACTACATTTATCTTCTTCCTCCTGCACATACTTAGTAGCAAATCTAGACAAAGCAGTAAATTTAGCATCATACTCCCTCACAGACATGTTCCCTTGGGTCAAATTTATAAACTCCCTCAGTTTCTCCCTCCTATAGACCTTAGGGAAATACTTAACATACAAAGCTTTAATAAATTTAGCCCAAGTAATAACATCAGTACCTTCCATCCTGGGCACCAAATGGTTGCTGGCTTCCCACCAATATTTCGCCTCTCCTTTGAGCTTAAACACAACTAGATTCACTTTCTGGTTATCTGGAACCTTCATAACTGCAAAGATAGTTTCTAGATCCCTGACCCACATCTCAGCTTCCGTAGGTTCAACTGACCCTGAATATTCTGGAGGATTCAACTTCAAAAACTTCTCATGCATGGAATCTTTCATTTCCTTCCTTGCCTCTTTCTCAATCCTGGCCACAGTCTTGGATTCTAGATATCTAGCCTGTTGTTCTGCCATTTGCGCCATATTTCTTTCTTGTTGCTCTGCCATCCTCATCATTGCCTGCGCCATTATTTGCATCTCTGTAGGCTGCTCTTGCTCTCTAGCCCTTCCAGCAACACTTTGCTCCACTTCAGTATTCTCTGTACGAGAAGCGACTCCCTCTTCTCTAGGTTGTCCATTCCCAGGTTCCATCTGGAATTATCTGTAATACAATAAAATTCTAACAACCAATATAAACAGTTTACAGTACTAAACTATTTGTTAGTATATAAACAATTCAATAATATCAAATCAATCAATAACTGCCATCTAATCGTCACACACGTCCAGAATTAATAACCTAGACGCTCTGATACCACTAATTGTCACACCCCAAACCCAATATCCATACTAATCATTTATTATTAGAATAATTAAATCATAATCTAGAGCCCATTGGAAATATAATTCATCAATCCATATTTTACTGTATAATGCGCATAATCAACATAATATTATTATTGTGCCATAACGAAATCAATATCAGAGTCATAATTTAAGCGGACATACAATACTATGATTAACTACGATAAAATTTCACAATCATCAACTCAATCCATACTAACGCAAAATATGCAATGTGTGAGTAAATTAAAATCTTCAGTGTGACAATGATAAAATCCCCACATTTAAACCCCGGCTCCTTCCAACGGTGCAACTCTCAAAGTTACCGGTCATATGGTATTCTAGTTGGCAGCATAGAAACCTGAAATTGTTAAAATATAACTGTAAGCATTAAGCTTAGTGAGGTACTCCTTCCCTACAATGTAATAACAATTCTATATAGAATAAGTGGATATAAAATCCGAACAATCCTGCCCATTGGCAATAACAAATCCTGGAACATAAGTTCCAACAAATCATTGGATCTTTGTCCAATTCCAATCCTGGATCATAAGACCCAACCAATCCTGGATATTTTAATATCCAAACAAATCCTGAATACCGATGTATTCAAACAAATCCGCTCTTAGAGCTATATTCATATTTATATATGAAACAAATCATAAGTACACTCACCTTGACAGTTTAACTGGATTTTCCTTTGCCTTTATCCTGTACTTGTTCAATCAGCTCTCCTTCCCTTCCTATCATTCTCACAATATTAGTATCATCATAAGAATATTAATAGTCCAAAGAATAACTTCAATCATAACTCAATTCATAAGCATCATATTATTCAATTCAAATCATTCATTAAAATGAAGTCCCATCTAGACTCAGGTTCTGATATCTAACATATTCAAATTACAGCCCAAACCCTTTTTAATTATTCTTGGTAATCCAATCCTTATTATATCATGTTTCCAAAACAAAAGACGGCACATCATTCCGAGTTTCCTAGAGCAAAATAAGCCTATTTCTTCACTACATAGCAAATCTGCCCTATAGGCTCTTTTATCGTTCATTCAACTTCCAGGAATTTTCATGATTTTTCTACATCATAAATTTCTATGATCTTTCACCCAACATCAGTAAAAACATTGAAAAATATAATATTAAAGTTTCATAATTTTTAAGGTTCGTTTGCTATGTCAAGCAAAACACCGAACACATGGCGGGCATATTTTCACCCTTAGGGCAGATTTCTTACCCGAACTTCAAACCCTCACCAAGGACTCATTTGTTGGTATCTTCACATGAGTTTCGGATATGTCATACATATATGAGCCCATGTTAATATTCAATTGGAATCAATCGATTCCAGTAACTATACAAAAATATATGGAAGTTTGAATAAACAAAGTTTCTAAACAAAGCAATCTTAGGGTTTTGTACATTCAACTTAACTTAAACTTGCATATATCCATACATATGCACCCAAACATGAAAGTTCAATAAAAATCAAGGATTTATATCATATAAATCGTAAATGAAAGAAAAAATAGCAAGATTCATGGTTGGAATTACCTTAGGGGCTTTTTCGTAATTTTCTATGAATTTTCTTCAATTTTCTCCTCACTTTTTCTTCCTAACTTCCAACTTCTCTTTCCTTAGGCTTAAAATCTCTCATGGCTGCATTTTGGCTGAATAAAGAGGTAATTCTAAGGGTTTGAGGTCGGCCAAAACCACCACCCTTCCCAACCAATGAGAATAAAACATTTGTTGCCATATTAAGACAAAATACTACTTAACGGATGGACTACTTTGCCCTTGTTTCGTAATTTTGGTATAACTTCTCACTCGAACCTCCGTTTCATTCACCGTTTGTTGTGTTACAACCATAACTCACTTGTCTACAATTATGTAGTTTTCACCTCAAGTCAATTGTTATGTCATAAAGGTCAAAACTAGCCTTAAACATGGACATTCCTATCGAAACCTTCAAATTTTGTATTTGTAACTAATTCGACATTTCATGCTTTTTGGAGGTAGGATTAGACTAAACATAATAAATTAACATCACATATATTAATAACACACTAATCATATCACACAAGCTAGGCATGATTTACGTATAATTAATCATAATTATATTCGGGTTGTCACAATTCTCCCCCTGTTAGGAAATTTCGTCCTCGAAATTGACATACCTTGGTTGTCCGAATCAAACAAATAGGGATAACGCATTTTCATGCTATCCACACTCTCCCATGTAGCTTCTTCCATGGAATGCCTTCTCCACACAACTTTCACAAGTGGGATCACCTTTGATCTTAATATTTGTTCTTTCCTATCAACGATAGCAAGCGGTTCTTCCACGTAGCTCAAATCTTCCTTCAACTCAATAGGTTGTTCCACCAATACATGTGAAGGGTCTTCTACATACTTTCTCAACATAGAAACATGGAAAACATCATGTAACCGAGATAATTCTGGTGGTAACGCTAACTTGTAGGCAACCATCCCGACTTTCTCAAGGATTTCATAAGGTCCAATGTAGCGTGGACTTAATTTCCCTTTCTTTCCAAACCTCATAACTCCTTTCCATGGAGATATCCGAAGAAACACATAATCCCCTTTCTGGAATTCCAAATCTTTTCGTCGTTTATCCGCATAACTTTTCTGTCTGCTTTGAGCTATTCTCATTCTATCTTGAATAATCTTCACTTTTTCAGTGGTGACTTCAATTAATTCTGGACCCTCTATCTTCCTTTCACCAACTTCACCCCAACATATCGGTGTACGACATCGTCTACCATACAAGGCTTCATATGGAGCCATACCAATAGTAGACTGAAAACTATTGTTATATGCAAATTCTATCAAAGGCAAATATTCATCCCAATTACCTTTAAAATCAAGCACACAAGCTCTAAGCATATCTTCCAAAATCTGTATTGTCCTTTCAGACTGCCCATCTGTCTGGGGGTGAAAAGCCGTACTAAACTTCAAGTTAGTACCCATAGCATACTACAAGCTATCCCAAAATCTGGATGTAAAAGTAGGGTCCCTATCTGAAACAATAGATACCGGTGCTCCATGCAATCGAATAATTTCATTAACATACAATCTAGCATACCTATCAACTGTATACGTAGTCTTGACTGCTAGAAAGTGAGCGGACTTTGTCAATCTATCCACCACTACCCAAATCGAATCTGACCCCTTCTGAGATCGAGGAAGCCCAACCACAAAATCCATCGTTACATGATCCCATTTCCATTCCGGTATCGGCAATGGCTGAAGCAGACCAGTAGGTTTCTGATGCTCCACTTTCACTTGCTGACATATAAGGCACCTCGCAACAAAATCAGCTATTTCCTTCTTCATATTATTCCACCAATAATGCTCCTTTAAATACCTATACATTTTAGTGCTACCAGGATGCATAGTATAAATGGAATTATGAGCCTCATCTAAAATTTCCTCTTTCAATCCACACACATTAGGCACACACAACCGATGCTTATACAATAAAGTGCCATCATTCACAATACAAAAATCTTCAGACTTACCATCTCGGAGATCTTGTCGTTTCTTCTCAAGGAAAGGATCTTGACTTTGCAAATCATGAATACGGGTAGCTAACAAAGGCCTCACACTTACATGAGCAAAGAATCTGTCCCCATCTGCTAGCTGCAATTCCACTCCCATCAATCTCAACTCCATAATATGAGCAACTCTAGCACATCGAATACACGATAACCTGCCTGAAGCCTTTCTACTCAAAGCGTCTGCAACTACATTTGCCTTTCCTGGGTGGTAGTGAATTGTACAATCATAATCTTTAATTAACTCCATCCACCGCCTCTGCCTCAAATTCAACTCCTTCTGAGTAAACAAATACTTAAGGCTTTGATGGTCAGTAAAAATTTCACATACCTCACCATATAGATAATGACGCCATAATTTCAAAGCAAATACAATAGCAGCAAGTTCCAAATCATGTGTAGGATAATTACGTTCATGTGTACGCAACTGCCTAGAAGCATAGGCAATAACTTTACCATGCTGCATAAAAACACAACCCAACCCCTGATGTGAAGCATCGGTATAAACAACAAAACCATCTCCACCATGCGGAATAGTAAGAACAGGTGCGGTTACCAACCTCTTTTTCAATTCATCAAAACTATTTTCGCAATCAGAATTCCATTCAAACTTAACATCTTTCCGAGTCAGTTTAGTCATTGGTAAGGCAATCGAAGAAAATCCCTTAATAAACCTTCTATAATACCCAGCTAAACCCAGAAAACTCCTCACCTCAGTCACATTATTGGGTCTCTCCCATTTCACAATAGCCTCTACCTTTTTAGGATCAACACATATACCATCTCCAGAAATAACATGGCCTAAAAATGCAACTTGTGATAGCCAAAATTCACACTTGCTAAACTTGGCATACAACTTCTTATCTTTCAACAGATTCAAAATAGTTGTGAGATGTTTTTCATGTTCAACCATATCATGGGAATAAATCAGAATATCATCAATAAAAACTATCACAAATGAATCAACAAAAGGATGCAGTACCCGGTTCATAAGATCCATAAATACAGATGGAGCATTAGTCACCCCAAAAGGCATCACAAGAAATTCAAAATGACCATACCGAGTACGGAAAGCGGTTTTAGAAATATCACTTTCCTTCACCCTCACCTGATGATAACCCGATCGCAAGTCTATCTTTGAAAACACTTTAGCACCCTGCAACTGATCAAACAAATCATCTATACGAGGTAAAGGATACTTGTTCTTAATTGTAGCTTTATTCAGTTGCCTATAATCAATACACAAACGCATGGTACCATCTTTCTTTTTCACAAATAAAACTGGCGCACCCCATGGAGATACGCTAGGTTGTATGAACCCCCTATCAAGTAAATCTTGCAATTGAATCTTGAGTTCTTTCAACTCA
Source organism: Sambucus nigra (assembly GCA_949130495.1). Taxonomy (NCBI): domain Eukaryota; kingdom Viridiplantae; phylum Streptophyta; class Magnoliopsida; order Dipsacales; family Adoxaceae; genus Sambucus; species Sambucus nigra. The sequence continues at coordinate 491,344,409 of OX422209.1, read as the reverse complement.
GCAGGTGCCATTCTATACGGTGCCATAGAAATAGGGGTTGTCCCTGGTGCTAATTCAATACTAAATTCAACTTCTCTTTCTGGAGGTAACCCTGGCAACTCACTAGGAAACACTTCAGGAAAATCCCGTACAATAGGAACATCGACTAATTGTAAAGCCCCCTTCCTAGTGTCAAGAACATATGCAATAAAACCCTCACAACCCTTACTCAATAATTTTCTCGTCTGAATAGCAGAAATGATGCAACTGGGAACAATTTTCCTTTCCCCCACAAATTTAAATTCAGGCTCACCAGGCATATTAAAAACAACTTCCTTACGGAAACAATCCATGGATGCATGATATTTGGATAGCCAATCCATTCCCAGAATTATATCAAAATCAGAAATATCCAATGGAAGTAGATCTATAACTGTATCTCTAGACCCCACAGTCAAAACACAATCATGAAAAACATATTCAGTTACAACCATATCCCCCATAGGCATATAAATACCCAACCCCACATCTAAACGAGCACACGGTATATTCAAGTATATGGCAAAAGCATAGGACACAAAAGAATGTGTGGAACCAGGATCAACCAAAACATAAGCACTTCTATCACTAACAGAAAGTGTACCTGTCACCACATCTGGCGTAATCTGAGCTTCTTTCATCGTAAAGACTCGTCCACCTGGCCTGGAACCACTAGCTTGTCCTCTACCCACACTCTTCACTGTACTGCCTGGAGATAACATCCTGCTTGCTACTTCACTATGTGCTGCTGGAGTCTGTGCCAATTGCGGACAATTCTTCTTAATATGCCCCACTTGATGACAATGGTAGCATTCCAATCCTTTAAGCTTAGGACACTCAGATTTATAATGTCCTTCCTCTTTACAAAAGAAACATGTAACACCTCCTATTGGGGCCTCACCTCTCCCTGACTTTCTGGCTGAACCAAAAGATCCTCCACCCCTGGTATCTCTACCAAACCTCCCCTGACCTCTACCACTATCTCCACCACCTCTCTAAAATTTTATGAGGTTCCACCTTAACACTTACACTCTCACCTCCCCTATACTGAGATGCATCGAATCTACTTTTCTTAAAACTCTCTCTGCTCGCCACCCCTTGGTTCATTTGCCTTTCTGCTGTCATGGCTTTGTTTACCAGAGAAGCATAATCTTCTAACTCATAAGTGGCTACTCTATTTTGAATAGGCAAAATCAGTCCATCTTGAAACTTACTACATTTATCTTCTTCCTCCTGCACATACTTAGTAGCAAATCTAGACAAAGCAGTAAATTTAGCATCATACTCCCTCACAGACATGTTCCCTTGGGTCAAATTTATAAACTCCCTCAGTTTCTCCCTCCTATAGACCTTAGGGAAATACTTAACATACAAAGCTTTAATAAATTTAGCCCAAGTAATAACATCAGTACCTTCCATCCTGGGCACCAAATGGTTGCTGGCTTCCCACCAATATTTCGCCTCTCCTTTGAGCTTAAACACAACTAGATTCACTTTCTGGTTATCTGGAACCTTCATAACTGCAAAGATAGTTTCTAGATCCCTGACCCACATCTCAGCTTCCGTAGGTTCAACTGACCCTGAATATTCTGGAGGATTCAACTTCAAAAACTTCTCATGCATGGAATCTTTCATTTCCTTCCTTGCCTCTTTCTCAATCCTGGCCACAGTCTTGGATTCTAGATATCTAGCCTGTTGTTCTTCCATTTGCGCCATATTTCTTTCTTGTTGCTCTGCCATCCTCATCATTGCCTGCGCCATTATTTGCATCTCTGTAGGCTGCTCTTGCTCTCTAGCCCTTCCAGCAACACTTTGCTCCACTTCAGTATTCTCTGTACGAGAAGCGACTCCCTCTTATCTAGGTTGTCCATTCCCAGGTTCCATCTGGAATTATCTGTAATACAATAAAATTCTAACAACCAATATAAACAGTTTACAGTACTAAACTATTTGTTAGTATATAAACAATTCAATAATATCAAATCAATCAATAACTGCCATCTAATCGTCACACACGTCCAGAATTAATAACCTAGACGCTCTGATACCACTAATTGTCACACCCCAAACCCAATATCCATACTAATCATTTATTATTAGAATAATTAAATCATAATCTAGAGCCCATTGGAAATATAATTCATCAATCCATATTTTACTGTATAATGCGCATAATCAACATAATATTATTATTGTGCCATAACGAAATCAATATCAGAGTCATAATTTAAGCGGACATACAATACTATGATTAACTACGATAAAATTTCACAATCATCAACTCAATCCATACTAACGCAAAATATGCAATGTGTGAGTAAATTAAAATCTTCAGTGTGACAATGATAAAATCCCCACATTTAAACCCCGGCTCCTTCCAACGGTGCAACTCTCAAAGTTACCGGTCATATGGTATTCTAGTTGGCAGCATAGAAACCTGAAATTGTTAAAATATAACTGTAAGCATTAAGCTTAGTGAGGTACTCCTTCCCTACAATGTAATAACAATTCTATATAGAATAAGTGGATATAAAATCCGAACAATCCTGCCCATTGGCAATAACAAATCCTGGAACATAAGTTCCAACAAATCATTGGATCTTTGTCCAATTCCAATCCTGGATCATAAGACCCAACCAATCCTGGATATTTTAATATCCAAACAAATCCTGAATACCGATGTATTCAAACAAATCCGCTCTTAGAGCTATATTCATATTTATATATGAAACAAATCATAAGTACACTCACCTTGACAGTTTAACTGGATTTTCCTTTGCCTTTATCCTGTACTTGTTCAATCAGCTCTCCTTCCCTTCCTATCATTCTCACAATATTAGTATCATCATAAGAATATTAATAGTCCAAAGAATAACTTCAATCATAACTCAATTCATAAGCATCATATTATTCAATTCAAATCATTCATTAAAATGAAGTCCCATCTAGACTCAGGTTCTGATATCTAACATATTCAAATTACAGCCCAAACCCTTTTTAATTATTCTTGGTAATCCAATCCTTATTATATCATGTTTCCAAAACAAAAGACGGCACATCATTCCGAGTTTCCTAGAGCAAAATAAGCCTATTTCTTCACTACATAGCAAATCTGCCCTATAGGCTCTTTTATCGTTCATTCAACTTCCAGGAATTTTCATGATTTTTCTACATCATAAATTTCTATGATCTTTCACCCAACATCAGTAAAAACATTGAAAAATATAATATTAAAGTTTCATAATTTTTAAGGTTCGTTTGCTATGTCAAGCAAAACACCGAACACATGGCGGGCATATTTTCACCCTTAGGGCAGATTTCTTACCCGAACTTCAAACCCTCACCAAGGACTCATTTGTTGGTATTTTCACATGATTTTCGGATATGTCATACATATATGAGCCCATGTTAATATTCAATTGGAATCAATCGATTCCAGTAACTATACAAAAATATATGGAAGTTTGAATAAACAAAGTTTCTAAACAAAGCAATCTTAGGGTTTTGTACATTCAACTTAACTTAAACTTGCATATATCCATACATATGCACCCAAACATGAAAGTTCAATAAAAATCAAGGATTTATATCATATAAATCGTAAATGAAAGAAAAAATAGCAAGATTCATGGTTGGAATTACCTTAGGGGCTTTTTCGTAATTTTCTATGAATTTTCTTCAATTTTCTCCTCACTTTTTCTTCCTAACTTCCAACTTCTCTTTCCTTAGGCTTAAAATCTCTCATGGCTGCATTTTGGCTGAATAAAGAGGTAATTCTAAGGGTTTGAGGTCGGCCAAAACCACCACCCTTCCCAACCAATGAGAATAAAACATTTGTTGCCATATTAAGACAAAATACTACTTAACGGATGGACTACTTTGCCCTTGTTTCGTAATTTTGGTATAACTTCTCACTCGAACCTCCGTTTCATTCACCGTTTGTTGTGTTACAACCATAACTCACTTGTCTACAATTATGTAGTTTTCACCTCAAGTCAATTGTTATGTCATAAAGGTCAAAACTAGCCTTAAACATGGACATTCCTATCGAAACCTTCAAATTTTGTATTTGTAACTAATTCGACATTTCATGCTTTTTGGAGGTAGGATTAGACTAAACATAATAAATTAACATCACATATATTAATAACACACTAATCATATCACACAAGCTAGGCATGATTTACGTATAATTAATCATAATTATATTCGGGTTGTCACAATTCTCCCCCTGTTAGGAAATTTCGTCCTCGAAATTGACATACCTTGGTTGTCCGAATCAAACAAATAGGGATAACGCATTTTCATGCTATCCTCACTCTCCCATGTAGCTTCTTCCATGGAATGCCTTCTCCACACAACTTTCACAAGTGGGATCACCTTTGATCTTAATATTTGTTCTTTCCTATCAACGATAGCAAGCGGTTCTTCCACGTAGCTCAAATCTTCCTTCAACTCAATAGGTTGTTCCACCAATACATGTGAAGGGTCTTCTACATACTTTCTCAACATAGAAACATGGAAAACATCATGTAACCGAGATAATTCTGGTGGTAACGCTAACTTGTAGGCAACCATCCCGACTTTCTCAAGGATTTCATAAGGTCCAATGTAGCGTGGACTTAATTTCCCTTTCTTTCCAAACCTCATAACTCCTTTCCATGGAGATATCCGAAGAAACACATAATCCCCTTTCTGGAATTCCAAATCTTTTCGTCGTTTATCCGCATAACTTTTCTGTCTGCTTTGAGCTATTCTCATTCTATCTTGAATAATCTTCACTTTTTCAGTGGTGACTTCAATTAATTCTGGACCCTCTATCTTCCTTTCACCAACTTCACCCCAACATATCGGTGTACGACATCGTCTACCATACAAGGCTTCATATGGAGCCATACCAATAGTAGACTGAAAACTATTGTTATATGCAAATTCTATCAAAGGCAAATATTCATCCCAATTACCTTTAAAATCAAGCACACAAGCTCTAAGCATATCTTCCAAAATCTGTATTGTCCTTTCAGACTGCCCATCTGTCTGGGGGTGAAAAGCCGTACTAAACTTCAAGTTAGTACCCATAGCATACTACAAGCTATCCCAAAATCTGGATGTAAAAGTAGGGTCCCTATCTGAAACAATAGATACCGGTGCTCCATGCAATCGAATAATTTCATTAACATACAATCTAGCATACCTATCAACTGTATACGTAGTCTTGACTGCTAGAAAGTGAGCGGACTTTGTCAATCTATCCACCACTACCCAAATCGAATCTGACCCCTTCTGAGATCGAGGAAGCCCAACCACAAAATCCATCGTTACATGATCCCATTTCCATTCCGGTATCGGCAATGGCTGAAGCAGACCAGTAGGTTTCTGATGCTCCACTTTCACTTGCTGACATATAAGGCACCTCGCAACAAAATCAGCTATTTCCTTCTTCATATTATTCCACCAATAATGCTCCTTTAAATACCTATACATTTTAGTGCTACCAGGATGCATAGTATAAATGGAATTATGAGCCTCATCTAAAATTTCCTCTTTCAATCCACACACATTAGGCACACACAACCGATGCTTATACAATAAAGTGCCATCATTCACAATACAAAAATCTTCAGACTTACCATCTCGGAGATCTTGTCGTTTCTTCTCAAGGAAAGGATCTTGACTTTGCAAATCATGAATACGGGTAGCTAACAAAGGCCTCACACTTACATGAGCAAAGAATCTGTCCCCATCTGCTAGCTGCAATTCCACTCCCATCAATCTCAACTCCATAATATGAGCAACTCTAGCACATCGAATACACGATAACCTGCCTGAAGCCTTTCTACTCAAAGCGTCTGCAACTACATTTGCCTTTCCTGGGTGGTAGTGAATTGTACAATCATAATCTTTAATTAACTCCATCCACCGCCTCTGCCTCAAATTCAACTCCTTCTGAGTAAACAAATACTTAAGGCTTTGATGGTCAGTAAAAATTTCACATACCTCACCATATAGATAATGACGCCATAATTTCAAAGCAAATACAATAGCAGCAAGTTCCAAATCATGTGTAGGATAATTACGTTCATGTGTACGCAACTGCCTAGAAGCATAGGCAATAACTTTACCATGCTGCATAAAAACACAACCCAACCCCTGATGTGAAGCATCGGTATAAACAACAAAACCATCTCCACCATGCGGAATAGTAAGAACAGGTGCGGTTACCAACCTCTTTTTCAATTCATCAAAACTATTTTCGCAATCAGAATTCCATTCAAACTTAACATCTTTCCGAGTCAGTTTAGTCATTGGTAAGGCAATCGAAGAAAATCCCTTAATAAACCTTCTATAATACCCAGCTAAACCCAGAAAACTCCTCACCTCAGTCACATTATTGGGTCTCTCCCATTTCACAATAGCCTCTACCTTTTTAGGATCAACACATATACCATCTCCAGAAATAACATGGCCTAAAAATGCAACTTGTGATAGCCAAAATTCACACTTGCTAAACTTGGCATACAACTTCTTATCTTTCAACAGATTCAAAATAGTTGTGAGATGTTTTTCATGTTCAACCATATCATGGGAATAAATCAGAATATCATCAATAAAAACTATCACAAATGAATCAACAAAAGGATGCAGTACCCGGTTCATAAGATCCATAAATACAGCTGGAGCATTAGTCACCCCAAAAGGCATCACAAGAAATTCAAAATGACCATACCGAGTACGGAAAGCGGTTTTAGAAATATCACTTTCCTTCACCCTCACCTGATGATAACCCGATCGCAAGTCTATCTTTGAAAACACTTTAGCACCCTGCAACTGATCAAACAAATCATCTATACGAGGTAAAGGATACTTGTTCTTAATTGTAGCTTTATTCAGTTGCCTATAATCAATACACAAACGCATGGTACCATCTTTCTTTTTCACAAATAAAACTGGCGCACCCCATGGAGATACGCTAGGTTGTATGAACCCCCTATCAAGTAAATCTTGCAATTGAATCTTGAGTTCTTTCAACTCAGCAGGTGCCATTCTATACGGTGCCATAGAAATAGGGGTTGTCCCTGGTGCTAATTCAATACTAAATTCAACTTCTCTTTCTGGAGGTAACCCTGGCAACTCACTAGGAAACACTTCAGGAAAATCCCGTACAATAGGAACATCGACTAATTGTAAAGCCCCCTTCCTAGTGTCAAGAACATATGCAATAAAACCCTCACAACCCTTACTCAATAATTTTCTCGTCTGAATAGCAGAAATGATGCAACTGGGAACAATTTTCCTTTCCCCCACAAATTTAAATTCAGGCTCACCAGGCATATTAAAAACAACTTCCTTACGGAAACAATCCATGGATGCATGATATTTGGATAGCCAATCCATTCCCAGAATTATATCAAAATCAGAAATATCCAATGGAAGTAGATCTATAACTGTATCTCTAGACCCCACAGTCAAAACACAATCATGAAAAACATATTCAGTTACAACCATATCCCCCATAGGCATATAAATACCCAACCCCACATCTAAACGAGCACACGGTATATTCAAGTATATGGCAAAAGCATAGGACACAAAAGAATGTGTGGAACCAGGATCAACCAAAACATAAGCACTTCTATCACTAACAGAAAGTGTACCTGTCACCACATCTGGCGTAATCTGAGCTTCTTTCATCGTAAAGACTCGTCCACCTGGCCTGGAACCACTAGCTTGTCCTCTACCCACACTCTTATAAAATAAATATAAGAGATTGAGATGAGGAGAAGAGGATGAACATTTGAATGTAAGTGGTTCAACCAATCAGGCCTACGTCCACTGTGCAAACGGGTGATTAATACCACTATATGAGGGCACTAATGGCCATAGATACAATCTCTCAAGATTTCTATCTCTACTGTGTATAAAGACAGAGTTTCATCTAGGGTTGCTAATTTCGGGGTCCCCCTTAAGAAGGAGAAGACAAGTATATATATAGTAGCTGGGGGGTGTAGTGTACCCCCCATGCATGCAATGAGCATGTGTGTGATGATCTAGCCAACACGATGAAGACATATGTCCCTGTCACATGTAGAGAATGATGATGAAATATTCCCCCCATGTGAGGAGAAAGATTTGTTATAATTTATTTGTGTACACGTGTCCTTATCCAAATATATGCGTATAAGAGCTCGGCCATCTGTGCCTAGTCATGACCTAGGCCTCGAACAGTATGAAGTTGGCGAAGCCTAGATGATATCCAACTCGAGGTTAGTCATGATGACCTCGGTCTATGTGGGGCCAATTTTAGACAGACAATGTTATAAGGTCGGCCTAAATCGAGTTTAAGCTGGAACAGGCTAGGAACATCGGCTGATTCCCTGCTGAAGCTGGCCCTGATGGAAGTATGCTTCTATAACCTCGACCTACTCAGAGCCGAGGTTTTCATCCCCTAGATGGATTAATGAATAATTATCCCACTGATCATGAAGACCTCTCTTGACGAGGTTGGTAGTAACGTCGGCCATAGCCGACCTTGCTTAGGACGAGACCGTTGGTCATTGATCTAAGGCCCTTCCAATCGTCGGCCGTATCCATGGCCGAGGATGATGTCTCTGAGCTGAGGGGGTACATTCATGGCATATCAATCACCCCTAGCCCTTAGTTTCATGAGGGAGCAGGTGACTATGGGGTCTACAACTCCGAGGTCCTTTTGCTTTGTACTAATATTCCTTTTTTGACACTTGTCAGTTACTGAAGTGGCCGGCGTGCCTGACAAGGGAAAAGATGTTGGTTGTCTCTTGGGCTCCCAAGGCAATGATGGGCCTTGGGAAGTGTGAACTCACACTTAAAGGGTTTAAACCCTATTTTTCTTCTCTTTCCTCCTCATTTCTGTCCTTGTCCATATTTAGTCATTCCTGCAACTTTCTCTCTTTAGAAGGGCTTTGATTCGAAGTGAATTTTGGTGGGAATTCCTTGCAGCTCTTTCCCTGCTTCCCATCATTCTTCTTCAAGTATCCTTTGTCATCCTTTCTTCCTCATTTTTCTGTTTTGATTCTTGTTTCTACATTTTTCGGTGAGATTTAAGAGGTTTCCAGCGAATTTATTGGTTTTTTGGTCATCTGTTCTTGATTGTTCTTCGTTGTTTTTGCTCAAAGTTAAATATCTTTGATCTTTAATTCCATTTGCCAATCTTTTTTGTAATTAAGGAAAGTCACAAGTCTAACGTCTGCCTCATATGCTCAGACCCCTTTACCAACTTTTAGAAGAGTTCCCCGCTCTTAAGGAGACGACCTTAGATAAAATTAGACAAATAGAAATAGAGCAAGAGGAAGCTCGTAGGGCAGAGGAATTACCCCTCAGGCCTATCTTTATACCACCACTGAAGGTCATATATCCCGAACCAACTGAACCAGTTAGGTCACCTGAGGTCCCTATTCCCATGTCTGAGTCTGAGTCATCCACCTCAGACCCAATGTCTGTGGACTCCTTCAAAGAGGATATGGACTTTTCCACTCAGCATGATCAGGTCCCTGATCCAGCCGAGGTTTCCAGTCGGGCCTCATCTCATAAGAGTGCGATCACATCAACCTCTTCCTCAGAGGTTGAAATTATTGGACCAAATGTGGCGGTTCCACCAATCCTTGAAGCCATTCCCCTGTCGGCTGTCACAGGGGCTGAGTTCACTCAGAGGTTTCCAAGTATTCCCCAACGTCTGCCTAGGCCGACGTTGAGCTAGATGATGATGATGATGATGATGACGATGGTAGTGATGTCGATGTCTTTGAGGCGGCCGAGATTGAGAGTTCATTTAGCGAGTTCAGCCTCCTATCCTTCAGATACTTATATTCCATAAGCCCCTCCATAAAGCTTAGGAACCCTCTGAGGGAAGAGAGGGCTTATCATGGCCGAGATGGTGAGATCTTCTTGTACGAGAAGATGTTCAAATTGGGATTTCGTCTGCCCATCCATCCCATCATCACGTCTATATTGTCTTATATCAACTTGGCACCTTCCCAATTGTCACCCAATGCTTGGAGGGTGATTATTGGAGCCATTGTCTTATGGAGGGTTGTTCATCACTTAGAACTTCCTGTCCAAGTCTTTACCGATTGTTATGTCCCTTCATCTGCCAAAAACCATCCGAGTTATTATCATTTTTAGCTCGAAAGCCAAAAAAAAGATGCTTCAGATTACCCAAACCTCAAACCATAACTGGAAACCACTTTATTTCTTTGCCTCAGGGCCATGGGAATTTGGTCCATGCCCCCCCCTCCTCCACATTAGAGCCGAGAATGCCCCTGAGATGGGGAAAGATTATGATGGCTGCTAAGGCCGACCCAGGGATAAGCCTACTCAATCTTCAGAAGGTCAAAGACCTTCAGGATCAGGGCGAGCATGGTCTTTTCGTTAAATTCGAGCACCTAATGACCGCATATTACCTCTCTGAGACTGGTTTAGGAGGAAGTCCTCTTACAGAGCTTGGTAAGTACTTTTTTATTTCAATAAGTTATACCTTTGAATATATATATATATATCTGATTATCTAACTCATACCTTTCTATTTTGCAGAGCGCCCCAAAGGAATTTTGGACGAGTTATGGGAGATGGCTGCACCAAGTCTGACAAAGCTCATAAAAAAAGTAGGTCTGAATGCTCATCCTCTCCCTCCATCTACCTCGAGGGAGGAGGCCACCAAGAAAAGGAAGGTTATTGACCTTGCCTCTGAGGATCATAGGTAGAAGAAGAAAGGTGGGGACCGTGCCATCCCCATTTCTTCTAAGGATGCCTTGATTGCTCTTCTCGAGTAATTAAAGATCGATGAAAGTGTCATTGGCCAAAGTATGAAGGCCTTAGATGCTATCGGCGGTGTCATGACCATGTCTGATAAGCATTTTTGCTGATCCATAGATAAGCCTCTACTGGCCGAATTCTCTCTTCACCGTTCTATCCAGGTAAGACCTTTAAGTTTTTGCACTAGTGTAACATCGGCATTTGAAATTCATCAGACCTTAGACTGACATCATTGCATATGTTCTACAGGGTCTTGTCTCTATATACCACTATATTAATTGGACCTTGGGGAAACTCCCTCTAATAGAGAAGGTCCAAGAGGCAGATAAGACTGAGGCCACTTTAAATGCTGAAGTGGATCATCTGAAGGCTTCTCTGAAGAAGGCTGATGCTAGTGTGAAGGGGATGCAAAATGATATGGACAAGCAAAGGGAAGACCATAACACTGTCCTGAAGGCTCAGGCCGACTCCTTCAGCGCAAGGTCGATGTTGCTATTAAGGCAGCCTTAAAAGATGCCTCCGAGAAGATCTTGGAGGAGTACAAGGTCTCTGATGAGTTTGTTAGCTTCGTCTTTGAATATATGGAGAGGTACGTCAAGGCAACTGGAAAATGGGCTGCCATAAAAGAGAAGGAATCAGGAAGTCTAGCAGCTGCTGACTTCATCGGCCTGGGTTATGCCGACCCCAAGTTTGCTCAGGCCTTATAGGAGGTTGAGGAAGAAGGAGGTGTTGCACCCACCGAGACTGCCCTACAAGGAGACACCATGATTGGAGATGTCGATGCTCAAGACAAAGAGGTGGAGGTGGCTACCCTCGTCCAAGAAAATGAAGACACGACCATCAACCCTGAAGCCGTAAACACTTAGTTTTTGTGAAGCTCCTGAATTTTTGTAACTCCCGATTTATTTTAACCTCGGATTGACATCGTTACTTTATATCTTTACATTGTAACTTAATGCCAACCTCTGAGGAGGGCTTTTATTTCTTCACTTGATGATTTTTTTGTTGGATGCTTTTCTTTTCCATGCAATAAGGTCTCACCAAATTAATGATGTTAAGGGTCTGAGGTCATCCAAGTATGATGTCTGACCTCAGACCTTGGCACCAAATAGTGTTGTTATAAGGTCTGAGGTCATCAATTAAGATGCTATCCTCATAAATAATTTCACTAAATTAATGATGTTAAGGGTCTGAGGTCATCCAAATACGATGTATGACCTCAGACCTTATCACCAAATAGTGATGTTATAAGGCTTGAGGTCATCATTAAGATGTTATCCCCATAAGTAATTTCACCAAATTAATGTTGTTAAGGGTTTGAGGTCATCCAAATATGATGTCTGGCCTCAGACCTTGTCACCAAATCATGATGTTATAAGGACTGAGGTCATCATTAAGATGTTATCCCTATAAGTAATTTCACCAAATTAATGATGCTAAGGGTCTGAGGTCATCCAAATATGATGTCTGACCTCAGACCTTGTCACCAAATCATGATGTTATAAGGCCTAAGGTCATCCACTAAGATGTTATCCTCGTAAATAATTTCACCAAATTATTGATGTTAAGGGTCTGAGGTCATCCAAGTATGATGTTTGACCTCGGACCTTGTCACTAAATCATGATGTTATAAGGCCTGAGGTCATCAACTAAGATGTTATCCTCATAAATAATTTCACCAAATTAATGATGTTAAGGGTCTGAGGTCATCCAAATATGTTATCTGAACTCAGACCTTGTCACTAAATCATGATGTTATAAGGCCTGAGGTCATCAACTAAGATGTTATCCTCATAAATAATTTCACCAAATTATTGATGTTATAAGGCCTTAGGTCATTAACTAAGATGTTATCCTCATAAATAATTTCACCAAACAAGCCCAATGAATCAAGAACTGTCATAGGAATTAGATTTTCTCATTAATGATCTCTTCATAAGATGATACATTTATATGAAAGCTTCTGCAACATCATATGTAATACTTTTTTAGATGATAAGCATTCCAAGGATTGAAAAAGGTTCCCTTTCGAGTTTCTCTAGCCTGTAGGTTCCTGGAACAACCTCCTCAATTACTTTGTAAGGCCCATGCCAATTTAGGTGAAGCTTGTTTTCCCTCTGTAACGTCTTCTTCAGCATCAGGTACCCTACAGCTAGGGGCCTCAATTTTACTCTTTGATTGTATAACTTTGATGTTCTTCGTTGGTAAGTTGCTTGCCTGATTTCTGCGTCTTCCCTTCTCTATTTTATTAAGTCTGGGTCGAGCCTTCTCTCCTCTCCATTCTTCTTAGGGTCATAGGTCTGAACCCTATGAGTAGGGAGTTCAACCTTTCTTGGTATAATGGCCTCTGAGCCATGCGATAAAATAAACGGGGTCTCCCCTGTTGGCATCCTAACCGTTGTTCTGTAGGCCCATTGCACAACATAAACTTCTTCGGTCCATCTACCTTTAGCCTCTTCCAACCTCTTCTTGATCCCGTCGAGGATAGTTCTGTTGGTGACTTCGGTCTGGCCGTTTGCCTGAGGTTGGCCTGGAGAAGAGAAAAAATGCTTGATCCCAACTCTTTTGCAGTATTTTTCCAGGAAAGAATTCTTGAACTATGTTCCGTTGTCCGAAATGAGGGTGTTTGGGAGGCCATGTCTGCATATGATGTTTTTCCAAATAAATTGGAAGGTCTTCTTTTCTGTAATCATGATCATCGGCTCTACCTCTACCCACTTGGAGAAGTCATCAATGGCAACTATCAAAAATCTATAGTTATTTGTAGCCCTTGGCAGGGGACCCACTAAATCAATTCCCCATACTGCGAACAGCCAAGGGGAACTGATAGATGTCATAGCTTGATGAGGTTGATGTGGGATAGTGGAGAATCTCTGACATTTATCGCACCTCTTCACATAGCTGCAGCGTCTTTGGCCAAGGTTGGCCACAAATATCCCTGCTTGATGATCCTCTTGGCCAAAGGTCTCCCTCCGATGTGACTAGAGTAGGAACCCTCATGAACCTCTTGTATGATGTAGGGAACTTATGTGGGATGAACTCACCTGAGGAGAGGTAATAGGAATCCCTTTTTATATAGGACGTCTTCTACTATTAAGAACTTGGCAGCTCTGTATCTCAATTTCCTTCTCTCCAACTTTAACTTCGGTAGTACCCCATCTCAAATATACCTAATGAGGGGATCCATCCAGGAGTCCCCTAGGTTCAAATTGAGATAAAGATTACTAACCTCTTCTTCTTCAATGGTTGCTCTAGGTAGGATCTCAACAGGGACTGTCCTTCTGATATTTATCCCCGTTATTGAAGCTAACCTTGCTAAGTCATCTGCGTGACTATTATTTTGCCGAGTTACTCTTTTTATCTTTACCTCTTCGAGGCCTTCAAGTATCGTCCTCATACTCTTCAAATATTTGGCCATCCTTTCGTCCTTGGGCTCATAAACCCCCAATACTTGATTGACAACCAACCTTGAGTTACTGTGAAGGAAGTGTGGTCTTACACCTACGGTCCTTGCCAAGGAGAGGCCTGCTATCATGGCCTCGTATTCTGACTCGTTGTTCAATGCCTTGAAGTTGAACCTTAGGGAATATTCGATGTTGGTACCATCCGGGCTTGAAAGTATCAAGCCCGCACCGCTCCCACTTTCACAAGAGGACCCATCGACGAAGAGGTTCCATATGTCTTTATTTGATGAGAAACCCTCTTCTAACATAACTCCCTACCTAAAGAGGTACCGGTCTTCCTCATTCTCGACTATCCCATCTCTGACTTTCTTGGGCATAACCTCTTCCGGTTGTCGGAAGAAATTACTGTTTGACACTTCTGTGGCCTCTGTGCTATTCTTACCCTCGACCTCTTCCCATGTAAACTCTGTGACAAAATCTGCCAGTGCCTTCCCTTTGATGGCCATCCTAGGCTGATAGGTAAGGTCATATTCCCCCAATTCAATGGCCCAGGTCATCAGTCTACCCGACTTCTCACGTTTATGGAGGACCTGTCTTAATGGGGAGTTAGTGAGAATGACCATGGAATGGGCCTGAAAGTAGGGCTTCATCTTCCTAGAAGCATGTATCAGGTCGTAGGCTAACTTTTCCATGCGAGGGTAATTCTGCTCAGATCCTTGAAAGGCCTTACTGTTGAAGTATACGGGTCTCTGAATCCTAACGTCTTCCCGTACAATGGCCGCACTTATAGCGGATTCAGAGACTGCTACATAGACGTATAAATTCTCTCCCGCTATGGGCCGAGATAAGAGTAAGGGAGATCCAAGGTATGACTTGAGTTGATCAAAAGCCTCATCACACTCTTTGTCCCACTCGAATGCCTTTTTGAGCACCTTAAAGAACGGAAGACACTTGTCGGTTACCCTGGAAACGAATCCGTTGAGCGCAGCCACTCTTCCAATGAGCCTTTGCACGTCCTTGATACTCCGAGGTGTCTTCATGTCAAGCAAAGCCTTAATTTTCTCAAGGTTCGCCTCTATTCCTCTTTGATTGACGATGAATCCAAGAAACTTTCCAGCACCTACCCCGAAGACACACTTTTTTGGGTTGAGTTTCATCTTGTACAGGTCCATGGTATTGAAGGTCTTTTCTAGGTCTGCCACATGGGTGCAGGCCTTTAAGCTCTTTGTCAACATATCGTCTACATACACCTCCATAATCTTGCCTATTTGGTCTTCGTACATCTTATTCACAAGACGTTGATATGTTACCCTTGCATTTTTCAATCCGAAGGGCATCACCTAGTAGCAATACGTTCCTTTGACAGTAATAAAGGTTGTCTTCTCTGAGTCTTCGGCATCCATGAAGATTTGGTTGTAGCCTGAATACACGTCCATGAAGCTCATGAGCTCATGTCCTGCGGTTGCATCTACCATCTGATCGATCCGGGGTAAGGGGTAACTATCTTTCGGGCAAGACTTGTTCAGATCAGTAAAATCCACACACATTCTCCATTTTCTGTTGGATTTGGGCACAATGACCGCGTTTGATAGCCACTCAGGATATATCACTTCCCTGATGAATTCATCCTCTTCCAACTTTCGAACCTCTTCTCGGATGACGTCGTATTTCTCCCTAGTGTAAACTCTTTATCTTTGCTTGATTGTCTTTGCATCCTTAGACATGTTGAGTTTATAGCACAAGTCCTCGGGGTTGATGCCAGGCATGTCTGCATAACTCCAAGCGAAGACACTTTGCCTCTTCCTTAGGAAGATTATCAGCTCCTCTTTGATCTCCTCTTTCAATGCTTTGCCGACCTGGACGGTTTTTTTTTATTCGTCCTCATTGAGGATGATGGATTCTACCTCTTCCGTGGCCTCTCATTTCTTCAACTTTGTTTCATCTCTAGGGTCAAGGGTATCGATGTTATAAGTGGTAGTAGCTATCTTGTAGGCCTCTCTCTCTTCAGCCGAGTTAAAGTAACATTCTCGTGCTATTATCTGGTCACCCTTCACTTCCACTACAAAAAAAAGTAGCTTTTGAGACTAAAATTTATGGGACGGTTAAAATTTTAGTCTCAACAATACACTTTTTGAGACTGATCTAATAAACCGCCTTTTAAAATATTACTTTTTAAAACCCTCATTGTTAACCGTCTTAAATACATCATCAATGAAGACCGTTTCATATTATCCGTCTCAAATACATTATCAATGGAGACTGCTTGATACTAGCCGTATCAAATGCTATAGCTCTTGGGACGGCAATTTTTTTTTATTCCCTCCGTTCTTTTTACTTCCCGCTTTGTCTCAAACCCTCTTTACACTTTCTATCCAAAAACAAAAAAAAATCACAATCGCAATTTCCTTACGTTTCTTATACTATCCAAAAAAAAACCCTAGCTTTCCACGATGGCACCCTTCATCCTCTCTAACCTGTCCTTGGCTTAACCTTTCCTTCAAAAGGCAATAAACCTTCACAGTTTTCTCCCTAGATTTTTACTCTTTCACGTTTTTATAAACAATTGTATTGTTGATATGAGGATACAAACTGATTGAGAAGAAGTGTTTTTTTTTTTGGAAATGGCGTTCTCTTTCTTCTTCACTCCAAGCCAATCGATCTAAGTTGAAATTTCTCACTCATTTTTTATCTCAAAAGTACTATTAACAACTTTATTTAATCGCTTTTTTACTTATTTGGCTCAGATATGCAATTATTTTGATAATCGATTGCTGCAAGATTTGTGACTTAATGATTGCAAATAGTATGAGAATAAAATTCCTTTAATTTTTTTCTTTGTTATCTGACTCAGAAATTCAATTATGAGAATATTTTGATAATCAATTGTTTTATTGTGACTTTCTGTATAACTAATTGATTGCAAAAATTATGATTTGGGTCGAAGATGAGGGATATTGGCTTTGGGTACATATCGAGCATAGAGTATACGATTGTGGGTTTTGAGAATTTCTAATGCGTCGGCCGACGATGAACCGTCGATGAGGAATTGGGTGCCGGGACTAAGGGAGATGAGTGATCTGTGAATTTTCAAAATGGTTTCGAACGTATTCGACCTTTGTTCACTTCGTTTTATTTCTTTATCTTTGAATTGTATTGACCCACTCGTAAGGAGTAGTGACCTTTGAAGGTTTCACTAAATTCCTCCAAAGCTCCAATCATTGACAATTATTATAAATTTATGTGCTCATCTTGTTAAATCGTAACAAATCGAAATGCGTTTAGAAGAATAAGTGAGAAATTTCATCATTTTAGTGACAATTATTCCAATTCTATTTGCTCATCATCGTTTTTTGGTGAGATCACGCGCACAAAAAGATGAGAGAACGTTAGAATGTACTATTGTTTTGTAATAATTTAATTTTTGTAATAATTTAAATTTTTGATAAGGTTAGAATGTATTATTGACAATTTATGATAATTGCTTTTCCCCCATGAAATATATTGAAATCATTGGATTCGGTTCCTCACATAGTTGTATTTGAAATTGTTTGATCCTTTTTGCTTTTGTACTAGGAAAAGGAAATTTTGGCTAGAACATGTGTTAGATAGAATAAATATAATGATCGATTCGTTGATTCGGTATTTCATAATTTATGGTGCAACAATGCTATGTGGCCATGTCCTACATTGAACATCACGTCCCCATGTAGATTTTTTTAGAGTTTTCCACTTTTAAATTATTACAGCGTGACTAAATGGTTACTAAACAAATAAATGCTTGCTAAGAAATATATCTAATATGTATAGAAGGGGATAAAATTGTGACAGATGGTGTTTATTTGAATCTCGATTTCATTATAGCCTTGGGTCATGCACTTCCTCTCGTATTCTACCATATTTTGTACTTTTTTATTTGCCTCACTTTTCAATTTCATGCTACTCTGGTTGCTAATTTTGTTCATCATTACCATTTTAGTAATTCGTTATTGATTTGTTGTTATACAAAATCCTAGAAACAATTTTTTCTCATCCCAATAAGTCAATAACCTCCATTCTTGGTTCTAAAATTTAGGCATTTCTTAAATTCAAAATAATATGCACCATATAGGAACTCTTGCTATTAACTGAGTTTCATTTTCTTTGTTATATATCAATGCATGCACACACACCCATGTTCCTCCATGGTGATCTTATCGTATGCTTATTTAGGTATGTGCATGAAGCAAAATATGATCAAACAAGTGTGTCTGCTGTCAAAATTGTTAGATGAATTCTTGCTTTAGAAATTTCTAATACCTTTGTTGACTGTTGTGTTTTGTGATCCAGTGTTTTGTGGTTAGACATCTGGTTCGGTGCTTCTATATATTTGAACTCGTTGCATATTGCATTGCTGAGGTATGATGTTAAATTACTTGAATCTTTTATCTATTCCTCTCACATTCAATTTGTTTGTGTGAGTGTTTTTTTTATCAATTGATTATTTATTCGTTGTTATATGTGGTTTTGATATATGTTGATGTTCTCTACCCTTCATTTTGCTCTTCATATGTGTGTCTAACAATATATTATGACATTTGGATAAACAATATATTATAATTTTATATTAACGACTAAATAAAGAGGTTGATGTTAAAGAAAACATGCTTTCAACTTAATTTTACCTGTCAAAAGGATCATCTTCAATGTTTAGAATTGGTTTTGAGTTGTATAGGAACCCTTTGAATATGAAAGTAGAAATAAGATGAAATAAAAACACTCGACGTATACAAAATAATAGAATAGATGATGATTATGAAAGGGATTTAGATTACTTATATAACATCTCATATCTGAGCGAATAACAAATTATCATGACAACATATCATCCCGAAGTGATTGACGGAAAACCGAAATCTTAGAGAAGAAGAAAAATAGATTTAAAACATAATCCTCTTGAACTCCACAATAGAAAATGCAACCTTCTCAAAAGACCCCCTATTTGGTCCAGCCACCTCCTCCACCCGCGTAAAGGAGTCGTAACCCAAGTCTCATCCTATATCCTAGGCACCTTGTCTAAATATAGAAATAATTTCCACCTTTACGATGTTTTTGAACAACAGAACATACCAGCATTAGTTCTATTACATTTTGGTGGATAAACTTCAAACGAGGCATGCTGAATTGGATCTACTAGCTTAGTTTATTCAACAACTTCATTCTACCCTTTTTTTTAATTAATCCCAGGAGATTTAGGTTTTCAAGGAAATCATATACTGAGTAGTTATGGCTCTCATCAACACTCATCAAATCATCTTCTCATTTTAACGAAACTGCAGTTTAACTGACCTTGAGTAACTATGGCGTATTCATTGTTTGGACATGTATTTAGTTGTCACCTCTGGTATTTATATAGAAAGTGGAAGATGTTTGTTAAAAAAAAGAAGATATTTTTTTTTGTTTTTAAGGAGATTCTATAGGCTATTTATTTAATAAAGGGAACAACATTCCAGTTATATTTTTATTAAACTTTTCAGGGGATGAAAAAGCCCCTCCCGGTGGCTTGCTAAGTAAAGGGAGATTAGGCCAAGACATCTACCAATACATTATCGGATTAATTTTTCCTAACTATAAAAGATTTCAATCCCATGCCATCAAATCTAACAGTCCAAAATATCTTTAATAGACTTTAATTGTATAGATGCTTCCATGGAGGCTGTCATCTACCAGCATCTTTGCACTCCAAAAGTCGCATAGCTTTAACTGGTGAGTTTGGGGATTGACCAATATATTTTGCGATTTAATGTCGCGATGACACACACCAATAACTGGAGTTTGTGAGACTTTCATTGATTTCATATGGAGATTAGTTTGTAATAACTGGTTCCCTAGAGTTATTTATGGAAAATGCTCTGTTTTTTTTCTTTCTTCAATGGATCTCAAACAAAGGGATCCTCTCTCCCCTTATTTATTCTTTATTGCTGTTGAGGTCTTAAGTAGAGGTTTGAATAATCTGATAATGTCAAAGAGGGTTTCAACTTTTTCTCACCCTCTTATAAGTATGATTAGATCTCATTTGAGCTTTGAAGATGACATTCTTTTTGGTAATGGGGGTAAAAGGAGTCTACAAAAACTTATGGCTTTTATTTAAAAATATGAGGTGTTATCAGGCCAATTGAATAATAGAATGAAGAGCAGTTTTACTATGGCAGAATCAACTTCTCTTGTCAAAAGGAATCTCATTATTGATACTCTTAATCTTCTTTTTAAGAAGTTGCCTCTCATTTATCTTGGTCCCCCTCATTTTATTGGAAGAAATAAAGTCAGCTACTATAATGATCTGGTGGATAAGATTAGAATGAAGTTCATGGGATGGAATACTAGATTCCTTTCTCAAGAAGGCAGATTGATTCTTATTAATCATGTGCTCTCCTCCATTCCTATTTACACATTGGCATCCCTCAATCCTCCTAAAGCTATTATCAATTGAATCCATTCTATATTTAGCAATTTCTTTTGGAGTTGAGATGGTATTAGAGCTAAAAGAAAGGCTTGTATCGGTTGGAAAATTGTTTTTTTCCCTATGCTGAAGGTGGTCTAGATGTCAGAGATCTGGAGGATGTTTTTAAATCATTTTCTTATAAATTAACTTGTAGATTAAATAACTCTAAGGGTATTTGGGCTAAATTTTTGAAGTTCAAGTATCAACATTCAAAATCTTTTCAAGGTTCTCATGTCATAAGGAGGATCAAGCAAGTTCTTCTAAAATTATATTATCATATTATTCCAATTGACAATGAAAATGTTTGGGCCCCTTCTACAGATGGTAATTTTTCTTTCAAATCATCTTATCAGTTAATTAAAGGATCTGGTGTAGAAAATAGATCATGGAAACTCTTATGGTCCAAGGATATTTTAAATAAAATTTCTACTTTTGTTTGGAAATGTCTCTATAGAGCTATTCCCACTGATGATAATATCAAGAGAGTAGGCATTAGATTGTGTTCAAAATGCCATTGTTGCAATTCTAAAGAGGAAACTTTAAATCATCTCCTTCGGTAAAGTGATCTTGCTTTTAAAGTTTGGTCTCATTTTTTTAAATTTGGTTGAAGTTATCCCACCTTTCAATTCTGTCAGGTCCATGATCATGTCCTGGTGGTTATATCCTTCTAAAGGAGATGCCATAAAATTTCTTTATCAACTGTTGCTTTTGGTGATTTTATGGGAAATATAAAAAGCTAGGTGTCAAAACTTCTTTGAAAATGTTCCAATGAAAGAGGAAGTTATTATTTAGAATATTCAAGTTACTGTATCTGATATCAGTTCTTCTAAAACATTTGTCTCCCTTATAAATAAGAAAACAGCAAAAATCATTCTCTATTTCCATTTAAAGATTCAACCAAAAATTCCAAAATTGTGCAGCATTAAATGGGATAGGCCTTAAGTGGACCAGTTGAAATTGAACGTTGATGGATCTAGTAAATTGAATCCAGGTTCAAGTGGAATAGGAGGTATTCTTAGAGATGATTAAGATGATTTCAAATTTGCCTTTTCTATATTCACAGATCATAACTCTAGTTTGATGGCTGAGTTTTTAACTATTAAAACTGGTCTGCAGTTAATTATATATAAAGGTTTCAAGAATTTGATCGTGGAAACTGATTCGAAAGCTTCCTTCAACATTATAAGAGGACAGAGGGAACCTCCTTGGAAGATGAAAACTCTTTTGCATGAAATTACAGAATTGATGGCCACCAGTAATGGTCAAATTTTTCATGTGTGAAGATAAAGAAATAATGTAGCTGATTCTTTGGCTAATTTAGTTTTTTCTAGTAAAAATTCTTCAATTTTTCATTCTTTCTTAGAGCTGCCTCATTTATGTGAAGGTTTTTTTAGATTATATAAGCTAGGTTTACCTAGCCTAAGACAACTTTCTTAATTGTTTTGTAAGGCCACCATTGAGAGGCTTTTTCTCCTTTTGCTAATAAATACAGGGGATTCATATTTTCTTCCATAAAAAAGTATGCTATGTTGTGTACTAGACCGATACATGTTGTGTTATATGTATGGTTAGAAAATTTCAATCTAATACAGGTGGGGAGCACTGAACTGTAATAAAGCATATATTCAGTTACCTAAAAATGATTAAAAATTGTTTGCGAGTTTATTCAACAGGTAACCTTTTAACTTTGGGGCACAAAAATTTAACTTTTTAGTTAGATAAAAATTCTAGGAAGTCAACCTCAAGATATGTGTTCACTTTGGGAAGTGGAGTCGTTAGTTGGAGGAGTGTGAAACAATTATATATTGTTGAGTCCACTATAAAAGTCGAAGTTATTGCCATTTTGGAGGCAACTAAAGAGGCTATATGCTCAGGAACTTCCTAAGTGCCTTTAGTGAAATCGGCCATTATATTGTATTACGATAATAGAGTATTGATTGCAAGTTCAAGAAATTTGGGACCCATAGAAGAGCTTAGCACATTGAGCATATGTATCACCTTGTTCAAGGTATCGAACAAGAGGCGATAATATTGTGACTAAGATTGTATAAAATAACAACCTAATAAATCCTTTTATAAGCCAGGACATTGGATATGCAGGCAGATGGAAAGGGTGTTAAATTCATATTCACTTGGCATTAAGACTAAGTAGGAGATTGTTGGGGGTTTATTCTTAAAATCATGTTTGATGACATTTATTATTTATTGATAAAATATTTTCTTAGCTCATTTGAAATATGAATCATGTTTGTGGGAATGCCTTATATATTTTTATAAATATATTGTATATATGGATCAATTGTACTTAGTAGATATTATAGCTGGATTCGGCTCGATCACGGAAGATCAAAATTATGGTTCTAGTGTGAGTGAACAATTCACAACCTAGATAAGGAGTTGACATTCTATCGGTAAATATATGTCTACAGTCTTAGTAGTTTGCTTGATCCGTACCCTTGGTAGAATGATTTTTAACTCATACAAACTCATACCCAAATTTAACTCAAAACCCATATAAATGAATTCCAAACTAAATTTGCAAATTAAATATAAAATTTGGAAGCTATTAGTGGATATAGGTAAATAAATTTCAAATCAATGGCGATGAAAATCATTCAAATCGAACTTATCCCAGCTCCACTTTATGTTTGAGATTGAAGTTAATAACCATGAATGAGTTTAAAGTTGGACTTCAGTTTTCACTTTGAATGATGAATTGGACTTGGGGTGGGAGTTCTTAAATTTTGGATTTAATTTGTGTTTGTTTGTAATGTAAATATGATTTGAAAATTAGGGTTTCCATTGAATTCGATGTGTGTTTGTTTGTGATATTCTTAAAATTAGGTTATGAAATTTTTATTCAACTAAAAAGGTGAAAGTAGTTATCCAAGAATTTTTTTCTTTAAACTATTAGTAGACAAATCTAATTATCAATTATCAACTATACTTAATATTTTTAAATGGTCTTTATGCAATAATGGGGTAAGTCTAATGTCTAAGGGTCCATTTGACAAAAAAATGATCAAATACCTTGGGTGACAAACATTATCATGACAAATCCTAGAACTTTATATGTGACTCTGTTTGATAACATTAATTTTTCACTTGGCAAATCCTTTTTATAACAATTTTAAAAGGAGAAGAAAAATGAATAAATAAACAAATTTAATCGTTAAAACAATTTTTGTATAAAAAAAAGTTTTTTATGTTTCACAAAGGGTTTTTATGTTGTATAAAACATTTTTTTATTCTTTTTAAACATAGCTTTTTTAAAATAACATTTTTTTATAAAATAGTTAAAAGTTTTTTTATTTCAAACTATTTTTCTTAAAATAGTTAAAAAAAGTTCAAACCGTTTTTTTATAAAAAAAATAAACTTTGTAAAGGAAGTTACTTATGATTTTTTTTTTTATAGAATAGTTAAATGTTTTTTACTTTACTAAACTATTGTTGCTTTAAATAAAAAAAGATAAAATCATTTTTTAAATAAAAAAATATCTAACGATTTATAAAAAAATAATTTTTTTAGGAAAGTTGTTTTAATTATTTCTAATATACTTGAAAAGATCACTATTATGTTTCTCTCTATTTTAAGAGAGAGAAATAGAATGCACCGTTTGTATATCTCCATTTGTATTACTATTATGTTTATATTCATATTGAACAAGATGTATAAACATTATTTATCAATTTTTTTTCTAGGTACAATGGCTACCCTTACTAGTAAAAAAAGGGTTAGAAAGGGGGCAAGGCCTTGGCTCGAATGGAATGATAACAAAAAGAAGATATTGGAATGGAATGAACTTTGTCAGCATGTTTGTAAACTTGAAAGTAAATTGATGTCACATTTAGGTTATTATGCAAGATGTGGAAATTTATTTCCATTGACAATGTTGGATTGGAGCGAGGCGGACGAGGAAGCACTTGATAATATTTGGAAGGAAGTGAAGGTAACTTATTAGTTTGACTTATTTATTTGTTCTGTTGTACATTAGCTTGTCAAGTTTTAACTAATTTATCTTTTTGTTCTTAGAATAACACAAATGTACCGGAAGGTTTTAAACAAATCTGCTTTGCAAGGATGGGACTTGCGTGGAAGCAATGGAAGCATCGAGTGAAGGCGAATCACTATAAAAAGTTTCAAACAGATGAAGAGCAGTTGAGTTATACGCCTGAACGAGTCGAAAAAGATCAGTGGCCTGAATTGGTGAACAACTGGGGTCTAAAGAAGATTAAGGTATAAATATCACATTTTATTAAGAATTTTATACATACATTCTTCTTCACTAGTATCATAATTTTATTTTTATTTATTTAAATATTTTGGATATTGCCGATCAAAACACTAAGAACCGTGAAGTTGAATGTGCTTACTCAAGGACAGGACGAAAGCCACATGCTAAAATAGCCAAGGAGGTTGGAATTTTTATTATTATAAATATTTCTGATTTTCATATAAGAGTATTAATATACATAGATTGTTTTTTTCAGAGGATAGAACAGGGGGAGCCCGTCGACAATATTAGCATGTGGAAAGCCACTCGAGCTCCAAATAATAAACCTTTCAGTGTTGAAGATGGATCATTTGATAGAGTGGTATGTATAAATATTAATTCGTAAGAGATGCTTGAAAGATTTATTTAATATTTTTTATAAATTGTGTTCTTGAAAATTATTTTATGTTCATTAATAATAATATTAATTCAATTGGTAGAAAATTCTTGAAAGATGACTAAATGAGCTACCGGAAGAGCAACAAAATGACCCAGAAGTGCGGAACAAGATTTTTACTGATGTAGTAGGATATGGAGGGCATGGGTATGCTTTACTAAAGGGCGCAGGTATCAGGCCAACGTCGACAAAAGCATGTTCATCTCAGTTATTATTGGAAGAAATTAACCAGTTAAAGAAAGAAGACGAATATCGAGAGACTCGACATCTACAGGAGCTTGAAGAGTTAGAGATTCGCAACCAACAAGCTTTATTACAGATGAAGAATGATATGCGAAGTGAAATGCGAAGTTTGTTCCAAAGTTTTACCCTTCAGCATGCTTCCACCACCTCAACGATTCAGTCCGACTAGGTAATACAATATAATCCATACATATAATTACTTATATATATATAATGGAAAATTCTCTCGTTTAAAGTTAAATTTTCAATGGCGGTGGGGAAAATTTGTTATGGTGGTGAGAATTTATTATGGTGGTGGTTAAAATTTTCTACTGTTGGTGTATATCATTCTTAGAATCAATTTTGATGTTTAAAACAGGTTTGCTACCTGTGGTTTTCATGAATAAACAAAGGAGACTCTGCCGAATTTTTAAAAAAATAATAATTGTTGGATATTTATATTTTTAATGATGAAAATATACTATATTGATTCATTTTGCACATTGTATTGTTGACGAGGGGTATTAATTCTGACATAATCGAAACTATATTTTTTTTGTGCAGGTGACAATTTTTGTAGAACATGCAAATGTTAATTAGTGGTTTTGGAGGACGTACGCTTCGGTGTTGCGGAATTAGTTTGATAAAAGCATTTCGTTTTTGGAGTATTAATAAATTAATGTATTTATGTTGTCAAGTCAAATATTTGAACTTAGTGTTATAATTCTTGTTTTGATGAATATTTGGAGATGGTTGTAAGAACTCTATTTATTGTTGAATGAAAATGATTCGTTCTGTTGGTTGAAAATCATCTTATGTATTACATTTTATGATTATACGTTGTTTGTGTTGTTTCAACTGTAATTAAATTCTATATTAAACTTTAGTGGTAGATTTTATTCTCCACAAAATATTGGTGCAAAAATTTTAAGATCCTTTCACCTGTTTTGGGATGGATAAAACTGTCCCAAAAATATATTAAAGACAGCTATGTTGCCGTCTCAAAAAGGTTTTTTAAAATAGTAATCTTTTGAGACAGATTAATTTTCGTTTAAAAAACAATCTTTTGTGACAGCTCTTGTGCCGTCTCAAAAGGGTCATATAAAATGAGGACCTTTTGAGACGGATATGTTCCTGTTTCAAAAAACTCTTTTGAGATGGCTATGGCGTCACAAAAAGTATTTATAACCCCCTATCAAAAAGACCCCCCCTAGCCGTCCCAAATAGCGTCACAAAAAGTATTTGAGACGGATAAATGATCTTTTAGGACTGTTAGGCCACCGTCTCAAAAGCTATTTTTTTTTGTAGTGTTCCCCTACCCCATAGGGGGTCGGAAATTTTAGCATCTGGTGGACCATCGACGGCACGGCTTCAAACTCCTTAAGGGCTACTCTTCCTATGATGAGGTTATAGGCCGAGAAGATATTTTTGTCCATAACGGAAAAATTGATATTCCGTGTTAACCTCTTGGGCCACTCATCACCCATTCGTACGTCCATCTCATACATCCCCAACGGATGGACCTTTTCACCGCTGAACCCCATTAACGGATGATGATAGGGTACTAGCCTAGCTCTGCTAAGTCCTAAGCTCTTGAAGCAGGGCCAGAACATCACATCTTTCGAACTTCCTCCGTCTACAAGAATTCTCTGTACCTCACATCCATGAAATCTTGTCGTGATCACCAAAGGGTCATCATGTGGAGCCAGGATGCCTTTCAAGTCTAGTCAGGAGAACCCAACTACGAGAGTGTCCATGTTCACCTTCTTTCTCTTCTGCGTAGTCTCAGAAGATGTTAAGTTTACCACCATAATTTTGGTCACTGATTTGGCCTCCTCCACATGAACTTTTCTGTCAGCAACCTCGGAACCACCCCCCGCAAGTCCTCCACATATGGTGCTAATGCCGAAGGAGATCATACCAACCCTCTTCACTAGGGTGTTGTCATTTTTTGGGGGGAGATCTGGATCGTCTTCGTCATCTCAATCTGAGTCGCCATCCCTTCTTGTCGGGGGATGGTCACGACCTCTGTCGTTCCTCTTCTTTTTGGGGTCGTCTCTTCCCTTTTCAGGAGATTTTCCATCCACATATTTCCTCAATTTTCCTAACTTCAACATCTTCTCGATCTCATCCTTCAAGTCGAAGCACTTGTCTGTTATATGGCTATGGTCTTGGTGAAACTCACACCATAAGTTTTGGTTCCTCTCATGTGGAGGAGCCTTCAACATCTCTGGCCATCTTAGAGATCGGTCATTATTGATCTCATTGAGGATGTGTTCGCAGCTTACAAACTTGTCATCAGCTACCCTCTTCTTCCTATCCTTTTTTCTTTGGAACTTCCCACTACTACCGCCGTTCTCATATTCATAATTAGCGCCCATGGCCTCTTCGACATTCATGACCTTCCCCGCAGTTGCCAATAGCTCCATCATGGACTTTGGAGGGTCTTCTGCAAGTTTCCACAACATCTTTACCTTCTGAAGACCTCCTATGAGGGCGGTCATGGCAATACTCTCTTTGTAATCTTCAACCTCAAATTTTTCATTATTGAACCTAGCGATGTAGTCCCTTAGGCTCTCGTGCTTGCCTTGATTGATATACAACAGATGGGTGGTCTTCTTTTGAGGTCTCACCCCAAAGAAGAAGTTGTGGATGAATCGTTCAGCCAAGCACTTGAAGTTATCAATTGAATTCTTCGAAAGAGAAGTAAACCATATGTGTGATGCCCCTATCAAAGTCCCGGAGAAGGATGACACTTCATCTCATCTAGTATCGAATAGATGTCCGCTGCCGACTGATACATCTCTATGTGATGTACAGGGTTGGTGGTACCGTCATACTTAGGAGTTACTATGGGTGGCTTGAACTTGGCTGGGGTAGGGAAGCTTACTATCTTAGCCACGAACGGAGAGCCCTCTGAGAAACCTTTTTGCAGTGGATCCTTACTTTTGATCAGGTCTCCTATCTTGTCCTCAAGACGTTCAATGGAGTCATTACATGGTCTTACAACGTTCGTCTGGCCGAGGTTGTCCCCAACCACCTCCAAAGGGTGGACTGAGGGTTACCCATCCGTAGCACAATGTCTGTTGTTGACCTCTTCTTAGTCTCTTCCTCTTCCAGGTTGAGACCGACGTTGCCTCTCTTCCCTTTGTGAGCCGGATACACTTATCGACCTTGATAACCTCTGTCTTAGGTCATTTACTGGTCCTAGACTTTCAAAGGCCGACCCCCTGCTCAATCGATCAAAAGTCGATCCTCGTTATTGGGCATCTCCATCTCTTCTGCCTCTACAACCTTGGCTCCGTTGGATTGGGCGAACCGTGTTATTCGAAACCTCATAAGGCTCCTAATAGTCTTTTGGGGCGTCTTTCGCTTCTAAGTCATCATACCGGTCCACTGGGAAAGGGTTTTCTTGCCTTCCCAGGCGCAAGCGCCTAGGGTCAGCAACGTCCCTCCTCCGCTGTGGGGTAGGTTGGTCCTTTTGCGGTGCCTGGGGTGGTCCCCTGGCATCAGGAAGAGGGTAAACAGCCGTCGGAGTGATCATTTTTGGTGAGACTCAAGGTGGTCTCATCATATTTTAGTTGAGCTATGCAAATTGCTCTTGCATTTCTTGTTGTGTTGCATCCAAAGACCTCAAGGCTGCCGCCACCTCAGCCATTTCAGATTGGGACGGTGCCTGGCTAGAGGTAGGTCCCCCCACACCAGGCGGCGGAAGAGGTGGTGGTAACTCCGGTACCATGTGTCAACACAAAAGAGATGGTGGAGTGAATGAGCTTAATACCTTATAGGATCTCTTTCAATGGTGAAACAGCTCCGCGCAAGAGGGGAGGCCTGGTTCACCATAAGAGTCTCCGATGAGGTTAAGCAACGGATGATGACGCGATTACTTCTCGTTTCCACAGACGGCGCCACAATGATGATGCTAGAAATAGCACCACCCTTCAAGGTGTTTGTAAGCTCAATATAGTGACAACAATGGCAGCTCAAGTATATATTAAATATAAGAGATTGAGATGAGGAGAAGAGGATGAACATTTGAATGTAAGTGGTTCAGCCAATCAGGCATACGTCCACTGTGCAAACGGATGATTAATACCACTATATGAGGGCACTAATGGCCATAGATACAATCTCTCAAGCTTTCTATCTCTACTGTGTATAAAGACCGAGTTTCAGCTAGGGTTGCTAATTTTGGGGTCCCCCTTAAGAAGGAGAAGATAAGTATATATATAGTAGCTGGGGGTGTAGTGTACCCCCATGCATGCAATGAGCATGTGTGTGGTGATCTAGCCAACACGATGAAGACATATGTCCCTGTCACATGTAGAGAATGATGATGAAATATTCCCCCCACGTGAGGAGTATGATTTGTTATAACTGATTTGTGTACACGTGTCCTCATCCAAATATATGCGTATAAGAGCTCGGCCATCCGTGCCTGGTCACGACCTCGGCCTGGCAGGGTACGAGGTTGGAGAAGCCTTGATGATATCCAACCCAAGGTTAGTCATGATGACCTTAGCTTATGTGGGCCGAGTTTAGACAAGCAATGTTATGAGGTCGGCCTAAGCCGAGGTTAAGCTAGAACACGCTAGGAACATCAGCTGATTCCCTGCTGAAGTTGGCCCTGATGGAAGTATGCTTCTGTAACCTCGGCATACTCAGAGACGAGGTTGTCATCCCCTGGATGGCTTGATGAATAATTATCCCATGGATCATGAAGACCTCCCTTGACGAGGTTGGTAGTAACGTCGGCCATAGCCGACCTTACTTGGGACGAGACCGTTGGTCATTGATCTAAGGCCCTTCCAATCGTCGGCCATATCCATGGCCGAGGGGGTACATTCAGGGCATATCAATCACCCCTAGCCCTTAGTTACATGCGGGAGCGGGTGACTATGGGGTCTACAACTCCGAGGTCCTTTTGCTTTGTACCAATATTCCTTTTTTGACACTTGTCGGTTACTGAAATGGCTGGCGTGCCTGACAAGGGAAATGATGTTTGTTGTCTCTTGGGTTCCCAAGGAAATGATGGGCCTTGGGAAGTGTTCACTCAAACTTAAAGGGTTTAAACCCTATTTTTCTTCTCTTTCCTCCTCATTTCTCTCCTTCTCCATTTTTAGTCATTCCTGCAACTTTCTCTCTTTAGAAGGGCTTTGATTCGAAGTGAATTTTGGTGGGAATTCCTTGCAGTTCTTTCCCTGCTTCCCATCATTCTTCTTCAGGTATCCTTTGTCATCCTTTCTTCCTCATTTTTCTGCTTTGATTCTTGTTTCTACATTTTTCAGTGAGATTTAAGAGGTTTCCAGCGAATTTATTGGTTTTCTGGCCATCTGTTCTTGATTGTTCTTCGTTGTTTTTTCTCAAAGTTAAATATCTTTGATCTTTAATTCCATTTGCCAATATTTTTTGTAATTAAATATCTTTTTTGTAATTGAACCGAGGGGGTATATTCAGTGCATATCAGTGCACAATGTAAATTTGCAAAAAATTGGACTTGAGCATAAAAACATACCATCGAGGGGTGAAAACGTAAAAGAGCCATAAAACGGTCCCGTAAGAGTCACGAACACCTCGCTCGGGACCAATGTGACTCGTAGGAATCGACCAGGTATTAACGGGGATCCTGGTTTGAGTGTATGGCGTAAATTTGCAAAAAATTAGACTTGAGAATAAATAAAAAACATCGAGGGTGAAAATGTAAAACAGCCAAAAATTGTCCCATAAGAGTCACGAACACCTCACATAGGACCAATGTGACTCGTTGGAACGAACCGCGCAATCACGGTGCTCCCGGATTGAGTGTACGGTGTAAATGTACAAAAAATTAGACTTAAGCAGAAAAACATGCCATCAAATGGTGAAAACGAAAAACAAACACAAAACGATCCCGTAAGAGTCACGAACACCTCACAGGGGACCAATGTGACTTGTAGGAACCGACCGCATAGTCACGGGGATCCCGATTTGTGTGTACGGCATAAATTTCTAAAAAACATAGACTTAAGCATATAAGCATGCCATCAAAGGGTGAAAAGAAAAAAGAAACACAAAACGATTCCGTAAGAGTCATGAACACCTCGCACGGGACCAGCGTGACTCGTAGGAACCGATCGCGTAGTCATGGGGCTCCCAGTTTGAGTGTACGACGTAAATTTGCAAAATAATAGATTTAATCATAAAAATATGTCATGGAAGGGTGAAAATGTAAAACAGTCACAAAACGGTCCGGTAAGATTCACGAACACCTTGCATGGGACCAATGTGACTCATAGGAAAATACTGTGTTGTCACGGGGCTCCCGATTTAATTGTACGACGTAAATTTACAAAAAATTGACTTAAGCATAAAAACATGCAATCGAAGGGTGAAAAGGTAAAACAAGCACAAAATGGTCCCGTAAGAGGAACGAATGCCTCGCACTGGATTGATGTGACTCGTAGGAACTGGTCGCGTAGTCACGGCGCTCCCGGTTTGAGTGTAAGACGTAAATTTGCAAAAAAATTGACTTAAGCAAAAAACATGCCATCGAAGGATGAAAACGTAGAACTAACATAAAACGGTCCGTAAGAGTCACGAACACCTTGCACGGGACCAATGTGACTCTAAGAACCGACAGCGTAGTCACGGGGCTCTCGGTTTGAGTGTACGTCATAAACTTGCAAAAAATATAGACTTAAGCATAAAAACATGCCATTGAAGGGTGAAACATAAAAAAAACATAAAACTTATTGTAAGAGTCATGAACACCTCGCACGGGACCAATATGACTCGTAAGAATCGACCGCGTAGTCACGGGGCTCCTGATTTGAGTGTACGACGTAAATTTGCCAAAACATAGACTTAAGCATAAAAACATCCCATCAAAATGTGAAAACGTAAAACAAGCACAAAATGGTCACGTTAGAGGCACGAACGCCTTGCATGGGATTGATGTGACTCGTAGGAACCGGTCACTTAGTCACGGGGCACCAAATTTGAGTGTACGATGCAAATTTGCAAAAAAATAGACTTAAGCATAAAAACATGCAATCCAACGGTGAAAACGTAAAATAGCCACAAAACGGTCCAATAAGATTCACGAACACCTCGCACGGTACCAATGTGACTCGTAGGGACTGATCGCGTTGTCACAGGGCTCTCGATCTGAGTGTATGATGTAAATTTGCAAAAAACTGGACTTAAGCATAAAAGAATGCCATATAAGGGTGAAAAGGTTAAACAAACACAAAATGGTCCCGTAAGAGTCACGAACGCCTTGCACGAGACCAATGTGACTCCTTCGAACAGACCGCGTAGTCACGGGTATTTCGGTTTGAGTGTACGACATAAATTTGTAGAAAATTAGACTTAAGCATAGAAACATGCCCTCGAAGGGTGAAATGCAAAACAAATATAAAACTGTCCTGTAAGAGTCACGAACACCTCGCACGGGACCAATGTGACTCGTAGGAACCGATCGCGTAGTCACGGGGCTCCTGGTTTGAGTGTACGACGTAAATACGCTAAAACATAGACTAAAAAATAAAAACATGCCATCGAAGGGTGAAAATGTAAAATAAAAACAAAATTGTCCCATAAGAGTCACGAACGCCTCGCACAGAATCGACGTAACTCGTAGGAACCGGTCGCTTAGTCACGGGGCTGCCGGTTTGAGTGTACGACATGAATTTGTAAAAAATTAGAGTTAAGCATAAAAACATACAATCGAAGGGTGAAAAGGTAAAACCAGCACAAAATGGTCCTATAAGAGGAACGAATGCCTCGCACGGGATCGATGTGACTCGTAGGAATCGGTCGCTTAGTCACGGGGCTGTCGGTTTGAATGTACGACGTGAATTTGCAAAAAATTAGACTTCAGCATAAAAACATACAATCCAATGGTGAAAACGAAAAACAACCACAAAACAGTCCGGTAAGATTCACGAACACCTCGCACGGGACCAATGTGACTCACAGAACTAACCCCGTCGTCATGGGGCTCCCGATATGAGTGTACGATGGAAATTTGCAAAAAATTAGACTTAAGAATAAAAAAATGCCATCGAAGGGTGAAAATGTTAAAAAAATAAAACGGTCCCGTAATAGTCACGAACGCCTCGCACGGGACCAATGTGACACGTTGGAACCGAGCACGTAGTCACAGGACTCTCGGTTTGAGTGTATGACGTAAACTTGTAAAAAATTAGACTTAAGCATAAAAACATGCCATCGAAGGGTGAAGACGTAAAACAAATATAAAACGGTCCCGTAAGAGTCACGAACACCTCGCATGGGACAAATGTGACTCGTAAGAACCGATCGCATAGTCACGGGGCTCTCGGTTTGAGTGTATGACGTAAATTTGTAAAAATCTTAGACATAAGCATAAAAACATGCCATCGAAGGGTGAAAACATAAAACAAACATAAAACGGTCCCGTAAGATTCACGAACCCCTCGCATGGGACCAACGTGACTCATAGGAACCAACCGCGTAGTCACGAGGCTCCCGATTTGAGTGTACGACGTAAATTTGCAAAAAAAATTAGACTTCAGCATAAGAACATGACATCGAAGGGTGAAAATGTAAAGCAAACACAAAACGGTCCCGTAAGAGTCAAGAACCCCTCGTACGGGACCAATGTTACTCGTTGGAACTGACCGAGTAGTCACGGGGATCCCGGTTTGAGTGTACGACGTAAATTTGTAAAAAGATAGACTTGAGCGTAAAAAAGATGCCATCGAAGGGTGAAAACGTAAAATATCCCCAAAATGGCCCTGAAAGAGTCACGAACAGCTCGCACATGACCAATGTGACTCGTAAGAACCGACTGCGTAGTCATGGGACTCCCGATTTGAGTGTATGACATAAATTTGCAAAAAAATAGACTTAAGCATAAAAATATGCCATCGAAAGGTGGAAATGTGAAACAAACGTAGAACAGTCCCGTAAGAGTCATGAAAACCTCGCACGGGACCAATGTGATTCGTAGGAACCGACCGCGTATTCATTGGGCTCTCGGTTTGAGTGTACGACGTAAATTTGCAAAATGGTCCCATTAGGGGCACGGACACCTCGCACGGGATCGATGTAACTCGTAGGAACTGGTCGCTTAGTCACAGGGGCACCCGGTTTGAGTGTATGACGTAAATTTGCAAAAAAATTAGACTTAAGAATAAAAACATGCAATCGAAGGGAGAAAATATAAAATAGCCACAAAACGGTCCCGTAAGATACATGAACACCTCGCATGAGACCAATGTGACTCGTAGGAACCAATCGCGTCGTCACGGGGCTCCCGATTTGAGTGTACGATGTAAATTTGCAAAAAATGGACTTAAGCATAAAAACATGAGATATAAGGGTGAAAATGTTAAACAAACCCAAAACGGTCCCGTAAGAGTCACGAACGCCTCGCATGCGACTAATGTGACTCGTTCGAACAGAGCGCGTAGTCACGGGGCTCCCGATTTGAGTGTACGAAGTAAATTTGCAGAAAATTAGACTTAAGCATTGAAACATGCCATGGAAGGGTGAAACGTAAAATAGACATAAAACTGTCCTGTAAGAGTCACGAACACTTTTCACGGGACCAATGTGACTCGTAGAAACCGACTGCATAGTCATGGAGCTCCGGGTTTGTGTGTACGATGTAAATTTTCAAAAACTTATACTTAAGCATAAAAACATGCCATCGAAGGGTGAAAATGTAAAACAAGCACAATATGGTCCCATAAGAGGCACGAATGCCTCAGACGGGATCGATGTAACTCGTAGGAACTGGCCGCTTAGTCACGGGGCCCCGGTTTGAGTGTACGACGTAAATTTGCAAAACCTTAGACTTAAGCATAAAAACATGCCAGTGAAGGGTGAAAATGTAAAACAAGCACAAAACGGTCCAGTAAGAGACACGAACGTCTCGCACGGGATCGATGTAACTCATAGGTACCGACCGCTTAGTCACGGGGCTCCCAATTTGAGTGTAGGACGTAAATTTTCAAACAATTAGACATAATCATAAAAACATGCAATCGAATGGTGAAAACGTAAAATAATGATAAAACAGTCCGATAAGATTCACGGACACCTCGCACGGCACAACACATGCCATCTAAGGGTGAAAATGTTAATCAAACACAAAACGGTCCCGTAAGAGCCACGGACGCCTCGCAAGGGACCAATGTGACTCGTTCGAACCGAACGCGTAGTCACGGGGCTCCCGGTTTGAGTGTACGATGTAAATTTGGAAAAAATAAGACTTAACCATAAAAACATGCCATCGAAGGGTGAAACGTAAAACAAACATAAAACTGTCCCGTAAGAGTCACGAACACCTCGCACGGGAACAATGTGCCTCGTAGGAATCGACCACGTAGTCACGGGGCTCCTGGTTTGAGTGTACAACGTAAATTTGTAAAAACTTAGATTTAATCATAAAAACATGCCATCGAATGGTGAAAATCTAAAACAAGCACAAAATGGTCCCGTAAGAGGCACGAACGCCTCGCAAGGGATCAATGTAACTCATAGGAATCAGCCGCTTAGTCACGGGGCTCCCGTTTTGAGTGTACGATGTAAATTGGAAAAACCTTAGACTTAAGCATAAAAACATGCCATCGAAGGGTGAAAATGTAAAACAAGCAGAAAATGGTCTAGTAAGAGGCACGAACGCCTTGCACGGGATTGATGTAACTCAGAGGTACCAATCCGCTTAGTCACGGGACTCCCGATTTGAGTGCATGACATAAATTTGCAAAAAAATAGACTTAAGCATAAAAACATGCAATCGAAGGGTGAAAATGTAAAACAACGATAAAACGGTCCGATAAGATTCACGAACACCTCGCACAGGACAAATGTGACTCGTAGGAACCGACCACGTCGTCACGGGGGTCCCGATTTGATTGTACGATATAAATTTACAAAAAATTAGACTTAAGCATAAAAACATGCCATCGAAGGGTGAAAATGTAAAAAAAATACTAAACGGTCCCGTAAGAGTCATGGACACCTCGCACGTTACCACTTTGACTCGTTGGAACCGAGCGTGTAGTCAGGGGGCTCCCGGTTTGAGTGTACGAAGTAAATTTGTAAAAAACATAGACTTAAGCATAAAACATGACATCGAAGGTTGAAATTGTAAAATAAACACAAAACGGTCCCGTAAGAGTCACGAACACCTCTCACGGGACCAATGTGACTCGTTGGAAATAACCGGGTATTCACGGGGATCCCGGTTTGAGTGTACGACGTAAATTTGCAAAACGTTAGACTTGAGCGTAAAAAAGATGCTATCGAATGGTGAAAACATAAAATAGCCCCAAAATGGTCCCGAAAGAGTCACGAAACGCTCACACGGGACCAATGTGACTCATAAGAACCGACTGCGTAGTCCCGGGACTCCCGGTTTGAGTGTACTACATATATTTGAAAAAAAATAGACATAAGCTTAGATTTAATCATAAAAACATGCCATCGAAGGGTGAAAATGTGAAATAAATGCAAAACGATCCCGTAAGAGTTTCAAAAACCTCGCACGGGACCAATGTGACTCGTAGGAACCGACCGCGTATTCATCGGGCTCCTGGTTTGAGTGTACGACATAAATTTGCAAAAAATTGGACTTGAGCATAAAAACATGCCATCGAGGGGTGAAAATGTAAAAGATCCACAAAACAGTCCCGTAGGAGTCACGAACACCTCGCTTGGGACCAATGTGACTCGTAGGAACCGACCTAGTATTGACGGGGATCCCGGTTTGAGTGTATGAAGTAAATTTGCAAAAAATTAGACTTGACCATAAAAAAAATACCATCGAAGGGTGAAAACGTAAAATAGCCAAAATTGGTCCCGTAAGAATCACGGACACCTCGCACGGGACCAATGTGACTCGTTGGAACCAACCGCGTAATCACGATGCTCCCGGTTTTAGTGTACGGAGTAAATTTGCAAAAAAATAAACTTAAGTAGAAAAATATGCCATCTAATGGTGAAAATATAAACAAACACAAAACGGCCTCGTAAGAGTCATGAACACTTCACACGGGACCAATGTGTCTCGTAGGAACCTACCACGAAGTCACGGGGCACCCTATTTGAGTGTACGACGTAAATTTGCAAAAAACTTAGACTTAGGCAGAAAAACATGCCATCGAAAAGTGAAAATGTAAAAGAAACCCAAAACGGTTTCGTAAGAGTCATGAACACCTCGCACGTGACCATTGTGACTCGTAGGAACTGACCGCTTAGTCACGGGGCTCCCAGTTTGAGTGTACGACGTAAATTTCCCAAAAATTAGATTTAAGCATAAAAACATGCCATCGAAGGGTGAAAACGTAAAACAATCACAAAACGGTCCGATAAGATTGACGAACACCTTGCACGGGACCAATGTGACTCATAGGAACCGACCGAGTTGTCAAGGGGCTCCCTGTTTGAGTGTACGACGTAAATTTGCAAAAAATTAGACTTATGCATAAAAACATGCAATCAAATGGTGAAATGTAAAACAAGCACAAAATGGTCCCATAAGAGGAACGAACACCTCGTACGGAATCGATGTGACTCGTAGGAACTGGTCGCGTAGTCACGGCGCTCCCGGTTTGAGTGTACGACGTAAATTTACAAAAAAATTAGACTTAAGCATAAAAACATGTCATCGAAGGGTGAAACGTAAAGCAAACATTAAACTGTCTCGTAAGAGTCACGAAAACCTTACACGGGACGAATGTGACTCGTAAGAACCGACCGTGTAGTCACTGGGCTCCTAGTTTGAGTGTACAGCGTAAATTTGCAAAAACTTAAACTTAAGCATAAAAACATGCTATCGTAGGGTGAAACCGTAAAATAAGCACAAAATGGTCCCGCAAGAGGCACGAACGTCTCGCACGGGATTGATGTAACTCGCAGGAACCGATCGCTTAGTCACGGGGATCCCAGTTTGAGTGTACGACGTAAGTTTGTTAAAAAATAGACTTAAGCATAAAAACATGCAATCGAAGGGTGAAAACATAAAACAACCACAAAATGGTCCGATAAGTTTCACGAACAATTCGCACGGGATAAATGTGACTCGAAGGAACCGACCGCGTCATCACGGAGCTCCCGATTTTATTGTACAACATAAATTTACAAAAAATTAGACTTAATCATTAAAACATGCCATCGAAGGGTGAAAATCTAAAACAAACACTGAACGGTCCCATAAGAGTCACGGACACCCCGCACAGGACCAATGTGACTCGTTAGAACCGTGTGGGTAGTCACGGATCTCCCAGTTTGAGTGTACGAAGTAAATTTGTAAAAAACATAGACTGAAGCATAAAACATGCCATCGAAGGGTGAAAATGTAAAATAAACACAAAACTGTCCCGTAAGAGTCACGAACATCTCCCACAAGATCAATGTGACTCGTTGGAACCGACCGGGTAGTCACGAGGATCTCGATCTGAGTTTACGACGTAAATTTGCAAAACGTTAGACTTGAGCATAAAAAAATGCCATCGAAGGGTGAAAACATAAAATAGCTCCAAAACGGTCCCGAAAGAGTCATGAACAGCTCGTACGGGACCAATGTGACTCGTAAGAACCTACTGCGTAGTCCCGGGACTCCCGGTTTGAGTGTACGACATAAATTTCCAAAAAAATAAATTTAAGCATAAAAAGATGTCATTGATGGTGAAAATGTGAAACAAACGCAAAACGGTCCCATAAGAGTCATGAAAACATCGCATGGGACCAATGTGACTCGTAGGAACTGACCGCGTATTCATGGGGCTCCCGGTTTGAGTGTACGACGTAAATTTTCAAAAAATTGGACTTAGCATAAAAACATGCCATCGAGGGCTGAAAACATAAAAGAGCCACAAAAGGGTCCTGTGAGAGTCATGAACACCTCGCTCGGGACCAATGTGACTCGTAGGAACTGACAGAGTATTGATGGGGATCCCGGTTTGAGTGTATGGCGTAAATTTGCAAAAAATTATACTTGAGCATAAAAAAATGCCATCAAAGTGTGAAAACGTAAAATGGCCAAAATTGGTCCCGTAAAAATCATGGACACCTCGCACGGGACCAATGTGACTCGTTGGAACCAACCGCGTATTCCGGTGCTCCCGATTTTAGTGTACGGAGTAAATTTGAAAAAAATTAGACTTAAGCAGAAAAACATGCCATCGAATGGTAAAAATGTAAAACAAACACAAAACGGTCCCGTAAGAGTCATGAACACTTCACACGGGACCAATGTGTCTCGTAGGAACCTACCACGAAGTCACGGGACACCTTATTTCAGTGTACGACGTAAATTTTCAAAAAACTTAGACTTAGGCAGAAAAACATGCCATCGAAAAGTGAAAATGTAAAAGAAACACAAAACAATTTCGTAAGAGTCATGAACACCTCGCACGGGACCATTGTGACTCGTAGGAACTGACCGCTTAGTCACGGGGCTCCCAGTTTGAGTGTACGACATAAATTTGAAAAAAATTAGAATTAAGCATAAAAACATGCCATCGAAGGGTGAAAACCTAAAACAATCACAAAACGGTCCAGTAAGATTGACGAACACCTTGCACGGGATCAATGTGACTCGTAGGAACCGACCGCGTTGTCAAGGGGTTCCCGATTTGAGTGAATGACGTAAATTTTCAAAAAATTAGACTTATGCATAAAAACATGCAATCAAAGGGTGAAAATGTAAAATAAGCACAAAATGGTCCCACAAGAAGAACGAATGCCTCGTACGGAATCGATGTGACTCGTAGGAACCGGTCGCATAGTCACGGGGCTCCCGGTTTGAGTGTACGACGTAAATTTTCAAAAAATTAGACTTAAGCATAAAAACATGCCATCGAAGGGTGAAACGTAAAGCAAACATTAAGCTATCCCGTAAGAGTCACGAACACCTTGCACGGGACCATTGTGACTCGTAGGAACCGACCGCGTAGTCACAGGGCTCCTAGTTTGAGTGTACGTCGTAAATTTGTAAAAACTTAAACTTAAGCATAAAAACATGCCATTGTAGGGTGAGAACTTAAAATAAGCACATAATGATCCCGCAAGAGGCACGAACATCTCGCACGGGATCGATGTAACTCGTAGGAACCGGCCGCTTAGTCACGGGGCTCTCAGTTTGCGTGTACGACGTAAGTTTGTAAAAAAATAGACTTAGGCATAAAAACGTGCAATCGAAGGGTGAAAACATAAAATAGCCACAAATGGTCCGATAAGATTCATGAACACCTCGCACGGGACAAATGTGACTCGAAGGAACCAACCGCGTCATCACGGAGCTTCTGATTTTATTGTACGACATAAATTTACAAAAAATTAGACTTAAACATTAAAACATGCCATCGAAGGGCGAAAATGTAAAACAAACACTAAACGGTCCCATAAGAGTCATGGACACCTCGCACATGACCAATGTGACTCGTTAGAAGCGTGCGGGTAGTCACGGGGCTCCCAGTTTGAGTGTACGAAGTAAATTTGTTAAAAACATAGACTGAAGCATAAAACATGCCATCGAAGGGTGGAAACGTAAAATAAACACAAAACGGTCCCGTAAGGGTAACGAACACCTCTCACGGAACCAATGTGATTGGTTGGAACCGACCGGGTAGTCACGGAGATCCCGGTTTGAGTGTACGGTGTAAATTTGCAAAACGTTAGACTTGAGCGTAAAAAATGCCATCGAAGGGTGAAAACATAAAATAGCCCCAAAACGGTCCCGAAAGAGTCATGAATAGCTCGCACGGGACCAATGTGACTCGTAAGAACCGACTGCGTAGTCCCGGGACTCCCGGTTTGAGTGTACGACATAAATTTTCCAAAAAATAGACTTAAGCATAAAAAGATTCCATCGATGGTGAAAATGTGAAACAAACGCAAAACGGTCTCGTAAGAGTCATGAAAACCTCGCATGGGACCAATGTGACTCGTAGGAACAGACCACGTATTCATGGGGTTCCCGGTTTGAGTGTACGACGTAAATTTGCAAAAAAATGGACTTGAGAAAAAAACATGCCATCGAGGGGTGAAAACATAAAAGATCCACAAAACGGTCCCGTAAGAGTCACAAACACCTCGCTCGGGACCAATGTGACTCATAGGAACCGACCGGCTATTGATGGGGATCCCGGTTTGAGTGTATGACATAAATTTGTAAAAAAATCAACTTGAGCATAAAAAAGTGCCATCGAAGGGTGAAAATGCAAAAATAGCCAAAAACGGTCCCGTAAGAGTCACGAACACCTCGTACGGGACCAATGTGACTCGTTGGAACCAGCCGCTTAATCACGGTGCTCCCGGTTTGAGTGTACGGCGTTAATTTGCAAAAAAATAGACTTAAGCAGAAAAACATGCCATCGAATGGTGAAAATATAAAACAAACACAAAATCGTTCCGTAAGAGTCACGAACACCTCGCACGGGACCAATGTGACTCGTAGGAACCGACCGCGTAGTCACGGGGCTCCCGATTTGAGTGTACGACATAAATTTGCAAAAAACTTAGACTTAAACGTAAAAACAAGCCATCGAAGGTTGAAAATGTAAAAGAAACACAAAACGGTTTTGAAAGAGTCATGAACACCTCGCACCTGACCAATTTGACTCGTAGGAATCGACCGGGTAGTCATGGGGCTCCCAGTTTGAGTGTACGACGTAAATTTAGAAAAAAATAGATTTAAGCATAAAAACATGCCATCAAAGGATGAAAACGTAAAACAGTCACAAAATGGTCCGGTAAGATTGACGAACACCTTGCACGGGACCAATGTGACTCGTAGGAACCAACCGCGTGTAAAGGGTCTCCCAGTTTGAGTGTATGACATAAATTTGCAAAAAATTAGACTTATGCATAAAAACATGCAATCGAATGGTGAAAATGTAAAACAATCACAAAATGGTCCCGTAAGAGGTACGAACGCCTCGCACGGGATCGATGTGACTCGTAAAAAACGGCCGTATAATCACGGCGCTCCCGATTTGAGTGTACGACATAAATTTGCAAAAAATTAGACTTAAGCATAAAAATATGTCATCGAAGGGTGAAACGTAAGACAAACCTGAAACTATCCCTTAAGTGTCACGAACACCTCGCATAGGACCAATGTGACTCGTAGGAACGAATCGCGTAACCACGGTGCACCCAGTTTGAGTGTACGGCGTAAATTTGTAAAAAAATATACTTAAGCTGAAAAACATGCCATCGAATGGTGAAAACGTAAAACAAACACAAAACGGACCCGTAAGAGTCACGAACACCTCACAGGGGACCAATTTGACTCGTAGGAACCGACCGCGTAGTCACGGGGCTCCCGATTTGAGTGTACGGCGTAAATTTCTAAAAAATATAGACTTAATCATATAAACATGCATCGAAGGGTGAAAACATAAGAGAAACACAAAACGGTTCCGTAAGAGTCATGAACACCTCGCACGGGACCAATGTGACTCGTAGGAACCGACCGCGTAGTCACGGGGCTCCCAGTTTGAGTGTACGATGTAAATTTGCCAAAAAATAGATTTAGGCATAAAAACATGCCATCGAATGGTGAAAATGTCCAACAGTCACAAAATGGTCCGGTAAGATTCACGAACACCTTGCACGGGACCAATGTGAATCATAGGAACCGACTGCGTTGTCAAGGGTCTCCCGGTTTGAGAGTACGATGTAAGTTTACAAAAAATTAGACTTCAGCATAAAAACATGCAATCGAAGGGTGAAAAGGTAAAACATGCACAAAATTATCCTGTAAGAGGAACGAATGCCTGTCACGGGATCGATCTGACTCGTAGGAACTGGTCGCGTAGTCACGACGCTCCCGATTTAAGTGCACGACGTAAATTTGAAAAAAAATTGAACTAAGAATAAAAACATGCCATCAAAGGGTGAAAACGTAAAACAAACATAAAACGGTCCATAAGAGTCACAAACACCTCGCATGGGACCAACGTGACTCGTAGGAACCGACTGCGTAGTCACGGGACTCCCGATTTGAGTGTACGACTTAAACTTGCAAAAAACATAGACTTAAGCATAAAAACATTTTATAGAAGGGTGAAACGTAAAAACAACATAAAGTTATCCCGTAAGAGTCAAGAACACCTCGCACGGGACCAATGTGACTCGTAGGAATTGACCGTGTAGTCACGCGGCTCCTGGTTAGAGTGTACGACGTAAATTTGCAAAAACTTAGACTTAAGCATAAAAACATGAAATCGAAGGGTGAAAATGTAAAACAAGCACAAAATGGTCCCGTTATAGGCACGAACGCCTCGTACGGGATCGTTGTAACTCGTAGGAACCGGTCGCTTAGTCATGGGGCACCCGGTTTGAGTGTGCTATGTAAATTTGCAAAAAATTAGACTTAAGCATAAAAACATGCAATCGAAGGGTGAAAACGTAAAATAGCCACAAAACAGTCTGGTAATATTCATGAACACCTCGTACGGGACCAATGTGACTCGTAGGAACCGATCGCGTCGTTACGGAGCTCCCGATTTGAGTGTACGATGTACATTTGCAAAAAATTAGACATAAGCATAAAAACATACCATCGAAGGGTGAAACGTAAAACAAACAAAAAATTGTCAGGTAAGAGTCATGAATCCCTCGTACGGGACCAATGTGACTCGTAGGAACCGACCGCGTAGTCGCGGGGCTCCTGGTTTGTGTGTACGATGTAAATTTGCAAAATCTTATACTTAAGCATAAAAACATGCCATCGAAGGGTGAAAATGTAAAATAAGCACAAAATGGTCCCGTAAGAGGCAAGAACGCCTCGCACGGGATCGATGTAACTCGTAGGAACCGATCGCTTAGTCACGGGGCTCCCGGTTTGAGTGTACGACGTAAATTTAAAAACCTTAGACTTAAGCATAAAAGCATGCCATCGAAGGGTGAAAATGTAAAATAAAATACAAAATGGTCAAGTAAGAGGCACGAACGCCCCGCACGGGATCGATGTAACTCGTAGGTACTGACTGCTTATTCACGGGGATCCCGATTTGAGTGTACGACATAAATTTGCAAAAAATTAGGCTTAAGCATAAATACATGCAATCGAAGGGTGAAAACATAAAACAACGATAAAATTGTGCGGTAAGATTCATGAAAACCTCGCAAGGAATAAATGTGACTCGTAGGAATCGACCGCGTCGTCACGGGGCTCCCAATTTGAGTGTATGACATAAAT
The DNA here is from genome assembly GCA_949130495.1 of Sambucus nigra. NCBI lineage: Eukaryota > Viridiplantae > Streptophyta > Magnoliopsida > Dipsacales > Adoxaceae > Sambucus > Sambucus nigra. Next base: position 491,299,645 of record OX422209.1, on the reverse strand, counting down.
TTACAAAAAAATAGACTTAAGCCTAAAAACATGCCATCGAAGTTTGAAAATGTAAAACAAGTACAAAATGGTCCCGTTAGAGGCACGAACACCTCGCACGAGATCGATATAACTCGTAGGAGTCGGTCGCTTAGTCACGGTGCACCCGATTTGAGTTTACGATGTAAATTTGTAAAAAATTAGACTTAAGCATAAAAACATGCAATCGAATGGTGAAAACGTAAAATAGCCACAAAACGGTCCGGTGAGATTCATGAACACCTCGCACGGGACTAATGTGACTCGTAGGAACCGATCGCGTCGTCACGGGGCTCCCGATTTGAGTTTACGATGAAAATTTGCAAAAAAATAGACTTATGCATAAAAACATGCCATCGAAGGGTGAAAATGTTATACAAACACAAAACGGTCCCGTAAGAGTCACGAATGCCTCGCGCGGGACCAATGTGACTCGTTCGAACTGAGCGCGTAGTCACCGCACTCCCGGTTTCAGTATATGACGTAAATTTGAAAAAAATAAGATTTAAGCATAAAAACATGCCATCGAAGGGTGAAACGTAAAGCAAACATAAAACTGTCCTGTAAGAGTCACAAACACGTCGCACGGGAATAATGTGACTCGTAGGAACCGACCGTGTAGTCACGAAACTCCTAGTTTGTGTGTACGACGTAAATTTGGAAAAAAAAAGACTTTAGCATAAAAACATACCATCAATGGGTGAAAATGTAAAACAAGAACATAATGGTCTCGTAAGAGGCACGAACGCCTCGCACGGGATCGATGTAACTCGTAGGGACCGGCCGCTTAGTCACGAGGTTCCCGCTTTGAGTGTACGATGTAAATTTGCAAAACCTTAGACTTAAGCATAAAAACATGCCATTGAAGGGTGAAATTGTAAAGCAAGCACAAAACGGTCCAGTAAGAGGCACGAACGCCTCGCACGGGATCGATGTAACTCGTAGGTACCGATCGCTTATTCACGGGGCTCCCGATTTGAGTGTACGACATCAATTTGTAAAAAATTAGACTTAGGCATAAAAACATTTAATCCAAGGATGAAAATGTAAAACAATGATAAAACGGTCCGATAAGATTCACGAACACCTCGCAGGGGACAAATGTAACTAGTAGGAACCGATCGCATCATCACGGGGCTCCCGATTTGAGTGTACGACGTAAATTTGCAAAAAATTAGACTTAAGCATAAAAATATGCCATCGAAGGGTGAAAATATAAAACAATCACTAACCGGTCCCGTAAGAGTCACGGATACCTCGCACGGGACCAATGTAACTCGTTGGAACCGAGCGCGTAGTCACGGGGCTACCAGTTTTAGTGTATGAAGTAAATTTGTAAAAAACATAGACTTAAGCATAAAACATGCCATCAAAGGGTGAAAATGTAAAATAAACACAAAACGTTCCCATAAGAGTCACGAACATCTTGCAAGGAATCAATGTGACTCACTAGAACCGACCGGGTAGTCACGGGGATCCCGATTTGAGTGTACGACGTAAATTTGTAAAACGTAAGACTTGAGCATATAAAAGATGCCATCGAAGGGTGAAAACATAAAATAGCCCCAAAACGATCCCGAAAGAGTCACGAACAGCTCGCACGGGACCAATGTGAGTCGTAAGAACCGACTGCGTAGTCCCGGGACTGTCGGTTTGAGTGTACGACATAAATTTGCAAAAAAATAGACTTAAGCTTAAAAACTTGTCATCGAAGGGTGAAAATGTGAAACAAATGCAAAACGGTTCCGTAAGAGTTGCAAAAACCTCGCACGGGACCAATGTGACTCGTAGGAACCGACCGCGTATTCATGGGGCTCCTGGTATGAGTGTACGATATAAATTTGCAAAAAATTGGACTTGAGCATAAAAACATGCCATCGAGGGGTGAAAATATAAAAGATCCACAAAACAGTCCCGTAGGAGTCAGGAACACCTCGCTTGGGACCAATGTCACTCGTAGGAACTGACCGGGTATTGATGGGGATCCCGGTTTGAATGTATGACGAAAATTTGCAAAAAAATAGACTTGAGCATAAAAAAATGCCATCGAAGGGTGAAGATGTAAAACAATAAAAAACGGTCCCGTAAGAGTCACGAGCACCTCACACAGGACCAATGTGACTCGTTGGAACCAACCGCGTAATCACAGTGCTCCCGGTTTGAGTGTACGGTGTAAATTTACAAAAAATTACACTTAAGCAGAAAAGCATGCCAGAGAATGGTGAAAATGTATAACAAACACAAAACGGTTCTGTAAGAGTCACGACCACCTCACACGGGACCAATGTGACCCCTACGAACCGACCACGTAGTCACGGGGCTCCCGGTTGAAGTGTACGATGTAAATTTCTAAAAAACTTAGACTTAAGCTTAAAAACCTGCCATCGAACGGTAAAAACTTAAAAGAAGGCGATTTTGAAAAGCATTGTCCTAAAAATCTAAATAAAGGAAGGAACATGACCTTTACCTTAATTCTTTATTAAAAAACCACGAAACGGTTCCGAAAGAGTCATGAACACCTCGCACGGGACCAGTGTGACTCGTAGGAACCGACCGCGTAGTTACGGGGCTCCCGATTTGAGTGTACGACATAGATTTGCAAAAAACTTAGACTTAAACGTAAAAACAAGCCATCGAAGGTTGAAAATGTAAAAGAAACACAAAACGGTTTTGAAAGAGTCATGAACACCTCGCACGTGACCAATTTGACTCGTACGAATCGACCGGGTAGTCACGGGGCTCCCAGTTTGAGTGTACGATGTAAATTTAGAAAAAAATAGATTTAAGCATAAAAACATGCCATCAAAGGATGAAAACGTAAAACAGTCACAAAATGGTCCGGTAAGATTGACGAACACCTTGCACGGGACCAATGTGACTCGTAGGAACCAACCGCGTGTAAAGGGTCTCCCGGTTTGAGTGTATGACATAAATTTGCAAAAAATTAGACTTATGCATAAAAACATGCAATCGAATGGTGAAAATGTAAAACAATCACAAAATGGTCCCGTAAGAGGTACGAACGCTTCGCACGGGATCGATGTGACTTGTAAAAATGGCCGTATAATCACGGCGCTCCCGATTTGAGTGTACGACATAAATTTGCAAAAAATTAGACTTAAGCATAAAAATATGCCATCGAAGGGTGAAACGTAAAACAAACCTGAAACTATCCCTTAAGTGTCACGAACACCTCGCATAGGACCAATGTGACTCGTAGGAACGAATCGCGTAATCACGGTGCTCCCGGTTTGAGTGTACGGCGTAAATTTGTAAAAAAATAGACTTAAGCAGAAAAACATGCCATCGAATGGTGAAAACGTAAAACAAACACAAAACGGACCCGTAAGAGTCACGAACACCTCACAGGGGACCAATTTGACTCGTAGGAACCGACCGCGTAGTCACGGGGCTCCCGATTTGAGTGTACGGCGTAAATTTCTAAAAAATATAGACTTAATCATATAAACATGCATCGAAGGGTGAAAACGTAAGAGAAACACAAAACGGTTCCGTAAGAGTCATGAACACCTCGCACGGGACCAATGTGACTCGTAGGAACCGACCGCGTAGTCACGGGGCTCCCAGTTTGAGTGTACGATGTAAATTTGCCAAAAAGTAGATTTAGGCATAAAAACATGCCATCGAATGGTGAAAATGTCCAACAGTCACAAAATGGTCCGGTAAGATTAACGGACACCTTGCACGGGACCAATGTGAATCATAGGAACCGACTGCGTTGTCAAGGGTCTCCCGGTTTGAGAGTACGATGTAAGTTTACAAAAAATTAGACTTCAGCATAAAAACATGCAATCGAAGGGTGAAAAGGTAAAACATGCACAAAATTATCCTGTAAGAGGAACGAATGCCTGTCACGGGATCGATCTGACTCGTAGGAACTGGTCGCGTAGTCACGGCGCTCCCGATTTAAGTGCACGACGTAAATTTGAAAAAAAAAAATTGAACTAAGAATAAAAACATGCCATCAAAGGGTGAAAACGTAAAACAAACATAAAACGGTCCATAAGAGTCACAAACACCTCGCATGGGACCAACGTGACTCGTAGGAACCGACTGCGTAGTCACGGGACTCCCGATTTGAGTGTACGACTTAAACTTGCAAAAAACATAGACTTAAGCATAAAAACATTTTATAGAAGGGTGAAACGTAAAAACAACATAAAGTTATCCCGTAAGAGTCAAGAACACCTCGCACGGGACCAATGTGACTCGTAGGAATTGACCGTGTAGTCACGCGGCTCCTGGTTAGAGTGTACGACGTAAATTTGCAAAAACTTAGACTTAAGCATAAAAACATGAAATCGAAGGGTGAAAATGTAAAACAAGCACAAAATGGTCCCGTTATAGGCACGAACGCCTCGCACAGGATCGTTGTAACTCGTAGGAACCGGTCGCTTAGTCATGGGGCACCCGGTTTGAGTGTGCTATGTAAATTTGCAAAAAATTAGACTTAAGCATAAAAACATGCAATCGAAGGGTGAAAACGTAAAATAGCCACAAAACAGTCTGGTAAGATTCATGAACACCTCGTACGGGACCAATGTGACTCATAGGAACCGATCGCGTCGTTACGGAGCTCCCGATTTGAGTGTTCGATGTACATTTGCAAAAAATTAGACATAAGCATAAAAACATGCCATCGAAGGGTGAAACGTAAAACAAACAAAAAATTGTCCTGTAAGAGTCATGAATCCCTCGTACGGGACCAATGTGACTCGTAGGAACCGACCGCATAGTCGCGGGGCTCCTGGTTTGTGTGTACGACGTAAATTTGCAAAATCTTAGACTTAAGCATAAAAACATGCCATCGAAGGGTGAAAATGTAAAATAAGCACAAAATTGTCCCGTAAGAGGCAAGAACGCCTCGCACGGGATCGATGTAACTCGTAGGAACCGATCGCTTAGTCACGGGGCTCCCGGTTTGAGTGTACGACGTAAATTTAAAAACCTTAGACTTGAGCATAAAAGCATGCCATCGAAGGGTGAAAATGTAAAATAAAATACAAAATGGTCAAGTAAGAGGCACGAACTCCCCGCACGGGATCGATGTAACTCGTAGGTACTGACTGCTTATTCACGGGGATCCCGATTTGAGTGTACGACATAAATTTGCGAAAAATTAGACTTAAGCATAAATACATGCAATCGAAGGGTGAAAACATAAAACAACGATAAAATTGTGAGGTAAGATTCATGAAAACCTCGCAAGGAATAAATGTGACTCGTAGGAACCGACCGCGTCGTCACGGGGCTCCCAATTTGAGTGTATGACATAAATTTACAACAAAATAGACTTAAGCCTAAAAACATGCCATCGAAGGTTGAAAATGTAAAACAAGTACAAAATGGTCCCGTTAGAGGCACGAACACCTCGCACGAGATCGATATAACTCGTAGGAGCCGGTCGCTTAGTCACGGTGCACCCGGTTTGAGTATACGACGTAAATTTGTTAAAAATTAGACTTAAGCATAAAAACCTGAAATCGAATGGTGAAAATGTAAAATAGCCACAAAACGGTCCGGTGAGATTCATGAACACCTCGCACGGGACTAATGTGACTCGTAGGAACCGATCGAGTCGTCACCGGGCTCCCGATTTGAGTTTACGATGAAAATTTGCAAAAAAATAGACTTAAGCATAAAAACATGCTATCGAAGGGTGAAAATGTTAAACAAACACAAAACGGTCCCGTAAGAGTCACGAATGCCTCGCGCGGGACCAATGTGACTCGTTCGAACTGAGCGCGTAGTCACCGCACTCCCGGTTTCAGTATATGACATAAATTTGAAAAAAATAAGATTTAAGCATAAAAACATGCCATCGAAGGGTGAAACGTAAAGCAAACTTAAAACTGTCCTGTAAGAGTCACAAACACGTCGCACGGGACTAATGTGACTCGTAGGAACCGACCGTGTAGTCACGAAACTCCTAGTTTGTGTGTACGACGTAAATTTGGGGAAAAAAAAGACTTTAGCATAAAAACATACCATCAAAGGGTGAAAATGTAAAACAAGAACATAATGGTCTCGTAAGAGGCATGAACGCCTCGCACGGGATCGATGTAACTCGTAGTAACCCGCCGCTTAGTCACGAGGTTCCCGCTTTGAGTGTACGATGTAAATTTGCAAAAACTTAGACTTAAGCATAAAAACATGCCATCGAAGGGTGAAATTGTAAAGCAAGCACAAAACGGTCCAGTAAGAGGCACGAACGCCTCGCACGGGATCGATGTAACTCGTAGGTACTGATCGCTTATTCACGGGGCTCCCGATTTGAGTGTACGACATCAATTTGTAAAAAATTAGACTTAGGCATAAAAACATGGAATCCAAGGGTGAAAATGTAAAACAATGATAAAACGGTCCGATAAGATTCACGAACACCTCACAAGGGACAAATGTGACTAGTAGGAACCGATCGCATCATCACGGGGCTCCCGATTTGAGTGTACGACGTAAATTTGCAAAAAATTAGACTTAAGCATAAAAATATGCCATCGAAGGGTGAAAATATAAAACAATCACTATCAGGTCCCGTAAGAGTCACGGATACCTCGCACGGGACCAATCTAACTCGTTGGAACCGAGCGCGTAGTCACGGGGCTACCAGTTTTAGTGTATGAAGTAAATTTGTAAAAAACATAGACTTAAGCATAAAACATGCCATCAAAGGGTGAAAATGTAAAATAAACACAAAACGCTCCCATAAGAGTCACGAACATCTCGCAAGGAATCAATGTGACTCAGTGGAACCGACCGGGTAGTCACGGGGATCCCGATTTGAGTGTACGACGTAAATTTGTAAAACGTAAGACTTGAGCATATAAAAGATGCCATAGAAGGGTAAAAACATAAAATAGCCCCAAAACGATCCCGAAAGAGTCACGAACAGCTCGCACGGGACCAATGTGAGTCGTAAGAACCGACTGCGTAGTCCCGGGACTGTCGGTTTGAGTGTACGACATAAATTTGCAAAAAAATAGACTTAAGCTTAAAAACTTGTCATCGAAGGGTGAAAATGTGAAACAAATGCAAAACGGTTCCGTAAGAGTTGCAAAAACCTCGCACGGGACCAATGTGACTCGTAGGAACCGACCACGTATTCATGGGGCTCCTAGTATGAGTGTACGATATAAATTTGCAAAAAATTGGACTTGAGCATAAAAACATGCCATCGAGGGGTGAAAATATAAAAGATCCACAAAACAGTCCCGTAGGAGTCACGAACACCTCGCTTGGGACCAATGTCACTCGTAGGAACTGACCGGGTATTGATGGGGATCCCGGTTTGAATGTATGACCTAAAATTGCAAAAAAATAGACTTGAGCATAAAAAAATGCCATCGAAGGGTGAAGATGTAAAACAATAAAAAACGGTCCCGTAAGAGTCACGAACACCTCACACAGGACCAATGTGACTCGTTGGAACCAACCGCGTAATCACAGTGCTCCCGGTTTGAGTGTACGGTGTAAATTTACAAAAAATTACACTTAAGCAGAAAAACATGCCACCGAATGGTGAAAATGTATAACAAACACAAAACGGTTCTGTAAGAGTCACGACCACCTCACACGGGACCAATGTGACCCCTACGAACCGACCACGTAGTCACGGGGCTCCCGGTTGAAGTGTACGATGTAAATTTCTAAAAAACTTAGACTTAAGCTTAAAAACATGCCATCGAAGGGTAAAAACTTAAAATAAGGCGATTTTGAAAAGCATTGTCCTAAAAATCCAAATATAGGAAGGAACATGACCTTTACCTTAATTCTTTATTAAAAGAAACACGAAACGGTTCCGAAAGAGTCATGAACACCTCGCACGGGACTAGTGTGACTCGTAGGAACCGACCGCGTAGTCACGGGGCTCCCAGTTTGAGTGCACGATGTAAATTTGCAAAAAATTAGATTTAAGCATAAAAATATGCCATCAAAGTGTGAAAAGATAAAACTATGACAAAACGGTCCGGTAAGATTGACGAACACCTTGCCCGAGACCAATGTGACTCGTAGGAACTGACCGCCTTGTCAAAGGGCTCCCGGTTTGAGTGTACGACGTAAATTTACAAAAAAATAAACTAAAGCAAAAAAACATGCCATGGAATGGTGAAAATGTAAAACAAGCATAAAATGGTCATGTAAGAGGAATGAATGCCTCGCACGGGATCGATATGACTCGTAGGAACCGGTCGCGTAATCACGGCGCTCCCAGTTTGATTGAACGACGTAAATTTGCAAAAAATTAGACTGAAGCATAAAAACATACAATCGAAGGGTGAAAATGTAAAACAACCACAAAACGGTAGAGTAAGATTCATTAACTCCTCGCACGGGACCAATGTGACTCATAGGAACCGACTGCGTCGTCACGGGGCTCCCGAATTGAGTGTACGATATAAATTTTGTAAAAAATTAGACTTAATCATAAAAACATGCCATCGAAGGGTGAAAATGTTAAACAAATACAAAACAGTCCCGTAGGAGTCACGAATGCCTCGCACGGGACCAATATGACTCGTTCGAACCGAGCGCGTAGTCACGGCGCTCCCGATTTGAGTGTACGACGTAAATTTGCAAAAAATTAGATTTAAGCATAAAAACATGCCATCGAAGGTTGAAACGTAAAACAAATATAAAATTGTCCTGTAAGAGTCACGAACACCTCGCACGGGACCAATGTGACACATAGGAACCGAACGCGTAGTCACGGGGCTCCTGGTTTGTTTGTACCACATAAATTTGCAAAAAAAAGACTTAAGCATAAAAACATACCATCGAAGGGTGAAAATGTAAAACAAGCACAAATTGGTCCCATAAGAGGCATGAACGCCTCGCACGGGATCGACGTAACTCGTAGGATTCGGCCGCTTAGTCACGGGGTTCCCGGTTTGAGTGTACGACGTAAATTTGCAAAACCTTAGACTTAAGCATAAAAACATGCCATTAAAGGGTGAAAATGTAAAGCAAGCACAAAACAGTCCAGTAAGAGGCACGAACGCCTCGCACGGGATCGATGTAAGTCGTAGGTACCGATCGCTTAGTCACGGGGCTCCCGATTTGAGTGTACGACATAAATTTGAAAAAAATTATACTTAAGCATAAAAACATGCAATCGAAGGGTGAAAATGTAAAACAGTGATAAAACGGTCCGATAAGATTAACGAACACCTCCCACGGGACAAATGTGACTCGTAGAAACCGACTGCATCGTCACGGGCTCCCGATTTGAGTGTACGATGTAAATTTGCAAAAAATTAGACTTATGCATAAAAATATTCCATCGAAGGGTGAAAATATAAAACAAGCACTAAACGGTCCCGTAAGAGGCACATATACCTCGCACGGGACCAATGTGACTCGTTGGAACCGAGCGCAGAGTCACGGGGCTACCGATTTTAGTGTACGATGTAAATTTGTAAAAAACATAGACTTAGCATAAAAAATGCCATCAAAGGGTCAAAACGTAAAATAAACACAAAACGGTCCCGTAAGAGTCACGAACATCTCGCACGGGATCAATGTGACTCGTTGGAACCGACCGGGTAGTCACGGGGATCCCGGTTTGAGTGTAAGACGTAAATTTGCAAAACGTAAGACTTGAGCATAAAAAAGATGACATCGAAGGGTGAAAATATTAAATAGCCACAAAACGATCCCGAAAGAGCCACGAACAGCTCGCACGGGACTAATGTGAGTCGTAAGAACCGACTGCGTAGTCCCGGGACTCTCGGTTTGAGTGTACGACATAAATTTGCCAAAAAATAGACTTAAGCTTAAAAACATGCCATCGAAGGGTGAAAATGTGAAACAAATGCAAAACGGTCCCGTAAGAGTTACAAAAACCTCGCACAGGACCAATGTGACTCGTAGGAACCGATCGCGTATTCATGGGACTCCTGCTTTGAGTGTACGATGTAAATTTGCAAAAAATTGGACTTGAGCATAAAAGCATGCCATCGAGGGGTGAAAATGTATAAGATCAACAAAACGGTCCTGTAAGAGTCACGAACACCTCGCTTAGGACCAATGTCACTCGTAGGAACCGACCGGGTATTGACGGGGATCCCGGTTTGAGTGTATGACGTAAATTTGCAAAAAATTAAAATTCAGCATAAAAAAATACCATCGAAGGGTGAAAACATAAAATAGCCAAAATTGGTCCCGTAAGAATCACGAACACCTCGCACGGGACCAATGTCACTCGTTGGAACCAACCGCGTAATCACGGTGCTCCCGGTTTTAGTGTATGGAGTAAATTTGCAAAAATATAGACTTAAGCAGAAAAACTTGCCATCGAATGGTGAAAATGTAAAACAAACACAAAACGGTCCCGTAAGAGTAATGAACACTTCACACGGGACCAATGTGTCTCGTAGGAACCTACCACGAAGTCACGGGGCACCCTATTCGAGTGTACGACGTAAATTTGCAAAAAAATTAGACTTAGGCATTAAAATATGCCATCGAAAAGTGAAAATGTAAAAGAAACACAAAATGGTTTCGTAAGAGTTATAAACACCTCGCACGGGACCATTGTGACTCGTGGGAACCGAACGCTTAGTCACGGGGCTCCCAGTTTGAGTGTACGACGTACATTTGAAAAAAATTAGAATTAAGAATAAAAACATGCCATCGAAGGGTGAAAACCTAAAACAATCACAAAACGGTCCAGTAAGATTGACGAACACCTTGCACGGGATCAATGTGACTCGTAGGAACCGACCGCGTTGTCAAGGGGCTCCCGATTTGAGTGAACGACGTAAATTTGCAAAAAATTAGACTTATGCATAAAAACATGCAATCAAAGGGTAAAAATGTAAAACAAGCACAAAATGGTCCCATAAGAGGAACGAACGCCTCGCACGGAATTGATGTGACTCGTAGGAACCAGTCGCTTAGTCACGTCGCTCCCGGTTTGAGTGTACGACGTAAATTTTCTAAAAAAATTAGAGTTAAGCATAAAAACATGCCATCGAAGGGTGAAACATAAATCAAACATTAAATTGTCCCGTAAGAGTCACGAACACCTTGCACGGGACCAATGTGACTCGTAGGAACCGATCGCGTAGTCACAGGGCTCGTAGTTTGAGTGTACGGCGTAAATCTGCAAAAAATTGGACTTGAGCATAAAAACATGCCATCGACGGGTGAAAACATAAAAGAGCCACAAAACGGTCCTGTAAGCTCCATGAACACCTCGCTCGGGACCAATGTGACTCGCAGGAACCGACCGAGTATTGATGGGGATCCCGGTTTGAGTGTATGGCGTAAATTTGCAAAAAATTAGAGTTGGGCATAAAAAAATGCCATCGAAGCGTGAAAACGTAAAATAGCCAAAATTGGTCCCGTAAGAATCACAGACACCTCGCACGGTACCAATGTGACTCGTTGGAACCAATCGCGTAATCACGATGCTCCCGGTTTTAGTGTACGAAGTAAATTTGCAAAAAATTAGAATTAAGCAGAAAAACATGCCATCGAATGGTGAAAATGTAAAACAAACACAAAACGGTCCCGTAAGAGTCACGGACACCTCGCACAGGAACAATGTGACTCGTTAGAACCGTGCGGGTAGTCACGGGGCTCCCAGTTTGAGTGTACGAAGTAAATTTGTTGAAAACATAGACTAAAGCATAAAACATGCCATCAAAGGGTGAAAACATAAAATAAACACAAAACAGTCCCATAAGAGTAATGAACACCTCTCGCAAAACTAATGTGATCGGTTGGAACCGAATGGGTAGTCACGGGGATCCTAGTTTGAGAGTATGACGTAAATTTGCAAAACGTTAGACTTGAGCGTAAAAAAAATGCCATCGAAGGGTGAAAACGTAAAATAGCCACCAAACAGTCCCAAAAGAGTCATGAACAACTCGCATGGGACCAATGTGACTCGTAAGAACCGACTGCGTAGACCCGGGACTCCCGGTTTGAGTGTACGACATAAATTTTCTAAAAATAGACTTAAGCATAAAAAGATGCCATCGATGGTGAAAATGTGAAACAAATGCAAAACGGTCCTGTAAGAGTCATGAAAACCTCGCATGGGACCAATGTGACTCATAGGAACCGACCGCGTATTCACGGGGCTCTCGGTTTGAGTGTACGACGTAAATTTACAAAAAATTGGACTTGAGCATAAAAACATGCCATCGAGGGGTGAAAAAATAAAAGGGCCACAAAACGGTCCTATAAGAGTCACGAACACCGTGCTCAGGACCAATGTGACTCATTAAAACCGACCGGCTATTGATGAGGATCCCGGTTTGAGAGAACGGCGTAAATTTGCAAAAAATTAGACTTGAGCGTAAAAAAATGCCATCGAAGGGTGAAAATGTAAAATAGCCAAAAACGGTCCCGTAAGAGTCACGAACACCTCGTACGGGACCAATGTGACTCGTTGGAACCAGCCCGTAAGAGTCACGTAATCACGGTGCTCCCGGTTTGAGTGTACGGCGTTAATTTGCAAAAAATTAGACTTAAGCAGAAAAACATGCCATCGAATGGTGAAAACATAAAACAAAGACAAAATCGTTCCGTAAGAGTTTCGAAAACCTCGCACGGGACCAATGTGACTCGTAGGAACCGACCGTATAGTCACGGGGCTCCCGATTTGAGTGTACGACATAAATTTTGCAAAAAACTTAGACTTAAACAAAAAAACATGCCATTGAAGGTTAAAAATGTAAAAGAAACACAAAACGGTTCTGAAAGAGTCATGAACACCTCGTACGTGACCAATGTGACTCGTAGGGATCGACCGCGTAGTCACGGGGCTCCCAGTTTGAGTGTACGACATAAATTTGCAAAAAAATAGATTTAAGCATAAAAACATGACTTCGAAGGATGAAAACGTAAAACAGTGGCAAAATGGTCCGGTAAGATTGACGAACACCTTGCTCGGGACCAATGTGACTCGTAGGAACCAACCGCGTTGTAAAGGGGCTCCCGGTTTGAATGTATGACATAAATTTGCAAAAAATTAGACTTATGCATAAAAACATGCAATCGAATGGTGAAAATGTAAAACAAGCACAAAATGGTCCCGTAAGAGGAACGAACGCCTCGCACGGGATCGATGTGACTCGTAAAAACCGACCGTATAATAACGGCGCTCCCGGTTTGAGTGTACGACATAAATTTGCAAAAAATTAGACTTAAGCATAAAAACATGCCATCGAAGGGTGAAACATAAAAAAAACTAAAACTGTCCCTTAAGTGTCACGAACACCTCGCACAGGACCAATGTGACTCGTAGGAACGAACCGCGTCATCACGGTGCTCCCGATTTTGAGTGTACGGCGTAAATTTCTAAAAAAGTAGACTTAAGCAGAAAAAAATGCCATCGAATGGTGAAAATGTAAAACATACACAAAACGGTCCCGTAATAGTCACGAACACCTCACAGGGGACCAATTTGACTCATAGGAACCCACCGCGTAGTCACGGGGCTCCCGATTTGAGTGTACGGCGTAAATTTCTAAAAAACATAGACTTGATCATATAAACATGTCATCGAAGGGTGAAAACGTAAAAAAAAGACAAAACTGTTCTGTAAGAGTCATGAACACCTCGTACGTGACCAATGTGACTCGTAGGGATCGACCGCGTAGTCACGGGGCTCCCAGTTTGAGTGTACGACATAAATTTGCAAAAAAATAGATTTAAGCATAAAAACATGACTTCGAAGGATGAAAACGTAAAACAGTGGCAAAATGGTCCGGTAAGATTGACGAACACCTTGCTCGGGACCAATGTGACTCGTAGGAACCAACCGCGTTGTAAAGGGGCTCCCGGTTTGAATGTATGACATAAATTTGCAAAAAATTAGACTTATGCATAAAAACATGCAATCGAATGGTGAAAATGTAAAGCAAGCACAAAATGGTCCCGTAAGAGGAACGAACGCCTCGCACGGGATCGATGTGACTCGTAAAAACCGACCGTATAATCACGGCGCTCCCGGTTTGAGTGTACGACATAAATTTGCAAAAAATTAGACTTAAGCATAAAAACATGCCATCGAAGGGTGAAACATAAAAAAAACTAAAACTGTCCCTTAAGTGTCACGAACACCTCGCACAGGACCAATGTGACTCGTAGGAACGAACCGCGTCATCACGGTGCTCCCGATTTTGAGTGTACGGCGTAAATTTCTAAAAAAGTAGACTTAAGCAGAAAAAAATGCCATCGAATGGTGAAAATGTAAAACATACACAAAACGGTCCCGTAATAGTCACGAACACCTCACAGGGGACCAATTTGACTCATAGGAACCCACCGCGTAGTCACGGGGCTCCCGATTTGAGTGTACGGCGTAAATTTCTAAAAAACATAGACTTGATCATATAAACATGTCATCGAAGGGTGAAAACGTAAAAAAAAGACAAAACTGTTCTGTAAGAGTCATGAACACCTCGCACGGGACCAATGTGACTCGTAGGAACCGACCGCGTAGTCACGGGGCTGCCAGTTTGAGTGTACGACGTAAATTTGTAAAAAAATAGATTTAGGTATAAAAACATGCCATCGAATGGTGAAAATGTACAATAGTCACAAAACGGTCTGGTAAGATTCACGAACACCTTGCACGGGACCAATGTGACTCATAGGAACCGACCGCGTTGTCAAGGGTCTCCCGGTTTGAGAGTACGATGTAAATTTACAAAAAAATTAGACTTAAGAACAAAAACATGCAATCGAAGGGTGAAAAGGTAAAACAGGCACAAAATTATCCTGTAAGAGGAACGAATGCCTCTCACGGGATCGATGTGACTCGTAGAAACTGGTCGTGTAGTCACGGCGCTCCCGGTTTGAGTGCACAACGTAAATTTAAAAAAAATTGACTTAAGCATAAAAACATTCCATCGAAGGGTGAAAACATAAAAAAAACATAAAACGGTCCATAAGAGTCACAAACACCTCGCATGGGACCAGCGTGACTCGTAGGAACCCACCATGTAGCCACGGGGCTCCCGGTTTGAGTGTACCACTTAAACTTTAAAAAAATATAGACTTAAGCATAAAAACATTTTATTGAAGGGTGAATCATAAAAATAACATAAAACTATCCCGTATGAACCACGAACACCTCGCACTGGACCAATGTGACTCGTAGGAATTGACCGTGTAGTCACGCGGCTCCTGGTTAGAGTGTACGACGTAAATTTACAAAAACTTAGACTTAAGCATAAATACATGCAATCGAAGGGTGAAAATGTAAAACAAGCACAAAATGGTCCCGTTATAGGGATGAACGCCTCGCATGGGATCGATGTAACTCGTAGGAACCGGTCGCTTAGTCATGGGGCACCCGGTTTGAGTGTGCTATGTAAATTTGTAAAAAATTAGACTCAAGCATAAAAACATGCAATCGAAGGGTGAAAACGTAAAATAGCCACAAAACGGTCTCGTAAGATTCATGAACACCTTGTACGGGACCAATGTGACTTATAGGAACCGATCGCGTCGTTACGGAGCTCCTGATTTGAGTGTACGATGTACATTTGCAAAAAATTAGTCTTATGCATAAAAACATGCCATCGAAGGGTGAAACGTAAAACAAACAAAAAATTGTCCTGTAAGAGTCACGAATCCCTCGCACGGGCCAATGTGACTCGTAGGAACCGACCGCGTAGTCGCGGGGCTCCTGGTTTGTGTGTAGGACGTAAATTTGCAAAATCTTAGACTTAAGCATAAAAACATGACATCGATGGGTGAAAATGTAAAACAAGCACAAAATGGTCCCGTAAGAGGCAAGAATGCCTCGCACGGGATCGATGTAACTCGTAGGAACCGGTCGCTTAGTCACGGGGCTCCCGGTTTGAGTGTACGACGTAAATTTGAAAAACCTTAGACTTAAGCGTAAAAGCATGCCATTGAAGTGTGAAAATGTAAACTAAAATACAAAACGGTCAAGTAAGAGGCACGAATGCCTCGCACTGGATCGATGTAACTCGTAGGTACCGACTGCATATTCACGGGGATCCCGATTTGAATGTACGACATAAATTTGCGAAAAATTTGACTTAAGCATAAAAACATAAAATTGAAGGGTGAAAACGTAAAACAAACAAAAAATTGTCCTGTAAGAGTCACGAATCCCTCGCATGGGACAAATGTGACTCGTAGGAACCGACCACGTCGTCACGGGGCTCCCGATTTGTGTGTATGACATAATTTTGCAAAAAAATAGACTTAAGCATAAAAATATGCCATCGAAGGTTAAAAATGTAAAACAAGCACAAAATGGTCCCGTTAAAGGCACGAACACCTCGCACGGGATCGATATAACTCGTAGGAGCCGCTCGCTTAGTCAAGGTGCACCCGGTTTGAGTGTACGACGTAATTTTGTAAAAAACTAGACTTAAGCATAAAAACATGCAATCGAATGGTGAAAACATAAAATAGCCACAAAACGGTCCGATGAGATTCATGAACACCTCACACGGGACCAATGTGACTCGTAGGAACCGATCGCGTCGTCACGGGGCTCCCGATTTAAGTGTACGATGTAGATTTGCAAAAAATTAGACTTAAGCATAAAAACATGCCATCGAAGGGTAAAAATGTTAAACAAACAAAAAATGGTCCCGTAAGAGTCACGAATGCCTCGCGCGGGACCAATGTGACTCGTTCGAACTGAGCTCGTAGTCACTGCACTCCCGGTTTGAGTATATGACGTAAATTTGCAAAAAAAATAAGATTTAAGCATAAAAACATGTCAGCGAAGGGTGAAATGTAAAACAAATATAAAACTGTCCAGTAAGAGTGACAAACACTTCGCACGGGACCAATGTGACTCATAGGAACTTACCGAGTAGTCACGGGACTCCTAGTTTGTGTGTACGACATAAATTTGCAAAAAAAAAGACTTTAGCATAAAAACATGCCATCGAAGGGTGAAAACATGCCATCAAAGGGTGAAAACATAAAACTGTCACAAAATCGTCCAGTAAGATTGACGAACACCTTGCCCGAGACCAATGTGACTCATAGGAACTGATCGCGTTGTCAAAGGGCTCCCGGTTTGAGTGTACGACGTAAATTTGCAAAAAAAATAGACTAAAGCATAAAAACATGCAATGGAATGGTGAAAATGTAAAACAAGCACAAAATGGTCCTGTAAGAGGAACGAATGCCTCGCACGGGATCGATATGACTCGTAGGAGCCGGTCGCGTAATCACGGCGCTCCCGGTTTGATTGAACGACGTAAATTTGCTAAAAATTTGACTGAAGCATAAAAACATACAATCGAAGGGTGAAAATGTAAAACAACCATAAAACGGTCCAGTAAGATTCATTAACACCTCGCACGGGACCAATATGACTCGTAGGAACCGACTGCGTCGTCACGGGGCTCCCGAATTGAGTGTACGATATAAATTTTGCAAAAAATTTGACTTAAGCGTAAAAACATGTCATCGAAGGGTGAAAATGTTAAACAAACACAAAACGGTCCCGTAAGTGTCATGAATTCCTCATGCGGGACCAATATGACTCGTTTGAACCGAGCGCGTAATCACGGCGCTCCCGATTTGAGTGTACGACGTAAATTTGCAAAAAAATAGATTTAAGCATAAAAACATGCCATCGAAGGTTGAAACGTAAAACAAACATAAAACTGTCCTGTAAGAGTCACGAACACCTCGCACGGGACCAATGTGACTCGTAGGAACCGACCGCATAGTCACGGGGCTCCTGGTTTTTTTGTACGATGTAAATTTGCAAAAAAAAAGAATTAAGCATAAAAACATGCCATCAAAGGGTGAAAATGTTAAACAAGCACAAAATGGTCCCGTAAGAGGCATGAACGCCTCGCACGGGATCGATGTAACTCGTAGGAACCGGTCGCTTAGTCACGGGGTTCCCGGTTTGAGTGTACGACGTAAATTTGCAAAACCTTAGACTTGAGCATAAAAACATTCCATGGAAGGGTGAAAATATAAAGCAAGCACAAAACGGTCTAGTAAGAGGCACGAACGCCTCGTACGGGATCGATGTAACTCGTAGGTACCGATCGCTTAGTCACGGAGCTCCCGATTTGAGTGTACAACATAAATTTGTAAAAAATTAGACTTAAGCATAAAAACATGCAATCGAAGGGTGAAAATGTAAAATAGTGATAAAACGGTCTGATAAGATTGACGAATACCTCGCACGGGACAAATGTGACTCGTAGGAACCGAGTGCATCGTCACGGGCTCCCGATTTGAGTGTACGACGTAGATTTGCAAAAAATTAGACTTATGCATAAAAATATGCCATCGAAGGGTGAAAATGTAAAATAAGAACTTAACGGTCCCGTAGGAGGCACATATACCTCACACGGGATTAATGTGACTCGTTGGAACCGAGCGCGGAGTCATGGGGCTACCGATTATAGTGTACGATGTAAATTTGTAAAAAATATAGACTTAAGCATAAAACATGCCATCAAAGGGTGAAAACATAAAATAAACACAAAACGGTTATCGTAAGAGTCACGAACATCTCGCACGGGATCAATGTGACTCGTTGGAACCGACCGGGTAGTCACGGAGATCCCGGTTTGAGTGTATGACGTAAATTTGCAAAACGTAAGACTTGAGCATAAAAAAGATCCCATCGAAGGGTGAAAATATAAAATTGCCCCAAACGATCCCGAAAGAGTCACGAACAGCTCGCACGGGACCAATGTGAGTCGTAAGAATCGACTGCATAGTCCTGGGAATGGTCCCATAAGAGGAACGAACGCCTCGCACGGAATCGATGTGACTCGTAGGAACTGGTCGCTTAGTCACGGCTCTCCCGGTTTGAGTGTATGATTCAAATTTGCAAAAAATTAGACTTAAGCATAAAAACATGCCATCGAAGGGTGAAACGTAAAGCAAACATTAAACTATCCCGTAAGAGTCACGAACACCTTGCACGGGACCAATGTGACTCGTAGGAACCGACCGCGTAGTCACAGGGCTCCTAGTTTGAGTGTACGGCGTATATTTGTAAAAACTTAAACTTAAGCATAAAAACATGCCATCGTAGGGTGAGAACTTAAAATAAGCACAAAATGATCCCGCAAGAGGCACGAACGTCTCGCACGGGATCGATGTAACTCGTAGGAACCGACCGCTTAGTCACGGGGCTCCCGATTTGAGTGTACGACATAAATTTGCAAAAAAATAGACTTAAGCTTAAAAACATGCCATCGAAGGGTGAAATGTGAAACAAATGCAAAACGGTCCCGTAAGAGTTACAAAAATCTCGTACAAGACCAATGTGACTCGTAGGAACCGACCGCATATTCACAGGGCTCTTGGTTTGAGTCTACGACGTAAATTTGCAAAAAATTGGACTTGAGCATAAAAACATGCCATCGAGGGGTGAAAATGTAAAATGTCCACAAAACGGTCCCGTAAGACTCACGAACACCTCGCTTGGGACCAATTTGACTCGTACGAACCGAACGGGTATTGACGGGGATCCCGATTTGAGCGTATGACGTAAATTTGCAAAATATTAGACTTGAGAATAAAAAAATAAAAATGGTCCCGTAAGAGTCACGAACACCTCGCACAGGACCAATGTGACTCGTTGGAACCAACTGCGTAATCACGGTGCTCCCAGTTGAGTGTACGGTGTAAATTTACAAAAAAATACACTTAAGCATAAAAACATGCCAACAAATAGTAAAAACGTAAAACAAACGGTCCCGTAAGAGTCATAAACACCTCACACGGGACCAATGTGACTCGTAGGAACCGACCGCGTAGTCACGGGGCTCCCGATTTGAATGTACGATGTAAATTTCTAAAAAACTTAGACTTAAGCATAAAAACTTGCCATCGAAAGGTAAAAACATAAAAGAAACACAAAACGGTTCCAAAAGAGTCATGAACACCTCGAATGGGACCAATGTAACTCGTAGTAACCGACCGCGTAGTCATGGGGTTCCCAGTTTGAGTGCACGACGTAAATTTTCAAAAAATTAGACTTAAGCATAAAAACATACAATCAAAGGGTGAAAACATTAAACAACCACAAAACGGTCCAGTAAGATTCACGAACACCTCGCACGGGACCAATGTGACTCATAGGAACCGACCGCGTCTTCACGGGGCTCCCGATTTGAGTGTACGATATAAATTTGCAAAAATTTAGACTTAAGAATAAAAATATGCCATCGAAGGGTGAAAATTTTAAACAAACACAAAATGGTGCCGTAAAAGTCACGAACGCCTCGCACGGGACTATTGTGACTCGTTGGAACCAAGCACGTAGTCATGAGGCTCCCGGTTTTAGTGTACGACATAAATTTGCAAAAAATTACACTTAAGCATAAAAACATGCCATCGAAGGGTGAAGACATAAAACAAATATAAAACGGGCCCGTAAAAGTCACAAACACCACGCAAGGGACCAATGTGAGTCGTAGGAACCGATTGCATAGTCACGGTGCTCCCGGTTTGAGTGTACGACGTAAATTTATAAAAACTTTAGATTTAAGCATAAAAGCATGCCATCGAAGGGTAAAAATGTAAAATAAACACAAAACGGTCCCGTATGAGTCACGAATACCTCGCACGGGACCAATGTGACTCATTGGAACCGACTGCGTAGTCACGGGGCTCCCGGTTTGAGTGCACGATGTAAATTTGCAAAAAAATAGTCTTAGTCATAAAAACATGCCATCGAAGGGTAAAAATGTAAAAGAAAAATAAAACGGTCCCGTAAGAGTCACGAACCCCTCGCATGAGACCAACGTGACTTATAGGAACTGACCGCGTAGTCACGGGGCTACCGGTTTGAGTGTGCCACGTAAATTTTGAAAAAAATTAGACTTCAGCATAAAAACATGCCATCGAAGGGTGAAAATGTAAAGTAAACACAAAACGGTCCCGTAAGAGTCATGAACCCCTCATATGGGACCAATGTGACTCATTGGAACTGACCGGGTAGTCACGGGGATCCTGGTTTAAGTGTATGGCGTAAATTTTCAAAAAGATAGACATGAGCGTGAAAAAGATTCCATCGAAGGGTGAAAACGTAAAATAGCCCCAAAACAGTCCCGAACAGCTCGCACGTGACCAATGTTACTCGTAAGAACCATCTGCGTAGTCCCGGGACTCCCGGTTTGAGTGTACGACATAAATTTGCAAAAAAAATATACTTAAGCATCAAAACATGCCATCGAAGGTGAAAATGTGAAACAAATGCAAAACGGTCTCGAAAGAGTCACGAAAACCTCGCACGGGACCAATGTGACTCGTAGGAACCGACCGGGTATTGACGGAGATCCCGGTTTGTGTGTATGGCGTAAATTTGCTAAAAATTAGACTTGAGAATAAAAAAAATCCATCGAAGGGTGAAAACGTAAAACAACCAAAAACAGTCATGTAAGAGTCACGAACACCTCGCACGGGACCAATGTGACTCGTTGGAAGCAACCGCGTAATCACGGTGCTCCCGATTTGAGTGTACGGCGTAAATTTGCAAAAAATTAGACTTAAGCAGAAAAATATGCCAACGAATGGTGAAAACATATAACAAACAGAAAACGATCCCATAAGAGTCACGAACACCTCACACGGGATCAATGTGACTCGTAGGAACCGACCGCGTAGTCACGGAGCTCCCGATTTGAGTGCACGACATAAATTTATAAAAAACTTTGACTTAAGCATAAAAACATGCCATCGAAGGGTGAAAACGTAAAAGAAACACAAAATGGTTCCGTAAGAGTCATGAACACCTCGCACAGAACCAATGCGACCCGTAGAAACCGACCGCGTTGCCACGAGGCTCCCAGTTTGAGTGCACGACATAAATTTCCAAAAAAATAGATTTAATCATAAAAACATGCCATCGAGGGGTGAAAATGTAAAAAAGTCACAAAACGGTCTAGTAAGATTCACGAACATCTCGCACGGGACCAATGTGACTCGTAGGAACCGACCGCGTTGTCATGGGGCTCCCGGTTTGAGAGTACGACGTAAATTAGCAAAAAATTAGACTTAAGAATAAAAACATGGAATCGAAGGGTGAAAATGTAAAATAAGCACAAAATGGTCCCGTAAGAGGAGCGAACGCCTCACACGGGATTGATGTGACTCGTAGGAACCGATCGCGTTGTCACGGTGCTCCCGGTTTGAGTGTATGATTTAAATTTGTAAAAAATTATACTTAAGAATAAAAACATGCCATCGAAGCGTGAAACGTTAAACAAACACAAAACGGTCCCGTAAGAGTCACGAACCCTTCGCACTGGACCAATGTGACTCGTTGGAACCAACCGGGTAGTCACTGGGATCCCGGTACGAGTGTAAGACGCAAATTTGCAAATTGTTAGACTTAAGCGTAAAAAAATGCCATTGAAGAGTAAAAACCTAAAATAGCCTCAAAACGGTCCCGAAAGAGTCACGAACAGCTCGCACGGGACCAATGTAACTCATAAGAACCGATTGCGTAGTCCCGGGACTCCCGGATTGAGTGTACGACATAAATTTAAAAATATATAGAATTAAGCATAAAAATATACAATCGAAGTGTGAAAATGTGAAACAAATGCAAAACGGTCCCGTAAGAGTGACGAAAACCTCGCATGGGACCAATGTGACTCGTTGGAACCGACCGCGTATTCATTGGGCTCTCGGTTTGAGTGTACGATGTAAATTTGCAAAAAATTGGACTTGAGCATAAAAACATGCCATCGAGGGGTGAAAACGTAAAATAGCCACAAAATGGTCCCGTAAGAGTCATGAACACCTCGTTCGGGACAAATGTGACTCGTAGAAACCGATCGGGTATTGACGGGGATCCCGGTTTGAGTGTATAACGTAAATTTGCAAAAAATTAGACTTCAGCAAAAACAAATGCCATCGAAGGGTGAAAATGTAAAACAACCAAAAATGGTCTTATTAGATTCACGAACACCTCGCACAGAACCAATGTGACTCGTTGGAAACAACCGCATAATCACGGTGCCCCCGGTTTTAGTGTACGACGTAAATTTGCAAAAAATTAGACTTAAGCATAAAAACATACCATCGAATGGTGAAAACGTAAAACAAACACAAAACGGTCCCATAAGAGTCACGAACACCTAACACAGGACCAATGTGACTCGTATCAACCGACCGCGTAGTCACGGGGCTCCCGGTTTGAGTGTACGACGTAAATTTCTAAAAAACATAGACTTAAGCATAAAAACATGCCATCGAAGGGTGAAAGCGTAAAAGAAACATAAAACAGTTTCGTAAGAGTCATGAACACCTCGCACGGGACCAACGTGACTCGTAGGAACCGGTCGTGTAGTCACAGGGCTCCCAATTTGAGTGTATGACGTAAATTTACAAAAAATTAGATTTAAGCATAAAAACATGCCATCCAAGGGTGAAAGCGTAAAATAGTCACAAAACGGTCCGGTAAGATTCACGAACACCTCGTACGGGACCATTGTGACTCATAGGAACCGATCGCGTAGTCACGGGGCTCTCGGTTTTAGTGTACGACATAAACTTGAAAAAACTATAGACTTAAGTATAAAAACATGCCATCGAAGGGTTAAATGTAAGACAAACATAAAATTGTCCTGTAAAAGTCACGAACTCCTCGCATGGGACCAATGTGACTCATAGGAACCGACGGCATAGTCACGGGGCTCCTAGTTTGAGTGTACCACGTAAACTTGCAAAAACTTAGGCTTAAGCATAAAAACATGAAATCGAAGGGTGAAAACGTAAAACAAGCACAAAATGGTCCCGCAAGAGGCACGAATGCCTCTCACGGGATCGATGTAACTCGTTGGAACTTGTCGCTTAGTCACGGGGCTCCCGGTTTGAGTGTACGACGTAAATTTGCAAAAAATTAGACTTAATCATAAAAACATGCAATCGAAGGGTGAAAACGTAAAACAGTCACAAAACGATCTGATAAGATTCACGAACACCTCGCACGGGACCAATGTGACTCGTAGGAACCGACCGCGTCGACACGAGGCTCCCGATTTGAGGGTACGATGTAAATTTGAAAAATGTTAGACTTAAGCATAAAAACATGCCATCGAAGGGTGAAACGTAAAACCAACATAAAACTATCCTGTAAGAGTCACGAACACCTCGCACCGGACCAATGTGACTCGTAGGAATCGACCGCGTAGTCACGGGACTTCTGGTTTGAGTGTACGATGTAAATTTGCAGAAACTTAGACTTAAGCATAAAAACATGCCATCGAACGGTGAAAATATAAAATAAGCACAAAATGGTCCTGTAAGAGGCACGAACGTCTCGCACGGGATCGATGTAACTCGTAGGAAACGGTCGGTTAGTCATGGGGCTCCCGATTTGAGTGTTCGACGTTAATTTGCAAAAAAATAGACTTAAGCATGAAAACATGCAATCGAAGGGTGAATTTTTAAAACAGCCACAAAACAGTTCGACAAGATTCACGAACACCTCGCACGGAACCAATGTGACTCGTAGGAACCGATCGCGTCGTCACGGGGCTCCTGGTTTGAGTGCATGGCAAAAATTTGAAAAAAAATAGGCTGATGTAGAAAACCATGCCAACGAATGGTGAAAACGTAAAACAAATACAAAACGGTCCCATAAGAGTCAAAAACACCGCACACGGGACCAATGTGACTCGTAGGAACCGACCGCGTAGTCACGGGGCTCCCGGTTTGAGTGCATGACATAAATTTATAAAAAACTTAGACTTAAGCATAAAAATATACCATCGAAGGGTGACAACGTAAAAGAAACACAAAATGGTTCCGTGACAGTCATGAATACCTCGCACAGAACTAATGTGACTTGTAGGAACCGACCACGTAGTCACGAGGTTGCCAGTTTGAGTGTACGACATAAATTTGCAAAAAAATAGATTTAAGCATAAAAACATACCATCAAAGGGTGAAAACGTAAAAAAGTCACAAAACGGTCCGGTAAGATTCACGAACACCTCGCACGGGACCAATATAACTCGTAGGAACCGACCGCGTTTTCATGGGGCTCCTGATTTGAGTGTACGACGTAAATTTGCAAAAAATTAGACTTAAGAATAAAAACATGGAATCGACGGGTGAAAATGTAAAACAAACAGAAAATGGTCCCGTAAGAGGAACAAACGCCTCACACGGGATCGATGTGACTCGTAGGAACCGATCGCGTTGTCACGGCGCTCCCGGTTTGAGTGTACGATGTAAATTTGTAAAAAATTAGACTTAAGAATAAAAACATGCCATCGAAGCGTGAAACGTTAAACGAACACAAAACGGTCCCGTAAGAGTCATGAACCCCTCGCACGGGACCAATGTGACTCGTTGGAACTGACCGGGTAGTCACTGGGATCTCGGTTTGAGTGTACGGCGCAAATTTGCAAAACGTTAGACTTGAGCATAAAAAAGATGCCATTTAAGGGTGAAAACATAAAATAGCCTCAAAACGGTACCGAAAGAGTCACAAACAGCGTAGTCCCGGGACTTCCGGATTGAGTGTACGACATAAATTTGCAAAAAAAGACTTAAGCATAAAAACATGCCATCGAAAGGTGAAGATGTGAAACGAACGGAAAACGGTCCCGTAAGTGTCACGAAAACCTCACAAGGGATCAATGTGACTCGTAGGAACCGACCGCGTATTCATTGGGCTCTGCGTTTGAGTGTACGATGTAAATTTGCAAAAAATTGGACTTGATCATAAAAACATGCCATCGAGGGGTGAAAACATAAAATAGCCACAAAATGATACCGTAAGAGTCATGAACACCTCGTTCGGGACCAATGTGACTCTTAGGAACCGATCGGGTAATGACGGGGATCCCAATTTTAGTGTATGACGTAAATTTGCAAAAAATTAGACTTGAGCAAAAAAAATGTCATCGAAGGGTGAAAACGTAAAAGATCCAAAAATGGTACTGTTAGAGTCGCGAACATCTTGGACAGGACCAATGTGACTCGTTGGAAACAACCGTGTAATCACGGTGCTCACGGTTTAAGTGTACGGCGTAAATTTGCAAAAAATTAGACTTAAGCATAAAAACATACCATCGAATGGTGAAAACGTAAAACAAACACAAAAACGGTCCCATAAGAGTCACGAACACCTAACATGGGACCAATGTGACTCGTAGCAATCGATTGCGTAGTCACGGGGCTCCCGGTTTGAGTGTACGACGTAAGTTTCTTAAAAACTTGGACTTAAGAATAAAAACATGCCATCAAAGGGTGAAAGCGTAAAAGAAACATAAAACGGTTCCGTAAGAGTCATGAACACCTCGCACAGGACCAACGTGACTCATAGGAACCGACCGCGTAGTCATGGGGCTCCCAATTTGAGTGTACGACGTAAATTTGCAAAAAAATAGATTTAAGAATAAAAACATGCCATCTAAGGGTGAAAATGTAAAACAGTCACAAAACGGCCCGGTATGATTCATGAACACCTCGCACAGGACCATTGCGACTCGTAGGAACCGATCGCGAAGTCCCGGGGCTCCCGGTTTGAGTGTACGACGTAAACTAGATAAAAACATAGACTTAAGTGTAAACATATGCCATCGAAGGGTTAAATGTAAGACAAACATAAAATTATCCTTTAAGAGTCACGAACTCCTCGCATGGGACCAATGTGACTCATAGGAACAGACGGCATAGTCACGGGGCTCCTAGTTTGAGTGTACCACGCAAACTTGCAAAAACATAGGCTTAAGCATAAAAACATGCCATCGAAGGGTGAAAATGTAAAACAAGCACAAAATGGTCACGTAAGAGGCACGAATGCCTCACACGGGATCGATGTAACTCGTAGGAATAGGTCGCTTGGTCACGGGGCTCCCGGTTTGAGTGTACCACGTAAATTTCTAAAAAACTTAGACTTATGCATAAAAACATGCCATCGAAGGGTGAAAATGTAGAAGAAACATAAAAATGTTTCGTAAGAGTAATGAACACCTCGCACGGGACCAATGTGACTCCTAGGAACCGACTGCATAGTCACGGGGCTCCCACTTTGAGTGTAC
Organism: Sambucus nigra; assembly: GCA_949130495.1. Classification (NCBI taxonomy): domain Eukaryota; kingdom Viridiplantae; phylum Streptophyta; class Magnoliopsida; order Dipsacales; family Adoxaceae; genus Sambucus; species Sambucus nigra. The sequence continues at coordinate 491,272,607 of OX422209.1, read as the reverse complement.
GACACAAATTTGCAAAAAAATAGATTTAACCTTAAAAACATTCCATCGAAGGGTGAAAACGTAAAACAGTCACAAAACGGTCTGGTAAGATTCACGAACACCTCGCACGGGACCATTGTGACTCGTAGGAACCGATCGCGTAGTCACGGGGCTCCCGGTTTGAGTGTACGACGTAACCTTGAAAAAAACATAGACTTAAGTATAAAAACATGCCATCGAAGGGAGAAATGTAAAACAAACATAAAACTATCCTGTAAGAGTCACGAACACCTCGCATGGGACCAATGTGGCTCGTAGGAACCGACGGCGTAGTCACGGGGATCCTGGTTTGACTGTACGACGTATACTTGCAAAAACTTGGGCTTAAGTATAAAAATATACCATTGAAGGGTGAAAACGTAAAACAAGCACAAAATGGTCCCTTAAGAGGCACGAACGCCTCATACGGGATCGATGTAACTCGTAGGAACTGGTCGCTTAGTCACGGGGCTCCGGTTTGAGTGTACGACGTAAATTTGCAAAAAAATAGACTTAATCATAAAAACATGCAATCGAAGGGTGAAAACGTAAAACAACCACAAAACGGTCTGATAAGATTCACAAACACCTCGCACGGGACCAATGTGACTCGTAGGAACCGACCGCGTGGACACGGGGCTCCCGATCTGAGTGTGCGATGTAAATTTGTAAAAAAAAAGACTTAAGCATAAAAACATGCCATTGAATGGTGAAACGCAAAACAAACATAAAATTGTCCCTAAAGAGTCACGAACACCTCGCACGGGACCAATGTAACTCGTAGGAATCGATCGCGTAGTCACGGGACTCCTGGTTTGAGTGTACGATGTAAATTTGCAGAAACTTAGACTTAAGCATAAAAACATGCCATCGAACGGTGAAAATGTAAAATAAGCACAAAATGGTCCTGTAAGAGGCACGAACGCCTCACACGGGACCAATGTAACTCGTAGGAATCGACCGCGTAGTCATGGGGCTCCCGATTTGAGTGTACGATGTAAATTTGTAGAAAACTTAGACTTAAGCATAAAAACACGCCATCGAAGGGTGAAAACATAAAAAAAACACAAAACGGTTATGTATGAGTCATGAACACCTCGCACGGGACCAATGTGACTCGTAGGAACCGATCGCGTACTCACGGGGCTCCTAGTTTGAGTGTACGACGTAAATTTGAAAAAAATTAGACTTAAGCATAAAAATATGAAATCGAAGGCCGAAAATATAAAACAGCGATAAAACGGTCCGGTAAGATTTATGAACACCTCGCACGGACCAATGTGACTCGTAGAAACCGACCGCATAGTCACGGGACTCTTGATTTGAGTGTACGACATAAATTTGAAAAAAAATATACTTAAGCATAAAAATATGCCATCGCAGGGTGAAAATGTGAAACAAATGGAAAACGGTCTCGTAAGAATCATGAAAACCTCCCGCGGGACCAATGTGACTCGTAGGAACCGACTGCGTATTCCTAGGTCTCCGAGTTTGAGTGTACGACATAAATTTGAAAATAATTAGACTTAAGCATAAAAACATGCCATCGAAGGATGAAAATGTAAAATATCCATAAAACGGTCTAGTAAGAATAACGAACACCTCGCATGGGGCCAATGTGACTCTTTGGAGCTGACCGCGTTGTCTCGGGCTCCCTGGTTGAGTGTACAACGTAAATTTAAAAAAAAATAGTCTAAAGCATAAAAACATGTAATCTAAGCATGAAAGCATAAAATAAACACAAAATGGTCCCATAACAAGAACGAACGCCTCGCATAGGGTCGATGTGACTTGTAGGAACCAGCCGTGTGGTCACGGCGCTCCACATTTGAGTTTACGACGTAAATTTGCAAAAAGTTATACCTAAGCATAAAAACATGCCATCAATGGGAAAAAACATAAAACAACCATTAAATGATTCTCTAAGAGTCACGAACACCTTGCACGTGACCAATGTGACACATTGGAACCGACCGGGTAGTCACGGGGATCCTGGTTTGAGTGTAAGACGTAAATTTGAAAAAGGTTAGAGTTGACTTTAAAAAACATGCCATCGATGGTTGAAAACATGAAATAGCCCCAAAACGGACTCGTAAGAGCCACGAACAGCTCGCACGGGACCAATGTGACTCGTAAGAACCGACCGCCATGTCACGGGACTCCCGGTTTGAGTGTACAACATAAATTTATAAAAAAATAGACTTAAGCATAAAAACATGTCATCGACGCATGAAAACATCAAACAAATGAAAAACGTTCCCGTAAGTGTCACGAAAACCTCACACGGGACCAATGTGACTCGTAAGAATCAACCGCGTATTCACGGGGCTCCCGATTTGAGTGTACGACATAAATTTGCTAAAAATTGGACTTGAGCATAAAAACAAGCCATCAAGGGTTGAAAACTTAAAACAACCACAAAACGATCTCGCAAGAGTCATGAACACCTCGTTCGGGACCAATGTGACTTGTAGGAATCGATCGGGTAGTCACGGGGATCGCAGTTTGAGTGTATGACGTAAATTTGTAAAAACATAGACTTGAGCATAAAAAAATGCCATCGAAGGGTGAAAAGATAAAACAGCCAAAAAATGGTCCCGTAAGAGTCACGAACACCTCGCACAGGACCAATGTGACTCATAGGAACCGACCACCTAGTCACGGGGTTCCCGCTTTGAGTGTACGACATAAATTTGCAAAACATTTAGACCTAAGCATAAAAACATGCAATTCAAATGTGAAAACATAAAATAAGCACAAAATGATCCCGTAAGAGTCACGAACGCCTCGTACGGGACCAATGTGACTCGTAGGAACCGACCGCGTAGTCACGGGGCTCCCAGTTTGAGTGTACAACATAAATTTGCAAAAAAATAGACTTAAGCATAAAAACATTCCATCGAAGGGAGAAAATATAAAACAAACACAAAACGGTCCCGTAAAAGTCACGAAGACCTCGCACGGGACCAATGTGACATGTAGGAACCAACTGCATAGTTACAGGGCTCCCGATGTGAGTGTACGACGTAAATTTCTAGAAAGTCGGACTTGAGCATAAAAAAGATGCCATCGAAGGGAGAAAAACTATAAAAACCACAAAACAGTCCCATAAGAGTCACGGACACCTCGCACGGGACCAATGCAAGTCGTAGGAACCGGCCGTGTAGTCACGGCGCTCCCGGTTTGAGTGAATGACGTAAATTTGGAAAATGATAAACTTAGGCATCAAAACATGCCATCAAAAGGTGAAAGTGTTAAACAAACACAAAACGGTCCCGTGAGAGTCACAAGCACCTCACACCGGACCAAAGAGACCCGTAAGAACTATCCGCGTAGTCACGGAGCTCCCAGTCTGAGTGTATGATGTAAATTTATAGAAAATTAGACTTAAGCATAAAAACATGCCATCAACGGTTGAAAATGTAAAACATCCACAAATAGGTCTTTTAAGAGTCACGAACACCTCACACGAGACCAATGTAACTCGTAGGAACCGACTGCGTAGTCATGTGGCTCCCGGTTTGTGTGTACGACGTAAATTTGCAAAAAATAGACTTAAGCATAAAAACAAGCCATAGAAGGGTAAAGATGTCAAATAAACACAAAACGGTGTCTTAAGAGCCAGGAACACCTCGTACGGGACCAATGTGACTCATTAGAATCGACCCCGTAGCCTCCGGGCTCCCGCTTTGAGTGTACAACATAAATTTTCAAAAAATTAGACTTAAGCATATAAACATGCCATCGAAGGGTGAAAATGTAAAACAAACACAAAACGGTCCCGTAAGAGTCACGAACACCTCGCACAGGACTAATGTGACTCGTAGGAACCGATCGCGTAGTCATGTGGCTCCCGGTTTGAGTGTACGATGTAAATTTGCAAAAAATTAGACTTAAGCATAAGAACATGCCATCGAAGAGTGAAAATGTAAAACATCCACAAAACGGTCTAGTAAGAGTCACAAAAACCTCACACGGGACCAATGTGACTTGTACTAATCTACCGCGTAGTCACGGGGCTCCCGGTTTGAGTGTACGACGTAAATTTGTAGAAAACTTAGACTTAAGCATAAAAACATTCCATCGAAGGGTGAAAACATAAAAGAAACACAAAACGGTTCCGTATGAGTTATGAACACCTCGCACGGGACCAATGTGACTCGTAGGAACCGACCGCATAGTCACGGGGCTCCCACTTTGAGTGTATGACGTAAATTTGCAAAAAATTAGACTTAAGCATTAAAACATGCAATCGAAGGGTGAAAACATAAAACAACGATAAAACGGTCCTATAAGATTCATGAACACCTCGAACGGACCAATGTGACTCTTAGGAACTGATCGCGTAGTCACGGGACTCCCGATTTAAGTGTGCGACATAAATTTGCAAAAAAATAGACTTAAGCATAAGAACATGCCATCGAAGGGGGAAATGTGAAACAAATGCAAAACGGTCCCGTAAGAGTCACGAAAACCTCCCATGGGACCAATGTGACTCGTAAGAACCGATTGCGTATTCCTAGGGCTCCGGGTTTGGGTGTACAACATAAATTTGAAAATAATTAGACTTAAGAATAAAAACATGCCATCGAAGGATGAAAATGTAAACCAACCATAAAACGGTCTGGTAAGAATCACGAACACCTCACATGGGGCCAATGTGACTCGTTGGAACTAACCGCGTTGTCTCGGGCTCCCTGTTTGACTGGACGACGTAAATTTGCAAAAAATTTAGTCTCAAGCATAAAAACATGTAATCGAAGCGTAAAATCATAAAACAAACATAAAATGATCCCATAAGAGGAACGAACGCCTCGCACAAGGTCGATGTGCCTTGTAGGAACCAGGCGCGTGGTCACGATGCTCCAGGTTTGAGTGTGCGACGCAAATTTGCAAAAAGTTATACCTAAGCATAAAAACAAGCCATCGATGGGTGAAAACATAAAATGACCATTAAACGATTCTATAAGAGTCACGAACACCTTGCACTGGACCAATGTGACTCATTGGAACCGACCGGGTCGTCACGGGGATCCTGGTTTGAGTGTATGACGTAAATTTGCAAAAGGTTAGACTTGAGTGTAAAAAAGATGCCATCGAAGGGTGAAAACAAGAAATAGACCCAAAACGGACTCGTAAGAGCCACGAACAACTCGCACGGGACCAATGTGACTCTTAAGAACCGACCATGTTGTCACGGGACTCCCGATTTGAGTGTACGACATAAATTTATAAAAAAATAGACTTAAGCATAAAAATAGGCCATCGAAGGGTGAAAACATCAAACAAATGCAAAATAGTCCCGTTAGAGTCACGAAAACTCACACGGGACCAATGTGACTCGTAGAAATCGATCGCGTATTCACGGGGCTCCCGATTTGAGTGTACGACGTAAATTTGCAAAAAATTTGACTTGAGCATAAAAACATGCCATCGAAGGTTGAAAACATAAAACATCCACCAAACGATCTCGTAAGAGTCATGAACACCTCGGTCGGGACCAATGTGACTTGTAGGAATCAAACGGGTAGTCACGGGGATCGCGGTTTGAGTGTATGACGTAAATTTGTAAAAACATAGACTTGAGCATAAAAAAATGCTATCAAAGGGTGAAAATATAAAACAGCCAAAAAATCATCCCGTAAGAGTCACGAACACCTCGCACAAGACCAATGTGACTAGGAACCGACCACGTAGTCACGGGGCTCTCGCTTTGAGTGTACGACATAAATTTGCAGAAAATTTAGACATAAGCATAAAAACATGCAATTCAAATGTGAAAACATAAAACAAGCACAAAATGATCCCGTAAGAGTCACGAGCGCCTCGTACGGGACCAAGGTGACTCGTAGGAACTGACCGCGTAGTCACGGGGCTCCCAATTTGAGTGTAAGACGTAAATTTGCAAAAAAATAGACGTAAGCATAAAAACATGCCATCGAAGGGAGAAAACATAAAACAAACACAAAACGATACCCTAAAAGTCACGAAGACCTCGCACGGGACCATTGTGACACGTAGGAACCAACTGCATAGTCACGGGGCTCCCGATGTGAGTGTACGATGTAAATTTGCAAAAAGTCAGACTTGAGCATAAAAAAAATGCCATCGAAGGGATAAAACCTATAACAACCAAAAAATAGTCCCATAAGAGTCACAGACACCTCGCACGGGACTAATGCAAGTCGTAGGAACTGGCCGTGTAGTCACGGCGCTCCCGGTTTGAGTGAACGACGTAAATTTGAAAAATGATAGACTTAAGCATCAAAACATGCCATCAAAGGGTGAAAATGTTAAACAAACACAAAACGGTCCCCTGAGAGTCACGAGTACCTCGCACCGAACCAATGAGACTCGTAAGAACTGCCCGCGTAGTCACGGAGCTCCCCGTCTGAGTGTACGATGTAAATTTGCAAAAAATTAGACTTAAGCATAAAAACATGCCATCAAAGGTTGAAAACGTAAAACATCCACAAATAGGTCTTTTAAGAGTCACGAACACCTCACATGGGACCAATGTAACTCGTAGGAACCGACTGGGTAGTCACGTGGCTCCCGGTTTGTGTGTATGACGTAAATTTGCAAAAAATTAGGCTTAAGCATAAAAACAAGCCATCGAAGGGTGTAAACATAAAACAAACACAAAACGGTCTCGTAAAAGTCAGGAACACCTCGCATGGGACCAATGTGACTCGTTAGAATCGACCCCGTAGTCTCGGGGCTCCCGCTTTGAGTGTACGACGTAAATTTGCAAAAAATTAGACTTAAGCATAAAACCATGCCATCGAAGGGTGAAAATGTAAAACAAGCACAAAATGGTCCCATAAGAGTCACGAACACCTCGCACGGAACCGATCGCTTAGTCACGGGGCTCCCGGTTTGAGTGTACGATGTAATTTTGCAAAATATTAGACTTAAGCATAAAAACATGCCATCGAAGAGTGAAAATGTAAAACAGCCACAAAACGGTCTAGTAAGAGTCACAAACACCTCACACGGGACCAATGTAACTCGTAGGAACCGATCGCGTAGTCAAGGGACTCCCAGTTTGAGTGTACGACGTAAATTTGCAAATAATTTAGACTTAAGCATAAAAACTTTCAATCGAAGGGTGAAAATGTAAAACAACCACAAATGGTCCCCTAAGAGTCACGAACACCTTGTACGAGACCAAGGTAAGTCGTAGGAACTCGCCACATAGTCACGACGCTCCCGGTTTGAGTGTACGACATAAATTTGTAAAAAGATAAACTTAAGCATAAAAACATGCCATCGAAGGGTGAAAATGTAAAACAAACACAAAACGGTGCCATAAGAGTCACGAACACCTCGCACGGGACCAATGTGACTCGAAGGAACCGACCGCATAGTGACGGGGCTTCTAATTTGAGTAACGACGTAAATTTGCAAAAAAAATAGACTTAAGCATAGAAACATGCCATCGAAGGGTGAAAATGTAAAACATCCACAAAACAGTTGATATCCCTGGACATGGGTGCACAAATTGCAGGGACAAAATACCGTGGAGAATTTGAAGATAGATTGAAGGGCCGTGCTCAAGAAAGTAACATAATCAATTACTGAATTTATCACAGAAGTTGCCTACCCATTTTTGAGGTATGAAAATTATGTTTGGGTAAGGTGTATTGTTCAGGTAATTAATGTTGGTTTCACATGAATATAATATATTAATGTTCTCCCATAGTTTTGTTTTAGGTTATATTATTTTTTGCATATTTTTTAGGTTCGGGGGTTGGCGGGGGGGGGGGGGGGGGGGGGAGAAATGTTCTCGCTAAATAGTATTTGTTTTCTTTTCTTTTCATTTTGCCATATTTTTTATGATAGAGATCAAGTCTTATTTCCCTAAGATTGTCAACTCTGTATAAAAAATAATAAGTATATATAAAACATTAATGCAGTCCCTGCTCTTGTAAAAACTTCAGCCATTCCGAATAAAATATGTTTGCGAGCTGTGAAAAATCAGTGTCAAGGAGTGTACGTGTGAGTGCAAAAAACATGGATTTTTTTTCAGAAAACTATCTTCATATTTGGAACTGGACCAATAAGCCCCTTTTTATGACTCTAATTCCAGTTTAATTCTATCAATTAATTCCAACAGTGAGACACAGTGGATCGGACGGACATGACAATCGTAGCAACAACTGTCACTAGGGAACTAGCAACGTATGGTACTCTCGCTTTGGCAGAAATGATAAAAAATTTGTATAGCTCAAGATATTTCCTGGAAGGTGAGTAGTAAAGAGAGACTATTCTTAACTAAGTTTTCTTTACACAATTAACTCGAAGAGTAATTCTAGGGGAACTGACCGGTGATTGTGAGCACCTGACCCTAGATTTCTACCATCACCAACCACCTGACCCTAGATTTATCCTTCCAAAGTGAATTCTCTTTTGAGAGATTATCTTTTGAAGTCGTATGGATTATAATTTATTTTGTATTTTGTGTTGAATGAAAATGGATTTGTGACACATGGAAAGGTCATTGGATATGGAGGATCTAGGTACGTAGATACTCGAATAGTTATTTAAGTTTATGTAGGTACTCGGATACTATTTTTAGATATTAAATCAGTGAAAGGGATTTAATGGTGGTTTAGCTGTATTTTTTGTTGTTGGGTTTATTTTAATGTTAAAAACAGGTTGGATTTCATGAATAAACAAAGGAAACTCTGCCGAATTTTTTTGGTATTAAATAGTGTTTTAAATTGATTAAGTCAAACATACATGCATTTGAAGTTATAAAAACTCATGTAGTCATTCTTTTTTGTATTTTATACAGGTTGATGGATTTTGCATGGAGTTAATATGTTCGTGGTGACTTGGAGCTGGGGTTTCTTATAGTGTAGGGGAGCCATATTGTGGCCGTCATTTTAGTTTACGTGGACTTTTTAAACATCTTTTGATGTGTTAATATATTAGGTTAGATTATGTTTACATCTTTTGATGTGTTAGGATTTGTTATGTTCGTATTTGGGATGTATTTATTTTGTACCTTTATACTTGGATTGTGATGAAATATTATTTTGTAATGCATATTTATGAGATTTGGTTGAAAATTATGGAATTTTGTATTACTTATGATTGTATGACAAATATACAATGTTATTTTGGATTATAAGGTTGTACGTTTGATGAAAAAAGTGCAATTTTAAAATGTTTCCAATTTCGAAAAAAATAATAGGTAATAAATAAAAATCTATATCCACAAGAGATATGTCACTTTGGATATGGCAACAAATATTTAGTTGCGAAAAGATAACTTTTGGCAACACAAGAGATGTCTGGCCAAAGGTATTGCTTTTGGCAACATAAGAGCTATGTTGCCAAAAGGCTATACCTTTAGCAACACAGCTCTTGTGTTCCCAAAGATATTGCTTTTGGCAACACAAGACCTGTGTTGCCAAAGGTATAGCCTTTTGGCAACACAAATCTTATGTTGCCAAAAGGTATAGCTTTTGACAACACAAGACGTGTTTCCAAATGTATAGCCTTTTGGCAATAGAACTCTTGTGTTGGCAAAAGTTATAGCTGTTTGCAACACAACTATTTTTGTTGCTGTTCAGTGACTTTTGGCAACACAAATAATTTTTTATTATAAATTTGACAAATTATAAAATACTATGGCAACACAATTGTGTTTTTCCAAAAGTATACCTTCATCAACACAAGTCTGTTGTGTTGCCAAAGGGTTTCCCAGACAGACAATAAGCAACAAGCTGGCAACATAGCAAAATATGTTGCCAATAGCTTTTAGCAACATATTTCTAACTTTAGCAACATAATTTGTATGTTGATAATGGTGAAAATTCCTATAGTGCATTTACGGGGACATTTGGGAAACTTCAACGGTATGTTTGCAATCCTTGGTCTAGATATTTTCAATTTTTAATCATATTCTCAAACCGAGCATCCCATGATTTTACGGTGTGTTGCTACGTGTTACGTTGGTCCCGTGGGAGGTTTTTGGGCATCTTGCGAGGGCGTTTGGTGGTTGTTTTGTATTTTCACCCTCTAGTGGCTTGTTTTTAAGCCTAAGTGTATATTTGTAGAATTTTTTATCATGTTCTCAAAATGGGCATCCCATGACTATATGGTCAGTTGCTACATACTACATTTGTCCTGTGAGAGGTCTATGTGCCTCTTGAAGGGGCATTTGGGGGATGTTTTGCATTTTCACCCTTCAGTGTCGTGTTTTAGAGCTTAAGTCAAGCTATTTGTAATTTTTTCTCATATTCTCAAACCAGTCATCCCGTGACTATGATGTCTGTTTATACGTGTTACGTCGGTCCCGTGGAAGTTATTTATGCCCCTTGTGCAGGCATTTTGGCCTGTTTTGAATTTTCTCCCTTTAACTGCATGTTTTCTTGTGTAAGTCTATCTATTTGCGAATTTTGCGCATCTTGCGGGGGCATTTAGTGACTGTTTTTTATTTTCACCCTTCAATGGCCTGTTTTCAAGCCTTAGTCTAGCTATTTACAATTTTTGGTTATGTTCCAAAATTGGGCATCCAATGCCTATGTGGTCAGTTGCTACGTGTTTTGTTGGTCAGGTGGGAAGTGTTGTACTTCTTGCAGGTGTGTTTGTTTGATATTTTGTTCTTTCACCCTTCAACGGCATATTTTCAAGCCTAAGTTTAGAAATTTACAATTTTTGGTCATGTTCTCAAATCGGGCATCCTATGACTACGAGATCAATTGCTACCTGTTAAGTTAATCGAATGGGAGGTGTCTATGCTTATTGTGGTAGAGTTTGGTGGTTATATTGTATTTTCACCTTTCAATTTCGTGTTTTCAAACCTAAGTCTAGCCATTGGTAATTTTTTGTCATGTTCTCAAATTGGGCATCCTATTGCTACGCAATCAGTTTCTATGTCTTACGTTGGTCCAGTGGGAGGTGTTTGTGCCTCTTGTGGGGGTATTTTTGGGATATTTTGCATTTTTCACCCTTTAACGACATGTTTTCAAGCCTAATGTAACACCCCGCCTAATTAAATATCGGGTGATCAGTCATTTATTAAATTAAAATCAAGGTGAACAGTTGGTTCATTCTCAGCATCACTGTCACAAAATAATATTTCCAATTTGAACACCTTAAATAATTAAGCTAAGTGTCAACACGATTTAAAGTCTTATTTTTACTTAATTAGATTCCATTATGAAACCTTTATAATAACCAACAATTTGCGAATCACATACATACTAAGGATGGCAATTAACACACAAGAATTAAACCATCTTGATTAAACAAAACCATGTTTAAGAACGATACATGAAATCATCTTGACAAGAGTTAACTCCCGAGGAGTACTGAATACTGGAAATATAAATGAACATAAATCTCTGACAAAACCAACTGGAATAGGAAATTGGGCGACACATGCACTAACTAAACAGAGTTGAAGTAAGAACTAAATCAATGAAGAAGTCGTCTAGAGTAAGGGCCTGCAACTTCTACATAAGCTACAGCACGTCCCTTCCAAGGAACCTATGCATGACGCCCCTGTGGCTGGGCACTTGTAATACATACATATATATACAAGAGAGAAAGAAATGACAAAAAACGGGTCAGAGCCCGAGTGTAAAACAGTTTTAAAAATAGTTTAGCAAGTATTTAAAATGCTTACCGGCTAATATCACAACGATGTTAGTATGCGACACTCTCTTGAGAATCCTCACCTCTCATCTAGTGTGCACTCCTACCATTCTACTGATCTCATAAGTCTATCTAACTTATTTTCCATAAAGTTTTATTACGAGAAGTGCTAATACTTTGATGTTTAGTTTTAGAAAATTAATCTCTTCCATTTTCGTGCGTTACTTAGAATCACTCAGTACCGTTACAAAATTCATCAACACTTGTTATAAAGCTGAGTTATTTATTCATTACTAAATTAATTTTACACGCAGCAGAAAGTTTCCATATTTATAAGTGTATATATATATATATACTATCGGCACCCCACATAAATCTATGGTGCTGGCATACTCTGCTATCAAGTCCCCATTTCACTCATACTAAGGGAAATACTTGTTCGGAATCATTCTCGAACTGTATTAACACAATACACATACAAATGGAGGCGAAGCATAGTTCCAAGTCCTAAGAGGTCATCACATACCCTCACGCCTCTTAGGACCATCTGACTATCATTTTTAGATAGCCGCTAATCGTGGATACTATCTTCTAGGGTACGAGTCAATATCCCCCATAAAGGTCCAATCGAAATAAGACTGTCCCGGCGCGGAAACCTCCGTGATAGCAAGTAGTCCGGGTATGATTTTTACACATATACATAATATATGCACAGTCACACAGTCATATATATAAATATTCACATTTTCCAAATTAGGTTCACCTACAACCCATAATTATTATTATCCGTTCTTATCACAGCTTTTACTCAACTATCTCGCTTAACGGATCTGTCTCTTTTATTCTCATTTATAATTTATTTCACATCTCTCGAACTATTCTCTCTCACTAAGTATAATTTCAGTAGGTATACCCTCACTTACCTTCTAGACTAAATCTTTCACGAGTCTCAATCTTTTAGTAAACGTACGCATAATTTCCAAGGTATGAATAACTCCTCGTTAATCCACAATTTCATCCCATATTAAATTTCACTCAACGGATACTACTTAGACCCTAATGGTCCTCTTCATAACCCATTATACTCTATAAATAATAATCAAGGGTTCCTACGTATCTTCACCGGATTAAACAAAAAGGAGAAAAATATGCACTTTTCCATGAGGGATCGTTCGATCGATGAATGGGGTTGAAGGATCAATCATGGATCGATCGATGCTCTTCGTTGATCGATCAAGCAGTTCTTGCCCAGTTTTCTATAAATTTCAACCTACGGGTTCAATCATTCTAACCCCTCCAAACCTCTATAATTTCATCCCAAACTCCCATCAAAGTTATCCAAATGTTTAAGAAATATATATAAACAAGTTCTAACATAACAACATCAATAAATCCTCAACGAATCAATCAAAAAGGGGTTTAATCCCATATTTCTTTGTAAAACCAAATTTTGCATGAATAATCACAAACCTCTATTTTAATCCAGTTTTTCTTCCCAAATAACATAATAAATTCGTGGGTAATCCTCTTCATATGATCACGATTTCAGACTATATGGATTCTCCCTACAACACATATAAATTCTCTTCCAAAACATATAATTATTCAATTAAAACATATGATTTTCATTCCTAGAATAAGATATATATTGATTTTTGTTGCAATTAATATTGTGGGGGCTAAAAGGGTTGCTAAACTTAGCCTATAGCATCGTTATTTACGTAGACTCGCTGAGGGGTGTGAGACACCTATATATTACATGTTATCACGTGGGTTTGATTTTTATCATGGGATTACTTCCTTTGGGCATGTCCGAGCGTGATGTGACTATCGGCATGAATTGACTTGTGGTGTATGAAAGCATATGTCTGCATCTTGTCTTCTATAAGAGAGTAGATGCGTAGACTCTATTTGAAATAAAAAAAAAACCTAATTTTTGTTTTCAATCGATAAACCTGATTTTTTTTTTATAAACCAAATTTTTATATTATTGACTAAGGACCTTAGGAGTTTCGATGACCGACTACTTTAGGAAGTAGTGTATCGGGGTGGTTCCTTGTTTGGATTTCGCTTGCGAGACACCCCACGCATGAAAATAATAACCGTTGGGATTCGAAATAAGTTAGGTCTTTGGGAAATGAGTTTATAACCTTTGCAAAAATGTTAATACGAAAGTGGTACGATAGGGTGTATGGGCGCCTTGGATGGTTGAATGGTAGTAGTTTTCATTATTGTGAAACAGTGAGTAGTTGTGACTTCAGGATGTATTTACTTGATGATTGAGGATCATTTTTCTGAACTTGGTTACATAAATGGTATAGGGAAGATTGGGTAAAGTTTATATTCGATCCACTTGAAACTATATGGTGAGGCTTGGCGTATAACATCGATAGGGATTTTCGTTAATGTACTGTATGGGCGGTACATCTTAGATTTCTTGCGATGTGAGATTTCTACTCGGAGTTGACCTTACTGGTATGACTTATATTCCTGAATTTCGGGACGAAATTCTGTTATAAGGGGGGAAGTATGTAATACCCCGTGATTTTTAATGACTTTTAAAATGGGTTATATTTTAAATTAATGGATTAATTGGATTTTATTATTAATTAATTCATTTGGGTTTTATCCGAATTGTGGATATTAAAATGGATGATTCTGAATATTACTTAAAGATATTTAGGTAATATATGAGTGTGATGTCATTGATATGACGGTATGATATAAATTTCGGTAATTTGGATTTTTTAGTCAGACGCGGTATGGGACGTGTTAGGACTAATTTATTAAATTAAAAAGGAAATTTATTTTCTATCGACCTTATAGTCATTTCGACTGCGTCGTTGCGTTCGGAAGGGTTGAAATAGTCAGAAAAGTCTATTTGGATGTTGAATTTGGGTCTCGGGTCATTTGGAAATGAAAAGACAACCCAAAAGGGCATTTTGGTTATTTTTACAAGGGGAATGAATAGTGATTTCGGGTTTTGTCTTATTATAAGTATTTGGAGATTAGTGTATGTAGGTTCATTTCATCTCTTCTACACAAAATTTAAAAGTCGTCTTCTTAGAGAGAGTGGAAGGTTGCTTGGAAAGAAAAAGAAGTTTGCTTGGGAAGGAGGAGAACCAAAGGTCAAAGGTCACCACCACCATCACCACCTGTGTTATTCAACTCCAAAGGATCAGATCTTCATTAGAGGCAAGTGTTTGATATTTGAAATTTAAGTTCGTATATTGTCCATGTTAGAATAATTATGAAAAGAGATGATTTTTCATGTTTGGAAGACATAATGGAGTTATTCTATGGATTTCTAGAAACTGAAATGATATAGGAAGTAAACCCATGTTGTAGGATGAAAATAATCACGAAATAATCATATATCTATGGAAGAAATTCTGATAATAATTTAGTGTTCTTGAAGATAATATGTTGATAATTTTCTGGAAAAAGAGGCAAAAACGAGTGGAATGAGAAGAGCCAATTTGGAATGTTTAGATCTCCTTTTCGAGTGCATTTGGATGAGATTTAAGAAAAACTCAAAACACATACCTTACTCAATTTTTCGTGTAGAATCCAAATCTGAAGTCGGATTGATGATTTGAATAATTTTTGGATATTATTTTTCTGAGTATTTAAAATATGAGAATTCATGATGTTGTTTCTTTTTAATGTTGGTTCTTATCCCAAAACTTTTGTAGATCTTCGGTGATTATTAATTGGATATTATGGAACTTAGAGAAGATCAGTAAGCCCTAGTTAAGATTTGAATTGATTTGATTGGGATTTAATTGATTGAAATTATGATAATTAAACTTAAAGAGATTTCGATTGCTAGATTCACGTGTTGGATTCGAATTGGTATGCATGAGGATTAAGGATAGGTCCAGTAGGGCAGATTTATTATAAGGTGAGGGTAGCCTCTGGGTTAAAATTTGAACATCAAGGACTGAGTTTAAGCTCATTATTGATTTCGCAAAGGTTGAGTGTAGTACAAGAGCGTACTGGTATGGCTCCTGGATAGAGATGGGAGTTTAGAATACATTTGGTTGAAAGAGGGTATGAGGTTATCCCGATCACGTATTTAAATTTGACGGACCTCCTCAATCGACAAAGTTAAGTAGTAGTGTATTGGAGGGGTTCCTTGTTTGGATTTCGCTTTGCGAGATGCTCCGCGCATGAACCTTAACGACGTCGGGAGTGGAGAG
This sequence comes from Sambucus nigra, assembly GCA_949130495.1. Lineage (NCBI taxonomy): Eukaryota > Viridiplantae > Streptophyta > Magnoliopsida > Dipsacales > Adoxaceae > Sambucus > Sambucus nigra. The sequence goes on along the minus strand of OX422209.1, from coordinate 491,256,774 downwards.
ATGTTATAGGATGTGAGGATAATTAAATTATGAAGTAAAGATATGATATTTTAATACGTGATATTTAAAAGAGATATAATGCTACGTATGGGAATTATCGAAGGGTAGTGATATTACCTTATTGATATTATATTATAGGTATGATAATACCTATTTGATTGAGATAGCAAATTTTAGGTGATATTCGTGATAAGTTTCGAGATTAGAGGTGAGGAATTATTTTTGGAGACGAGATTATTTTTGAAGTTAGTATAGTGGCCTAATTTTTTTGAGAGTTAGGCATTCGGCGAATTTCGAGGGCGAAATTCCATTGTTAGTGGGGAAGTGTAACAACCGGCGTAATTTTGGGCTATTTTCATTAATTTTTGGAAAATGGAGGAAAATAAAGTTTTTTATAAAATTATTTTTATTGCTCAAATATGTTGGTTATTCTTATTAAAGGCGAGAATTTCAAACGGTTTCGAAAACGGAGTTAAAACGGATTTTTAAATGATTTTTAAATGTTTTTAACTCTTGGAATTCTTAGTCTGTAAACTATCAAAATTCCTGAAGGATCGATAATTCTCAAGAGTTTTTTTGACTTCAAACTCTTCATTTCTTTGCCTTATTTAAAGGAGTCTTTTGGCTTCCAACTTTTCATTTCTTTGCATTATAAAAGGAAGTCGTGGGCAACCCTTTTAACCTACTTTTGGCACAAATTTTGGCAGCAAATATATTTTCTATTTCTCTTCTTTTTATATATACTTTGGCCCTTGAGATTTGTGAGTTCCAACCTTAGATTAGAGGTGTTCTTGGGGCTATTTTTGTTGGAGGTTCTCGGAGGAGATTTTGTAGATCTTTTGTGTTGATCTTGAGGATGTGATCGTTGATTTCTCATCATGGTTTGAGGTATGGGGTTTTACACAATATGCTCCTTAAATCTCGTTAAGTGTCATTCTCTTTGAATTCTTGTTAATTGAACTCATATTTGAATTGATAAATTCATTGAAATCTGGAAAATAATTGTTGAAATTATTTTGATTCATGTGGTATCATTATATTGTTATTGAGCACGTTGTCATGAGATTTTAATATGGCACGGATGTTGGGCACCCGCCAAAATTCCTGTTTCCCGGGCTATGTCTTGATAAAGCATATACGGATGTGGTGAGGCCTGGTGACCCGGTTAAAGTGTTGTTGAGAAATTACATTGATAAATTCTTTGAGATTTGCATTTCGATTTGAATATTCGTACTCGTGTTGTTACGTTTTATTCAATGCTAATTCATATTTGTTGAGCATAATTCCTGTCGTATTGTGTACTTCCCCATATTTAACACCCCGCCCGCCCGGGGAGAGCGAACGGAGCGCTAATGCGATAAAACTAAACTAAATCCACAATATAATAAGGTATAGAGCATCTAAATCCCACAACAACAAAAGAGAAACTACAAATCTCAATCTCTTCAAATTAAATACCAAATCTCTCGAATTACATACAACAACTAACTGGAAAATAAAATACAAATCTCCAAAGCTCTATACATCAAAATAATACAAATCTTCCAAAAATATTCTTCTCAAAATATCCAAGCTAAAATAATTCTCCAATAATCCATAGCGCTCAAATCCACGCTAACCTGCCAACTAAAAGAAAATATGGGGAAGTACACAATACGACAGGAAAGATGCTCAACAAATATGTTTTAGCGATGAATAAAGCGTAACAACACAAGTACGAATATTCAAATCAAAATGAAAATCTAAATATCATTTTATCAATAAATTTCTCAACAACACTTTAACCGGGTCACCAGGCCTCACCACATCCGTATATGCTTTATCAAGCCATAGCCCGGGAAACAGGAATTTTGGCGGGTGCCCAACATCCGTACCATATTAAAATCTCATGACAACATGCTCAATAGCAATATAATGATACCACATGAATCAAAATAATTTCAACAATTATTTTCCAGATTTCAATGAATTTATCAATTCAAATATGAGTTCAATTAAACAAGAATTCAAAGAGAATGACACTCGCGAGATTTAAGGAGCATATTGTGTAAAACCCCATACCTCAAATCATGATGAGAAACCAACGATCACATCCTCAAGATCAACACAAAAGATCTACAAAAGCTCCTCCAAGAACCTCCAACAAAAATATCCCCAAGAACACCTATAATCTAAGGTTGGAACTCACAAATCTCAAGGGCCAATGTGTATACAAAAAGAAGAGGAATATAAAATATATTTTCTACCAAAATTTTTGCCAAAAGTATGTTAAAAGGGTTGCCCACGACTTCCTTTTATAATGCAAATAAATGAAAAGTTGGAATCCAAAAGACTCCTTTAAATAAGGCAAATAAATGAAGAGTTGGAAGTCAAAACAACTCTTGAAAATTACTTAATGTTAGCCGACTTAGAATTCCAAGAGTTATAATTGCCATATTATTCATTTGTGACAATACTAATAAAATCCATCTCATATATTACTTTACTCATCTAATAATATTCAACAAATTCCCAATAATTACTAACTCTCATCACGCTAGTAAATATTTAAAAAGAAATTACGGATTAATATTAAATTAATATCTCAATTAAATTTAATAAATCCCCAATTTTAAAAGCCATAAAAATACGGGGTATTACATACTTCCCACCTAATAACGTAATTTCGTCCCGAAATTCGAAAAATAAGGTATGCTTGGTAAAAATAGATCTGGATACTTTATCAATACTCAAAACGGACTTTTGGGTAAGGGGAATTTCTATAGTCCCCCCCCCCCCCCCCCCCGCCTCACAATAAGCTTATTTAACACTCTCAATACTAACAGTTATAGAGTCACACCTTAGTAATGGAACTTCACATTGTGCTCCATTCCGTTGCTATACGCATAAGACGAGCCTACACATCATTGACCCCCATTGTCTCAATATTATTGGGAGGTCGCTCCTCACTACGTAATAATTACTCATACTTATCTAATCACAAAACTCACTTTTTTAGAGAAGCCATGCAACCATTTGACCACTCTTGTCAGTTCTTCGAATCTCGATTTTCGGCGACGTAACTCTTACGACATTCAAAAGTCACTTAAAACGGCCGCGATAATTCCACCACAGTCATCAGACACTAACTCGGCCGATTAAAAATCTTGATTATCCACTCACCTCTAAACAACTAAATGGAGTATAGTTATGGTTTTCAATATAAAATTTCAATAAGAAATTTGTCCACAATAAACAGGTACGTGTGCTTCCACAGAACTCTACTAGACTAAACGTCACTTGCTAGATACATCCGTTGTGGAAATGAAATGATCACCATGAATTCAAAATTACTTTCACGCGGTTCTACTAATCTTTAATCACCTAACCTACTCCCCGACTAAGGGTGATACAAGCTACTCAAAACGAAACGTTATTCCCACTACTTCCTGAAATCCCAGGTTGAAGGTGGGGTTCAATGATCCCATTATAGTTCAGAATAATACCGGGAAGAACCTCTTACTAGAGCGATTCTTATTTTCAAAGAAAGGTTGGGGCATACTGTCTAATAGTGTATACCACCCAAAAGAATAATAATCACTTTCGTTTAGGTCACTTTCGCTTAGATTGATCCTCTTGTTCCAATCGATTTCTGTCCATGAGTGGTGCCCGCGGAGACTACTCACTATGTCCGACTCAACATATACTTTTACTTATAATGACTCATATAAGTGACACTTAACACTCCCCTTCTTTCTTTAGCGTATATCGAAAGTTCTGACCCGTGCACTTTTCTCCACGATGTGCACTGTTGAACCTTTATACCTTACTAACATCATCATTTAACCTACGCGCAAGTCACTTTCCACACTTGACTAGGTCAAACTCCTCTCCGAGTGTTTTCCATAATAGTTAAGTTTTATCCTTCACAAGGAATACCCTTAAATGTCTTCCTATAGCCTTCCAACTAAATTCGTATTTGCTACGCTGATCGTACACGTATATATGGATTATCGTCCTTTGCACCATGCTTAATCCACTCTACCAGTTCCACTTTGCAATGTCGTACTTGCAAACATATATTCCACGCATCTATTCCCATGTCCTTTCAACTCGAAACAACTAACCAGGATGCCCACACACCTTAGAAACCGTGCATACTGGTGTAAGCGTCACATACGCTTCACACATAACACCCAATTATTTATTTCCCTTATGACATAACATTTTTTATACAACACTTGGGTACTCTCAAACCTCCTTATCATCATTCCACCATTTTATGGGGTGATAAAACAAAACTTTCAATGTTTCCTTACAACACAACTGGCTCCACTGGCCTTCAATCGTCATTTAACTCTAACTCATAGTCATAATTACCAGCCCTTATGACGACCAAGGTATTATACTCATGGACTAACGACCAAATATCTCTCTACTTCCAACCTTACGATAAGTTTCATGCGTGGGATGTCTCACAAAGAGAAATTCAAACTACAACCCCCCCCCCCCGATACATTACTACCTAGCATAGTCGGTTATCGAAATCCGTTGGGTCCTCCGTCCAGAACCTATGCTCTTCTATTCCGTCTCTTGACAAAAAACCTACATCTCCTACCGTAATTTGTACTGAAACAAAATAATTATTATGAAGTGCACAATTGCTTAGTATTGGTGGTAATCACATTCCATAAACCTCGTACGTATACAATCGGGACTGTCAAAATCCCATTCTCAAACAAATGAATAGAAGTCTTAACTTTCACATTCCTAAACACTACAAAAAAATTACTTTTTAAGACAGGACTTTTTGAGACGGCTAAAATTCTGGTCTCTAAAACTCACTTTTTGAGACGGGTAAAATTAACTGTCTTAAAAATAATAGTTTTTAAGATCGCTAATTTTACCAATCTCAAAAAGTATCCCTAATAAGACGGCATATTAGGAGCCATCTCAATAGAAATACCTTTTTAGATGGCTAAACCCAATTTGGTTTCTCCCTTTACCGATTTCTACTCCCGCTTCTTTGTATTAGCCTAGGAAAGCAGAAAAAAAAGGAAAAAAAAAAGGCAAATAAAAACCAGCCAAGCGTGGCAGGTCCCCATCTCTTATTTGGCTGTTATGCTCCCCCCTCGGGCTTCTCCTTCTCCTCCACGCAGCTTTCTCTCTTCGTTCAGCCTCCATGTTGATTCCCATCAATGTTCTACTTAGGTTAAGTAATTTAAGATCTATAAATGTATTTCTTTATTTTTGCATTTAAGCTTTGTAGTAGATGAATATGAGAATCGATTAACTTTTTGATTTAAAGTTTTGGTTTGCTTGAATCTGAAAAAGTGGTCAATGTACCTTTTCATTTCAAGATCTAATTACATTTATTTATCCATTTAAGCTTTATAGTAAATGAATATGAGAATCGACTAACTGTTTGATTTAAAGTTGTGGTTTGTTTGAATCTGACAAAGTGGTCAATGGACCCTTTCATTTCAAGATCTAATTACATATATTTAGTTTTAAATTTGTTTTGTGTCTTTAACGTTTAGATTTTTTGTTGATTTTTTTAAGGTATTAGGTGAACTGTTTATGTTGAATCTTAGTCTATTGTGTTTATTTTGAATCTTAGTTTATTGTATTTATTTTCAAACAAACAGTCACATTAAGTTTTGCAACAATTGTAAATTGTCCATTTTCTCTTATAGGCTGATTTTACATAATTGGGCATGTATCACCCATGATAATGGGTTGTTTATATTTTGTTTTTTAATTCACCTCCGTAGATGCTATTAATTGAATTTTTATTTTGTAATTGGAAAATAAAAAAATAATGAAATCATTGTAGTATTGGTGAATCATTTGTTAGACGACCATTTATCATATTCTTACTATGCAAATATTATATAAATAGAGAATTAAGATAAAGGTCATGTTCCTTCTTATATTTGGATTTTTGGGATAATTGTTTTAAGTTCATAAATTTAGTCATAACATTTATTTGTGTGGTCCCTTTAGAATTAGGAGTTCATTTTTTTGTTCCGCGCCAGCGGTACCACTTTTCATGTTGTTTTTAGTACAGGGACTAAATTTATAAAATTACGTGGAGTGTCCTATTTTTATACACTTTGAGTATTATGATGACCTATCCCCAAACCCCCTTATATAAAAGAAGGATAGTACACAAATTAGTATTTGAAATTTCAAATTGAATAATATATTTAGCTTTATTCCGTGAGTTATAGTGCGATAATCTAGATTATGGTAGTTTGTGCAAAAATCCATTTATTTTTCATTTTTGGCTCCATCCCTAATACACATGTTTTTCATTTATGGGTATTTGACAGGGAGTTACTGCTTGCGTGGCCGTTTACATTCATTTTGAAATAACCCAGACATTCAAGTTAAAACATTGAGTTGGTACAAATAAGATGTGATTCTAATTCTTAATTATTGATGTATATCATTAGTTTTTGTACATATGGTTTGTAGTGGTGATATGAAGTTGAGGGCGAGCCAATTGAAAACCTGAATTGACTTGTAGTGGTGATAGGAGGTTGAGGGTGATCCAATTGGAAACCCGGATTGCCAATTGGTTGTTGTGTATATTTTTAGATTAATATAAGATCATCTTTATTTACTAGTTTGTGCGAACTTTAGTTAGATTATTGATATGTTTTTTTGTGTTAATTAATTCATGTGCTTTGCAAGCAGTTCATGCAATTCAAGTTAGAATTATTGACTATCTATACTTTCTTGTGTGAGTTTACTATTAAAAAAGTTCGTTATTACGGTAGTTCATACAAAGGATTAGACTAATAATGTACACAATACTTGAATTATCGGTGTAGATGCTACATAGTTGCTACTCATCCTTCAAAGACTACGAGTATAATAACAGCATCCATCGACAAAAGGATCACCCTCGTTCCATGTTCGAAGTACCATTTGTACAAATAAGAATCACCTTTGTTACAAGATTTCTTTTTCATATAGATAGATATATGATCTATGGTGAAATTACATAGAAGTACATTTTGTGCTACCTAGGGCTATAGTCATAGTAATCCTCCCATTCAACTACTTCGACCATTTCTGAACACCTCATAGCATTTTCGGGGCGTCCACAGATTCGATCATTTCTGTAAGATTTGATTTCTTGCGCAATCCCCCTTCCAATGGGTTTCGAAGATAAAAATCATTTATTGACCCATAAACTGACCCACGTGATGAAAAAAAGTAAAAGGTCTCAAAAGAAAATGATCATATTTGACCTCTGTACATTGCTAACATCAGAAATGGAATAATCGAGAATCTCAGGAGCATTTCGCCTTATAGGGAAGAATCCGCGCGAGGGGTGGTGGATGAAGCGGAAGAGAGAATGTCGGCTTAAGTAACACAAACATTGGTGAGAATCCAATGCCCAAAAAATAATTTAAGGGAAGTGACTTGTCCAAATCAAACTTCTGAATTTGAAAATAATTAGTGTACTATCATTTTGGGCTTGAAACTGGGATTTAGTGGTGAAAACTCAAAATAGCAAACATGTGGCCCAAATAAAGGCACGTGCATCCACATAGGTAAAAAAATGAATTGTAGGAAGTATCAGTGTCCTCATCCAACTCCCGTTTTTTGAAATTAACTAGTAAGTTTTTGTTTTGGGGTTTAAACTGGACTTTTAGGGGTGAAAATTAAAAACAAGTACGAAGTAGCACGAATACAGATGCATATTCCCCAAAAGGTACTGAGATAACCTAATAGAAATCACTATGTCCTTGCCGAACTCAGGTTTCAATATTGATTAGTTTATGCTTGTTTTGGTGTTAAAAATATGATATAAGTGGACAAAGCTAAAAATAGCAACCATGCTTTTTGGAGAGTCTCAAAATCCCCAAGAGATTCAAACGTAACTTGTAGGAAATATCTATGTCCTCATCGGACTCCCGATTGTTCGAAATTGACTAGTAGACATTTGTTTTAGGATTAAAAATGGAACTTAGGTGGAGAAAACTTAAAACAAAAATTGTGTGGACCGGATAGAGGTACATACATCCCAAGAGTTACAAAGTAACTTGTAGGAAGTGGAAAGTCTCATCAGACTCCTAGTTTTTGAAATTAACTCATGTGATGAAACTACTGTCCACACTCCTGAGCATATATTAAGTGTGAACTTCTTGCCTTGTTTTACTATAAATATATCCAATAATATACTTTTTACACATTGAAGAGCTGGAGAATCTAGCTAGGCTTCCTCACTACTGTCCAAACAGTTCAAGTATGCACTAGTTTGGGTTAATAATGCAGGCAATTCACATCACTATAAATAAGATTCCCGCACCAATATTAACTGAGGTTGATTGAATTATTCAAATGGAATCTACTGATATTGAAGTTTAACTCCCTCCCTTATTTTCCTTGGACAAAAATGAAGCGAGTTTCAGAGGAGGGGACACCGATAGTTACATCCCATTGTTACGATGCTGATGATTATTGTCGGGTATAGAAATGGATAAATTATGTAGAAACTTTGTAATGATTTTATGATACATAACCTGACTTAATTTTAAAACAGTTTGATATATATATATGTGTGTGTGTGTGTGTGTGTGTGTGTGTGTGTGTGTGTGTGTGTGTGTGTGTGTGTGTGTGTGTGTGCGTGTGTTTTATCAATTGTGTGCTCTATGATAGCAATAGAAGGTTTTTTATCAATTTGAGAGAGTTTTTTATTCTTCTACATGTGACTGTATTACTAACCCCTCTTGCATTCCAAACGATTAGATTAATCATCTAACTATTGGGAATTAGATTTTAAGGGAACTTTGTTACTTGATCTTGTGAGTCTTCTAAATGAGGATCATTTTACACTATCTTTGGAACAATTGCCATACTTCTTTCTTCTTCTAGTTTACCACATCAATAGCAGGATGAAATTTTTCGCAGCATTTTCTTTTGCCTCTTTGTACTTTTTCATTTTATTCCCAATCTCCTGAGAAAATGAGGTTAACTCTGCAATCGAAGAAACTTCAATTCTCCCTACCTTTTCACTTTCTGAGTGATATGGTTTCTCTTGGTCTTCATGCTTCTAAAAATCTGGAATATCTGATTTACTGGGGGAATGACTTGTGATTAACAGTCATGTCTTCTTCACAATAATTTTCACTTCAGTTTCTAATGATGGGCATGTGTTATACTATTCTTGGCTTGATTTCTTGGACTAACAACTTGATTAATTTGGTTCTCTTGCCTCTGTACATATTCACCATCATCCAAATCTTCCACATCTTTAAGGCTTTCTTGATTATCTTGAATGGTTACAAAATTCTTGTGTTGAAAAGTTGGCTTGGCAATGAAACATAATAACACATGTGTGTGAAGATGCTACTCTAATATATGTATGAGTATCTCACATAAGACATTTATTCTTGAGGAAATTTAAGTAATGACTTTTGTCCTATACATAATGGTTTTATTTTTGTGACAATTTCCCTTTTTTTAAATGAAATTGAAGTCCTAGGGTTTATTAGTCATCATATTTGCAAATGTTTTGCGCGTATAATTGAAAAAATGCTCACATGTAAGAATGCTAGAAGTTTTAAGTTATTTCTTTAATTCAATCATTGTTCATGGTACTATGGACAACATTAGAGTTATTCGAATGTCATTTGCAAGGTTTTAACTTTATATCTCACACACAAATTTTGGAACCAAGCTTCAGAAATTCACGGGATATTAAATTTTTACATACACAAACCAAAACTAAAATGTGTACAAGAAATCTGAATTCAAAGATTTATTAGTCTAATCATATTCAGGACTCTAAAATATCCAAGAAATTAAAGATCTGATATAAATAATGCATATATGCAACTGAAGACATGAATAAAGAAAATAAATAGCAAAGCAATAAGAAAAGAATACTCACAAGTGTAAAAACTGAATAATCATGGGCAGATAAGTGAGAAGCATGGTGTGAAAAAAGGGGAAGCTAATGGGGATCTGAGAGAGGCAGCGCTATTACCGAGTCTAATCATTTTTTCTTTTGTTGTGTATGTGATCGGTTTTGCTTGATTAATTTCTCTTATGGGAACAATTCACTGGAGCTAATTTGATATAAATAATGGGATTATTCTTATAAGTTTGAATTCACTTGTAAATTACTAGAAGATACATGTTCCGAGTTTAAGATGTATTGTCATTTCCATATATGCTTTTATTTATATCAATTAAGGCAACATACGTTAATGAAAGATTTATGGAGAATAAATGAATTTAGCCATTACTTAATAAGAATTTGTTTTGTGTTTTATGTGCTCTTATTTTGGATATTTCCTCACTAGCACCCCCTCCCCCCCCTCCCCCCCAAAAAAAAAAAAAATCTTCTGTAGTGGCGATTTTATGATTACGCTTTAAGTAAATTTTATGTTGAATTTCAAATAGCATTTTGTTGCTAGACAAACGAAAGATATATTTTCACTTCTATGGTTGCATCTCTTGTTGACTTTTCCATTAATATTAAAGGGTTTAGTTTCAATAAATGTTATTTTCCATACTTAGGTCATTTGGATTGTGTGTAAACTAAATTATATTTTAGTTGCGTAGGAACATAATGAAAGAAAGTGCACTGTATTCTATTGTATAAGAAACAGGAGAATAATACAAATAAAATGTGAGGTTTGTTTTGTTGGGATAGGTGATGGGTTTTAGGCAATTCAATTCGCATGGGAGGAAGGGGTATCATCATTGGTGTATTTAGTTTAGTAATTTGGTAACGATTTTTTTGGGTGTATTTGTTTTGCTGGGCCTGGTGGTACTCTAGGAGGTAGAGGTTTGGATCATTTTCATTTTATATAAATTCATCCAACGAACACTATCAAATCCATGATTTACGTATTCTGGATTCTTTATTTTTATCATTCATCCACTCTCATTAAAAGATATTTTTTTTCCTATTATGTGACTTTCGTATTACAATAGAATGTAAATGGACTAATAAATACAAAGTCAGTAATTACTGTGATTGTTATGGTCAATGTTTTAAGACCACATCCAGTTTATGATCCTTCATCCACTCACATATTGTGTGATTATTGTGGAGACTGGCTCAAGATATAAATGTGACATTATCAATTTTTAGAATTAATGTCCTGCACTGATAGTTTTTCCATTTTTCAATACAAGGTTGTGATCTGAATGTGGTTTTAAGTGTTTTATTTGTTGGTGTATTTGAGGTTGAGGGGGAATATATTGGTAATATTGGTATATTCCAAACCAGCTGCTATAACTCTCTATAATTTTCTATTATCTGATTTTAATCTCAGTTTTCTGTAATTCAAAACCAGATGCTATACATCTATAATTTACCAGTTGGCATAATTATGTTCGTTAGCTGAATGTTAGTTTACATAACTGATATTTTGGGGAGTCTGTGACATTACTAAAGTTATTGTGGTGGTTGTTTCTGATGAATGACAATGTTGATTACTGTTGAAATGGTAAAGGTTATGTGGGTGGCCTGTGAATGGGTAACAATGTTCTATTTTGGTTTGAGTTCATCAGCAATCTCCTCGTAAGAGCCTCTAGCAAAGATAGGGAACTTTGAACACAGTAATTCGCCATGTTGGATCCAAATGAAAGTAAATGAATATCTGGTCATGCAGCCACTTAGTTTGCTATCCTCGAGTGTATGTCCATACCAAAGAAAGTGAGAAGCTTGAAAGTTTAAAAAACTAAAATGTGATAAAAACAACTGTTTTGTGCATTTCCCACATTTCAATGAAGAGCTTCTTTTTCTTTGTCTTTGTTTTTCTCTGTGTCCTTCCATCATGATTTACCAGACACAACCCCCTTACAACTACACTCATGAAAGGGTAAGCAAGATGATATACATTCACAATCACACCCGCCAACTACCCCAACCCTGCTCGTTACCATCGTTGTTGAACGCAGAATCAGACCCGATATCAAAACTAATGCTTTTTGTTTCTACCATTCCATCCAATGATTGGCCACTTACTTTTGAAATTTTTTTAAATCATCTAGTGACGACAACCACATGTGGATTAATACGCAAGAATGCAAGAACTCATGGAGATAACCACCTATGGATTAATTTTGGAATCACGGGTCGGCCTTTTGGCCAAAATTGATTCGCATAGAAACCAAAATAAGAGTGTGAAATGGTAGTAAACTGAGATGGTACATCATCATTGCCATTTGCTGGCTTACTAAAGAGGGTGAGTCATGCCTACAACTAGATTTTTCATTTGTGTTTGTCCTCTTGTCCCTGCTAGTACTAAAGTCCATTTTTATTTAAAAAAAACAGTTTACTTTCTCACTCAAATCCCCTTTTTCACTCGAATCCCCTATTTCACATATAAGGCAACTCACAACCGACAATGGTGATATGTATCTTGTATCAAAACCCTGTTTATTGTGAATCATCAATCATATCGCGATTCATATCGTATGATACGGCACAAAAAAGAAATAAAATTATAAAAATTAAATAAAAATATAGAGAACACTTTACAATCAATTATATAATATAATATGATTCAAACTTCTAATTTCAATGCAAGTCATATCGAAAAGAGAATCCACAAGCCATATTTAGATATAATAAGTAACTATTAAGGTATCATCATGGTGTTACTTTCAATTATGATCATACCTTAATAGTATCCAAAAAATAATAATCAAAATAAAAAATATATCCAATAAAGTAATCATCTTCATCACTACTCTATTTATCCAATGCAAGTGCATATTCAAGATTATTATCCGTGTTCAGATATGGAGCACAATGAATCCATAGAAGGCTTCCAAGTGGGCATCTTTGTAGTTTATAAAGTGAACCCGAATGAGGCAGAAAGGTCTCTATTAATTACACTCGTGTACATTTTGAGAATAACAATCTATATATAATTAGACATAATCCTTACTGAGGCTATTATAAGCTTTCAAAAATTTTAATGCCCCCCAAAATAAAAACCCTACGCGTCTTGAAAGTGAAAAGATGTCAATAGTGAAACTTGTCTATAATATGGAAATTGTGTCACCTTGAGATTGAAAAAGGTGTTAATCAACAAACACAATAGGAACTTACACCACAGATATGTTAGGACTATGACCGATTGAGATGACCACCCGCGCCAACGGATTACATACACAAAATTTATATTATAAAAAATCAACACACTTAAAAATAGTATAATGATGATTTATAAATTTTTTGGGGATAAATTAAAAGGCAAGAGGTCTAAAAAAATTTAAATTCCCATGCTTTCAAGCAGTACAGTAAACTCCATAAAATAGAGACTAGGTAATGACTTATCTTTATTTAATTTTTATATATGTATGTGATGAATTGTTAGGTATAATATATATTGTGGCTATTTTGCACTTTGTTGTTTACAATGTTATGACTATTTCTATTGTTGTTTTTGAGCTAATTTTTATGTTTAAATAGGATGTTTTTCATGAATAAACAAATGAGACTTTACCAATTTTTTTTAATAATATGAAGTGTTTAAAAGTAAATTAAATGAAGAGATACATTTTTTATAACGTTTTTAAAGATTGTCATGAATAGGAACTACTAAAAAAAAGATTACTTTGTTTATGGTTACTGACACAGGATAAAGTTTATTGTAGGTCGAAATATTTTGTGCACAAGGCAAGATACATTTTGATGGAGATCGTTTGCTTCAAGATTGTGAGTATTTATTCTAATGGGAAAAGTTAAATTTTGTAGAGATATTTAGTTTGGTTGACTATTAGGTAGGATATATGTTGTGGCTATTTCGCTCTTAGTTGTTTACAATGTTGTGGCTGTTTCTATAGTTGTTTTTGAGTTAATTTTTATGTTTAAACAAGTTAGTTTTCATGAGTAAATAAAGGAGACTCTGTCGAATTTTTTTAAAATATTAAGTGTTTAAATGTAAATAAAATGAAGATATACAAATTTGATAAGGTTTTTAAATATTGTCATCAATAGGAACTATTAAAAAAGATTACTTCTTTGCTTATGGTAACTGACACTGAATTAATTTTATTGCAGGTCGAAATCTTTTGGGGACAAGGCAAGACACGTTTTGATGGAGATCGTTTGCTTCAAGATTGTGAGTATGTATTCTAATGAGACAAGTTAAATTTTATAGAGATATTTAGTTTGGTGGAGTATTAGGTAGGATATATGTTGTGGCTATTTCGCTCTTAGTTGTTTACAATGTTGTGGTTGTTTCTATAGTTATTTTTGAGTTAATTCTGATGTTTAAACAGGTTGATTTTCATGAATAAACAAAGGAGACTCTGTCGAATTTTTAAAAAAATATGAAGTGTTTAAAAGTAAATAAAACGAAGGTATAGAAATTTGATAAGGTTTTTAAAGATTGTCATTAATAGCAATTATTAAAAAAGATTACTTCTTTGTTTACAGTAACTGACACTGAATAAATTTTATTGCAGACCAAAATTTTTTGTGAACAAGGCAAGACACGTTTTGATGGACATCATTTTCTTGAAGATTGAGAATACTTATTCTAATCAGACAAGTTAAATTTTGTAGAGATATTTAGTTTGGTGGGAACAATGTTGAAATTGTTTATTTTATCTTTGTATGGATTTAATTTTAATTGAATGGAAAATTGTGTTATATTTGCTGAAATGGGATGCCAAAGTGTCATTTATTATTTTTAAGAGTTTTTGTTTAAAAGTATATTAAGCATATTATGGAATGAATGAAATTTTAATTTTGGTGCAAAATTATTAAAGACGGATTTTTTACCGTCTCAAAAGGATTGCATAAATGAGGTCCTTTTGAGACGGTTAAGTTACTGTTTAAAAAAACTCTTTTGAGACGGCATATACCGTCTCTAAAAAAAACTTTAAAAGACGGCTTTGTCGTCTTCTTAAAAGGATCATGTAAATAATATCTTTTGAGACGGCGTATTTCCCGTCTTAAAAGAGCTTTTTGAGATGGTTGCTGTTGTCTCAAAAACCTTTTAAAATGGGGTTCTAATACTACGCTCCTTTGCCATCTCAAATGGCATCACAAAAGGCTTTTGAGACGGTCAGAGGACTTTTTGAGACAGTTGGAGCACCGTAGTAAAAAGAAGTTTTTTTGTAGTGAAAGGATAAATATAACAATGCGCTCCTCCTACCATTGCGTCCTCAGCACTACTCATAATAATGAATGAAATCTTTCTGCCCAACGGTAAACCCAGTATACACTGAATCATAAGAACAAAGTCCCTAAACACCCTGGGATTAAAAAAATTCGTACCACTATACCCTTCAAAGTCGCTATAATATATATAAAATGAGTGCGAGCCCGACCCTCTCGCAGGTGAGGTATTGTCAGAACAAAACATGCTGCACTAGGGCAGCAACCCTGATAGCCTTGCAATCACTGCTTACTAATGTTTTAACCATTTTTATAAAACCATAATCAGTACAATAATATACTTTCATATCACGTCAGTAAAACGAGAAATCTCAGTAAAGTATATAAACCACTGACAGTGCACCCATTCGTCCTCCGCTGAGAACACTAAATACAATCCCACTATACCAGGGAAAACATACACATAATGATAATACTATAGATACACACACTAAATTCTACTCACATTCGAATCTAGCAATAAACAAACATGTAATGACTCGCTCGTGTCACATAAAACATGATTCATCCACCGAGGACAAAACTCGTACTTCTACTTTGCCAATCGCCTTGGCTACTTAATGGTCTTTTGAACATAACGGGCCGGTCTGAACCAAATCGAAAATTACATTAACCATTCCCCTTGCAACACCATACCCTTGATCTTTTTCTTGCTTCGAATTTTTTTTAACTCGTGTAGTTGTACTCTCCACAAAATAAGCCAAATCATAACTGTCGTGCCCCGATTTAATTAACTTAAAATCAACCTTTTATTTATAGATAAATCCCCATTAGATAATATGGTACTTGAAATATTTAGAAAAATAGCACAAGATTTTTTTTTTCAAAGGCATGTTTGGATGAAAACATATCTACCTTTATGCACGACTTAAAAGTAGCAAACAAATTCACTTACGTATGTTCCTTCGTTTAATATTTACCCAAAAAGCTTTTTGATATTCAACCCACGTTATTTATCCTCCACTCTCCCATTTAACGCCCTAACTGGGCAGTGAACTCCAAATGATAGGCATACCTGAAACATAACATTATAGGAGTGTAAGTAACACAAGCTTAGTGAATGACCATATTCCACACATACATCACATATATATAACCAATTTAAATAACAATTTTTATTTTCTAATGTCATAACCTAACAGGAATTGTGTAACTATCACAAGCCTGGACCCGCCAGTCCAATTAACTCCCTGTTAATGGGGATACCACATCCCATAATTAGGCCCGAGTATAACAAACATTTAAGTTATATTAACGGGACCACCACATCCCGTAGGACCCACCACAGTCCTTAACATTAGATAAGGGACCCTCCACAATCCATAATATCATATAACATCACACAGCATTCTTAATCAGAGGCATATGTTTCATAAATACAACATCACTCCCATAAGCATCTCAACACATGAGTTTAATTACACATTTCCATATGAACATATAAGCATCTATATTTCATACTACAGGTCACTCACCTTTAATTTGGTACTAAGATTATTACCAAAACTATTTCCTTGGTATGGTAGTGTTAGTCGCTTCTCCGCCTAACAATTCAACATCATTAGTATATGAATACACCAAATCACATTAAACTTAGTAACATGTCACATCAAATGGTCAATCTAACATAAATGAAAGTTAATTGAATACGATACTTCACATTTCTATAGAACCTTATTCATGAGGGTTCTAACACAATTTACAGAATTAAAATTACGAATTCTCTAGACAAAGTTATGCTTGTTTTATTACAACCTTTTCCAAATGATTTCTGGAGAAAAACAACAGCAAAAATTCAACTTAAGCACAACCCCCTAGCCAAAACAGAAGGTATTTTATTCTCCCCATCAAGTATATCATACTCATATATGTTCTCTAATATTTTCAATTAGAATTTCTTGATTTCAACTAGTATTCAATGATTTATGACACTTTTAACACAACTAGGTCGGAAGAGAACATTAAAGCATAACTTAACCTTTTTAAGCATATATCACATGTACCTAAGGTATCAATCATGGAAACATATATTAAACATGTCTTTATTATATATACACATCATATATATGAATTTACTACATCAAAAATCTTCGCGAGAAGGAAAGTAAAAAAATGGGAATTTGAAGTTAGTATTTACGATCCTAGCAAAAGTCCTCACGTATGATCTTAAGTCATCCTTAGTTTAAATCAATTTGGCAAAATGGATATCATTTAAATATTAATCCAAAACATAAACAAAAATATATCAAGGATAGAACTCATCCATGTGACCAACTTTAATACAGAGATAATTACCATAAGAGGATTCCTCGATTTATGGTAATTTTCCAAAGGATTTCTTCCTTAACTTCCTCATTTTCTCTCTCCTTAGGCAAAATATTATTCATATCTGAATAAGATGAATAAGGATGTCCTTTTAAGGGGTTTAAGTCGGCCTAAAAAGCCTACCATTCCAACCAATCACAATATAACACGTGGCACCATATGAGACAAAATATCATTTCAAGCTAAATGACCACTTTACCCTAAGTTCATAAAAAGACAATATCTTCTCACTCGAATGTCCATTTCATGCACCATTTGTTATGTTATAAACTTAACTCATACATCTACAACTTTGATATTGTGTGTTTTCCCCAAATCATAAAACTAGTACGCCTAATTTGGGCCCGAACAGAAGTGTAGAAATTTACCGAAATTCTCAAAACTTTCACATTTGGCGACCTAACATCGCCGATTTCGGGCCAACACCTTGATTTAATTTTATAATGATCATGATGTATGAAAAACATATTTTCATGATGTATTTAATCACATAACTAATTATATGATCTAAACAAGTTATCCCCGATCAAAAGCTCGATTAACATCCAATGCAACCAACGCATATATCACATGACTATGCATCCCCAAAAATGTGATAATTAACATGTTTAACACCCCTCACCAACTTATAACTTATAACTTATTCTTAATCATATAATTAACATTCATAATCACGTTTTAGGGCCTTACAATTCTACCCCGCATATAAATATTTCGTCCTCGAAATTTAACGCATAAGAACTTACCAAGAAGATGAGGATATTACACCTTCATGTTATTCTCTCTTTCCCAGGTGGCATACTCCACATTTTGACTTTTACACATTACCTTAACTAACGGAATAGTTTTTTATTACATAACACCTACCTTTTCAATTGACATTTAGCGATTGGTTCCTCCACATAGGTCAAGTCATCGTTAAGCTCGATCGGTTGTGAAATAAACACATGTGAAGGATCCTTTATATACTTTCGTAACATGGATATATAAAAAACATCGTGTATCCGAGACAATTCTGGTGGTAATGCCAACTTATAAGCTACCGCTCCAACCCGTATCACTATCTCGTAAGGGCCAATATGCCTGGGACTTAACTTCCCCTTCTTTCCAAATCTCATAACCCCTTTCTAAATAGAAACACATAGGAATACTCGATCACATTCCGCAAATTTTAATTATTTCCATCGGTTATCAACATAACTTTTCTGTCTACTTTGTGCCACTTTCAAGTGATTATGAATAAGACTTATCTTTTCAGTAGTCTGTTGTATAATTTCTGGCCCACGTAGTTTTCGTTCTCCCACTTCATTCCAACACACTGGAGTTCTGAAGTTTCTCCCATACAAAGCTTCATAAGGAGCCATCTCAATACTCGAATGATAGCTACTATTATAAGCAAACTCTATTAGTGGCAAGTGTTCATCCCAACTGCCCTTGAACTCTAATACACAAATTCGTAACCTGCTTCAAGTGTTTGAATCGTTCTTTCTGACTGCCTATCAGTCTGAGGATGAAAAGTTGTACTAAATTTCAATTTAGTCCCCGAAGCTTGTTGTAAACTGGGCCAAAAGTGAGAATTAAACTTAGGATCTTGATAAAAAGTAATAGAAACAGGTGCACTATGCAATCTGATAATCTCATCCACATATATTTTTGCATATCTATCCATGGAGTAAGTAGCTTTAACAGGAAGAAAATGTGCATACTTAGTCAACCTATCAACGACAACCCAAATAGAATCAAACCCTGGTGATGATTTTAGTAAACCTATAAAAAAATCTATAATAACATGCTCCCATTTCCACTCAGGGATAGGTAAGGGCTGTAGTAAACCACTTGGCTTCTGATGCTCCACCTTCACCTGTTGCCAAACTAGACATCTGGGAAAAAAATCTGCAATGTCGTGTTTCATTCCCGACCACCAATAACATTGTTTCAAATCTCTATACAGTTTCGTGCTCCCTGGATGCGTAGCATATAAATAACAGTGGGCCTCCTTTAAAAATTTTTTCCTTTAATTATGCACATTAGGTACCCACAACGTTTATCATACATAACAATGTCATCATTACGAATAGAAAATTCATTTGCTTTACCCTTTTTCATATTGTCTTTAATTTTCTCCCATTTCTATATGTTCTTCTTGTGAGGTTCATATCCAGTCTATTAGCATAGGTTTAACATTTAAATGCACTAGTATTCCACAAGACTCATTTAACTTTAACTTCTTCTGCTTAGAGATTTTCTACTCAGAGCATCATCAACAACATTAGACTTACCCGAATGGTGATGTATTGTGTAGTCATAATCCTTTATAAATTCCATCCATCTTCTTTTCAAGCAACATAATTACCATCAACAGAAATAACATGCACCAAAATACTACTTTGATCTAGCCAAAATTCACATTTAGAAAATTTAGCATATAACTGCTTCTCTCGCAAGGTTTGTAAAATAATACGCAAGTGACATACCCATCCCCAATAAATTTAATTCCAGGTTCACCCGATAATTGAAACACTACCTCCCTTCTAAAGAAATCTAAACATACATGATATGAGGACAATCCATACCCAATATCACATCATAGTCATGTATACTGAAAGGTAGTCAGTCAACCAATAACTCCTTTTCACTTATTCGCACCATACATTCCCTATGCACCCTATCAATAAAAACCAATCCTCCCCATTAGAATAATAATAGCTAAACCAGAATCTAATGATGATAGTTGTTTATTAAGATGCAATAGATAAAGAAAGACACAAAGAATGTGTACAACCAAGATCTATCAACACACAAGTGTCTTTATCATTCATACGTAAGGATAATCGTCTAGTGATTTCTTACCAATGAAAGTCAATTCCCAACTCAAATATTATGTCATACCTTTATATACGTATGTCAAAAATTCACACATAATAGATTATTGGTTGTATCGTCTTATATTAACAATTAGTGAACATTCTTAATAAACCAAACATCATTCTTTATGTTTCTCACTTCATTCCCATAGTCCATTCGTATCATCATTTAACATTTCAAATAATAAATATTCTAATACAAGACTAACTTCTTTTAGTTCATCCCTCCAACTCCCATTCAATACTTCAATTGATAAACATCATATTACAATACTAACTTATTATATGAGATCTTCTCCTCTTCCACTCAATACCAAATTCATATGTTCGACTTGGACTACTATCCGTATCATCTTTGAAGTTTTAGAGTATGTTAAATATCATTCTTACGCTCCTTAATCTAAACATAGCTAAACTAATTTCCATATATCGGTAATGAACAATCATTCAACAAATGTTTACTTTAGACCAGTATTCCATATTCACGTTCATGTATTTTGTACAGTCATGCACTATGAAGCCAAAATAACTTCTCATTATATTCTTTTTTTTTTCAGTATTGTTTGATTGTTCTTTAACTAAACATAAAATAACCTTAACAAGTCATTTATCTAACACAATAACTTGGCAATCATTATCTTACCCCGGTCCTTATTAATATGATAGTCTTACACAACATAATTAACACACTCATTTTACCCGTCTGATAATATGGATGTTAGACATAAAATCACCACTTGAAACTTTAACCATACTTACCAAACCCATAATACTTATCTAACTATTATATGTTGTATCTATTTCAATTAACCGGCACAATTACCTTAATGTACTACATTATGGTATCTCACATAGCACATTCTCCTTACACATACTTCTTAGTGACTCCATGTAATGTTAATCATATTAATTATATTGCGTACTCTTAGTGGTAACACATACGCACAATGACAAATACAACTCAATATTAATCCAACCTAATTGTAATTATTTAAACCTGACTAACATCTTTCCCATACTCATCCACAACACATATTCTTAAAAGGACTCCTCAATATTTTTAAACTTCCAACTCTTTAACACCTTATCTCAAATTTACTATTCATATAATCTTTTCAACACATCACAAGAGTAATATACACTACATGTACTCATATTATTAAAGACAGACATCTCAACTCTCATTACTCTTTTATTCTACTTGTCATAATTCACTATGAACCCATATTCTGATCATTTGTGATATATCGACTAATTATTGAATTTCATACATTCTCTCATGTTAAATATAAACATACTACTACTAACCTTCTCATTCAACCTTTACTATGTGAATCTTCATTTTTTTCACACTCCAACAATTTAAGTCTCATCATAATCATGTAACCATAATTCTTTTCACTTCCCATCCTTTAATGGAATATGTGTTCTCGTAAACCACTCTCATATACTGATGAGGAGTGCACCCATTCATAATGATATACATAACATGACTTAAATCCACATATACCAACATAGGAATAGATCACCTCCAATACTTCATATTTTTGTATACCACATTGTGTCTTTAAAAGTTTTTCCTTTAATCACACATTTGTTCATACAACATATAAAACAATGTAATGCTTCATATTAAAATTCATGTAGTCGCTGTCATCCTCGAATAAACCTTAACATCTTATTTCCTTTCCTGCGAGATCCTTGCATTTCATATCAACAATATATGTGTGTTACTCACAAATGTTAGTCGACAAAGCCAATTTAAAACTTAATAACAAAGACTTCGTGTCCACGCCTCAGGAATCCAACATATTTAAATTTATCCCTTGAAACTGAATACTTATGACTCAAAATAGTTTCTACATCCACTGCCAATCTAGACCCTCACACCCTATCCAGAACCTAATAACCATGCACTGATACCAAATTGTCTCTCCCCGACTTAATTAACTTAAAATCAACCTTTTATTTAGAGATAAATCCCCATTAGACAATATGGTACTTGAAATCTTTTGGAAAATATCACAAGATTTTTTTTTCTTTTTCAAAGGCATGTTTGGATGAAAACATATCTACCTTTATGAAAGACTTAAGAGTAGCAAACAAATTTACTTACATAAGTTCCTTCATTTAATATTTACCCAAAAAGCTTTTTGATATTCAACCCATGTTATTTATCCTCCACTCTCCCATTTAACGTCCTAACTTAGCAGTGAACTCCAAACAATAGGCATACTTGAAACGTAACATTATAGGAGTGTAAGAAACACAAGCTTAGTGAATGACCATATTCCACACATACATCACGTATATGTAACCAATTTGAATAACAATTTTTATTTTCTAATGTCATAACCCAACAGGAATTTTGTAAGTCTCGCAAGCCTGGACCCGCAAGTCCAATTAACTCCCGGTTAATGGGGATACCACATCCCATAATTAGGACCGAGTACAACAAACCTTTAAGTTGGATTAACGGGACCGCCATATCCCGTAGGACCTACCACAGTCCTTAACATTAGATAATGGACCCTCCAAAATCCATAACATCACATAACATTCTTAATCATATGCATATGTTTCATAAATACAACATCACTCCCATAAGCATCTTAACACATGAATTTAACTACACATTTCCATATGAACATATAAGCATCTATATTTCATAGGACAGGTCACTTACCTTGAATTTGGTACTAAGATTAATACCAAAACTATTTCCTTGGTATGGTAGTGTTAGTCGCTTACCCAGCTAATAATTCTACATCAGTAGTGTAGAGGGGGCTTGAAGGTAATCTTGAGATTAGGGACAAATCCCCAATTAGCAACAGTGTTTGAGATTAAGCAACCGAGGCAGCTCAAGCGTGGCAACTCAGCGCGGCAGCTTGGTGCGGCAGCTCATATTTTAGCTTGTTGTATTAGTCATATTGTATTTTCATTATTGATGACTGTAATATTTAACGGTTGTAATGACGTAACGATAATAACAAAAGAGTTTGTATGAGGTCAAACGGTACTTGCGAGAGACCAGGCTTGGCAGGGCCTGGGAGAGCTTTCATGCTCTATCGAATGAAATCACCGTGGGAACTTTAGAGGGACCTGGTTTGGAGGACTGATAAGTAAGGCACCGTTGGGGCTTGCCCTGACCATCATAGATACACTTGGTAAAATGCCGAAGAACCCTGACCGTGGAACCTCAAGCGGATCAGCTTGGAGTCCCATTGGGCGTTGAGTTATGAACCAAATAACCCTTCTACTTAGTGTCACATCTACCGGAAGTGATGTTACTGGCCAGCCAAAACAATGTCAGGCATACACTTGAGTAAACCACCGTGGTATTTGGGGCTGTCAGGCAGTTGGTGAGCCACCTCTGCGACAACAGCGCCCTAACACACAGTGGTTAGACAAAAGGCATGTCTTGGCATTTAATGATTATTACGTGGAGGCAACTAGTACACCAGGCATTTAATGCTGTGACATAAAGTATGAGGGATGTATTTTATAGTTTTAATGACTGAGTTGCCTCGGGGGTGGTGTGGGGGGGCTATTTAAGGACCCCAACCACCTTTGAGGAAAAGAGATCTTTTTTTGAGAACCCTGGAGTTATTACTAGAGATACACATCAGAAAGAGAGATTTATTGCAAACCAGAGGGTTTATTCCCTCACCATTGTCATTTATTGTAAAGCTTTTAATACTTGACAGAGATTCCTGAGGGTATATGGTGTGTTTTTACCTGCCTACCAAGGTGTATCTAGGGTGCTTACTTCTCTCTCCCTCTAGCTAAGTTACTCCTAGGGTTCATTACTATTTACTGAGTCATACACGAGGGTTTTATGAGTTTAAGCCGAGTTTATCCTCATTGGGTCTGTGTTCGTGTGTCCTATCATTAATCAAAAGCTTTGGTCAGGATTAACTTATCTTTACCATACTCAAATAGGGGTTACGCCTCCATCTTATCCAAAGTACCCTCTTACATTTGGCGACTCCGCTGGGGAGGAATTATCTTAGCCAGGGAGTATGGCGCAAGATAATGCTACTCGAAGACTCAACTTTGATGATATCCAGCGTAATGAAGAACAGGCCGCGAGGGATAAGGAGGCCCTAAGGGATGGGGCTCCTCGAATAGAGGTACCGCCAGTTCCGACGATGTCGGACGTTCCTGGGGTGGCACAACCTGCCATGAGCACGGGTTTGGGACCCGCCCAGATGGTGCTCCTCATGACCAAATTTTATGAGTTTTTGCAAACCCCAGTAGCTTCAACTATGCTGGGAGGATTGGAGGCTAATGCTTTCGTAACACTAGGGGTAGCTCCAACGGCCCCACCAGGTATAGGTATTGCAGGAGCGCTCCCGGCAAGCGTACCCCATGTTGCGAGCTCAACAGTGGGAACCTTAGGAGCCTCAACGGTACCACCGATGATGTTCCTTTCAGTTTCAATGGGCACTCATCCCATGGCCCCGTTGCTGGTGGCCCCTGCGGCCTCGCCTATGGAAGAAATGAGAAAAGAGATGCAGAAGGAGATGTTGAAGTTCATGCGGGCTTCCTCGCAATCAGCCGGCGAGGTGGCTTCAATTTATGATGAATTTCGAACACCCTACCCTCAAGCGTACAATAATGAGCCTTACCCAAAGAACTATGTTCCCCCTATCTTCGAAAAATATACAGGGAAAGGTGGGAACCCGAAGGAGCACATTAAGCGGTTTGTTGAACACTTGGGAGCACATTGTAATGATAAGAATCTTAGATTGAGGGAATTTTCCAAATCCCTAACCGAGAAGGCATACACCTGGTACTCTCACTTAGCTCCCAACAGCATTTTTACGTGGGAGGAGATGCACGTATTGTTTGTCCAAAAGTTCTTTTTGGCAGAAGACGAGTTCACCTTGACCCAACTGGGAAGGGAGAAGCAAAGACAAGGGGAAGAAGTGGTGGCCTATGTTCGAAGGTTCGGGGAAAGGTCCCTCGATGTGAGGGAGGAGGCCAAAGAGTCCAAGTTATTACAAATATACACTGAGGGACTGCTTCTTGAATACATCTGCCATCTCATCAACGAGACGCGCGAGGGGACTTTTACGGCATTCTTGAAAGCCGCAAGGAACATCTCTTTGGTGGTACGACCCAATTCGGGGGTAGTGCCCATGGTATTCAGGCAACCAATACAACCTGCGGGGGGAGGTCTCAGCCCCCGCGGGTAGGGTACGCCGAAGGAGAAGATAGGAGCAAGACGCCGAGGAGGGACAGCAAGAGAAAATTTGGGAAAGATAGAGAAGACACTCCATCGTTGGCCTGCACGATAGAAGAGGCTGTGAGTTTTTATAATGCGATGGTCCAAGGGCGAACGGTTTATGAACCAAAAGGCATCCCGATGGAAGAACCTGATGCTGCAATGAAGGCGGATCCTAAGTACTGCTAGGTTCATCGAAATATCCAGCATCCAACAGAAAGTTGCTTCACGCTGCGAAGAATCATCGACAAGTACATGAAGGTGGGGACATTGCAAATCCCCCCATTGAATTTTAACAACAACCCACTTCCGGTACACGGGGCCAATTTGGTGATGGCCTATGATGAGGAGGCAGAAAGAGGAGGAGGGTTGACGATGAAGTAGAAGGAGCTCGAAGATGCTCTGGAACATTGTACCACGGGAATGGCTAATGTAGTTTTAGCCTATGATGAAGCAAACGTTAGGGACGTGGAAGACGTGTGTAGCGTTGAAGATGAGGAAACAGACCCAGTCATAGAATGTAGTGCAGTTTTAAAATCCCCAAAATTCACTTGGTTCTTCGATCAAGTGGGGATCCCGAAGGAGAGAAGGACGGAGATAACTCACGCGATTTTGGACATTGCAAAAAGGAACGCAGTCCCCTCGTTAAGGTGAAGGGGACCCATGGATAGGCTGGTGAAGAAATTTCTGTCAGAAGTAAGCTTCAGCGATGCGAATAGAGCTGTGAGGTTCCCCCATAACAGGCCTCTATATGTAACCGCTAGCATCAACGGAGTTAGATTTGCAAGGACCCTTATGGATGGGGGTGCTTCCATAAATATTATGCCAATCAACTCCTTCCACGCGGTTGGTATTCAAAAAGAAAGGCTGGTCCCCATGCCTTTGGTAATTTCAGGATATGAAAATCAATCCTCCAAATCCATCAGGTATGTCAATGTTGGGATTGAGATGGGAAATCTGAGTTCCCACATCATGTTCCATGTAATAGAAAGTGCAACTTCCTATCACTAACTAATAGGGAGAGTATGGATGCACAACCAAGGCTTAGTTCCTTCGACTTATCATCAATGTGCCAAGGCAAATGTAAAGGGAACGGAGGTGACCATCAGGGCTACGAAGAGAACTTTCACTATCGAAGAAGCGAACTTAGTGGATGAGGTATTCTATACAGAACTGGAGGAGGATGTACGGATCCTGACGAAGACAATGGAGGGGGCATGGGTTCCCTCAATTAGAGAGAGAATGGGGCCCTTGAATGAGCAGGATAAAGAGGGAAAAATTAGCGAAGGGGTGAGGACCGAAGAAGCCCATCAGGTGATCCCTCGACTCCAAAAGGTCTCGAGGCAACTCAAAGATAGTATGAGGCCAAGAACAGACCCGATGGAGCATGAGGTCCAACGGCAAAGTGTGTTAAGTCACTTTTTGGGAAAAAGAATCGGTGAGGCTTCCAGAGAGAAGAAGAGGAAGGCCGTGGCAACAGCTACCAACAGGCAATGCAAGAAAATTATCACTGAAGAGGGAAAAGTAGTGTACCGCTTATAACAGGAGACTGAAGAGACTAAGGATGAGGTTGACCCGGTGTATGAGTGTTTTTTAGTGGACCAACGGGGGCAGTGTATGGTGATAGACAACTCCAACATACAAGAATTCATAGAAGATATCGCCGAAGAACCATACTACATGGGAGATCGACCAAGGCCCCAGGCACAAGAGTTAGACCAGCTGAACTTGGTAAGAGAAGGGGAAGATCCAAGGCCTATCTTTATCTCAAAAGATCTCGGTGATCGGAAACGAGAAGCCTTGGTCAAACTAATTCGGGAATTCATAGACATTTTCGCATGGAAGTACACTGAAATGGAAGGGCTGGATAAAGAGGTGAGTTACCACAAACTGAACGTGATGCCTTCAGCCATTCCGGTGAAGCAGGCAACGAGGACTTACAAGCCTGAACTAGACTTGAAGATTAAAGAAGAGGTCCAACGCTTGTTGGCAGCAGGATTTATCAATACAATACAATATCCCCTCTGGCTATCCAACATTGTGACAGTGGGGAAGAAAGATAAAAATCAAATAAGGATCTGCGTGGACTTCAGAGACTTGAATAGGTCTTGCCCCAAGGATGAGTTTCCCCTACCCTCCATCGACAGTTTGATAGATGCCACGGCTGGTCATGAGATGTATAGCTTCATGGATGGGTATGTGGGATACAACCAGATCAAGATGGACCCCTCTGATGCAGAGAAAATGGCGTTCAGAACTCCGTTGGGCAACTTCATGTACAAGGTGATGCCGTTTGGACTCAAGAACGCTGGAGCTACGTACCAAAGGACAATGATGGCCATTTTTCATGACTTCTTCCACAAATTTGTATAATTCTACATGGACGACCTGGTCATCAAATCGAAGAAGGAGGAGTCCCATCTGAATGATTTAAGGAAGGTGTTTGCTCGGTGTAGGAGGTATAAATTAAGGATGAACCCGTTAAAGTGTGTCTTTGGAGTAACAAGCGGGAAGTTTCTAGGCTTCGTGGTTGATCGAAAAGGGGTGTAGATGGACCAGGATAAACAGCGGGCGATATTAGAGATTCCATGTCCTAGGACGGCGAAGGAGCTGAAGAGTTTTCTTGGCAAAGTCTCCTACCTTAGGAGATTTGTGCCCGGATTGGCCGAAATAACACACCCACTGATGCAGCTGTTGCGAAAAAACATGAAATTCAGGTTGGAGGAGGTTCACCAGGAGTCTCTTGTCAGGCTGAAGAAACTGCTCGTTTCACTGCAAATCATGGTTCCTCCCCAGGCAGGAGTACCGTTGCAGTTATACCTCACGTCTACCACGAGGTCCATTGGAGCGCTACTGGCACAAGAAGTGGACAGGAAAGAACGACCGGTTTACTACCTCAGCAGAATTATACATGGGCCAGAGAATAGATATAGTAGCTTAGAAAGGCATTGTTTAGCATTAGTCTTTATAGCAGAAAAACTTAGGCATTATATGTTGTCTTTCATAATTCATATTGTAACTAGATGCGACCCAATTAAGTATTTGCTTGAAAGGACTATATTGATTGGCAGGGAAGCTAGATGGTTCCTTATCCTCTCTGAATATGACTTGAAGTGTGTGGTTCCTCGCATAATTAAAAGCCAGGCGTACACTGATCTGTTGGCCATCTTCCCTTCAGGAACCTTCGAGCCACCTAAGGAAGACATTCCAGGAGATGATTTGCAGGCTAATTACCTGGATACAACTGATGAGGAGTGGACGATGCAGTTCGATGGATCTTCGGCGGAAAAGAGGGGGGAGCAGGGGTTATTCTTTCAAAAGGGATGGAAGAGATTTGCCTTTCCTACAAGCTAGATTTCCCGTGTTCCAATAACGAAGCAGAATACGAGGCATTGGTACTGGGGCTGCTAGAGGCTCTTCGAAGGGGAATTCATTCACTCTGCATTAAGGGTGACTCGAACTTAGTAATTCAGCAAGTAAACGGAGAATATTCGTTGAAGCACATGAGCCTCGCGCCCTACAGAACAATCATTCAAAGGCTTCTCAACCAGTTCCATCGGACTAAGATCAGAAGACGTCCTAGAATGATGAACCGCCATCCAGACGTCTATGCCACTATCACCCACAAAATGGTGATGAAGAACGATGAGATTATAGTTGTGATCCAACGAAGAACAGCTCCTTCGATGGTACAGTCAATACTACCGATAGAAGAGGACGCGGACTGGAGGGGAAAGATTAGGAAGCAACTGAAGTCTGGCGAAGGAGCTATGGGATTAAGAGAGTTGTCACAATACTTTACGAACCAGGGGAATATTTACTATAAAAATGCTGGGGGATGGTTATCAAGATGCGTCAGCCCAGAGGAAGCCCAGTAAAGATTGAGGAAAACGCATGAGGAGCACTGCAAAACGACTGAGATACCTTTATATAAGATAATTAAAAGAGGGGTATTTCTGGCCTAGAATGAAGCAAGATGCGGCACAGCTGCAACGGAAGTGCGATAAGTGTCATCTATTTTTCGAAGCAGCTGAGTGCCATTTCATTAAAGCTCAAACGGACTGGAGGCATCCCTACATCGACTTCATTCAGGTGGGGGTTGTCCCAATGGAGAAAATGGATGTAATGGGTCTGAGGCGAAGGGCTCCAAGGTTCTATATTCAAGAGGGGCATCTTTATCAAAGAGGGTACTTCAACATGCCGTTACGTTGCATCACGAAGGAAGAAGCATCGGAGGTCCTCAAACAAGAGCACGATCCAGCACACATAGCAGGGGGCAAGTTATATGATCAGTTGATGACGTTGGGGTATTATTGGCCAACGATGGAGAAAGACTCTGCTGAGTTCGTTCAAAAATGCAAAGCTTGCCAACTTCATGGAAATATGATCCATGCCCCATCGGTGGACTTACACTCTCTGTCAACAACCTATCCATTTCATACTTGGGTGTTTGACCTAGTGGGGGCAATACACCCTTCTTCGAGAGGCAAGATATGGATACTGGTAGCAACAGAGTGTTTTACAAAATGGGCCGAAGCGATACCACTCAGAAAAGCAACGGCTGGGGTGCTGAGCAACTTCATCAGAGAATATATTATTTGCCGTTTCGGGATCCCAAAGGTTATTCTCTCAGATAACGGGACTCCCTTCGTCAATTCCGAAGTAATAATGCTCACAGACAAGTACTCCATTGTTCATCACACCTCAATGGTGGCATACCCAAAGGGAAATGGTCAGGCCGAAGCAACTAACAAAACCTTGGTTAATATTTTGACCAAGATGATGGAGGACTTTCCAGGGGCATGGGATGACAAGATACCAGCTATTTTATGGGCCTATCAAATAACCAAGCGAAAACCCACAGGATACACATCGTTCTCTCTTGTTTATGGGGCTGAGGAAATACTTCCAGTAGAGTTGGAAGTTCCTTCTGCTCGTTATGCCTTGCGAAGTAGCATGCTCCCTCATAGTAGACACGTACAACTGGAAGCGTTGGATGAACACAGAGATAATTCGATGCAGCACTTTCAAATATATATGAAATAACTCTCCAGGGCATATGATAACTTGGTGAGACCAAGGAAGTTCGTGAAGGGAGACCTCGTATTGAAAGCGGCAGTGAAGCACATCAGGGGACTTCCTTTACCAAAGTTCACAACCAACTGGGAGGGACCTTTCGTTGTGAAGGAAGCTCATGACTTAGGTTATTGCTTAATTTCAAAGTTAGAGGAAGACAAACCATTTAAGATTAACAATAAATGGCTGAAGGTTTGTCGTGTGTAAACAATCAAGTTCTAACCAATGTTATGACTGGCTATTATTATAAATATACAAGTTTTGGGTTACAATTTGAACATAATGAAAGAATTGTAGAAATATAGAACTCTATAGCATACAACAACAGTCACAACACATGAAGGGATTGAAAAGTATATATTCTTCATTCATAAACAGTACAGCATTACAAAATTTGTTTTGGGAGCTATCGCCCAAGAATTACATAGATAAGAGCAGATGGAGGATATGTCTACAAGAGTCAACTAGTCTAAAGGAAATAATAAATCTGAGGAAGAGAAAAATCTCTAGGAAGGCCCGAAGAAGTTGTTGTGAAAGACTGTTGGGCGTTAATAGAAACCTCCATCCTTGTTTGCACTTGTGTACATTCGATGAGGAGTCTCTCGCGTTTCAGTTTGACCAGACACAAAGCTTCTTTGGCATCCTTTACCTCTTGATCCACTGCTTCCAAAAGGGGTGCCAATGCGACCAACCTAGCTTCCTCAGCTTGCTGGTCCTCCTGGTGCTTTCGTAACACTTCCCTCTGGCCGATCAGTTGATGGTTATTCAAAGTCTTAAAATGTTTTATAAGCCAGTCAAAATGGAAGCCATCACGATCCAGCTCCCTCAGGAAACCCAGAAATTGGTTAAGTAGGGATTAGGTAACGCTTGCAGTGGGGGTACCGGCAATTTCAGCAACAACGATCGCCATGCCTTGAAGTTTGTGACTCATCACATGAATATTGGAATGTACGCAGTCTAATGTGAAGGTCTCGGGGTGACGATTCACCAGTTGTTCAATCACCAAGCGATGATTGACAGGCATTTGAGGAGACTGCCGAAGCACCACCAGGCAGAAAGCGTGAGGAGCCAAGTCGGGAAGAGGAAGTTTGCACCCAGATTCGCTCTCTGCGGCAGCACCAGTCGTGGAACCTTGATCATTATGACCAGAATTTTCTGAAGAAGAAGGTTCCCGATGGGGGGAGGCCATAGGCGAAAGAACTGGGGGAGAATTTTCCCGAGCAACCTGAAAAGAGATAAAGGGCATGATGAGTTTATGAAAAATCTTAACAAGCGTTTTCGTTGTTAAGTCACCGTTATAAGGTGGAGTTTATAGAAAAATCTTAACAAACGTTTTCGTTGTTAAGTCAGCGTTATAAGGTGGAGTTTATGAAAAATCTTAAACAAGCGTTTTCGTTGTTAAGTCACCGTTATAAGGTGGAGTTTATGAAAAATCTTAACAAGCGTTTTCGTTGTTAAGTCACCGTTATAAGGTGGAGTTTATAGAAAAATCTTAACAAGCGTTTTCGTTGTTAAGTCACCGTTATAAGGTGGAGTTTATGAAAAATCTTAAACAAGCGTTTTCGTTGTTAAGTCACCGTTATAAGGTGGATTTTATTAAAAATCTTAACAAGCATTTTCGTTGTTAAGTCACCGTTATAAGGTGGAGTTTACTAAAAATCTTAACAAGCGTTTTCGTTGTTAAGTCACCGTTATAAGGTGGAGTTTGTTAAAAAATCTTAACAAGCATTTTCGTTGTTAAGTCACCGTTTTAAGGTGGAGTTTATGAAAAATCTTAACAAAACTTAACGAAAAATACCTCAGTCGCTGCAGGGGCAAGAACGTGAGTCAGTGTGGCAGTCGTAGGGATAGGAACTGTTGGGGGCGAGATCATTGCCTCAGAAGCCACAACGGGGTCCCTGCTCACAGAAGCCCCAACACTTGGAAAAACTCCCTCACCTATATAAGGCACTAGGGCCAGCATAGCGGGTTCATCGAGAAAGTATGGTGGGCTCCCAAGCAAAGACCCAACACGAAGGGGTGCAGAAGCACCACTATGCTGGATATAAGCACCAACATAGGCCTTGACTGCAGTAGAACCACCAAGATAACTAGGTGGTACAAGATCAGGAGAAAACTATGACATGAGGGCAAGTGTTAGACAAGAGGAATAAGCACAGAAAACATGAAGAAGTATCTCCACATACTACTTACCTCAGTTATGGTGTTAAAGAGGGGAATGGCAGTCAGAGGTCTCATCAGCATCGTTGGAAGAAGAACGCCTGCTAACAACGAGGATATTTAAACCTGAGGCACCTAAAACATCTAAAGGTTCAGCAAGTCAAATAAAGAAAAGAGTGGGAATGAACAGACGCTAACGAAGGGTTATTTTGTAGAAGAAATCATACATCGGGCTCACTTTCATTAACAAGAACAATAGGCAGAGGAACCTCAGGTGAGGAATGTAATTCAGAGGGGACTGAGAGTGTTGTCTTGGGTTGCGTTACCTCTGGCGATGAAGGGCACCCACAGGCTCAACAGCATCACCTCCCTCAGCAATTTCCCTCACATATCGGGAGGCTGAACGACGATAATAGGTAAGCCCCATCATGGGGGAACGGGGAGGAGTCACATCGGCATGAGAAACAGCGAAACATCCCCCCACGAAAGGGCTCACGGGAGGACTAGGGGGGTCTGGTCTTTCCATTTCAACTCCCTGCACCACAGTTGTCAAGAAAAAATAAGCAAATACAGTCGTCCTTAAGCAAAGAAGGGAATGAATAAATCAAACATACATACCTCGGATTCAGAAGGGGAATGAGAAGACAGGACCACGGGCGAATAAAGAGTGACAGCGACAGAAGGGGCAGGAGTGGGATGCACCTTAGAAGTTCGATGCACCTCAAGAGTTCGTGTCTTCTGGGACTTGGTACCAAGAGTTTTCTTCCTCGATCCCACTGCACCAATACCGACCTCTCGAGGAACCCTTGAGCTCTTTCTCCTTCTAGCCGTTGGCTCTATAGGATCAACCACCACTGTGGGAAAAGAAATGGAAGGAGGAATAATGATAGCTTGTCATTGATACTCAGCATTTATTCGATCTATTTCCGCTTGGGCTTCCCTCCTTAAGCGCTCAGCCGTTTCAGCAAATATGGGAGGTGGAACGAAGGCTATGGGAAGGGCTTCCACAGGAGTTTGGGGCTTCTGGGACTTAGCCTTTGACTTTGGTGTCCCACTCTTAGACATTTTTTCCTTCTTGGCAGGTGGTTGTGAAGGCCCCTCGTCGATGGTAGCTTCAGTTGAAAGGGCAGCCTTCTTTGGAGCTGCAGGCGCTTTGGGTTTAGGCGTTGCAACTGGGACCATGGGACAAATTGGAGGAAGCTCAGTGGGAGGTACTTTGGGGGTTAAACTTACCGGAAATTCTATCTCAAGAACAGATCTGCCTTTTAGCCCCAACTCTAGGGAAGAAAATGAAGAAACGGGAGGATACACCGGATCTCCCTCAACGAACTCAGTAATTTCAGCTAGTTGCTTCGGCCAGTACTTCGTGGAAAACAAAGGGGTCACGTCCCCCTGCCTAATAATACTGGGAATGGTCACTCTCCCATCCATAGTGGAGCTTATCCACCACGCAGCGGTGGAAGAAAAAAGAGAGAACACCTCGCTAAAGGAGACCTTAGGGTTTGACGATTGAAACACTGGACATGGAGGCCCCTGATCAAACCCAAACTGGAGGCTGCATCGGTTGGGATTATAGTGCTCACTGGTATATCCCCACTTGGTGTAAGAAGGTAGATATTCGGGGGAGAACCGAAGAACCATGGCCAACGAGGGATCCTCGATATCTGGGGAAGGCTCCTGTACCATTCTGGCTTCATGTTGAAAAAATTCACAAGTGTGAAAGAAGACTTCCTCCTGATAAGGCCTCATTACAAAGTTCTTAAAATGGTCAATCACAGATATTAACTCCTTTAGACTTTGTCTCCTGTGATAAATAAAGGACCATGGGGGCAGAATTGTTTCCCCCGAGGGAGGACTATTGGCTTTGGCAGGAATGGCAGGAAAGAGAAAGTAAAGGAAATTGGTCAAAAGAATGTTGTTGGCAAAATTGGCCAAGTTATAATGGCCAAGAGAGCGTTCGATGTCGAACAAAGTTCTATCCAGCCAGGTGTAGAGGGATCCTAAGGCAATTGCAGCTAGTGGAAGTTTTATGCCTCGGGCCAAACGAATGGATAGGTTGATAAGTTCCCTCCGGGGTTGGTCATTGGGTTTTCCCGTCAAAAGGAAACGGGAGAGAATTACAAGAATATTGGCGGGAAGTTCCAACGGTGTACCTTGACTAGGAGCATCTGTTGAAGAACTGCCTTCACCAGAACCCTTGAAGAAATAATTAATCAAGGGAGAGAAAGTAGCTTTATTGGATGAACCAATGCAGCTTCGGTATATGCGATCTAACTCCAAATGATTGGTAGTCTCTTGGTCATCAAGAGCCTCATCATCGTAGGGCTCATGACCTGTTGCATCGAGGCCCAAAAGCTCACACACGTCCTCTAGAGTTATGGTGAACTCGCCCGACGCAGCGATGAATGTATGAGTAGTAACATTCCATCGAGAGACTAGGATAGGAAGAGCAACATTGTTCTTCGAAATAGTGAACTCACCAAACCACCTAGACCGTTGCAACCCAAGCTTGGTGAGAATATCATCATAAGAACTTTGCATGTGAGAATTCCAGGCAGCAAAGTGGGCAGGAGAACCCCCTGGCGCTTCGAAGTTAACATGGGACCATGGGAAGTCCCCTCGCTCCAAGTGAAATCGTAGAGTCCCCTATGGGGGAATAAAGCCCCACTTAGAAGAATCCTCATCTTCATCACCCAACAGTAAGGCATCGAACTTGGAAGAAAAATGCACAGCCTTGCAGGCAACAGCAAAGTCGTCACCCTCCCTAAAAATAGGTGAGCGACGATAAAATCTCAGATGTTCCTGACGGGCAGCATCCAGGGCAGAGGCAGCAGTGGTGGTGGCAGACAGAGGACCAGTAGCAGAGATGGAGGGGTTGCTTGAGGTTGCCATGGAAAATGATGATAAAGACAGCAGAAAAGCTTCACGCAAAGGCAGTTTGAAGAACGAGAATAGAAGACCACGACCACAGGTAACGATTTAGAGGATGAGAAGGGAAGAAGGCGAACAAGAAGCCTAGCAATAATGGAGTTTTTTCAAGTTTTTTTTTCTCTCTCTAAAAAAGAAACGAAAGTCTGAAGAAGATAGTAACAGAGTAAGAAAAAAAAGAGGGTTAAAGTGTTTTGGATATAGCCGTTTGAAAATTTTGGGGATGTCGTTTCAGTCTTCCCACCATCACACGTGCAATGCTGCCTGCAATCATTTCCAATGAACACGTGTAACCTTGGGAAGTGATTTGACAGTTGAGAAGACTGAGCCACATCATTTACGAAGTGACGTTCGGGGAACACAAATCGTTGCCTTCCTATACAAGATTGAGTTTTGGCGCCAAAGAAATTTGTTTTAGACATATCTAATAAGACCCCCAACGAAGAAAATGTCCCAACGATTCCAAAAAGCTACAATGTTCTCTCATCATAAGTCTAGACGATTGATTAGTCATGAATAAGGTGCATCAGGCAGAATTTTACTTTTTCCCGAAGACTCTAACGCTCTGGTTCTAAATAAAGGAGAAAGGCCTGAATCTTTTCACACAAAGAAAAGTCCATCGGTTTGAGACATTTCGTGCAGACATTTCTTGTTCCAACAAATATCTTCACGAGGGGGCAAATGTAGAGGGGGCTTGAAAGTAATCTTGAGATTAGGGACAAATCCCCAATTAGCAACAGTGTTTGAGATTAAGTAACCGAGGCAGCTCAAGCGTGGCAACACAGCGAGGCAGCTTGGCACGGTAGCTCATATTTTAGCTTGTTGTATTAGTCATATTGTATTTTCGTTATTGATGACTGTAAGCTTTAACGGTTCTAATGACGTAACGATAATAACAAAAGAGTTTCTATGAGGTCAAACGGTACTTGTGAGAGACCAGGCTTGGCAGGGCCTGGGAGAGCTTTCATGCTCTATCGAATGACCTCACCGTGGGAACTTTAGAGGGACCTGGTTTGGAGGATTGAGAAGTAAGGCACCATTGGGGCTTGCCCTGACCATCTTAGATACACCTGGTAAAACACCGAAGAACCCTGACCGTGAACCTCAAGCGGAGCAGCTTGGAGTCCCATAGGGCGTTGAGTTATGAACCAGATAGCCCTTCTACTTAGTGTCACATCTACCGTAGGTGATGTTACTGGCCAACCAAAATAATGTCAGACATACACTTGAGTAAACCACCATGGTATTTGGGGTTGTCAGGCACTTGGTGAGCCACCTCTGCAACAACAGCCCCCTGACACACAGTGGTTAGGCAAAAGGCATGTCTTGGCATTTAATGATTATGACGTGGAGGCAACAAGTACACCAGGCATTTAATGTTGTGACAGAAAGTATGAGGGATGTCTTTCATAGTTTTAATGACTGAGTTGCCTCGGGGGTGGTGTGGGGGGACTATTTAAGGACCCCAACCACCTTTGAGGAAAGGAGATCTTTTTTTGAGAACCCTGGAGTTATTACTAGAGATACATATCAGAAAGAGAGATTTATTGCAAACCAGAGGGTTTATCCCCTCACCATTTTCATTAATTATAAAGCTTTTAATACTTGACAGAGATTCCTGAGGGTATATGGTGTGTTTTTACCTGCCTACCAAGGTGTATCTAGGGTGCTTACTTCTATCTCCCTCTAGCTAAGTTACTCCTAGGGTTCATTAATATTTCCTGAGTTATACACGAGGGTTTTGTGAGTTTAAGCCGAGTTTATCTTCATTAGGTCTGTGTTCGTGTGTCCTATCATTAATCCAAAGCTTTGGCTAGGATTAGCTTATCTTTACCATACTCAAATAGGCGTTACACCTCCATCTTATCTAAAGTACCCTCTTACAATTAGTATTTTAATACACCAAATCACATTAAACTTAGTAACACGTCACATCAAATGGATAGGCCTGTTTACAGAATTAAATTACGAATTCTCTAGACAAAGTTATGCCTGTTTTATTACAACCTTTTCCAAATGATTTCTGGAGAAAAACAACAACAAAAATTCAACTTAAACACAACCCCCAAGTTAAACCAGAAGGTATTTTATTGTCCCCATCAATTATAGCATACTCATATATGTTCTCTAATATTTTCAATTGGAATTTCTTAATTTCAACAAGTATTCAATGATTTATGACACTTTTAACACAACTAGATCGGAAGAGAACATTAAAGCATAAATTAACCTTTTTAAGCATATATCACCTATACCTAGGGTATAAATAATGTAAACATGTACTAAGCATGTTTTAGTATATATACACATCATATATATGAATTTACTACATCAAAAATCTTCACAAGAAGGAAAGTAAAAAAATGGGACTTTGAAGTTAGCATTTACGATCCTAGCACAAGTCCTCACGTATGATCTTAAGTCATCCTTAGTTTAACTCAATTTGGAAAAATGGATATCATTTAAATATTAATCCAAATCATAAACAAAAATATATCAAGGGTAGAACTCATCCATGTGACCAACTTTAATAAAGATATAATTACCTTACGAGGATTCCTCGATTTATGGTAATTTTTCGAAGGATTTCTTCCTTAACTTCCTCATTTTCTCTCTCCTTAGGCAAAATATTATTCATGGATGAATTGGATGAAGAAGGAGGTCCTTTTAAGGGGTTTAAGTCGGCCTAAAAATCCTACCATTCCAACCAATCGCAATATAACACGTGGCACCATATGAAACAAAATATCATTTAAAGCTAAATTACCACTCTACCCTAGGTTCGTAAAAAGAAAATATCTTTTCACTCGAATGTCCCTTTGACGCACCATTTGTTATGTTATAAACTTAACTCACATATCTACAACTTTGATATTTTGTGTTTTCCCCAAATCATAAAACTAGTACGCCTAATTTGGGCCCGAACAGAAGAGTAGCAATTTATCGAAAATCTCAAAACTTTCACATTGGCGACCTAACATCGCCAATTTCGGGCCTACACCTTGATTTAATTTTATAATCGTAATGATGTATGAAAAACATATTTTCATTATGTATTTATTCTCATAACTAATTATATGATCTAAACAAGTTATCCCCGATCAGAAGCTCAATTAACATCTAATGCAACCAACACATATATCACATGAGTATGTATCCCCCAAATATGATAATTAACATGTTTAACACCCCTCACCAACTTATAACTTATAAATTATTCTTAATCATATATTTAACATTCGTAATCACGTTTTAGGGCCTTACAATAACCCACGTATCTCCTGTCATACTGACCCTATTAGGGTTGTCCTTCTCTCGGACTTAAATAGTCTCAATCCTGATGGCTACTCCTGTCGTTCCCTTATCTTTGTTGTCTCTAAGGAACGTTCTACTGAATTTAATAAGCCTTACTAAATTCACCATTTCTTGATAAGAATTCATCTATCCGAATCATTTAAATGATCCCCCCTAATGGGTCTCCCCCTTGTGGCGTGTTGATAATTGTGTTTCATTAAGTCTCACTCTCCAATAAATCTTTCGATTACTTTATCTCCTTTCACATAAGAGCGTTAACATCTATACGGACAATGCGTGACATTGTCACCATATGGATCGACTGTCCAACAGAATTCTCTATAAGTGTTGTCAACTTTCCTCACGAG
Organism: Sambucus nigra; assembly: GCA_949130495.1. Taxonomy (NCBI): domain Eukaryota; kingdom Viridiplantae; phylum Streptophyta; class Magnoliopsida; order Dipsacales; family Adoxaceae; genus Sambucus; species Sambucus nigra. The sequence continues at coordinate 491,217,378 of OX422209.1, read as the reverse complement.
TTGATCTCCCACTTGAAATCTTCTTTACCATTCATATCCACTTCCGTTGATACAAGATTAGCCAAAAGTCTAAATTCATTTAAAAATGGACCCCTGTCCTGTCGTTTCGTGATGGGTTCCAAACAACATTCACATCTTAATCTGAACAACTGATGACGGAACGTGCCGTTAAACTGTACCTAAGGTCCTTCCATTGACGTAACATTTCACTATTAAATGTGGTGGTTGCCTCCCACTATTATAACTTCGCTCCGATGAGTCAAGAAAAATTTTACCCCAAAAATTTCACTTATAGTTAACCACCACCAAAGTCTTTGAATAAATTACCTTCGTTGGGTAACACACACAATTCCCGTATTTCTAGAATTTTCACTGAGGACTCTTCTCAATTTGCCATTTGACCCTCTCCCAAGTTTACTACATTGGGTGAGTCTAATTTTTTGACATCACTTTTAACTATAGCAGCACTTAAAATTTGTAGGTTGCGTCCTATCCGTCTTTACAGTCTTGGCCTCTCGTTCCATAATAGGGGTGACCTCGACTACAGTCATCATCCTTGAATATACTTCACGACCTCACTAAGCCCAGCCTCCCGCTACTCGCCCAACGGACCTCATCTTACATACTTCATTGTTAAAACACGACCGAACGTAAATAAGATTCATTGATATATACGTGATAGTACGAGAACAAAATCTCACCAAAGAAATCGACAATCCTAAACATAGGGCTCTATATCACTGAAAGCTATGCTAGAAGAATAATAAGCCGCACAGATCCTAAAGGACACTAGAACCTGATGCACTGATACCACCTATAACACCCTGCCCAATTAAATACCGGGTGATCAGTCCTTTATTAAATTAAAATCAAGGTGAACGGTTGGTTCATTCTCAGCATCACTGTTGTAAAATTATATTTCCAATTTCAACACCTTAAATAATTAAGCTAAGTGTCAAAAAATTTTAAAGTCTTATTTTTACTTAATTAAATCCCATTATGAAAACCTTTATAATAACCAACAATTTACGAATTACATACATACTAACAATGGCAATTAACACACAAGAATTAAACCATCTTGATTAAACCAAACCAAGTTTAAGAACTATAAATCAAATCATCCTGCCAAGAGTTAACTCCCAAGGAGTATTGAATACTGGAAATATAAATGAGCATAAATCTTTGACAAATCCAACAAGAATAGGAAATCGGGCGACACATGCCCTAACTAAACAGAGCTAAAGTAAGAACTGAATCAATGAAGAAGTCGTCTAGAGTAAGGGCCTGCAAACTCTACATAAGCTGCATCATGTCCCTTCCAAAGAACCTAGGCATGACGCCCCTGTGGCTGGGCACCTGTAATACATACATATATATACAAGAGAGAAAGAAATGATAGTAAACGGGTGAGAGCCGCGTGTAAAACAATTTTCAAAATAGTTTAGCAAGTATTTAAAATTCTTACTGGCTAATATCACAACCATATTAGTATGCAACACTCTCTTGAGAATACTCACCTGTCATCTAGTGTCCACTCCTACCGTTCTACAGATCTCGTAAGTCTATCTAACTTATTTTCCATAAAGTTTTATCCCGTGAAGCGCTAATACTTTGATATTTAGTTTTAGAAAATTAATCTCTTCCATTTTCTAGCGTTACTTAGAATCACTCAGTATCGTTACAAAATTCAACAACACTTGTTATAAAGCTGAGGCATTTATTCATTACTTAATTACTTTTACACACAGCATAAAGTTTCCATAATTATAAGTGTGTGTGTGTGTGTATATATATATATATATATATATATATATATATATCTATATATATATATATATATACTCTATCGGAACCCCCCATAAATCTATGGTGCTCGCATACTCTGCTATTAAGTCCCCGTTTCGCTTATACTAAGGGAAATACTAGTTCGAATCACTCTCGAACTGAATTAACACAATACACATACAAATGGAGGCAAAGCATAGTTTCAAGTCCTAAGAGATCAGCACATGCCCTCACATCTCTTAGGACCATCTGACTGGTACGAGTCAACATCCCCATAAAGGTCCAATCGAGATAAGACTGTCCCGACGCGAAAACTTCCATGATAGCAAGTAGCCTGGGTATGATTTTTACACAGATACATAATACATGCATAGTCACAGTCATATATATAAATATTCACATTTTTCAAATTAGGTTCACCCACGACCCATAATTATTATTATTCGTTCTTAGCACAGCTTTTACTCAACTATCTCGCTTAATGGATCTATCTCTTTTATTCTTACTTATAATTTTTTTAATACTTATTTCTCATCTCTCGAAGTATTCTCTCTCACTAAGTATAATTTCAGTAGGTATACCCTCACTTACCTTCTAGTCTAAATTGTTCACGAGTCTCAATCTTTTAGTATACGTACGCACAATTTCCAAGGTATGAATAACTCCCCGTTAATCCACAATTTCATCCCATATTAAATTTCACTTAACGGAATCTACTTAGACCCTACTGGTCCTCTTCATAACCCATTATACTCTATAAATAATAATCAAGGGTTCCTACGTATCTTAACCAGATTAAACAAAAAGGAGAAAAATATGTGCTTTTCCAGGAGGGATCAATCAATCGATGAATGGGGTCGATCGATCGATCGATGCTCTTGATCGATCGATCGATCAAGCAGTTCTTGCCCAGTTTTCTGCAAATTTTAACCTACGAGTTCAATCCTTCCAACCCCTCCAAACATCCATAATTTCATCCCAAACTCCTATCAAAGTTATCCAAATGTATAAGCAATATGTATAAACAAGATCTAACGTAACAACATTAATAAATCCTCAACGAATCAATCAAAAAGGGGGTTTAATCCCAGATTTCTTTGTAGAACCAAATTTTGCATGAATAATCACAAACCTCTATTTTAATCCATATTTTCTTTCCAAATAACATAATAAATTTGTGGGTAATCCTCTACATATGATCATGATTTCAGACTATATGGATTCTCCTTACAACATATATAAATTCTCTTCCAAAACATATAATTCTCCAATTAAAATATATATTTTTCATTCCTAAAATAACATGGAAGGAATATCAACTAGAAATTAGAAAGATATATACTTGCCTGGAATTCAAAGGGTCTGATTTGTTGATGAAAAAGGTATAGTTGTGTTCCTCATCATGCGATCTACGCTTTGGTGGTGGTGGTGGTGGTGGTGGTGGTGGTAGCGGTGCCATCAGGTGAGTTCTTGGCCTTAGGTTGCTAGGAAAACTCTCCACCTTCTTCTATAATGGTTGTTCTCATGTTCTGTGATTGATAACCCTAAAAGACAACTCATAATGGCTGATATAACTTAGGAAATTTCGTGGGTTTAATTACCCAAAAATACAAACTATCTATAATACCCTCCCGGAATGTCAATTAGGCCAAAAAATGCCCCGAGACCCAAACTAAACTCCCGGGTACACTTTTCTAAATATCTCGACCCTTCCGGACACTTTGGCTCACTCGAAATTACCATACGGATGACTTATAATTTATTCACTTTTATAATAATAATTTAATCCTGACATGACACAGGTGCGTCCCGACATAAATTTCCATAATTGCCATATTATTCACTTGTGACAATACTAATAAAATCAATCTCATGTATTACTTTACTCATCCAGTAATATTCAATAAATTCCCAATAATTACCAACTCTCATCTTGCTAGTAAATATTTAAAAAGAAATTCCGGATTAATATTAAATTAATATCTCAATTAAATTTAATAAATCCTGAATTTTAAAAGCCATAAAAATACGGGGTATTACACCTAAGTTTAGCTATTTGCAAATTTGGATCAAGTTGTCAAACCGAGCGTCCCGTGACAATGCGATAGTTGTTACGTGTTACATTTGTCCCGTAGGAGGTTTTTATGCATCTTGTGGGGGCGTCTAGTCACTGTTTTGCATTTTCACCCTTCAATATAAGGTTTTTGTGCATCTTATGGGGGCTATGTTCTCAAACTGGGCATCCCATGATTATGCAGTCGGTTGCTACATGGTATGGTCCTGTGTGAGGTTTTGTGCATATTGTGGAGGTGTTTGTTTGCTAGTTTGCATTTTCACCCTTCAACGACGCAGTTTCAATTCTAAGTCTAGAAATTCATAATTTTTGTCCATGTTCTCAAATTGGGGGTCCCATGACTACGCAGTCAGTTCACTATAAGAAAAAGCACATTTCGTAACATAGAAAATGTATTAATTATGTCGCAATAGACATTTCGATACATACGACCGCCTGTTGCCCCTATGTCGCGGAATCCCCATTTGGGAATGTATTCGGCGACATACATTATCTATGTCGCGGAATATATTTACCAATCACAATAGGCTACATGTCGTGAAATGTATATATTAATTAAAATATAAATTAATATTTATTTTTTATATTGAATAATACCTCACCTTTAGCGACATAATGGCATGTCGCAAAATGTCATCCTTTAGGCGACATGTCATACATGTCGCGAAATGTCCAATTTTAGGCGACTTGCTATACGTGTCGTTGAATTTCTTCTTTAGGCGACATGATATACATGTCGCGGAATGTCATCTATTAGGCAACAAAGTGTATGTCGCTAAATTCCAATTATAGTGCCACTAAAAGTCATTGTTCATAATATGATTTGATTTTCAACAACACACACATTATGTCGCTAAAAGAGTTTATTTTTAATAAATAATTTCAAAAGATGATTGTAAGATGCGTATATAATAAATTTATGCCATGATATAGCCTGTATAAATGTGCACCCATAGCAATTTAACATCCAAACTACCACACAAAATCGTACCATATTCAATTATATAATTATTCATTAAAAGATAATTCATCCCATTCAAATAAATGTATGATTACACCAAATGTTCAAAATAACACCAAATGCAAAAGTGAAACACATTTCGTGGGAACCTTCGAGTCATCCAATCAACTAGCCCAACGATATCCAACATCACTCTTTGATAGGAAACAAATAAACTCGTGTTAAACATAACTAGATTACATAACATGAAAAAAAATCTACTTTTATCATAAGTTTGCCTCTTTTTGCTATTTTTTATAGTCGTTTTACGTTTTGCTCCCCGACGCTCAATTTTCAAATTTAGGTAAGTTTGAGTTAATCAATTTAGAACACTTTATAATTTCAGATAATTTCGATAGAGTTTTGCTTTATTTATTCACGAAATTCAACTTGTTTTAACATTTAAAATTTACTCGACGACATCAACAAAAGCCATAAATAAACAATCAACAAATCCATTACAATAATTTAACATAAATAAGCTCATAAATAGCTTTATCGATATAAAGGTTTACCGAACTCGTGTACAAAGTTAAAAAATAATCTCACGTGTCTCGCACGGCCCAACAATGGTCTTACTTTAGTATCATATGAGATTTTTCACTCTCCACCCCCAATTCAGCCCCAATTCTCATGATGAATCCTAAACTTATGTCTGAGTTAATCAATTTAGAACACTTAATAATTTCAAAAAAATCGACAAGGTTTCCTTTGTTTAATCAAGAAATCTAATTTGATTTAACATTTAAATAAATCAACGACATCAAAAAATCCATAAATAAGTAATAAACAAATCCCTTCTAACGATTTAACATAAATAAGCTCATATATAACTCAATCGATATAAAAGTTCATCGGACTCGTGTCTATAGTTAAAAAATAGTCCCACATGTCTCGCACGGCCCAACAATAGTCTTACTTGAGCATTATATGTGATTTTTTACACTCTAACCCCAATTCTCAACATGTTTTCTAAACTTATATTTGAGTTAATCAATATAGAACACTCAATAATTTCAACGAAATCGGCAGAGTTTCCTTTGTTTTTTCAAGAAATCCATCATGTTTTAACATTTAAATAAACTCAACGACATCAACAAAAGCCATTAATAAATATTCAAAAACTCCCTTCTAACGATTTAACATAAATAAGCTCGTAAATAACTCAATCAATATAAAGGTTCACCCGTTGGAAGATATTTTTAGTTTTCACTCACTAACGACATGCTTTAAGCCCAAGTCTATATTTTTAAAAATTATCATTGTATTCTCAAATCAAGAGTTCCATGACTACCCAGTAAGTCCCTATGTGTTACGTTAGTCCTGTGGGAGGTGTTCGTGCATCTTATGGGGTCGTTTGGAGTTGTTTTGAATTTTGACCCTCTAACGACATGTTTTAAGCCGAAGTCAAGATTTTTTCAAATTATCATTGTATTCTCAACCTGGGAGTATTGTGACTATGTAATCAATTCCTACGTGTTATATTTGGTCATGTGCGGGGTGTCCATGCCTCTTACGGGGCCATTTGGGGGTTATTTTGGGTTTTCACCCTCTAACGGCATGTTTTTAAGCCTAAGTTTAGATTTTTTAAAAATTATCACCGTCTTCTAAAATAGGGAGCCTCGTGACTACACGATAAGTTCCTACACGTTATATTGGTCTCGTACGAGGTGTTTGTGCATGTACGGGGCCATTTAGGCATTGTTTTGGATTTTCATCCTCTAACGGCATGTTTTAAGCCTAAGTCTAAATTTTTGCTAATTATCATTGTATTCTCAACCCAAAAGTCACGTGACTATGCAATAAGTTCCTACGTGTTACGTTAGTCTCATTCGAGGTGTTCTTTCATCTTACGGGTCCATTTGGGGTCTATTTTTTATTTTCACCCTCTAATGGCATGTTTTAAGCGTAAGTCTATAATTTTACAAATTATTGTTACATTCTTAAATCAAGATTCCCATGACTACACGGTAAGTTCTTACGTGTTACGTTGCTCTCGTACGGGATGTACGTGCCTCTTACGGGACTGTTTGAACATTATTTTGGCTTTTCACCCTCTAACAACATGTTTTAGGCCTAAGTCTAGATTTTTGAAAATTATCTTTGTATTCTCAAAACGGGCATCCTATGACTATGCAGTAAGTACCTATGTGTTACGTTGGTCCGATGGACGGTGTTTGTGCATCATATGGTGCCGTTTGGAGCTATTTTGATTTTTCACCCTCTCACGACATGTTTTCAGCATAAGTCTAGATTTTTGCAAACTATCGTTGTATTCTCAACCTGGGAGTCTTCTTACTACACGATCAATTCCTACGTGTTATGTTGGTCTTGTGGGAGGTGTTTGTGACTCTTACGGGGCCGTTTGGGGGTTTTTTAGGTATTCATCCTCTAACGGCAAGTTTTTAAGCCTAAGTATAGATTTTTTCAAATTATCATCGTATTCTCAAATCGGGAGTGCCGTGACTATGCAATTAGTTCATACATGTTGAATTTGTCTCGTACGAGGTGTTCATTCCTATTACGGGGTCGTTCGTGTATTGTTTGGGTTTTCATCCTCCAATGACATGTTTTAATCCTAAGTCTAGATTTTTGCAAATTATTGTAGCATTCTGAAATCGAAAGTCCCTTGACTACGACGTTGTTTTGGGTTTTCAGCCTCTAACGACATGTTTTAAGCCAAAGTCTAGATTTTTGTGAATTATCATCATATTGTTAAACCGAGAGTCCCATGATTATGCAGTAAGTACCTATGTGTTACGTTGGTCCCATGGGAGGTGTTCGTGCATCTTACGGTGCTGTTTTAGATTTTCTCCCTCAAACGGCATGTTTCAATCCTATGTCTAGATTATTTCAAATTATTGTTATATTCTTAACCTAGGAGTCCTATGACTATGCAATCAATTTCTACGTGTTACGTTGGTCCCCTAGGAGGTATTGGTGCCTCTTACGGGGACGTTTGGGGTTTGTATTGGGTTTTCACCCTCTAATAGCATGTTTTTTTAGCCTAAGTCTATATTTTTTAAAATTATCATCGTATTCTCAAATAGAGAGCCCCGGGACTATGCGGTAGCTTCCTACGTGTTATATTGGCTCATGCGAGTTGTTCATGCATGTTACGGGGCCATTTGGGTATTGTTTTGGGTTTTCACCCTCTAATGGGATGTTTTAATCCTAAGTTTAGATTTTTGCAAATGATCGTCATATTCTCATCCCGGGAGTTTCGTGACTACGCAAAAGTTTTTACTTGTTATGTAGGTCTCGTGTGAGGTGTTCGTGCATCTTACAAGACCGTTTGGGGTTGGTTTTTTATTTTCACCCTCTAATGGCATGTTTTAAGCTTAAGTCTATATTTTTGCAAATTATCGTCGTATTCTCAAATCGGGAGTCATGTGACTACACGTTAAGTTCCTACGTGTTATGTTGGCCCCGTGCGAGATGTTTGTGCCACTTACGGGACGTTTGAGCATTGGTTTGGGTTTTCACCCTCTAACAACATGTTTTAAGCCTAAGTCTAGATTTTTTCAAATTATCTTCGTATTCTCAAATCGGGAGTCCCATGATTGTGTGGTAAGTCCCTATGTGTTATGTTGGTCTTGTGGAAAGTATCTATGTATCTTACGGGGTTGTTTGGAGCTGTTTTGAATTTTCACCCTCTAACAGCATGTTTTAATTCTAAGAATAATTTTTTCATAATATCGTTGTATTCTCAACCTAGGAGTCCCGTGAGTACACGATCATTTCCTATGTGTTAGGTTGGTCCTGTGGGAGGTGTTTGTGCCTCTTATGAGGCCGTTTTGGGGTTGTTTTAGCTTCACGATAACACCCCATGATTTTGAGACTGAGAAATTCAATTTTTGGGAAAATAAAATTTAATTAATTGGAGGATTTTAAAATTTGGGAATTATGGTCCAAAAATAAAGGTCATTCCAAAGTATTCTGGATGATGATTTTGAGGGTACCATCGATCCCGAAAGGGTCAAGATAGTCAAAATGATTGTCATTGGGTTTTATTTCCGCTCCGGAATGTTTTAAGTTAGTTTGACTCGAATTAGAGTAAACGAGTCATTTAAAGTGTGTATTAACATTTAAAACTGGGACTGGTGTTTTATAGGCTTAAGAGGCTTACGGATCAAGCCATTATCATTTGTGAGGAAGAGAGAAAGAGAAAGAAAAGAGAAAGGAAGAAAGAAAGAAGAAGAAAAGAAGAGAGAGAGGAAAAAAAGCTTGGAGATTCCGGCCCTAACGCGACATCGAGGAAGATCCAACCTCTACAAATCTGAGGCAAGTGTTTAATCTTGCTAAATAGTTATTTGTGTATTTCATTTCATAATTTGTGGGTTAAAGATATGAATTTTGGGGTTTAATCTTGAAATCAATGTTTAAATTTGGGTTTAAGGGTGTAAAATTGGTTGGGATCAACTTTGGGTTGATTTATTGGCTTAGAATCATGTTGTGATGAAGGTTTAGGGGTTAGAAGTAAAATTTTTGGGTTTAGAATTCGAGGGTTCTGTTGAAGGAGATGAACCCTACAAATTCTGCAGACCTGAATCGATTCGCCCCTTAAGCGAATCGATTCGGCCTAGGCAAATTGGCAGGTCTGCATTGACCGAATCGATTCGGACCCAAGGGGAATTGATTCGGCCTGAGACAGAAGACCAGGTCTTTGGACCCGAATCGATTCATCGTAGAGTCTGAATCGATTCGTTGGGCCGAATCGATTCGGACTAGGGCCGAATTGATTCGAAAATAAGGCATTTTGAGGAATTTTCTCTAGAAGGACTTCTAATCCTTTTTGGTTGGGTTTATTGATTCGGGGCTTTCTCTTAATATATAAGAGATATGTTTTGGAGACTTATAATGGGTTTCTCACTTATTATGATTATGGGGACTTCTTTAAATAGATTGACGAAGGTATATGTTTATATGTAAGCTTTGGAGTTGTGTGTGTGTATGGAGATTGTGGGAAACCTCATTGGGGATAGAACTCCTAATTATATATCAAAAGAGAGTCTAGAGATGATGTGAAGTTAAGAGCTCTTTGAGAGAGAGATTTGCGAGGGTGTGTTAGGAAAGTATAAGCCGATATTCATGTTGAATCCTTATTACGTTAGGATTCTATTAAGTTGTAAATGGGGGGGCTAATGAGAGAGAGAATGGTCAAGTATCCTTAGAAATGCCTAAATTAAGGAACAAACTGTAATGCAATAGGATTAAGGGCTCATAAGAGAAATTGAACCCTGGGCAAAAAAAAAAAATTGGGAACGATTTAGATCGTACTATCAACTAGAATAAGTGGTAGCTTAGATTCTGGTCAGGATAGTTTATACATAATTTGAGTGGAAGTAACTATTGGGATTCCAACACTTGAAGTGAAGTTGGGATATGTTGAGGTTTATAGACTATTAGTTACATATACGTATACCAATGGTTAAATGGTACTAGAGATTATTATGTACTTTTGAAAATAGATGAGATGTGTAGTGATGGTTTCATACACTAAACTTTGGGTGATAATCCTAACGTTGGATATATATATATATATATATATATATATATATATATATATATATATATGTTTGGGAGACCATTTATCATAGGAAAAATGGTTGTATATATATTGTGCATGTGAATGATATATATATTTATGTGGTTAAGCATACCCTGGTCATGCTATCATTGGGAAGTTTCCGCGCAGAGGGTGAGCATCCTAGCTAGAAAAGCAGGATGTGGATATTCCCAAGGTCATAGTCGTCCCGTGTGTTATTATGTGATTTATATTTTTTTTTGGGATGAGACGTGGTGGGTATGTTTTGTCTCATTGCCGGTTAGGAGCTATGACCGCTTCCTGGGACATCATGTGTGTGAGTTTACCACGAGATGGGTGTCGTTTAGTCCCACCAGGGTGGTCCCCAGTATTGCTACGTGAGCCGGGCACTAGGAAGATGATAGCATGGTGCAGTTTATTGGTATGTACACTTGGTTACGGGAATGGAGGATTGTATATATATATATATATATATATATATATATATATGTACGGTTAGAATAAATACCTATATATAGATATATTTATATATATCCTATAGATGAAAGGATATGGAAACCTTCGTGGAGCACCTCTTAGATGATTATAGTGTACTAGATTAATGGGGGTTGATGTATCGCATTTAAGGAATATTTCGGTTAAATCATCCCAAGGATATTATTGGAGATTTTTAGTTGTTTTCTTATTGTAGTCTAGAATTTAGTAGTAGTAGTAGTAGTAGTAGTAGTATAGTATTGTATGTATGTATGGCATAATGGATCTCTAGTATCGACATTGTCAAGGAGTAGTGTAACGGGGTGGTTCCTTGTTTGGATTTCTCTTTGCGAGACACCCCATGCACGAAACGTAGTGCAGTGTTGAGATTGGAGAGAAGTTTTGTCAATAAAATATTGTGTGCATGTTATTTAGTAATTAAATCATATGAATCAACCCAAATGTAAATGGGTAACTTATTAAGAATTATAATTAAATAAATTATAAACTGGAATTCATTAAGCCTATTATGGCCTAATTGTTTGTAAACATAATCTAGTATGATTAGAAAAGTAGTGGATTCTTGGGTTAAGATAGGAAGGCAAATCTCGTGGGAATAGGCGGGGCCTCTGTTAAGTTAGGTTATCCTTATAATCGGGGTAATTTAACAACAAAATTTGAGGACGCGAATAGGTGCGCGCCTTTAGATGAGAGGTGAGTTGGGAATTCACGAGAGTACGAATCCACTTTTAAATTATGAAATAAATGCACCTATATTTATTATGCACGGTTAATACACTTGCTAAATATTTTCACAAGTCGGGCTCTGACCCGTTTACTTTTCTCTTCTGCCTGTATATATGTATATATATTACTACAGGTGTCCTACCGCATGGATGCCGGATGACCTTATATCCAGAGTCTTGGGATCCGTGACAGGTGCAGACTGTTGTGGGATGTAGATTGTAGTCGCTTCCTAGTTCTTTAAAAATCTAGGTAGGATTCAAGTTGTAAATCGGGTTTATGCCCAAGGGATATTTATATATGTTTACATTTATTCCATTTCAGTTATTGTATTGGCTGTGACCCGACAGCTTATTCGGGTTTACTTCCTTGTGGCATATTCAGTTGTAGTTATTTATTTCATTTATTCCAGCAATTCATTTATCTTAGTTCTTGTATGCATTTTTCTGTTCTTATTAGTAGTGTTATAATGTTGGTTTTGTTTTATGTCGCATATTTTATTTTATTTTAACATCTCTCTCTTATGATATCGGGTAGTTAGTCCTATATTTATAGTACCGACTGTTGATGTTGAGACTGGACCATCTGAAACTCCTGATTTAATATAGTATAGGGTTGGCCACACGTTATTATTTTAAGCGGGGTGTTACAGATGGTACCAGAGCATCAGGTTCTAGAGTCTTTAGGATCTGTGCGAGTTTTCTGCATTCTTCCGTTAACGTTCTTGATATAAAGACCTACTATTAGGATTATTGTATTCACAGCGTTTATCTTTTTCTGTGAAGCATATTCACTTGCTCGACGTTCTGATAACAGTTGCTCTCGTTTCGTTTCAGACGTTGCCTGGATTATGTTGTCTAGAACAGGATCAAATTAGAGAACTCTAGCAGTGGTTCAAGGTGATTGATCGGTGGTTGAGGAAGAAAGGGAATTTACTCGAATGGCGAATCTGGGACTTAGTAAGGTAAGTCTGAGGAGAGGTATGTAGTGTAGTCCTTGGGAGTTTTAGATTGAGAAACCCGTCGATCTTCGTTGGGAATCCTGGTGATGCTGACTTCTACCGATGGAAGGTAAGTGGCATTGTCCTATCGTTAAGGGTATCGTCTTCATTTAAGAAGGGCGTAAGAAATTTGGAGACTCAGATTCGTTGTGTAGGACTGAGGGAGTTTTCGGTAGATGCAATCGCGTTTTGTCCTTCAAAATGGTTAGGAAGGATTTGGGGGAAGACGTTTCTTTTGTGGAGAAATAGGGTTAGGAATGATGATAGTCCTGGAAGAAGTAGAGGACTTTAAATAAGGGTCCAAGGATGAAGTGAAGTAATTGGATTATGGAAGTACAAGGTAGAATACCTTTCTTTGGGTTTAAGTTAAGCTTTGTGCGATATTGGGAGTGTCGCGCGTAAGGTACGATGAGTAGTTAGCCTCTACACCGCTTGGATGTGTGAAATTTTCCTAGAGGAAGAAGTGAGTAAGTATGGCCTTTGTATGGCATCTTTTGAGATAATACACCTTCTCGTAAGGAGATAGTAGATAGTTTTATTGTTGAATCCTGAAAGTGCGGAATGTCGAGGTTTGTTGAGTAGTGACTATAAGGTCATTTGTCTTCTGAATAGGTTAGGGCGTGTAGTTATAGTGTCCCATGGAAGGAAGGGCTTGCTTTGAAGCAATGCTTTGATGCAATGCAGGGGATTAATATACTTGAGAGGTTCAGAGTTTAGTAGATTTACATTGAGCGGATAATTTAGCTCATAGCTGTGCTAGTTTTAAGAACTAGGTAGTGGTTAGAAGTATTGTATTTGTTGAGGCCTTATGTTCTAAACAAAAGGTATTTGCTTGGCATGTCGAAAGACATGGATTTGTTTTATATTATATTATTACATAGGCTTTCGGGCAATATTTAAAATATGAAAATCTTTTACAAAACCTTAACCCTGGTTCAACTAATCTCGATCCCCGACCTAGCTACACAGTAGTGTATTGGGAGGGTTCCTTGTTTGGATTTCGCCTGCGAGACCTCCCCCGCACGAATGTAGCTAGCGTCAGGAATTGATGAGAGTTCAACCATTGTGAATTTTCCAACTTTTATATAATTAATATGTTGTTATAGATTATATTGTTGAGGGTTATGTTACGATTTGAGGCTAATTGAGCCTAATTACAATTTTGCGAGTGGAAGCTCGGGTACGGGGTTTATGGGCACCCTGGGTAGTAGTTTGTTTTTAAAATATATATACATAGTTCGACGTGAGAACTAGAAAGGATCGGTATAGTGATCCCGAAGGTTGATGTAAGGACTAGATGAGATTGAGGTCTTAGGCATATCTTAAATTTCGCGAGCGAAATTTCTGTAAGGGGGGAAGATTGTAACACCCCATGATTTTGAGACTGGGAAATTAAATTTTTGGGAGAATAAAATTTAATTAATTGGAGAATTCTAAAATTTGGGAATTAAGGTCCAAAAATAGAGGTCATTTCAAAGTATTCTGGATGATGATTTTGAGGGTACCATCGATCCCGAAAGGGTCGAGATAGTCAAAATAACTATTATTGGGTTTTATTTTGGCTCCGGAATGTTTTAAGTTAGTTTGACTCGAATTGGAGTAAACGAGTCATTTAAAGTGTGTATTAACATTTAAAACTGGGACTTATGTTTTATAGGCTTAAGAGGCTTACGGATCAAGCCATTCTCATTTGTGAGTAAGAGAGAAAGAGAAAGAAAAGAGAAAGGAAGAAAGAAAGAAGAAGAAAAGAAGAGAGAGAGGAAGAAAGACTTGGAGATTCAGGCCCTAACGTGACATCGAGGAAGATCCAACCTCTACAAATCTGAGGCAAGTGTTTAATCTTGCTAAATAGTTATTTGTGTATTTCATTTCATAATTTGTGGGTTAAAGATATGGATTTGGGGGTTTAATCTTGAAATCAATGTTTAAATATTGGTTTAAGGGTGTAGAATTGGTTGGGATCAACTTTGGGTTGATTTATTGGATTAGAATCATGTTGTGATGAAGGTTTATGGGTTAGAAATAAAATTTTAGGGTTTAGAATTTGAGGGTTCTGTTGAAGGAGATGAACCCTACAAATTCTGCAGACCCGAATCGATTCGCCCCTTAAACAAATCGATTCGACCTAGGCAAATTGGCAGGTCTGCATTGACCGAATCGATTCGGACCCAAGGCGAATCGATTCGGCCTGAGACAGAAGCTCAGGTCTTTGGATCCGAATCGATTCGCCTTAGCGGCCGAGTCGATTCGCTGGGCCGAATCGATTTGGAATAGGGCCGAATCGATTCGGAAACAAGGCATTTTGAGGAATTTTCTCTAGAAGGACTTCTAATCCATTTTGGTTGGGTTTATTGATTTGGGGCTTTCTCTTAATACATAAGAGATATGTTTTGGAGACTTATAAGGGGTTTCTCACTTATTATGATTATGGGGACTTCTTTAAATAGATTAAGGAAGGTATATGTTTATATGTAAGCTTTGGAGTTATGTGTGTGTATGGAGATTGTGGGAAACCTCATTGGGGATAGAACTCCTAATTATATATCAAAAGAGAGTCTAGAGATGATGTGAAGTTAAGAGCTCTTTGAGAGAGAGATTTGCGAGGGTGTGTTAGGAAAGTATAAGCCGATATTCATGTTGAATCCTTATTACGTTAGGATTCTATTAAGTTGTAAATGGGGGGGCTAATGAGAGAGAGAATGGTCAAGTATCCTTAGAAATGCCTAAATTAAGGAACAAACTGTAATGCAATAGGATTAAGGGCTCATAACAGAAATTGAACCCTGGGCAAAAAAAAAAAATTGGGAACGATTTAGATCGTACTATCAACTAGAATAAGTGGTAGCTTAGATTCTGGTCAGGATAGTTTATACATAATTTGAGTGGAAGTAACTATTGGGATTCCAACACTTGAAGTGAAGTTGGGATATGTTGAGGTTTATAGACTATTAGTTACATATACGTATACCAATGGTTAAATGGTACTAGAGATTATTATGTACTTTTGAAAATAGATGAGATGTGTAGTGATGGTTTCATACACTAAACTTTGGGTGATAATCCTAACGTTGGATATATATATATATATATATATATATATATATATATATATATACATATATGTTTGGGAGACCATTTATCATAGGAAAAATGGATGTATATATATTGTGCATGTGAATGATATATATATTTATGTGGTTAAGCATACCCCGCTCATGCTATCATTGGGAAGTTTTCGCGCAGAGGGTGAGCATCTTGGCTAGAAAAGCAGGATGTGGATATTCCCAAGGTCATAGTCGTCCCGTGTGTTATTATGTGATTTATATTTATTTTTTTTGGATGAGACGTGGTGGGTATGTTTAGTCTCAGTGTCGGTTAGGAGATATGACCGCTTCCCGGGACGTCGTGTGCGTGAGTTTACCATGAGATGGGTGTCATTTAGTCCCACCAGGGTGGTCCCCAGTATTGCTACGTGAGTCGGGCACTGGGAAGATGATAGCATGGTGCAGTTTATCGGCGCTATATATATAGCTGGGTATTATATGTGCATGGACAGTGTACATCATATATGGTATGTACACTTGGTTACGGGGATGGAGGATTGTATATATCCTATAGATGAAAAGATATGGACCTCTTAGATGATTATATTGTACTAGATTAATGGGGGTTGATGTATCGCATTTAAGGAATATTTCGGTTACATCGTCCCAAGGATATTATTAGAGATTTTTAGTTGTTTTCTTATTATAGTCTAGAATTTAGTAGTAGTAGTAGTAGTAGTAGTAGTAGTAGTAGTAGTAGTAGTAGTAGTAGTAGTAGTAGTATAGTATTGTATGTATGGCATAATGGATCTCTAGTATCGACATTGTCAAGGAGTAGTGTAACAGGGTGGTTCCTTGTTTGGATTTCGCTTTGTGAGACTCCCCATGCACGAAACATAGTGCAGTGTTGAGATTGGAGAGAAGTTTTGTCAATAAAATAATGTATGCATGTTATTTAGTAATTAAATCGTATGATTCAACCCAAATTTAAATGGGTAACTTATTAAGAATTATAATTAAATAAATTATAAACTGGAACCCATTAAGCCTATTATGGCCTAATTGTTTGTAAACATAATCTAGTATGATTAGAAAAGTAGTGGATTCTTGGGTTCAGATAGGAAGGCAAATCTCGTGGGAATAGGCGGGGCTTATGTTAAGTTCGTTTGTCCTTATAATCGGGGTAATTTAACAACAAAATTTGAGGACGCGAATAGGTGCGCGCCTTTAGATGAGAGGTGAGTTGAGAATTCCCGAGAGCGCAAATCCACTTTGAAATTATGAAATAAGTGCATATATATTTATTATGCACGGTTAATACACTTGCTAAATATTTTCACAACTCGGGCTCTGGCCCGTTTACTTTTCTCTTCTGCCTATATATATATATATATATATATATATATATATATATATATTAATATTACTACAGGTGTCCTACCGCATGGATGCCGGATGACCTTCTATCCAGAGTTTTGGGTGCCATGATAGGTGCGGACTGTTGCGGGATGTAGATTGTTGTCGCTTCCTACTTCTTTAAAAATCTAGGTAGGATTCAAGTTGTAAATCGGGTTGATGCCCAAGGGATATTTATATATGTTTACATTTATTCCATTTCAGTTATTGTATTGGCTGTGACCCGACAGCTTATTCGAGTTTACTTCCTTGTGGCATATTCAGTTGTAGTTATTTATTTCATTTAGTCCAGAATTTTATTTATCTTAGTTCTTGTATGCATTTTTATGTTCTTATTAGTAGTGTTATAGTGTTGGTTTGTATTATGTTGCATATTTTATTTTATTTTAACATCTCTCTCTTATGATATCGGGTAGTTAGTCCTATATTTATAGTACCGACAGTTGATGTTGATACTGGACCATCTGAAACTCCTGATTTAATATAGTATAGGGCTGGGCACCCATTATTATTTTGATCGGGGTGTTACATTCACCCTCTAACGGCATGTTTGTGAGCCTAAGTCTAGATTTTTTCAAATTATCGTTATATTACCAAATTGGGAGCCCCATAACTACGCGGGTAAGTTCCTATGTGTTACATTGGTCTCTTGCGAGGTGTTCATGCCTGTTACGGGGCGATTTGGGGGTTGTTTTGAGTTTTCACCCTCTAATGACATGTTTTACGCCTAAGTCTAGATTTTTGAAAATTATCATCATATTGTCAAATCCAGAGTCTCGTGAGTACGCGGTAAGTTCCTATGTGTTATATTGGTCTCGTGGGAGGTGTCCATGCCTCTTACGAGGCCGTTTAGGGGTTGTTTTGGGTTTTCACCACCCAAAGACATGTTTTAAGCATAACTCTGTGAAAAATGTCCATAACACTATCGTTTACAATTGTTGAACCCAAGATAACTTTCTCAACCCAAGGTAAATTTTTATCTTAAATTGTATTTGTATAATATGCTTATTTATTATATAAATTTTCTAACAGGATTAGTTACTTGGTTCGTCGCATTTTGGCCCTGTTTTAACCTATTTATATTGTTGTATTTGGGTATCAATATGCCTCAGTCTTGGGTAGAAATATGCCCCTATTTTGGGCATAAATAAGCTCCTGTTTTGGGCAAAAATTGACTGATGTTTTGGGCTGAAAATAAATTGCCCTTTACCCCTGTTTTGGCCTATTAATGTTGTTTTATTGGGCCTCTTATTTAGGTTTATGTTTTCATTGTTTTAGCCTATTTATTCCAGGCATATTGTCCAAAAATTACAGAGACTTCGCTATTTAATGCTGCAATTTCTAAAGAGAATTTATGGAGACGTTGTTTCGGCCTATTTATTCGAGCCATTTTGTTATTTAATGCTGCAAATTTTAAAGAGAATTTGAGACTTTGAGACTAAACATATTTCATTTGGATTCTGATAGGCATCTGATGAACTCTCCCCGCCATAGCTTCTCGAAAGTGTCCCATTTTTCTCCAACAATGTCATCAAGTTCTCAATCCTCTATTTTGAGCATCGTTTAGTTCTTGAAGAGACGATATCTATCTTCAAGATTGTCGACTCTTCATTATCAGATCGGGATTGTACTATAACTGTTGAAGTGGCATAGGACTTTAGATCGACACCGAATCCTTTCAAATATCATGAGTTCTTCCCAAGTACCTCAATTTCTATCTCCTTCTGTGACATGTGAATTGCATCGATCTCCTTCAATCTCGCATTTTGCTTTAGAAACTCGTCCTACCATTTTTTTAAGAGTAAGAGGCTATGGTTTTGAGACAGGAGAGAAAAGATAAAAAGAAAAAAGAAAAATGGGATCCGAGTTGAAGATCAAGTTCATCCGGGTTCAAGATCATTGCCAAGAGAAAATCTCATAAATTCATATCTCTCAAAGAAAGGATTTAAACTTCTTTAATGTTAATTGTAGTTTAAAATACTGATACAAAATTGGTGTAGGAAGACACATAATTTTTGAATGTGGAGAATCTTGCAAAATGGGGTTTTGAATAAAGTAACTATTGAAGATGAATATAATGATGATAATATGGTAAATCTGACGTGATTATAATGAAAAATATAGGTTCTTAATTGAATTAAAAGGGAAAAGGGTGAATCTTGAAACTAGGGTTGAGTATTAAATGATGTATTGATTTAACTGATGAATCAGACAAAAATATTAACATCACTTCAAACGTATCCCTTTTATTTATTATTTTGAATTAGACTATGTTCCATAGATGTAAATAAAGGTAGGTGAAGACGCCCCAAAGGCCCCCAATTTTAAAATTCAAAAGTAATTTCCTTTTATAGATATGCGGAAGTGTAAGATGGTTCACAAAAACAATATATTTTAATTTATTTAAAATTAAACCAACTTAATTCAACCCAAGTCCTAGAAAATTCGCCTAAGTCATTTTTCTCAATATTAGCAAGTTAGGCCAAACCAATTTTAACAATTAAATTAAATGACTTGAATTAAATTAACACAAACATTACCCAATATTAATTTGCACCAAATTAAACAAGTAGTGATTAAATTAAACCAATTTTATCTTTTTATTTAAGCATGTGTTCTAGGTGATTTTGCAAAAGATAAAATAAATAATTAATCCACTACGCCGCGATGTACGAGGAAAAACCCACAATGGGAAAAAACCTCGGACGGCCCTAGCCTCAAATCCACTAAGTACGGAATTTACAAATACAAGCAAGATGACTTACAACATTCGACTCGATCCCTATCAAGCCTCGACGCGTCTTCTTGTATCAACCTCTTCTTAGCGAATAATCACGGAGCTCCACTGCGGTCTCGGAATCCACCGATCGAATTTTATATGGTCACCGTCACCCGAACTAGGAGCCTTTATCCAAGTGGGTAAATTAACAAAGACCACTACTTCTCTGTGGGATTTAGAAGCAAACCCAAAACGTCTCTTCAAACGGTAGAGATGGAAAATCGGTGCCAAAACTCCAAGCAAGGTGTATATATATATATGGAACTTGGATTAAATAAACAATTGGGTGTAAACTAGAGTGTCAAATGAATTTTCTTTGAAACATGAACACTCAAAACCATGAAATTTTCTTGGGAAAATTTTTCTCTCAAAAACTCTCTCTAGAAGTTAGAATGGAATGAAAAGTTTAGTTAGAAAAGTTCATTTCTGCACCTAAGAAATCTGCCAAAAAGTTAGTGGGAAAAACAAGTGGAACAGTGGGTCAAAACTGCTTAAAACGGCCATTTAAATGTTCCCGCCAAATATCATTCGAACGACATTTTCGTTCGAACGAAATCTCATTCGAACGAGGCTTCTAACGAAGTTCCAGTGTGAACTCGTTATATATTTCGTTGGAAATCTTGTTCGAACAGGCATCTCGTTCGAACGACATTTCGAACGAAGTTCCAGTGGCCAATATGGGAACTCGTTGGCAAACTCGTTCGAACGACTTATGGTTCGAACGAAAATCTCGTTCGAACGACACATCGAACGAACTTCCAAAAAGTTTGAAAATTCGATTTTTTCCCAAAAACTTTATATTCTTTATTTAAAGTTCTAATTAAATTTTTTTGAAAATAAACAACAGTTTTAATTAAACCTACACCCATTATAAAAATGTTCCAAGCTCCTATATATATATTAAAATGAATTCATACCTTAGGAGCAATGGAAACATGTTGATGACGTAGAAACGAGGCACAAACAAACTCGGCAATGTGATGAAGCTTTATACACTTGTCCGCTACGTCTTCAACAAACACGTCATAGACTTGAATGGATCAATATGAACTCTATCCTATGACTCAAACGTTTTTGTTCGGAATTGAGACAAAACTACAAATGACTCAATTGGAAATTTGTGTCCTTACAGTAGGAATATTATATTTTCCATAAGTTTTGAATCCGTTGATTTGGACTTCTATGGATGGAGTAATAACCATTTTAGTAAAATGTGTTCAATCTGTCAGAATATCTTATTTTGATGTCCCTTAAAATTCATGCCATTTATTTGTGTTTTTAATTAAACTATTATTCATAGATTTAAATAAAGGTATTGATCTTATCTTTCCAATGAGCTTTGAGTCGGGTCATTTGCACTTCTTTAGCCATTTTAGTAAAAGGTGTTTAGTCTGCTAGAATATTAGACTTGTGCGAATTTATGATTTGTAAGACTTCTAATAGGATAAGGACTCGTACATTTTTATTTATTTAAAGGAAGATCTTGTTAGGACTTTTTAAAACTCATATTAACCTATTTCCAAGATTACGAAGTTCCTTAGGCTGAACGGGGATGAATTTCGGATAAAAAATTACATATATAAAATGGTGAATGTACTCGGGTGAAAATTATGAAAGCGAGTTAGGATTTCGGGAATGGTTAGGCTAAGTTCCTAGGTAGAATAGCATGTAGGCAAAAAATATTAAGTTAGAGAGTTAATAATAATTCAGTGAATACTTGATAAAAAAATCGGGAAGTCGGGATAGACTCGGGGTTTTGTGGGCTAGTGCTATGAGAGACATTATGCACGTTAATCGATTATATATATACGTATTGAGTGAAATTATATGTATATATATATATATATATATATATATGTGTGTGTGTGTGTGTGTGTGTGTGTGTGTGTGAGAGAGAGAGAGAGAGAGAGAGATTGATTTATATGTGGACATATTTACTGTAGAGATTCTATCATTGGAGGTTGCGCGAAGTGGGTGATCCACCCTGGCATGACCCGTAGGTGTTGGGTCATTTTTCCAGGTCATAGGACTGTTGTATGACCACTATAGGTGAGTTTCGAGTCTACTGGGGCAATGTGGTATAATTATGAACCACAGATGTATATCTATGACCACCTCTAGTTTATGTGTTTATGATTTCGGATCGGTGGTAATATTACGAACTGATGGACTAGGAGTGATATATGTCGTACCTGGAGCATGATAGCATAATAGGGAATGCATCCAGGAGGACAACTGGGGGATGTTATGTATATATGTATAAAAGAGTGTTATATGTCTATGTGAATGAATGAATGTGTTATATTGACTATATAATGGTACGAGTCTAACTTTGAATTACTATAACATAGCTTACGTGATACTTAATTGACAAATGAAGTAATGTGAAGTATGTGTAGCACAAATAGGGCTAAAGGTAGTGTATTGGACTATATGAAGAATGGCTAGACTAGTTAGGCTGGGTAACATAACTAGGAAGTTAAAGTATATGCGTTAGGGGAGCACTATAAATGAGGGCTGAGGATAACTTCAAGTGAGTGTGACACCAAATGAACATGAATAATTATGCTACATATTCATCATTGCATTTAAAATTCTTGAAAATATTTTTAAAATGTTTTGGGCACTGGCCCGTATCAAAAAAAAATTCAAAACCTTTTAGTGCTCAGCCACAGGGATGCAAGGGTTAGCTTACCATTCTAGTTAGATGATGTTGCAGCAGTTGTGGATGCATACATGATATACATAGACACCTCTTCCCAATCTATCTAGTTAGGATGATTATTCCGATATTTCTTTTGGGCATGTCGCCCACAGACGAACATTTTTTATTATCATTAGACTTTGTTTGTATTATTTCATTTATTAGTTGGATTATTATATTTGGCATTTTACCAAGATTTTATCGGTTATTTATTTAATTGTGTTTTCACTATTTATTATGTTCTATTGTGGAGAATGTTTATTTATATGCTTGAATGTTTTAATAAAGCATGTTAAAAAGTTTTCAAAATTTGACACCGGGTTTACTAGGTTGTTAGTAAATAATTGGTTTTCGACAGTTATGCTAAGAATGAACCAAACTAAGATTCCTATTTTATTTTAGTAGAGGATTGGCCACCCATTATTAGAATAGGTGGGGTGTCACATATGTATTTTACTGAAAGGGTTAAACCCATCAGTTGAAATTGCAAGACAGACATTGCACGGTTCCTTTCCAAATTCAAGGTGTCATCCATTCGAAAATTTTCAAATATGATTGAATCAATTAGATGACGCATCAGGTACCCACCCACCTCTCATCAAGCGTTCCATGTCATGGTCTATGCTATCCATAGTACGGTGAAAACCCGTTTTAACCATGGCCCGAGGGGAAAATACTTCAAAACCTTTTGTGGAACTTTCGATTACTTGCGATATTTCGTGGACATGACCTTTCGATTCTCATAAGTCACATATCTAGTTTCAGTGCATATAGGACACTCGTCCTTATCTTCATGCTCCTTGCGATAGAAAATGCAATCTTACTTGCATGCATGAATGAACTTGTACTTTAAAATCAAACCCTTCAAGCTCTTCTTCATGCTAGGATAATTGTCTGGTAAGCGTGTTCAATTTGGGGAGAATTTCTTTAATCCACTTAAGTATTCCAGTTACGTTGTATATTGACAAACCAAATTGAATCTTCAAATTATGCAAGTCAATCATTGCGTACAATACCTAGTGACCTTTTCGTAATTTGTATACAAAGTTCTAGCTCCATCGACTTTTAATCGTAAGTATTCCCGATCTTTGGGTAATTCATCATCAATTTGCTCATTGGCTTGGTCATAATACAATTATTTGTATTCATAGGCTCGTGGTTTTGATTGAGGTGGACTCTGTAAGAATCATCAATTAGGTCGATCAAAGGATGATTGGCTGGAGATTCGTTCACCACTTCCACCCAGTGGTGTTTTGTCATGCGTTCATCTATTGGTGATTCTTCCTAAACATAAGGTACATTTTTCTAGTGGAATTTCCTTATCTTATAGTCTTTCATCATACCGCACAATAGTAAATGCAATTCAACATCTTCCAAAGGCTAAATTTTTCTATTTATACAATGTTTGCACGAACACAGTTTCTTGAACACCCTTAACACGATTATCACATATTTTATGACTCTCCCCTATTAACTCTTTGTATTGTGGAAAATCCATTCTGGAGTCTTTAAATTTCAAAACAAATTCATTAAACACAATCAAAAAGAAATATTACAAGAATAATCATTGAGAGAAAATTCATTCAAATGAAACAGAAATTATAACGAAATTCATTAAAATATTACATTGTTCAAGTATCACAACAAAATTCAAATGATATTATAACGAAATCCAAATGAAACAGATTTTTAAAAAAACATTGTTCAAGTATCCTTGGCCAACAAATTAACTGGCCAAGTAATATAAAAATTTATAGAAGCTAAAAATAATGACCCTTCCCCGGGGTCAACATACACATGCTCATCTCCACAATTAAACTATACTTTAATGACCAAAATTTGAGCTTCACCAACCACCAAAGGCCAATTACCAACTTTTTTTCCTGGAAAGTACGAAATTGAGAGTTCATATTCCATTAATTCTGGTACTGTCCATGTTTCGTACATAATATAGCTCGCCAAAGTTAGGGTGTGCGGATGATGATGATGCACGGAATGTCCCAGGGGTAGGCATTTATGAGTGGAATGTTCGTCGAGGAGGCATTTGGGAGGGAAACATTCCAGGAGGAGGATAAGGGATCTTTGAAGGATCGGGGGCGCAAACATGTTGTTAACTTAAAAGTCTGAACAATCTGTGGATTTAATTGGTCAAGAGGATCATATCCTTCTGAATCTCTAAAACATCTCCTTTCATTTAGTCACATTCTACCAACCCATTCGCAACCTCACCCCTCACAGTAGAGTTATAGTCTAATAAATTTGTAGTTTGCTATAGTCTGGTACTTGGCATACATGAGACCACACCTCTTATATTACCCTTATGGTCCTTCTCAAACACCTAGGTTAACTGACTGAATGTTATTGGGGTTGTCCTCACACTGACTAGAAATTTATTAGTCCCCTTTTGTCATCATGCATACAAGTACAAGTCGACCTGATTAGATTCATTCCCTTTTTTCGGAGTCCCCTTGTCATGTTCTGCCCATTCACCCTTAAGATCATCATAAGATTTTGTCGCGACTCTGTGGACATTAACCTTTTCGATTTATTCATATTATTTATCACCCTTGGATTTAGTTTTTACTCCATAGCCTTGTTCTCTAAGAAGTCATTACATTGGTTACTAGGCATTTCAATATTTTGGGGAACTTTGTCTTTCAGCCATAAAATATCGAAACTCGTTGCCTCCTTAGGGAAATAATTCTTCTAAATTTTCTTTCAATAGGTTTTAAAATAATCAACAACCTTCAAAAGAACTTTCCTCTTTGAATTGGTTGGGAGGGAAAATGTCTTATTCAGTTTATCCCAAATATCAGCCTTTAAGTTAGAATCAAGGTTCTTCGAGATGTGCCCCACCAACACCCACAGTTATCTTTCCCAGAGACTGACAATGGCTTTTAATTATATGAACATCATTTTTATCACCAATTTGATTGTCCCCTCTAATGGAGAATGAAATCTTCTTCTTAGGTTTGGTTTGAGATCCCTCGATGGCAGAAGGTAAAGTTGTTGAGTTAGCATGGTTTCTTGAGTTGGGGGGTTAGAGTTGGAGTGGAATGAATCTCCATCGGGGTAGAGTATTGATATGATAAAGAAGTTGAGAATTGAGCTTGTGGTGTAGGAGAGCGCTCATTTGAAGGTGTTCTGATATTTTGTTGGTTGTTGTCATTTCTGCTCGACATTTCCTATCATTAAAAAAATTAGGGACGTGTGTAAGTAAATATGGTTTAAAGCGATTTTAAAACACGCTCGATATGTAGGATTTCCATCCAATCAGTATTAGTTTTTGAAAATCAATGAAATTTTAAATGGAGTTAAGTAGGCGAAAGTGTGTCTATGATTGACCTATAAAAGTTCATGACATGAACTCGGAATCCTTTTTTTTTCAACTTGTTTGCAAGCTAATTTTTAATATTCATGTATTGCGAGACATCACAATCTGGGTGAATGCTCCTTTTACAGAATTGTATCCATAAAGGATGAACATTTTTTCATCATTTTCTAACTCTATTACCAACGTCAGTTCCCTGTCGGGATTATGCACGATAACTAAATTCTCTATTGGCTCATCTCAGTATTCTTACAAGGAAAACAAAATACGATCGAATAGGTAGTCTCACGAGATATAAATTCCACAATTTCTACGGTAATTAAATTGATCAATTTGTTCATTATCACACATATAAATCAGGGTTCCCTTTACATGGTATGTACTAATGAAAGATGTTTTAGTGCGGTCAAATTGCCCCCTCTCCTACTCTTGCTTCTAGTTTTACTATTGTGACTCATTTTTTCGGAGAAAATATATATATAATGATGTGAAGACATAATAAATTATTCTAAACACTACACCGTTTACTTAAAGATTTATTATAAAAAATTAATAGAGTGAGCATTTTAAGTATACATCATTCCTATCAAACCATCAACCTGACAATCTAACACAAGATTTCCCTTACTCCTTTTAAATTGTCTACTTAATTGATTTACAAAAACATATTTAAACAATTTTAAGTTTTCATATACAATTATAATGGTTTCATAAACACAAAAAATTCTGAGGGTTTCCATATAGTCATAAACTATTTATATGGGTAAATAGTGATATACAATTTCATATTGTTAAATAGTTATAAAATATTACATATACATTAAATTCCAACACAAAAATTTCATATACATTGAACACACACACACATAAACACACATATATAGACACACACACAAAAAAACTAACACAAATACAAAGCGCAGACACAAAGCACACATACACACACACACACACACACACACACACACACACACACACACACACGAGAAAAGGAAAAGGAAATGTGAGGTTTTTATTGTACCTTTGGGTGGAGAAAGATAAGTCTCCGGATAAAGAGATAAGTGGTAGAATATAGAGAGAAAATTCATCGAGAGAGAGAGTAATCGCCAGAGAGAGGCGGAGAAATAAAGTTTTGTTTACCAAGGGTAAAATAAAATAAAGGGTTTTTATTTAATTTATACCTTAAAACGGGTCATGGGATGTGTGACCCTTTAATGATATAATCGATCATAGTAATAAATCGTGTTTCAAAAAGTGACCAATTGAAATTCGAGAGTTGGTTACGGTTCCAGACCATGACCATATTAAAGTGGCCATTTTTAAATAGAATTTGTGGTCGGTTCTAGATCGTGACCCGCGTTCACTGGAAATTATCACAGGTGTGTCACAGTTGATGACAATGACCACCTTCGTGAATAAAATGGACGGAATATTGGTGTCAAAATTAAATTAATCACAATATGTGTTCTTCATGGGTCACGGATTGTGACCGTGACTAACATTGTGACTAAAAATGCGGGACATTTGGTGCCATACTAGGTCACTGTTGGATCATGAGTGTTGACTATGACCCAATAGGTTTTAGTTCTAGATCATGACCCACCCCTTAATTATGTCACTCATAGCCCTGGTCATTTATTTAGTTACAGCGAATTATCTTGTGTTATGGGTTTGGACTGAGACCCCGTGGTCACGAGTGATGACCATGACCTACTGTATATGATCATTTTTTATTTTGGTATAGTGGAGGTGTACATTCCATAACATAGACTTGTAGATAGCAACATTCTTGGGCATTGGTCGATCATATCATAAGGTATATGGTGATTTGAGAGAGTTTAGTGAGCTTTATTCTTGAGTTTCAAGTTAAGGTGAATTGTGTTGACAATGGATAATGAAATTCTCTATACGTGACTATTAAGAGAGGTTTATCCTTATGATCCCCCTAATAGTAATGCATTCATATTCATTATGTAAGGTTGATGATTTCAATGTTCAACTCATTTTGGGTTATATGTACATACAAGGATTACTTTTATTTGTAGTAAGAAAACTTATCAGTATCCCTAGTTAGATGTGGGTTAAGTCCATGACGAGCAAGATTGGGTTTTTTATTTACGTGCCGAAAAATATTGAGTTCTCAAAAAGTAATATCAGGTGGTTTGCCATATTCCAAACACATTCCATTTGATTCAAAAGGTTGAAATAGTGTTACGTAGCGTCCACCTGGGTACTTTGCAGGTTTGACTCAGTGTTGGTGCGAGTTAGGACATGCATGGCTGGTGCACCTCGGTATCCGGGGGAACATTGTATACGATTATTCAGTTAGATTACATGAGTATCTTGTGTATACATGGATTCATATCAGCTAAAAATTTTGTATAAAATTTTACAATTATGGTACATGAATACCCAAGCTGTTAAAATGTATGTATTTTTATTTGATTGTTTGGGGCCTAGTGGTCTTGTAAGGACATATTTTCATAGGTCCGTTATCAATTTATTATGCTATATACCGATACATCGTCAAATAGCATTCAAGAGACATCTACATCAAAGACGGATCCGAATTATTCATGTTCTTCATCATTCAAGGCTCCGCGAAGTTTACTTTGGTAAGATTATGTTTTAAATACCTTTACTTTTCACTTAGAGCTTTTGGGATATTTTTTCAAAATATTTTTTAAGTGTTGGAGCGGACTTCTTCGTCAAACATTGTGAATGAGTATTTTTTCTAAGTTTTATTGCGGACCTCGATTTTGACGCCCAGGTCGTTCGCGCGAGATCATCATCTCGTTCGAACGAGATTGGAAGTCGCGCGATGTCGTTTGAATGACATGCGTACTTCGTTCGAGCGACGTATGCTTCTCGTTCGAACGAGCTCGTATTTCGAGGTGGTGCATTTTTGTATAAATACTCATTAAATGGTTTCATTTTCATTAAGAAGTCACAGCGTTTTGACGAACAGAAACACTGCCAAAGCAGTAATCTTTAGGCTTCTTCTTTTAGGGGTTTAATCCCTTTTTAATTTACAATTCACAAAACTCCCATCTTGCTTTAGTGAATTGTTTTGGTGTTCAAGAACACATCTTTGCCTTTGTTCATCTTTTGTGGAGTGCGTCTCTACACCGTATGGCTGCATGTCATTAAGGATCTTGCTGCGTGAAGATTCTTTGCTAAAGATAGGACTGCGAGTCCTTGGAGGGTGCTGCGGGTATTCTCTTGCTGAGTTCAAGACTGCGAGTCTTTGTGGGTTGGCTGCGCGTTGATCCATTGCAGATTTCTCTATGTAATTGCAAGTTGCGATTTATAGATTCATAGTGAAATAAAGGTTTTACCCGAAAGGGGTTTTTTCCTGAAATTTGTGTCTCGGCATATTTATTGTGTCGCATGCGTTATTTGTTTATGGTTTGTCACACGCACCATAGATGCATGTTTAGGGGCTGAATTAATAGACTCTAATTAAATAAGTGAGCCACATTAGATATTTGCGAATTTAATCAATTATCACACAGTCGCACTCTTCTCAAATTGGTATCAGAGCAGGTTACGCTAATTTATCGCGTATTCCTATTTTTCGCAAAATCGTGTGATATTGATTTTTTTGAAAAATCATTTTTTTTGAAAAATCGCATTTTTTCTATGGAGCACTTCTATAATAAGATGCCTATTTTTTACTGGTCTAATTATACCTATTGGAAAGCTCGCATGAAATCTAGTTTAAAAGCCATTGATGAGCGTGTTTGGTACCTTTGTGAAAATGGGTGGACTCCTCCCACGGTCACCGTTGATAATATCATCTCTTTAAAACCTGTGTCAGCATGGACTGAAGATGGTCATAAAATGTCTAAATATAATTCACGTGGTTTGAGTGCTATTTCTGGAGCTATCACTCCTGTTGAGTTTCGCCGAATTATGACGTGCACCACGTCTAAAGAGGCTTGGGATGTTTTGAAATTGATACATGAGGGTACGAACGCGGTTAAAGAATCTAAGTTACAAAATTTGGCCACCCAATTTGAGACTATCACCATGTCTGAATCTGAATGCTTTGATGATTTTTATGCACGTTTATCAGACATTATTAACACCAGTTTTAATTTGGGTGAGGTGATTGATAACACGCGTGTCGTTAAAAAGATTTTGAGATCTCTCCCAAAACGCTTTATTTCTAAAGTCACTATTTTGAACTCTTTGGGAAATTTGAAATCACTTAAGTTGGAAGAACTTGTAGGAGATCTTCAAACCTATGAGATTGACATGCTTCCCAAAACCGTTAAGGCTAAGGATAATGGCATTGCTTTAAAGACTCGTTGTAAGAAAAAGAAAGAAAAAGTTTATGAGTCCGATTCTGAGGGAGACTTTGATTTTAATGATATGGCCTTGTTTGCGAAAAATTTTAAAAAATTTCTCAACATGAACAAAAATAATTCTTCCAATAAAAAGAAATTTTTTGAGAAAAATAAAAAGAAAGGAAAGGCCAAAGAAAGCGGTGAGAGAGAAAAAGATAATGACTCAGATGAGGAGTGTGAGGAAGATC
Organism: Sambucus nigra; assembly: GCA_949130495.1. Taxonomy (NCBI): domain Eukaryota; kingdom Viridiplantae; phylum Streptophyta; class Magnoliopsida; order Dipsacales; family Adoxaceae; genus Sambucus; species Sambucus nigra. The sequence goes on along the minus strand of OX422209.1, from coordinate 491,186,936 downwards.
TTGAGACCGTGACTTGTTTTGAATGTGGGGGTAAGGGACATAAGTCGTTTGAGTGTTCAACATGGCTTAGAAAGAAAGGGAAGAAAGTAGCCATGCCTGCCACACTTAGTGATAGTGAGGGTGATGAGGGAGATGAGTCCGATAAAGGTTTAGCTCATAGGATGGTTGTCACTTTTTCTAGTCGTGTGTCACCCACTTTGTCTCACGAGAGTGCACACGAGAGCGATGATAGTGATTTGTGTTCTTCGAGTGAGGATGAGAGCGAGGAAGAAAGTGGAGATGAAAGTGAGCTCCAAAAATCTTTTAGGGATTTGTAAACCGAGACCTTGAAAACAAAGAGGTATAATAGAGATTTAGGTCGTCGGGTTTTAGATTTGGAGAGAGAGAGGGAGGTTTTAAGAAAGGAGAAGTGTGATTTGACCGACACGTTGTCTAGTCTGACGACACGTGTATCCCAACTCGAGAGTGATCTCGAGCGTGCCAGGGAGGTCAAAGTCATTTTTGAGAACGCACCCAAGAAGTTTCGAAAGGTGGTTCTTAAGGGTAAAGGTGAGAAGTTAGGAATAAGTCATGACGGTGCTTCTATTTCCAATTTAGCACCTGAGCTGGTTCCCACTTTAGTGATAGATTCACATGAGTCTCATCCTCACCCACCTAGGCATCCCATTCCTATTAGGAAATTGCATCCTAGAGTTTTTGAGAGAGGTGTTCCGAGGCCTATTTATGTTTGCTCACATTGCAAAAGGAGAGGACATCTTAGGGAATTTTGCTTTAAGTTGGGGTATGTGCCACGTTTTGCTTCTACACGTGTTTCTGATGCACATGCACCCACACATGATTCTTTACATGCTCCCAAAAACTATATGAGAGAGTTTTCACATTTAGGTGAGCAAGTTAAGTTTTTAGTCAAAACTTCACAAGAATTGATGGAGGTTTTTCATAAGTTGTAACCACCTTTGGAAAACCCCTCCGCACCTAATGATTGAGGTTTGACTTGTTTACTAGCATAGGGTGCTTTTCATGATGACATTGTTTGCCTATTGCTAGTATGTATCATTTTTGTATAGATTTTTATTTTTGAAAATTTTTGAAAAATACAAAAAGATTTTATTTTGATAAAAATTTTTGAAAAATCCAAAAAGATTTTTGTATTTTGTTTGCACCTTTTATGGATGAAGACTTAGGATGATCTAGTCACAACATTATTCCATTTTTCATGTGACTATTTGATAGTGTTTTGAGACAATAGGTCAATTCATCCTTGTGCTTTATAATGTTTGGAGTCATTAAGATGTAATTTAGTGTTACTTCCTACATGTTTGACTCATGTTTCCTTTATTGCACACATGCACGAATTTGTTTGATTATTGTGCTTGTCTTATCACATGTTGGTGGGGTGTTTTCACTTCAATCCTGTCCTTAAAACGAACCAAGCGCGATAAATTTTGATAAGGAAATTGTGCATATAAAAACCGTTTTGTGAGTTTGTGTGCTTTGTTTGAAAAACGGGGAAGGTCTGCGAAAGGTTCATTTTGCCTTTGCGAATACTAAGCCACTGTTAAATTGGACCTAAAAAATTGAGGAATTTTATTATTCGGGGTCCAAATAGGTTTAAAAGAGCCCGAAAAAATTTAGAGGCAATAAAAAAAATTCATGCCAATTATGGGCCATTTAGGTTTTTGCACCAATTCTCCAAAGTTTGAGAATTTAGATTACCTCTAAAAGAAAATATATATGAGGGTCTTTGGTTGGATATTTTAAACGGGTTTGCACGTCCTTAAAAATCTTGAAAATGCGCTAAATAGTTTTGGACGTTATTGGTGTGGAAATCATTTTGACTTTGATTTGTTGATTTGCATAAGACGATGTCATCTAAATTCAATAAATTTTTACACCTAAGGATATGTTTGATGTTCATTCGTTAGGGGTACACGTGTGAATCATGCACATATGATTGACTGAGTTTATTTACCTATCGAATGTGTTCACACCCATACATCCCATTTCCATGACTTGGTTGTTTGAGTTTAAATCCATGGTGTGATTTTTTTTGTATCTTATTTTTGTACGAAAATTTTGAAAAATCAAAAAATAGTCGGTGAGATTTTTAAGATACTCCTTTGCATGCGCGTAGTTTGATCCTTGTTTGCTATGCATTTTTTCGTGACACTCCATGTTTTGATTGTTTCTTCTTATCTGTCTATTTGGGGACATCATAAAATGGGGGAGAAATAATTATCATGTTATGGGGGAGTTTTTTGCATTATGGGGGAGATTTTATTATTAATGCTTTATTCTTATATCATTTCAAACTCGATGCGTCACGAAGGTATTTTTCTTATCTCATGTGTGTAGGTACTACGACTGAAGATTATGATGTTGCACACCCTGATGAGAAAATCTTTGAGATTTGATGAAGATTTTTGAAGAACAGTTTGAGATCTTGCAAATTTATTCATGGGAGGGTAGATTTGTATAGGTAATTTGGTTTTTGATAATTCGGATTTTTTATGTATGTACCGGCATAGACATAGGGGGAGATTTGTAAGGGCATATTTTCATAGGTCCGTTATCAATTTATTATGTCATTGTAATACCCCGTATATTTTTGTGATATTTATTTATGGGATTAATTAAATTAAATGCGTATTAATTGGAAATTAATCCGGATTAAAATACTAACGAGATGTGAGTTGGTATTTGAATATAATGTGCATATATGATTATATATGAATATTGAAGTATGAAATTTGTCGTGAGATTTAAATACGGCAAGTTGGAAAATTTTATTGAGACGCGTGTGACAGTCGCGTCAGGGAAGTATTTATTTTAATTAAAAAGTGAATCTTAGTTCTATTAACCGTATGGTCGTTTTGAGTGCGCCAACGTGTCCAGAAGGGTCGAAATAGTCAGAAAACACTAGCCGGGGGTTAAGTTTGGGTCCCGGGGCATTATTGGGCCATACCGGTAACTTATAAGGGCATTTTGGTAATTTCGGAAATTGGGTAATTAAAACCCACGAAAATTAGAGTTAAAAATCTGACTTAGTATTAACCCACTAAGCCATTTCCAACCCCAATTTAGGTAGTGGGCTACGGGAGAAGTTAGAAACTTTATAACTTGGCAAAACCAACCCCACCTCCATTAACACCTTGAGAAGAAAAGCTTGTTGAGAGAGAGAGAAGGAATTCTGCAGAGAGAGAGAGAGAACACTTCAGAAATTCATCATCAAATTCAGAGATCCAAATAAGGCAAGTGATTTAATTTCGTTTTTATAGAGAATTCTTCTTCCATGAGTAGGATATTCAATTAAATTGTATTGTTCTTGGGAGTTAATGAAAAATCCATTAAATTGGAAATAGAATCTTACATATTGATGAGGAATTGCATGTAGAATTATATGTAGGTGATTATTCTGATGTTAATAATATCTTGGATGAAACAAAAACGGATTTTAGTAGGTTGAATGATGATTTATAAATGTTAGGGTTCATGTTCATATAATTTGGGGATAAATGAAGAGATTTGAAGATTCGATGATGTTTAAGATGAGTTAGCCCTATATAAACGTTTGATTATGACCTATGAGTGTTTAGTGCGAATTATGAACCTTAAAATGATGTTGGGTCGATTTTTATGTGGGATTAGGAGTGAAGAAAATTGGGAAAAAAGAAATAAGGATTTCTGGGCTCGAAACTGGCCACTCGTTAGAAGACCTGCCCAGGTCGTTCGAACGAGCTCGTTCGAACGAGCTTCTAACGAGTTGACCTTTGAATTCTAACGAGGGTGAAGTTCGTTCGATAATCTCGTTCGAACGAGATCTCGTTAGATATCCCAGTTCGTTCGAACGAACTCTCGTTCGAACAGCCTCGTTCGAACGAGACTTCGAACGAGTTGACAGTTTAGGCTTTTTAGCCTGTTTTGATCACGAGTGTCCCTTAACCTTGTGTATATGTAGAGATAAACTTACCTTGATGATTAATTGATATAGTTGGGATGTTTGGGATATAATGAGGAGTCAAGCTTAGAAGTGTAGTTTGAACCTAAGGGTAAATGTGAAGTAGGACGTGAGTGTCTATTACGTTGCGAGAACTATTGACGGCCTAATTTATTATATTAACCGGGAACATATAAATTGTGTAGCCTTATATGTCGGTACAAGGATGAGAACTGTACCACCAATACATTATGGTGATTACTGGGACGTGTGCATACTTAGTATATGTATTGATTTTATGTGTATGACATACCTACCATACTTGCTATCACGGGAGGTTTGCGTTCGCTTAGGACCCTCTAATCCTTGTGTTGCCCGGATTTAGACTGGTTACCTCGATGGACATAGGTCAGAGAAGGACTTATTGGGATGTTAATAAGTCTGCTGATCGTGGGAGCACAGGTATGTGCGTGACCCATGTGATGTGACTGTGTTCGCCTCCATTATTTGTGATGTTGTTATCTGAGAACTATTCCAGAGAGATTCGGAATATGTGATCCTTATGTACGTGATGTACCGGGATGGATAGCAGAGTATGTGTGCACCGCAGCTAGTCTCGGGGTGCTTGTATTGTATATTTATGACGTGAATAATATACACTTTATTAATGGAAACTTTCATGTTGTTATTGTGAACATAAATTGGTAATGTTTTGAGAAAACATAACGGGTTAAAAGATAGTGATTTGTATTACTAATTGAGAATCTGAGTTTAAGTGAAACCCTCTATTTATTTGATAACGCTAGAATGTAATATGGGAATCGAGTAGTAAGGGGTAGAACTTATTACGGTTTGGTTAGATGTGTATGTCATGTAGATGGGTACGGTACGTTAGAAGTGCACATGTAGTCGAGAGGTGAGAATTTCATGTGAGTGCACGTCCTAACATGTATTTTGCATTTAATGTTTTAATGCTATTAAAACACTTGCTGTTTTCAAAATGATTTCCACTTTCGGGCTCTGACCCATTTGCTTTCAAATCTATTTTTGTAAAAACCATTTTAGGTGCCCCGCCACAAGGACACCATGCTTAGGATTCTCATTCAGGTGACGAGCTGTAGCTGTTTGTGGAAGTTACAGGACTTTGCTTGTAGCCGCTTCATTTATCTTGACTCCATATTTATCAGTTATCAGTTGTAGGGCATGTCGCCCATTTCTTTTAGAGACATTTCATTTACTTCAGTTATTCAGACTTCTGGCATGTAATTATTCAGGATTCAGAATTGTCGTATTATTTTCATTTGTGGGATTGTTGTGAGGAGTTTTCCTCTGGACTTATTATTAGTTGTTGGTTATTTCATTACTTCGTTATGGTGAATGGATTATGTTGTTCTTCCATTATTCTTTTATTGCATGTTAATCAGACTTAACTTAAAATTTGTCAACTTACTTTTTAAATACTAGGTGGTTAGTAATCTTTAAAATATTTTCGACAGTGATGCTATTAGCTGAACCAACTTGACATTTTGAATTGACTTAATAAAGGAGTAGCTACCCGGTATTTAATTAGTCGGGGTGTCACAGGTGGTATCAGAGCATCAGGTTCTAATGTCCTTTAGGATCTTAACGGCTTATTATGTTTTTCGCTGAGCTTCCTTTGATGTAGAGCCCTATATTTTAGGACTGTTGTATTCTCTTGTATATGCTACGTTCTTAAGCTATTTTAAGTTTATAATTGCAAACTTATAAACTTCATTCTTATTTCAGATGCCTCCACGATGTGCACAAAGGGTTCCCGGGGATGCGACGCCAGAACCGCAGCCCGCACCAGTTCTGGGCACGATGAATGCCGCCGAGGTTGCAGCCATTGTGGCTCAGGAGGTAAATGCCGCACTAGCTGTAGTTCAGTAGGCACCACTTCAGGCGCCGATAGCCGCGCCAGTTCAGGCTCATGCATTCCCTTCTGCTTGGGAACGTGTACGTGATGCTTTTCAGAAAGCACACCCTCCGGAGTTCGCAGGTAGCTCCGATGTGGTAGTTTCGAGTCAGTGGAGGAAGGACATCCAGCGACACCTGAGGATGTATGAGTGCACAGATGTCCAGAAGCAGATACTAGCTACCTTTAAGCTAGTAGGGTCTGCACTGCAGTGGTGGGAGTCTATTACCACAGTGGAGGAGAGAGATACTCTCACTATTCAGGAGTTTTGAGTGCGGTTCGACCGCAAGTACTTTCCGTCAGCTGTTCACACGGAGATGAGAAGGAAGCTGATGAGACTCAAGCGGGAGGGTAAGACTGTGGCCGAGTACGAGGCCGAATTTACTAATCTTCTAAACATTGTTCCAGATGAGATACCAACAGAGGAGAAGAAGATACAGAAATTTACGGACGGGTTGACATGGAGGATTCGTCAGTACTTGTTAGGGAACCTTTCGTTAGCCACTTATTCTGATGTGGTTAACGCTGCTCTGTTACATTGCTAGGATCATCTCTTTCACATGACTGAGGACAAGCGATCGGGAGAGTCCAGCCATCAGGGAAGGACAGGGGGAAATGGTGCCAGTGGGGCACATTTTGTTCAGGGGCAAAGACAGGGTGATCAGGGTACCCAGCAGGGGGATCACAAGAGGTTCAGGTCAGGGAATTTCAGGCACGGACGGGGAGGTTTCCGACAGGGCCATCAGGGTTCGAACGGCCATCAGAACCAGCAGGGTCAGAATGGTCAACAGCAGTTTCAGCAGGGCCAGCAGGGCCAGTGGAGGAACGGTAACGGCCACCAGGGCCGGGGGCAGCAGGGACAGAGAGGGGGGAACTTCCCGGGGAAGTGTTTTGTTTGTGGCAAGACTGGCCATAAATGCCAGGACTGTCCTGATAGGGGCAGGGCCCCGCAGCAGCAGCAGGGTGCTCGACATGAGCCACAGAGGCCACTTTTTCCACCAGCCCTCCCAGCTCCAGCCTAGGTGCCAGCTCTTCCAGCCATTCCAGCAGTTCCTGTGCAACAGGGACAGTTACAGTATGGACATGTCTATAACGTCCCCCAGGCAGCAGCTCCGCAGGCACCACCCGCTATTGAGGGTATGTTTCCTATCCATGGTACTATGGGTCGGGTTTTGTTTGATACGGGGGCAACACATTACTTTATTGCTACACATTTTGCGAAAGCCTTAGGGTTGTTAGCTACGGCAGAGAGCACGGTGACATGTGTAGACTCACCATTGGGGAGTGGGTCACTTATTTTCTTTATATGCCGGGGAGTGGGGGTAGAGATTGGTAGTCTGGTATTACCTGCAGATATGTTAGTATTAGAGATGACCGAGTATGATGCCATTATTGGTATAGATTGGCTTGTTGCGTACCGAGCCATGATTGACTATTTCAGTAGGAGTATTATCTTTGCCATTCCCGAGCAGGAGATGTTTTTGGTGGCGATGCCTCGTTCCGAGGGAGGATCGTCCACTCATTTGTACTATATAGAGGAGGAGACCTCTAAGGAGGTGGTGATACCACTTGATTCAATTCCGGTTGTTAGAGAGTTTGCCGATGTATTTCAGGATATTCCCGGATTACCCCCCAGTCGAGAGATAGACTTTGTTATAGACTTATTACCAGATACGAGACCTATAGCACGCGCACCGTACCGTATGGCTCCAGCTGAGATGAGGGAGTTACGGGATCAGATTGAGCAGTTGTTGGGTCAGGGGTTTATTCAGAGGAGTACATCACCATGGGGTGCCCCTGTGTTGTTCGTGAAGAAGAGAGATGGTTCACTGAGATTGTGTGTGGACTACCGAGAGTTGAACAAGGTCACGATATGGAATAAGTATCCGTTGCCTCGAATCGATGAATTATTCGACCAGTTGAGAGGAGCTTCCTTCTTTTCAAAGATTGATTTGAGATCGAGATACCATCAGTTGCGTATCAGGGAGGAGGACGTCTCGAAGACTGCGTTCTTATCGAGATATGGTTCTTACGAGTTTCGAGTTATGCCTTTTGGTTTGACCAATGCTCCAGCCGTGTTTATGGACTTGATGAATAGGGTGTTCAGGGATTTCCTGGATCAGTTTGTCATTGTCTTCATTGATGATATTGTGGTTTACTCCCAGACAGAGGAGGAGCATGCCGAGCATTTGAGGCAAGTTTTGCAGACGCTACGTTAGAACAAGCTGTATGCAAAGTATGAGAAGTGCGGGTTTTTGCTGAAGGAGGTCCAGTTTTTGGGACACATTATTTCCGACCGGGGAATATCTGTTGATCCGGGGAAGGTATCCGCGGTGAGGGAGTGGGGACAGCCCACGACACCGACAGAGATCCGTAGTTTTTTGGGTCTAGCAGGATACTATAGGAGGTTCATTCGGGGATTCTCGAAGATAGCAGGTCCTTTGACACATCTGACTCGTAAGGGTGTGCCATTCATCTGGAGTTATGCCTGTCAGTTGGCATTCGATGAGTTGAAGGATAATTTGACCTCAGCACCTGTGTTAGCATTACCGAGACCGGGAGTTGAGTATCTAGTATACACCGATGCGTCCTTACAAGGACTTGTAGGTGTATTGCAGTAGGAGAGTCAGGCCATAGCTTATGCTTCCCGTAAGCTAAAGCCTCACGAGAAAAATTACCCCACTCATGACTTGGAGTTGGCGGCAGTTGTATTCGCCCTTCGAATATGGAGACATTACCTGTTGGGGGAGAAGTTTCGATTGTTCACAGACCACAAGCCCCTACAGTACCTATTCACGCAGAAGAAGTTGAATATGCGGCAGCGAAGGTGGCTTAAGTTTGTGAAGGACTACCAGTTTGATATCCAGTATCACCCGGGGAAGGCTAACGTGGTAGCAGACGCGTTGAGCCGTAGGCCAGTAGATGAAGTGGCAGAAGTGTGGAAGGCCAAGTGGAAGGAATTGGGACACCAGGATGCAGTGGCCCGATCATTCATGTCTGTAATGACTGTTACACCGCAGATTGTCACGAAGGTAGTAAGGGCACAGGCAAATGACTCGTTCTGTCAGGAGCATATAGTTCGATTATTAGCAGAGGGAGTCGAGTCCTATACCGTTAGCTCAGACGGGGGATTACGCTTCAATGGGAGATTGGTAGTTCCGGAAGGGGAGGAATTACGGCACGAGGTGATGGCAGAGTCGCACGGCTCATGGTTCGCGGTACATCCCGGTGGGGACAAAATGTACCAAGACATGAGACGACAGTATTGGTGGAGCGGGATGAAGAGAGATATTGCCGAGTTTGTTTCTAAATGCGCCACTTGTCAGCTAGTAAAAGTGGATCATCAGAGACCGGCAGGACTCCTACATCCATTGGAGGTCCCGATGTGGATGTGGGAGAGCATCTCCATGGACTTTATCACGGGGTTGCCTACGTCACAGAGAGGTCACGACTCCATTTGGGTAATTGTGTACAGGTTGACCAAAGTCGCTCATTTTCTACCCGTAAGGACAGACTACACTGCGGGACAGTATGCCCAGCTCTTTATTTCAGAGATAGTGAGACTTCACGGCGTGCCCCTAAATATCGTGTCTGACCGAGACAAGATATTTGTTTCACGGTTTTGGGAGAGTTTTCAGGAGGCCATGGGCACGGAATTGCGGTTGAGTACGGCGTATCACCCGCAGACCAATGGGCAAACTGAGCATACAAATCAGACGTTGGAGGACATGCTACGGATGAGTATCATTGATTTTGGGGGTGGATGGGAGCAGTATCTTCCACTGGTGGAGTTTGCTTACAATAACTCCTACTAGTTCACCATTGGCATGGCTCCATTTGAGGCGTTATACGGTAGACCTTGTCGTTCCCCAGCATGTTGGTTGGAGGTGGGGGACAACAAACTACTTGGGCCGGAAGTGATTCAGGATACTTCGGAGAGGATAGAATTGATTCGGAGTTGCATTCGAGTAGCTCAGGATCGGCAGAAGAGCTATGCTGATGCGCAGAGATTCTTCAGGGAGTTCCAAGTGGGGGACCAGGTTTTGCTCAGAGTATCTCCCATGAAGGGGATCATGCATTTCGGGAAAAAAGGGAAGTTAGCACCGAGATATGTGGGACCATTTTCTAATATTGAGCGGATTGGACCGGTTGCGTATAGGCTTGGATTACCGGAACATTTACATCGGATCCACGATGTGTTTCATATTTCCACACTAAGGAAATATCTCAGAGACAATTTGGCTCATTCTCACATTGCTTTGGAGGACATCGATCTCCAGCCGGATAGCTCCTACGAGGAGGGGCCGATTGCTATTTTGGACCGAAGTGAGCGGAAACTGCGGTCAAAGATAGTTCCGTTAGTGCGTGTTCAGTGGCGACATCATAATGTCTAGGAGTCCACATGGGAGCGCGAGGATGAGATGCGCGAACGTTATCCAGAGTTGTTCTTACCAGGTACTTTCTAGTTCCGAATTTCGGGACGAAATTCAGTTATTAGGGGGGAAGTATGTAATACCCCGTATATTTTTGTGATATTTATTTATGGGATTAATTAAATTAAATGCGTATTAATTGGAAATTAATCCGGATTAAAATACTAACGAGATGCGAGTTGGTATTTGAATATAATGTGCATATATGATTATATATGAATATTGAAGTATGAAATTTGTCGTGAGATTTAAATACGGCAAGTTGGAAAATTTTATTGAGACGCGTGTGACAGTCGCGTCAGGGAAGTATTTATTTTAATTAAAAAGTGAATTTTAGTTCTATTAACCGTATGGTCGTTTTGAGTGCGCCAATGCGTCCGGAAATAGTCAGAAAACACTAGCCGGGGGTTAAGTTTGGGTCCCGGGGCATTATTAGGCCATACCGGTAACTTATAAGGGCATTTTGGTAATTTCAAAAATTGGGTAATTAAAACCCAGAAAATTAGAGTTAAAAATCTGACTTAGTATTAACCCACTAAGTCATTTCCAACCCCAATTTAGGTAGTAGGCTACGGGAGAAGTTAGAAACTTTATAACTTGGCAAAACCAACCCCACCTCCATTAACACCTTGAGAAGAAAAGCTTGTTGAGAGAGAAAGAAGGAATTCTGCATAGAGAGAGAGAGAACACTTCAGAAATTCGTCATCAAATTCAGAGATCCAAATAAGGCAAGTGATTTAATTTCGTTTTTATAGAGAATGCTTCTTCCATGCGTAGGATATTCAATTAAATTTTATTGTTCTTGGGAGTTAATGAAAAACCCATTAAATTGGAAATAGAATCTTACATATTGATGAGGAATTGCATGTAGAATTATATATAGGTGATTATTCTGATGTTAATAATATCTTGGATGAAACAAAAACGGATTTTAGTAGGTTCAATGATGATTTATAAATGTTAGGGTTCATGTTCATATAATTTGGGGATAAATGAAGAGATTTGAAGATTCGATGATGTTTAAGATGAGTTAGCCCTGTATAAACGTTTGATTATGACCTATGAGTGTTTAGTGCGAATTATGAACCTTAAAATGATGTTCGGTCGATTTTTATGTGGGATTAGGAGTGAAGAAAATTGGGAAAAACGAAATAAGGATTTCTGGGCTCGAAACTGGCCACTCGTTAGAAGACCTTCCCAGGTCGTTCGAACGAGCTCGTTCGAACGATCTTCTAACGAGTTGACCTTTGACTTCTAACGAGGGTGAAGTTTGTTCGATAATCTCGTTCGAACGAGATCTCATTAGATATCCCAGTTCGTTCGAACGAACTCTCGTTCGAACAGCCTCGTTCGAACGAGACTTCGAACGAGTTGACAGTTTAGGCTTTTTAGCCTGTTTTGATCCCGAGTGTCCCGTAACCTTGTGTATATGTAGAGATAACCTTCCCTTGATGATTAATTGATATAGTTGGGATGTTTGTGATATAATGAGGAGTCAAACCTAGAAGTGTAGTTTGAACCTAAGGGTAAATGTGAAGTAGGACGTGAGTGTCTATTACGTTGCGAGAACTATTGACGGCCTAATTTATTATATTAACCGGGAACATATAAATTGTGTAGCCTTATATGTCGGTACAAGGATGAGAAGTGTACCACCAATACATTATGGTGATTACTGAAACGTGTGCATACTTAGTATATGTATTGATTTTATGTGTATGACATACCTACCATACTTGCTATCACGGGAGGTTTGCGTTCGCTTAGGGCCCTTTAATCCTTGTGTTGCCCGGATTTAGACTGGTTACCTCGATGGACATAGGTCAGAGAAGGACTTATTGGGATGTTAATAAGTCTGCTGATCGTGGGAGTGCAGGTATGTGCGTGACCCATGTGATGTGACTGTGTTCGCTTCCATTATTTGTGATGTTGTTATCTGAGAACTATTCCTGAGAGATTCGAAATATGTGATCCTTATGTACGTGATGTACCGGGATGGATAACAGAGTATGTGTGCACCGCAGCTAGTCTCGGGGTGCTTGTATTGTATATTTATGACGTGAATAATATACACTTTATTAATGGGAACTTTCATGTTGTTATTGTGAACATAAATTGGTAATGTTTTGAGAAAACATAACGGGTTAAAAGATAGTGATTTGTATTACTAATTGAGAATCTGAGTTTAAGTGAAACCCTCTATTTATTTGATAACGCTAGAATGTAATATGGGGATCGAGTAGTAAGGGGTAGAACTTGTTACGGTTTGGTTAGATGTGTATGTCATGTAGATGGGTACGGTACGTTAGAAGTGCACATGTAGTCGAGAGGTGAGAATTTCATGTGAGTGCACGTCCTAACATGTATTTTGCATTTAATGTTTTAATGCTATTAAAACACTTGCTGTTTTCAAAAATGATTTTCACTTTCGGGCTCTGACCCATTTGCTTTCAAATCTATTTTTGTAAAAACCATTTTAGGTGCCCAGCCACAAGGACACCATGCTTAGGATTCTCATTCAGGTGACGAGCTGTAGCTGTTTGTGGAAGTTACAGGACTTTGCTTGTAGCCGCTTCATTTATCTTGACTCCATATTTATCAATTATCAGTTGTAGGGCATGTCGCCCATTTCTTTTAGCGACATTTCATTTACTTCAGTTATTCAAACTTCTGGCATGTAATTATTCAGGATTCAGAATTGTCGTATTATTTTCATTTGTGGGATTGTTGTGAGGAGTTTTCCTCTGGACTTATTATTAGTTGTTGGTTATTTCATTACTTCGTTATGGTGAATGGATTATGTTGTTCTTCCATTATTCTTTTATTGCATGTTAATCAGACTTAACTTAAAATTTTGCAACTTACTTTTTAAATACTAGGTGGTTAGTAATCTTTAAAAAAAATTCGACAGTGATGCTATTAACTGAACCAACTTGACATTTTGAATTGACTTAATAAAGGAGTAGCTACCCGGTATTTAATTAGTCGGGGTGTCACAGTCATATAACGATACATCATCAAAGAGCATTCAAGAGACATCTACATCAAAGACGGATCCGAATTACTCATGTTCTTCATCATTCAAGGCTCCGCGATGTTTACTTTGGTAAGATTATGTTTTAAATACCTTTACTTTTCACTTAGAGCTTTTGGGATATTTTTTCAAAATATTTTCTAAGTGTTGGAGCGAACTTCTTCGTCAAATATTATGAATGAGTATTTTTCTAAGTTTTATAGCGGACCTCGATTTTGACATCCAGGTCGTTCGCGCGAGATCACCATCTCGTTCGAACGAGATTGGAAGTCGCGCAATGTCGTTTGAACGACATGCGTACTTCGTTCGAGCGACATATGCTTCTCGTTCGAACGAGCTCATATTTTGAGGCGGTGCGTTTTTGTATAAATACTCATTAAATGGTTCCGTTTTCATTAAGAGGTCACAGCGTTTTGACGAACAGAAGCACTACCAAAGCAGTAATCTTTAGGCTTCTTCTTTCAGGGGTTTAATCCATTTTTGATTTACAATTCACAAAACTCCCATCTTGCTTTAGTGAATTGTTTTGGTGTTCCAGAACACATGTTTGCCTTTGTTCATCTTTTGTGGAGTGTGTCTCTACACCGTATGGCTGCGTGTCATTAAGGATCTTGCTGCGTGAAGATTCTTTGCTAAAGATACGACTGCGAGTCCTTGGAGGGCGGGTATTCTCTTGCTGAGTTCAAGACTGCGAGTCTTTGTGGGTTGGCTGCGCGTTGATCCATTGCAGATTTCTCTATGTAATTGTAAGTTGCGATTTATAGATTCATAGTGAAATAAAGGTTTTACCCGAAAGGGTTTTTTCCCTGAAATATGTGTCTCAACATATTTGTTGTGTCGCATGCGTTATTTTTTTATGGTTTGTCACACGCACCATAGATGCATGTTTAGGGCCTGAATTAATAGACTCTAATTAAATAAGTGAGCCAAATTAGATATTTACGAATTTAATCAATTATCACATAGTCGAACTCTTCTGAGGTCCGTTATGTATAGTTGGTAGAGCATAAGATATGACCAAGATCGTGGGTACTCGATTTCATAATTGAAAGGTTGATTTGGAGGTATATAAGAGTTACCACTAAGGAATAGAAGTGGAATCATCGAATTAGAGGTCCGACTTCGTTTCGTTAACCATTCGAATGGTATGTCATGTTTGGCATTGTTGTGTGCTACCGTGTGTTATGAGGGTTTTCACGGCACATAAATGAGTGAACCATTTGTATAATGTTAATAGTATATAATAAGTTTTGCGGACATGCTTCTACGATTATTTTATATATGAGTTACAAGCCTTATTTTTCATAAAATTATATTGTTGGTAAGTTAAATATTAGGTGTTTGTGAACAAAAACATTTTCATGGTAGGAATTATTTTTCTATTAATGGGTAAAAATGTTCACTACAAGAAAAAGCCTTTTTATGACGTTTTTTAAGCGTCATAAAATGCATTCATTGATGCTTTATTCTTCATTAAAAGGCGGCATAAGTTTGGGTGCCATAATTGATACCCATAAGAAGTGTCATCTTAGGTGACGATTATATATGACTTTTTTTAAAAGTGTCAGATTTGGTACAAAGAAAAAGGATCATAATATACTCTATAAGATGTCATATTTGATTTAAAAAATGTCATGATAAACAGTTTTCAAAATTTTAAAAAGGTCATAATAAATTTTATCATATGAGGGTTTAATATAAAGGTCATAAATTAAGCATATAAGAAAAAAATTAATAACCAATATTAATGTCATAGTTGACAAATAAATCTAACACTACAAGAAAAAAAAAACCTTTTTATGATGTTTTTTAAGTGTTATAAAACGCATTTTATGACACTTTATTTTACAATAAAAAAAGGTCATAAGTTTGGGTGTCATAATTGATACCCATAAAAAGTGTCATATTAGGTAACAGTTATATATGACTTTTTTTCTCAAAAATGTCATATCTGCTACAAAAAAAGGTCATAATATACTCTATAAGATGTCAAATTTGATTTAAAAAGCGTCATGATAAATAGTTTTCAAAATTTTAAAAAGGTCATATGAAAATTTTCATCACATGAAGGTTTAATATAAATGGTCATAAATTAAATAAATAAAATTAACAACCAATATTGATGTCATAGTTGACAAATAAATCTAAACACAAATCAAAATTCATAATAATATAAAAATAACCTTGAATTGTTTTGTATTCGAAGTCACATACATCTAAAATGTACCAAACCAAGTCATTTTTCCATGTCAAAAATAAATAGTAGGACGCAAATAGATATACCTACCATCTACATTATTTACAAAAAAATTGTGGCCTACTACATATATCATAACTAGATATACCCACTATTTACATCATTAAAAAAATGTCTACAAAAAAAATTATATCCAAAAATCAATCATAAACGCGTCGGTCTTCCTTTGGATTTCACGAAATTGTGTCAATACCTCAAAAGCTTCAAGTTATATAATATAAGCCTGAATAAGCTCCCATCATGAACTTACATCTTAAAAGCGTCCTACAATAAAGCAAATTATTAAAAGTGTTGTTAAATCATATTATTTTCAATCCTCTTATGTAGTATATGTCGAAATTTATAAAGATTATATAAAAAAAATATGTTTTCATAACTTTTGAAAGAAACTCACAATTTTTTCATCAACTTCCTTAGTCGCATTTTCTTCAAATTCCCTATTATTGATTGTCGGGCGATTATCAACAATAGAGACCTATCATCCTCATCAAATGCATCTCCATGTATCTTTTTTTGTCCCAATTATAAAATATTATATAATAAATTAAGCACATAACACAGAATTCCTACAATGAATTGATTATGGTTGTATACACAACAAATGATACAATAATTCAACCACATGCCTCCAAGAAATAATACACCTTTCGCATGCCTCTAATTAATGATCCTGCATAAGTTCAAAACAACATATATAAATCTCTAGTGCAATGTAAAACACAAGATATAAATTCCAGTTTTTCCAAAGTATTACGTCGTGTCTAATGTAAGTCGAACAGATTTTTTATATAACACAAATAATTTTAAATAATTTTAAAAAATTGGGCAAAGTCTCCTTTGTTTATAGGACTATCTGCCCTCTTTAAGAAATAAAAAAACACTTCAATAATATTCAAAGAGACCCAATTTATCAAAGAAATTCAGATATTATTTCATTCACTAATAGAGAAAATAAACCATTGACGCATTGATATTTATGTTGTGTTTCACATTAAAAAGAGTCAAATAAGACTATCCTCACCTTTAAGTAATTGATGATCAACCCTGAAAATAATTGCTTCCAGCCTTGCTTTTAAACAACCATAATAAGTCTTCCCATTATTTCTTCCATGGCGAGTCACTGAACCTGTTAATTTATCTCGTTAGCATTCAAAATTATGAGTTACACAGAATATGCATTTCTCTGTACTTACTAATTTAACAATATTTGGTTCTAGTATGAAAAAATAAAGAAGGTAGTATTGCAAGAACCAATTTAACCATACTGAGTAGTGAAAGTATATATAGAAGGTAAGGATGCAAATATACAACAACCCAACTTT
This sequence comes from Sambucus nigra, assembly GCA_949130495.1. Lineage (NCBI taxonomy): Eukaryota > Viridiplantae > Streptophyta > Magnoliopsida > Dipsacales > Adoxaceae > Sambucus > Sambucus nigra. The sequence continues at coordinate 491,170,017 of OX422209.1, read as the reverse complement.
TTAAAGTGTTCCATTTTAAAGTTTCATATGCCTTTTAAAGTGGTCCATTTTAAAGTTTCATATGAAAAACAAGAACTAAGAATAGGTGAAAACAAGAGTGACATTGTCAAATTTGTATGAAAATTAAACTTGAAAATATAAGACTTTCTGAACAAGAAGGATGAGCCTTATGCATTTGAATTGAATCCTCAATTCTTTCATATCAAGCTCGTTCCTACAATACATGGTTGAGGACCACTATTAACATTATCCTATTCTATTTTAGAACCCTCTCCATTATTCCCTTAGGCACTACATGATGTAAAATCAGCACAAATATTACATGTACAAAGGAAGGGACTCGTACTGAATATTCATAAAAAATGCTCCATCAATTCTTTCAGCCAACCATGAAACATAAGTATAGAACTAGTGACTCATTTCTCCTCTACTGAGCAAAACCCCATACGTATTCCATAAATTAAAAATTAGTAAAGAATGTTAGAAAGAAAATCTCATTCATAAAAAGATGATCTAATAACACATGCCCTAAGTGTACACAATAAAATACTAAAAATAGTAAGGACGGTGCCGACATACAATTAATAGGAGAAACATTTGCTATTTTCAGTCTCAAAATATGTTACCTAAGGGCACATGTTATTATATTCGTTAAATTCAAAAACAAATTAATATACAGTGAGAATAATACATTATAACCATATACTCGTAGCATAATGAATATTACATCAGCAAACAATAATGAACTAAAACACAATATGTCAATTGAAATCAATACCCACAACTAATTAACCAAACATGAATTAAGCAAAAAAAATATAGCAATTGAAAACTATACCAAGACATAATCAACTAAACAGGAATCAGCTAACACAAATATACAATATATAAGGAGATAATTTTGAGCATCAACAACATCAATTGTGGAAACTCACATTAATTTTAGTACCAAATGTGAACAATTTACAGAGAGTTGAACCAATAGGGAAATATATGAATGCAAAAAGATTGAGATTTAGAATCGCCTAGATCTGAAACCAAAATCGTACAATGTGATTAGGCATTAATCAAAGTGGTTACTTGTGAGATAATAATTTCTAAATCCAAAAGCAAGCCTAAGAAAAACGTGAGATGTAGTGAACTGAGAGCGGGCGAGAGGGATATAAATATATATCAACCTAATACTCACAATAATATTTGGATGAGAGAGATTCTTCGATAGCTTCACTTCTTCCTCAAGCTCTTGGATATGAGCCTACCAACAGACCAAAATAAAAAAAATAGAACAAATTTAATAGTTACTTTTGCGCATGAATCAAAATAACAAATAAGAAACCTTAAACCTAATCCTACAGATTCAGTAAAGATTAACCACCCAAAAACACAACCTCACTTGCTTTGGGAATTAATTTAGGGTGTGTTTGATTACAAAGTTGGAAAATGATAGAAAAATAGGGTAAGTCTGATGAAATGAAGGAAATGATTTTAGAGAAGAAAAAAAGAGGGTGCAAAGAATTTGTTACGAATTTTTGTGATAATTAGAATAGCAACTCGTAATCCACTTAATGATAAATGAGCAAAGATGAATTGCATTGCGATAAAACTGACTTAAAAGTAAAATATTATAACTCCATCTTAATTTTATACCCTTCAAAAGTGCAAACCTCCTTCAAATTTGATTGCTAATAATTGCAACCATTTTATAGATGAAGTTGGCAATTTTTTTTAATTTTGTGATGAGTATATGATTTAATTGTAAACCATCACAATTTACACAGGTTATCCTAACATCTCAAACCATTTATTATATTTTTACAAGGCCATGTTTTTATAAAACCACATTGTCTGCTTGTTTATAAACTCATGTCATCTCATGATTATAATATATAATAGTAATTGGTCATAAAAATAGTGTTATATCTTATACCAATCTTTCATTTGGTGTATATGATTCGCCCAATCAGAGAGATTTCATAAATAAATTTACGTATCGGCAAGATAGATTGACATGTTTTATGGCACGTCACTATAAAAAATTTACGTTGCTAGTGAAGCTACAAAAAGGTGGAAATAATCTCTTCTTGTTTGGATTCCTTGTTAGTGTTTCTTGGTTTAATCAATCTATATACAAATGTAGTAGAATTCAAAAAAATTTGTTATTCAATCTATGATACTAAACCTGGCAATATGGGTCCAGAAGGACCAAATCGCCCATCATCCGCCAAAAACCAAACTGTCCAAATCCACATTTAATGTTGTAGTTTGAGAGATAATTATGTCGGATGATGCATGTAAATTTAGTCCATAAGTTTGCAAGTAAATTTGGTCCAAAACCTCCCCGTACAAACTCGATCCAAATCTGACCCGCAAATCTCCCATGGGTACACAATCGTCCATGACATCTGTAGAAGTGTTCTATAACGATGTTCTTTTTCAATCATAGGTAGCATGTCTATATAAGCATTAAGATTCATGAACCATAAGTCGGGTCGATGCTCTTTTTCAACAAATGCTAAGATTGCCAATAAGAGACCAAAAAAGCTTACAAATTACCGACATTCAGAATCTCAAATGGGCACATATTGGGACAATGGTGACTAAGCATGACTAATGTGTGGAAATTTTATTTCTTTTAAATTGTCAAGTTAATAATAGTGACCAATTTATAGTTGTAATCGGCCTAAGATTAAATATAAGTTGATCAAAAATGGATTCGATCATAACCCTTATGTTGATTAACAAAGAATCACAAAACTAAATAACGAACTAAATCCACCAAAATCATCCAAATAAGCAGGAGAAGATAAAAAGTTAAACATAAAAATAAAAAATAAAACGCTAACATATAGAACCTTCATCATATCCCAGATACTAAAATGTGCTATGTATTCCTGGTAGGCCATACCTAATTTCCAATGTCTAACATATCCATATCTGCTAGGAATACTGAAAATGAAAAGAATTCAAAATATCTTACAAGTTTTAACCATCTATAACGATAGACTCCCTCAAAATTTATCACTTTTTTACCATTTCATCCGCCAAGTCCCGCATAGGTTGTCCACTTTCATTCAGATCAATAATAGAAGTCATACTAGAAAAGGGGAACATAATTGCTTGATCGGTACTAATTTTTCAAAATGTATTAGCAAGACAATGTCTGGAATGTGCAAATAGAGATCAAAATAAATAAAAAATTGTGTAAATATAAATACTGTCATATGGAACTAAAATAAAAAAATGAATTAATTTCTAAGGGCATACAACAACCCTCTTGAACAATACAAAAAAAATGACACTCTAACTTCTAACATCCAGCGTGTGACACAACAAGAATTTATAGGAGAATTAAATCATAATGTCGCTCAAGAAGCAAATAGCTTTGCATTATCTTTTTCATGGAAAAGTGTTCTAGATAAAACTTGACACGTAAAAGTCCACAAAATTTAATAATGTTGATCGAAAAACATAACATGGGATTACATGAGAAGTATTTCATGCTTGAATAATAAGAAATAATCATTTTATTATGATTTAATTACTAATATTCTAATTGTATAAAAGCTCTACACACTGAGCCACATCCAAACTAGTAATACCAAAAATTTGTACCATCCCTATTTCATATAATGTAGTCAATGATCAACAGACTTGAAATTCTCCATCTAATCCTTTGTTTGGTTTCTTTTCTCTGGTTTAGCCTTACTAACCGGAAGGCCTGAAAAGAAACTGGTAAACCTCTTGTTGAAGTTAGCAATAACTTACCAGCGTTAGACATCTCCCTTGAATTTGAGGATGAGGAATATGATGATGTTGACGACACAGGTCCTCAGGAGTTAGGCCTCCGTGGTCCATTATCGGACTTAAAATGTAACGATGGAGTTTTCTTTGTTGTTGTAAATACACCTACTACCATTATGGAATCCTCTAAATGTACTTGTTAAAAACTAATGAAATATAACAGTTGTCGGAGACAATAAAAGTTTTAGTATAAGCGAGACATATATATAAGGAGCAAAAATAGGAGTATGCGTGTCCGAGCTATATATGTTTGAATAAGTAGAAAGAGATATTTTTTGTATAGAATGAGGGTAATTTTAGGAAAGTTGGATTTATTGTGCACGTCACCAAGCCCGTCCTACTTTCGTGCACAACTATTTAGCAATTTACTTGTTAAATTCCTTTTTACTTTTGTTTTCAGTAGGAGTATTATTAAAGTACCTATCTGTAACTTAGTGGCATCTTGTGCAGGTAAACCATAACCATATCTCCATACCCTCTTCTACTAAAAATGACAAACTATTGGACCCACAACTACTCAAATTTGGAGAGGAAGATAGAATAAACAAATTTGATATTTATTATTCTACCTATCTGTAACTTAGTGTTATCTATTGACTCGAATTATAACCCTTTCACACATTATTCATAGTATTAGGCGTATGAATTAGAAGCACAAGGATGACGCAAAAAATTGGGCACTTCAAAAAATATTGTTTGCAATGCTACAGGGAAAGGATGAAGCAAAAGCTAAGAGATCGCTCGGTATGCTTTGTGATTTGTATAGGTGGAAGGTGTGGTTCGATGATAGAACTGTCAATGCTATATGTACAACGTCTTTTTATACATCTTCGAGGATCATGATTGTTGCTCTATCATTTCTTCTTGATTGTAAGAAGATCGAAGAAGATGATGATGATGATAGTGATGATTCAAGTAGTAAAGAGGACTTGCCTACCCAGCAACATCATGTTCTCAATAGCAAATAGGCCATTTATAAGGTAAACCATTCAAGTACGACATCTAGTAAAAAGAAAAAGAAAGCAAAGTTACAGCGTGCCATTCATAGCATGAAAAGGTAACAACGTATATCATTGGAGAACAATAGCTCCAGTTACTATTCACCTCTTAACAACTTGAAAAATGCACAGGGATTTGCTGAGAAGCTGTTATCTCGCCTTCAATCTTGCAATAAACAGTTTGAGATTAAGATGATGATGTTAAAAATAATTTCCAGTACTGTTGGCCTTCACCATTTGATTTTATTGAACTTTTATCCTCATCTTCAGAAATCCATTCAGCCCCACCAACGTGATGTCACAAATATACTTGCAGCAGTTGTTCAGCCCTACCATGATATAGATCCACCTGATGCAGTTGAACCACTATTCAAATAAATATGCAATCAGTTTGTGCATGATCGTTCACGCACAGAGGCAATCTCTGTTAGACTAGATGTGGTGCGTGAGATATGTCTATGCATGCCTCTGTGGGTGATAGAAGAGCTGCTTCGAGACCTTGATTTGAATTAAAAGTTGCACGATAAAGTAGTTTCATCAGTTGCCAATTCGCTTATTTCTTTATTTAGAGAATTATCCCTTCACTTCTCATCAAGAAAGATCGTGGGCGCCCTAACAACCTTAATGCAATGCCAAAAGCATATGGTGAGTTTAACATCGACAATGATGTACCCGATATTGAGTTACTACATGAAGATGGTGTTATAGTTGATGATGATAATGATGAGATGATGATGTTGGTGAAGTTTTCTAATTTTGATTGCCAACTAAATGCTACTGATAACAATCTTAGGGCTCTAAAGAAGTTAGTAGGTGGAAAGATGGATGATACAGATGATGGTATTCTCTCTAATAAGGACTTCAAACGAATCAGAACATAAAAGGCAAGCCAGGATTCAACTAATGCTTTGAAACGTCATGGAGTGTTATAGAAGAATTCAGAAGGAAAATCTACAAATTTTAAGATTCCAAATGCCGATCAATTAAGTATGAAAAGAGTGGATGGGGCTCAATTTATCGCTGGCATACTGGAAAAGCAAACAAATGAGGAAACATTGGCAGCAATTAGAGAAGTGAGAGAGGAGAGAGGAAAGAGGAAAGTACGAGACTCGAGCTACTGTAAAATAGAAAAAGATGGGTGGTTTAAGCAATCGGCAAAAGGAACATAAAAAGGCTATGCTGTTGGAAGAGGTTGTTTATATATTTAGGGAAGGGAGCAAAATATATGAAAAAAGAGTGGAGAACTATTTGGTGAAAGGAACTATTTTATTAGAACTCACTAAATTTTGCTTGATACAAAATGTGGAGACAACACCCCTATTTATACTATCCTCCAACTCAAATGAATGGTGGAGATTAAATTTACATCAAGGGTTAAGATTGAATCTCTAGAACCTTCCACATCTATCTACCATTCCTTACACTCTCCACAATACATAAGATAAATCTAGAATGTTCTTGGCAAAATATCACTCTTAATGGGTCTAACTTTATAGAGGCCCAATACTAACTAATTAGACAACCCAAACATTTAACCCAAAAATACAAACTAATAAAGCCCAATAATTTTAATTTCAAAATCAAGTTTAATTTTCAACACCCCCTCTTAAACTTGGTTTTGCAACTCCAAGTAGTCTTCGTAGCTTGTGGAACACTTCATGCTTGAGTGGTTTGGTAAATATGTCGGCAACTTGATCATGAGACTTTACGTACTTCAGTTGTACCTCCTTCTTTTCCACACATTCACGAAGGTAGTGATACCTTGTGTCGATGTGCTTGCTTCTGTCATGGAAAACTGGATTCTTTGCTAATGCAATCGCCGATTTGTTGTCGACGCATATCTCAACCATATCTTCAGGTATGTTAAGCTCTTTCAATAAATTCTTCAACCAAATTGCATGACATACACAATTTGTTGTGGCGACGTATTCAGCTTCACAAGTGGAAAGGGTGACAATAGGTTGCTTCTTTGAACTCCATGTCAATGCAACGTCTCCCATGTAGAACACGAACCCACTTGTGCTTTTTCAATCATCTAAGTCTCCTCCCCAATCACTATCACTGTAGCCAACAAGCTTGAAACTGTTAGAGACTGAATAAAATAATCCATAGTCAATCGTTCCTTTAACATAGCGAAGGATCCTTCTTGCAGCCTTCAAGTGTGTTATTGTTGGAGTTTCCATATAACGACTGATAAGTCCAACTCCAAAGAGGATATCGGGCCTTGTGCATGTTAAGTATCACAAGCTTCCAACGAGGCTCTTAAAATATGTTGGATCCACTATTTCTCCTTCTTCATGCTTTGACAGCTTGGTTCCACGTTCCATGGGAGTGCTTACGGGCTGACATTCATTCATCTTGAATTTCTTGAGAACTTCCTTTGCATAGCTTTCTTGAGAAATAAATATTCCTTCTTTCTCTTTCTTTACTTCTATGCCAAGATAGTAGGACATGAGCCCAATATCGGTCATCTCGAATTCTCTTGTCATCACCTTCTTAAACTCCTCGATCATCTTTGCATCATTTCCTGTGAAGATTAAATCATCCACATACAAGCAAACAATTAACATATCTTTATTTCCATTCACCTTTGTGTATAGGGTATGCTCATAAGGGCATTTTTTGAAACCATTTTTATGAAGATATTGATCAATTCTACTATTCCATGCCCTTGGTGCTTGTTTTAGGCCGTATAATGCCTTGTTCAATTTTAACACCTTATCTTCGTTGCCTTTCACAACATACCCCATGGGTTGCTCTACATATACTTCTTCTTCAAGATGGCCATTTAAGAACGCAGACTTCACATCCATTTGATGGATTTTCCATCTATTTTGAGCTGCTAAAGAGATAATTAATCTTATAGTTTCAAGACGAGCAACTGGAGCAAATACCTCTTAATAGTCAATTCCATACCATTGCTTAAATCCTTTAGCGACTAATCTTGCTTTGTACCGCTCCACTTCCTCTTTAGCATTCTTCTTGGCTTTATACACCCATTTGACTCCAATAGCTTTGTGCCCTTTGGGAAGACTTGTCAACTCCCATGTGTCATTCTTCTCAATTGCTTTTATCTCATCATCCATTGCATCCTTCCATCTCTTTCTTTGTATGGCCTCTTCAAAACCTATAGGTTCACAATCGGCAAAAAGACAAAAGAGAGTTATATCATTTTGATTTTCAGTTACCTCATATATTTCATCCAAGCTTCTGAAACGTGGGGCTCTTTCATGTGAACTTTGACTTGATGATGATGATGATGATGGATCTCCATGAGTGGATGATGGTGGTGATGGAGGTGGCGTAACAGGCTCTTCTAACTCTCCATTGCTGCTATCGTCATCTTCTTCTTCAAATAAAGGAAGAAAGTCATAGTTTTCCTCCTGGGCATCCCACTTCCACGAGCCTTCTTCATCAAACTTGACGTCTCTACTCGTGATGGCTTTTCCACTGATTGGATTGTACAACTTGTAACCTTTGGAGCGTGAATCGTAGCCAACAAATACGTATTTTTCACTCTTGTCATCAAGCTTTGTTCGCTTTTGATCTGGCACATGAGCATATGCAATGCTCCCAAATACTCTCAAATGAGAAATTCCGGGTTTTCTCCCGCTCCATGCTTCTTGTGGAGTTTTATTCCACACACTTCTAGTGGGGCTTCTATTTGACAGATAAACGGCACAATCAACAGCTTCGGCCCAAAATTCTTTTGGCATTCTTTTACTTTTCAACATGCTTCGAGTCATATTTAAAATGGATCTATTTTTTCTTTCAGCAACTCCATTTTGTTGAGGAGAGTATGCAACCGTTAAAGGACGGCGTATCCCATTTTCTTCACAAAACTTTTCAAACTCTTTAGAAGTGAATTCGCCTCCTCTATCGGATCGCATAGATTTTATTTCATAACCACTTTTTTTTTCCACAAGTGCTTTAAATTTCTTAAAAGAACAAAATACTTCTGATTTTTCTTTTAAGAAATAGACCCATGTCTTTCTACTAAAATCATCAATGAAAAGTAGAAAGTATCTATTTTTGCCAAAAGAACAAGGAGTAATAGGGCCACACACATCGGTATGAATGAGTTCTAGGGGCTTCTTTGCTCTTGTAATTGACTCTTTTGGAAAACTCATTCTAGAATGTTTTCCAAGTAAGCATCCTTCACATAATTGATCCGGATGATTAATGGGAGGCAACCCATTAACCATCCCTTTGTTATGCAATAATTTTAAGCCACCAAAATTTAGATGCCCAAACCTTAAGTGCCAAAGCCAAGACATGTCTTTAAAGCAAGCATTTAAACACATTGCACCTTCACTTTGAATGTTTGACAAAAACATTCTATTTCTTGCCATAGGTACTTTAGCAATTAAATTCATTCTTTGGTCTCTTAAAGAAAGACTATGATCTTTCATGTGGATATCATAACCTTTCTCTAAGAGTTGCCCCAGACTCAAGATATTTGTTTTCATGTTTGGCACATAGTAGACATTTGAAATAAATTGGTGCTTCCCATTTTTCATACGAATCAAAATTTTACCTTTTCCTTTCACCGGCACTTTTGATTCATCTCCAAAAGTAACATTGCCCTTTACCGATTCATCAAGTTCCACAAACATGTCCTTTTTTCCACACATATGGTTGCTTGCTCCCGTGTCAAGATACCACATCTTGCTTTCTCCATTATGTTCTCCTTTGTATGCTAATAACAATGTCGAATCCTTGTGCTTTTCCTTTTCAACATAGTTAGCCTTCCCCTCCACAATATTCGAATTACTTCTGCATTCCGAAGCATAATGGCCGAATTTTTGACAATTATAACACTTAATTTGAGATTTTTCGTACCTTGGTCTCGTGTTGCCTTCTCTTCCACGTCCTCTTGCTGGATATGAGTTTTGCCTTTTATTGTTGAAATACTTCACACCGCCTTTTCCTCGAAATTGACATCTGCCTCTTCCTCTTTGGCTCCGTTCGTTGTTGTATTCTCTTCCTTCTTTTAGAGTAAGCTTTGTTTGAAGAGCTTGCTCTAAAGTCTCCTGACTTTTCCTGTTAAGTCTCTCTTCATGGGGTTTTAAGGAACCCATGAGTTCATCAATTCCCATAGAATCTGTATCTTTAGATTCTTCAATTTCTACAACAACATAGTCAAACTTGGAACTTAAAGAGCGGAGGATTTTTTCTACCACCCGTGTGTCACTCATATTTTCACCATTAGTTTTTAATTGATTGACAATAGCCAAAACTCTAGCAAAATAATCTGAAAGTAACTCGGAATCTTTCATATGCAAAGACTCGAACTCACCTCTAAGTGTTTGGAGACGAACCTTCTTTACCTTCTCAATCCCCTTATGAGAATTTTGTAGAGTCTCCCATGCTTCTTTGGAGGTTGTGGCAAACGCAATTTTCTCAAACGTACCTTCATCCAATGCTTGGTGAATGAGAGTGAGGGCCTTTTGATCTGTCCTCCTTGCTTCTTTTAATCTATCCTTTTGAGCTTGAGATAGAGTGGCTTCATCTTGAGGCTCATTATAGCCTTTTTCAACGATCTCCCAAACATTTTTAGAAGCGAGTAACACCTTCATCTTGATACTCCAATGGTTGTAGTTGTCTTTGGTGAGTTGGGGAATTTGGAAAGGAACCATACCATTAGCCATTTTAGAACCTTGGCTCTGATACCACTTTGTTGGAAGAGGTTGTTTATATATTTAGGGGAGGGAGCAAAATATATGAAAAAAGAGTGGAGAACTATTTGGTGAAAGGAACTATTTTATTAGAACTCACTAAATTTTGCTTGATACAAAATGTGGAGACAACACCCCTATTTATACTATCCTCCAACTCAAATGAATGGTGGAGATTAAATTTACATCAAGGGTTAAGATTGAATCTCTAGAACCTTCCACATCTATCTACCATTTCTTACACTCTCCACAATACACAAGATAAATCTAGAATGTTCTTGGCAAAATATCACTCTTAATGGGTCTAACTTTATAGAGGCCCAATACTAACTAATTAGACAACCCAAACATTTAACCCAAAAATACAAACTAATAAAGCCCAATAATTTTAATTTCAAAAACAAGTTTAATTTTCAACATATGCCCCTTGCTTCCAAGAGATCCAAGGTAGCAAAAAATTGCATACACAAAAGGAAAAAACAGAAGACTGCTGGTAAATAGTTCCCTGGAAGAAAAGCATGGAAGTGATTTGGAGTGTGTTTTAGCTATCTTATAATGCTAGGTGCCCTTATATTCTTGCTTTTTAAGATAAATTTTCCTAGGTCATTTTCTTTTTACATAATTTGTTTTGTTGAGTGCATAACAGATCCTCTGATCAACATACATGGAATGCACTTTATGACATATTTGGGGTATCTAGATAGTTAAGTCAATACAGTGCTAGTGTCTAAGTCTTCCTTCATTTTTAATTTTTTTTTCTTTTATTACGTACTCCATACTCTATATGAAATATCTTTATAACAAATTCCTCCAGAGTTTTTAAGGAATGTTTGTTGCAACAAATATCTTGATTGGTTCTCATGATGGAAGACTATTCTTTGTGTTCTATATATAGAGATATACAAAATTCAAAGTTCACCTCATTAGCATTGAGCAATAACCATTATAGTGAACTTCACTAGGAGATTGTTCAAATCATACGTCATTCTTGGGTTTGTATAGTAGTCTAATTGGGTAAGTGGGGATTCTGCAACAATTTTACACCATCTCTTAGGGTGTTTACCAAGGACCATCTCTACATTTACCCGTAAAACTCTCTTCGCTTTTGAGTCAAAAAAACGAGTTCTATCTTGTTTCTCACTCTTACTATTACTACAACAACGATAACGATGGGAAGACAAAGAACTAGAAGTAAAACTCATCTCTCACCTTACCAACGTAGGGATTGGATTGGGTTAAATAACTTTTAGTAAGATTGGAGAGAATTATTTTACTTGTATCTTCTTTTTGGAATTAACGATTATGAGTTGAAAGTATGTAATAACGCCCCACCCTACGATTCACTTCATAGCTAAATCAGAACCCAATACCTCGATAATTGGGAACACGTTAAAGTGATGCCACTTATTGGGGATTCAATTAGTGTTCAGCCTTCAAGGAAGTGACAAATTAGAAGTAACTCGTTTGAGTTTAACGGTTGGTTAAGGTTCAACAATCGAGTTATGCACTCTATGGCATGGGTAATAACTAATATCAAGTTGACAATATGAATCTGAACAATATAATGTCTATGTAAACATAAAATCGGATAAGTGTATATAGTTATCTGTGTGTTTTTTATAAAGACTGAAGACTATTGTTACTTGAAAACTCTTTCTTGGTTCCAAATGAGAATAGCAAAGCTGAAATTTGAAGGTTTCATGTCCTGTATACTGATGAGAAGTTAGAGATCATCTTGTTTGTTTCGCCAATAGTCTTTAGAGACTTACAGATTTATGAATGAATGAAAATGTTGGGTAGGTGAAGTGTAAATGTATTTTTCAACAATTATACATATTGCAAGATTAAATAAAATGTTATTAAAATACCTCAATAGCTCCAATAGAATCAAAGAGAAATTGTTCGAGGTTGAAATCCTCCACCACAACATGGAAATCCCTAAAAACAAACAAATCATAAACTAACTATATTTACCTAAACCATTAAATCATAAAAAGAAGGCCCATATACATGTGAGTGCACATACATTTAGATTGAAACATTACAAACTATAAGCTAGGAATTCATATTAACTTCCACTTGTGTTGTTCCAAAACTATAAATCTTAAAGCATCGTATACAGTAAAATATTATCCTAATTCTCCTGAGTGTATATATATATGAAAATGTAATGTTATTTTTGTAATTTGACAAAATCGGAATATCTAAAATAATGAGTAAAATTACACAACCAAGTCACATGAAACATACCAAACAAACTTAAGTGGGAAGCAACTAAATCAAAATGTTTTGTTGGGAATTTTGTCAAACACGTTATATGCATATAACAATATTTACCGTTGACTTACATGTGGTCCATTCACCTTTCTGGTTGGGGATTTTGATCAATTTCATTTTCTTTTATGGTTTTTATATTGATCATCAAAGCACGGTTTAATAAATAAAAAGTATTGCAAAGTTTAAAATAACAAATTTCAAAACCTCAATCCTCTCCGTTTTATACAAAAAATATATACAGAAATATTCGAGAGAAAAAAAACTACCACATATGAACCTAAATGTTATCTAACACGTGTCAAAAAAAGATATTAAATCAATTTTTTTTCTAAATACAACAAACGTAATAGCATATCTATGCTTACACTAAATTTTCCTAAGTTCCATACTGGGATCAAATTCCTCCCTCTCGTTGGTGATATATTTGTTTTGTCCAAATATGTAAATCGATTAAGAGGATTTGTTTAAATGATGGGGTGAGCAACCCCCCCCCCCCCCCCCCCCCCCACACACACACACACAAGTACAAAGCAATTCAACCACTAAGTGGAATGGTACATGGATTTACAAAAATGAAACATTCAATATCTTATTGATTACTTTTAGAAGCATAAACATTAGAAGATTTGCTAATAAAACCTAAATTGATTTGTACACATTCAAATATAAGAAAAAGAAATTGATTTGTATACAGTGTAAGACACAAAAAACACAAACTAACTTAATACTGATATTTAATACAGTCTAGATCTCGATACAATGTTAGAAAATAATCTTAACCTACAAATAGAAGAAGAAATTGAATAAACACGGTAGCTCAATCTACATGGTAATCAAAAGTTCTGTATTTAAATTATTTGGAAAACAGATGTATAATGATCTTACCCACCACCGATTCTTAGCCTGTGATTACATAAAACAGTAATAATCAATTACATTCAATGAATACCTAACTTTATGGGGATGTACAACAATTATATTAAACTTTTCATTAAATAAATGGTCAATGTTACCGAATTAGTTGGAATATCGATGGACCATTTAGTGGTTTTTAGTACACTGAATGAAAAAACTAGATCCCTTTTAAAACATAAAATGTAATTGACGACATAAATGCCCCTTAGAAACTTTTGTTGTTTGTAGGTCACAGCTTATGATTGATGATAGTGGTTAGTAGGTAAGCAATTTAAAGTCTGCAATTTACTTTGCATTGAAGAAATGGTCAATATTACTGAATTAGTTGGAATATCGATGCATTTAGTGGTTTTTAGTACACTGAATAAATAAACTAGTTCCTTTTTAAAACATTAAATGTAATCGACGACATAAATGCCCCTTAGAAACTTTTGTTGTTCGTAGGTCACAGCTTCTGATTGATGATAGTAGTTAGTAGGTAAGCAATTTAAAGTCTGCAATTTAATAGGTTATTTATTTCTAACTCTTATCATATCAATGGTATAAGAAATGGATATACTCACTCTCCAGTGCTACTTTTTTTCTCCATTATTTGCCTGCATGATATTTATCTGAACAGATTCCAATATCATTCCAAACCTGCTTATCGAGGAATCTATTATCCCAATTCTATGTTCAAGTTCTTCATCAATTTGACTTGCTCATTAAAATGAAAAATTAGAATATAATGCGATGACCCACCCATGCAAGCAAGGACGTAAGTTAATTTATTGACTAGCTTCTGCATTTTTGTACATGAGATTAGGATAAGTTTCCTTCATATATTTCAAATTCAAACTTCATGAAAGAAAGTCCAAATTGTAAACTTACATCTATGGTTTGGGATAGCAGAATTCCATTTGGTCATTAGATTTGTAGAAGATCTTGTTATCGGCATTACACTCTCTTTTCTTGTGTAATTGATTGGGGGCAAGCACGCAATCTTTTTGGTTGAGTTTTCTCTATCTTGGTAAGTGAACTTCTACCAAAAGTTTATCAGCACAAAGAAGATAAATTTTAGCTTCAGATAGGTTAGGAAAGAAAAGGACAAACCAAAATTCCTTAATTGAGATACACATCCTTCATTTTCTATTCTCTTCCTTTTTCTTTCCTTTTTTTTTCTTTCCATCTTTTTCTTCTTATTTTTTAAGACTTGGCAACTGAAACCTTAATCAAGGGCTCGCCACTGGAAAAAAAAATCATGTACAAGAATCAAACATCATTCTTGATAAGGATAAAGGAACTATGGAGTTCAAAGGTCAAGCTTAAGGTGTGATTCATTTAATGTTTCTTGAACACGTTCAAGCATCTGCTTAAAAGTACCCATTTAATAAATTATTGATCCAACATTGCAAGAAGCACAAGAATCAAAGAATATTATTGAATGTGTGTAATTCTTCTTGAGAAATTTACCAGGAAAAATTCCAATTGAAAAAACTTAAATAAGGTTTACACAAGTGATCAAGATTGTGGATCTTTTGTAGAGAAAAATAGTCACAGAGCCTCAACCAATTAAAATGATAACACGAGAACTTCCCAATGTGTCAATGTCATATACATCCCAGAAATTAATTCATAGCTAGTGCATCCTTCTCACCCAAAGATCACCCTTATAACATGCATACACCATACTTAATGTCAAGAATAAGTGAAGTGGCTTGAGTTTTAGCATTATCTCTCCACTTGAATAGAATATATATTGCATTTACCCTTGAAAGTGGAAGAGTATGGGTCTTTCTCCCTGAAACTCCTTCTTACAAAACTCACTTTAAAACTAAACACCATAAATAACATATCTGATCTTTGGACCATAGTACGACGTACGCTACAATCTACATACACAGATTCTTCTACATATAAAATAAAAGATAAAAGATAAATAAATAAAATAAAATCTACATACGCAGATCGATAAAATGGAAAGTTACAGTATGTGTCATTGAAAACCAATTCCTTTGATAGATAAAAGAATAGTGGTTCTATGAACTTGTTTGTTCTGCTCCAGAATAGGAACTTGTTTGTTCCATCGATTTTTAGTTTGTATGAATATTTGAACAAGACTCCAACTATAAGAGTTCCATCGATTTTAGAATATCAAACAGAAAAATGACTACCCTATTTCGATTAATCAAAAAAATCAATACCCTATTTCGATTAAACAAGATACCTTGTTTCGATTAAACTGCAAAATTAAATATCCCTACAATCCTATAGTTAAAACATTAAACAGAAAATTTAATACTTGCTTTGATTTGTTGAGTCGAGATTTGTTGTGAGGAAATGGAATGACTGAGAGAGAAAAAGTACCAGAGAAGAGAATGGAGATGAGAGCCGTGAGGGAGACCAAAGTGAGAGAGAAAGGAGAGGACAAACATGAGGAGAACGGAGAGGAGTGTCGTGAGAGGGTCAATCCAAATGTTTATACAGAGCGGGTACAAGAAAAAAAGACATTTAGAGGGAAAACTCCGCTTCTAAATTTTGGAGGAAAAAAAAGGGTCATAATATCTATATTTAGGTTATAAATTCTTTAAAAAAATGTCATAATATCCACAATAAAGTATGATTGTTATATTTAAAGTGTCATAAAAAATAATATTAATACGTATAAAATGATATTTTATATTAGAAATGTCATATTAATAATAGCTTTAACCTTTAAATGACATTTCTGTAATAAATGTCGTTAAATTATTTTTTTGAGCGTCATAAAAAGGTATTTTTCTTGTAGTGTAAACACAAATCAAAATTTATAATAACATAAAAATTGTCTTGAATTTTTTTGTATTTAAAGTCACATAAACCTAAAATGCACCAAACCAATACATTTGTCCATATAAAAAAAATTGTGGGACACAAATAGATATACCCACCATCTATATTAATTATCCACAATAAAATAATGACCTACTACATGTATCATAGCTATATATACCCACTATGTACATCATTCAAAAAAATGTCTTCAAAAAATATACATAAAAAAATCACGCATAAATGTGTCAGTCCTCCTTTCGCTTTCGTGAAATTGTGTCGACACCTCAAAAGCTCCAACCACCGACCTACTACACCTACCACATCCTCGCTTTTGTAGACGGCAATTGGGACTTGGGTTGGTATAGTCCTATATCACTCTGCACCACTACTCAGTCAACGAGCTCTTTCTCATCGACAGCAATCACCAACCCCAGTGACAACGAAACAGTGCTGATGAGTGTTCCAGCAATCACCAACCCCAGTGATAATGAAACAGCGTGGTGAGTAACATCATCAGCAATGTTCTTGACACATATATCTGAGGCCTACACTAAAAGTTAAATAATGAATCATCATTTACTAAAATAAGGAAAATGAATTATAAGTAGAATTTAAAAAGCTATGAGGTGGGTAATTATAGTACCTGGTTTTCAAAATTTGCTCCTTTCTTCGGTCCTCAAACTGCAAATGCAAAATTTGTTCACACTCGGCTTTCTTTTGTGCCCTGTCTACGTACAGCACCTTCGAGCTTATTCAATATTAAAGTCTTCCTGTAAAAACAATAAAAAAGCATAAGAACTAACTTTAATTATAAAACTCATAGAATCACTTGATTATCGGTCTCAAAATTTTAACCATAGTTTTCTATAGCATAGGGAGGAAGGATCAATTGTATTCAATTATACTAGAAGTGGGGCACACGCGATGCGTGTATCATAATACGGGTAAAAATTATAAGCGTATAAACTATCAAGAGCATGTGTATATGAAGGCGTCCCTAAGAATTTAAGAAGGGCTTGGTAGCAGCACATACGCAATGCGTGTGTCGTACGGATCAAAATTATAAATAAATTAAAGTTACATTGTGCATAAATATAATGTACAAATGTTTAATGCAAGTCGTAAAATAGGTATGGTGCCAAAAATGATACGTTACAAATAAAGTAATTTAAATACGTAATCATAATTGAAACATTAAAAACCAAGGATTATAAGGAATAACCCAACTTTTGTCAATCATAATATCACCACTACTGTCTAAAGAAACACATCTCCCATCGAAGCGTCGGTATATTGGGTATGAATCAGTGCCTTGTATCATGAACGTCAAAAATTACTTAAGACAACTACGTTTACATTTACCATCTTTTCTGCATGGGCATATTTCAGGCTTACCAAATTTCTGTACCAGTGTCATTAGGCTTACAAATTTGGATTACATGTCATGATGAAACTTGTATTTTAGCATTATTAAAAATGAAATGTATGCATATGATCACCTGCAACATATAAGCATAATAGGCGTGACATGTAACACATCTTCCACATTCGGTGCATCTATCTTTGTCCCAACTGTAAGTCCCATAAGGTAGCAAAAGTGGATATTGTAAAGGATCACCTCCTTCAGAAGATTCTTGTACGGTTGATGTTGTGGCATTCGCACGTTGTAAAACTGTAAATTAGGTTTATAAACAAAATGAAGTTAGAGATACCATATCTGACATAATATTTTTGAATGTTTACAATTTCAAGTAATAAATAATTACCTGGATCAGTATGTAGTACTCTTTCATACTGGTTTATCGAACTTTGGATTACAGGTGAATTAATTGATCAAGCCAGTCATCGTACATCAGTTAAACGCAGCGTTCCTCGACTTGTGTTTGGGACAATTAAAGAAGTTTCCAGTGCTATACATTTAACATAAAGCAAGCCATAAGAAGTGATATTCGATATTCTATCCAAAGTAAAATAATGTTGTGAATTATGGTTGGACTCACAATTAGTGTTTGGGTCTGAATTGTCATGTGACCTAACTTGTGTAGTACCTCCCACATAAAAATTAAGTGATGTTTTGAGCGGAACTAAGTTTTCATTTGTGAAAGGAGCCAGCGTAGTAGTTGGAGGTTCTAGTTCAAACCATGTGTCGATGTTTAATTATCTAGATCGACACAATCGGTAGTTATGATGCCTTCGAGCATTGTATACTGCTCGTTCTGCTGTAGTCATAGCATGTCTCCTATGTCGTTGGTGTATCCGGTCTCGTTCTCTTCTCAATTCCACTTTTGTGATGATATTTTCCATTGCGTACGACGATTTTTCTCTATTAATTCTATGATTCTAAAAGTTGGAATATGAGGAGAGGAATCATATGTTGAATGCAAGCAATCATAACTCCTTTTTGAGCAACCTGTACATTGATGCAATAAAATATATAAAAATAAACAAATCCAATATTTCATTCAACCTTAATTCAACTTGTTTTAACCAAAACTCTAGATAATAAAAACACAGTTACCTGCTCAACATAAGAAGGATGATTGAATCTATAATTGATCCCATAACCGCACATACTAGTCTTCAAATAATATATGCAATCAACCTCACCAGGATGCTCTAGATAAGAGCTATTTATTGAAAATACAAAAACTCCAAAAAATAAGCACAAAAACAATTAGTGTTAAAATATGCATAATCTAAAATATGCATAATATTTTAGATTATGCATTTCTTTATTATAATGTGTGTGTGTGTGTGTGTGTATATATATATATATATATATATATGTGTGTGTGTGTGTTTGTGTGTGTGTGTGTGTGTGTCTATTTAATAATTAAGTATAATCTAAAATATTAAGATGATCCGCATTATATTGAAATAGGCAAAATTAAATAAAACATCAAACTGGACAAAATCCTTACCAAAAATCAGAACGAAATCATAAATTAGGACCAAATAAACTGTCAAGAGATAGCATTTATAAAGGGGTCCTACATATTTCAGAAGGGTTTAGCAAGGGCTTGAGGCCTCAATATTTCGATTTGATCACTTACAAACAAGAATTCTTAGTTATTGTCACTGTTATGACTAAATTGGGAGCTTATTGAGCAGGAATTTTTTTTTTTAAATCCAACAACCAATTCCATTCCTTCATTAAATCCGAAATGATAAACAAGTTCAAAAACAAAGTCCATTTGAAATCAAACCCTAGAAATAGCGAGGTTGGAGATTTTGAAATCAAAACCTAGAAACCAGACATTATGAGCAACAGACCTAGAAGCATTGCTAGGGATTACCACGGAAATCAAGTCTGCAGAGATTATCAAAAAATCAATCAACATATATATTGTATTTGTGTTTATTCTTGTAGTCCATGGAAACAGCAGCCACTTGGGGCTTATCATGCCTATAGTCCATAAGCTGTATGAGCAAGTGCGTTGGTGCAGATGATATGCATTCGATTCGGTAGATGTTATCATAATGAAGGAGGATACGGGCATTTCATAATAGACAATATCCACAAATCTCCCTTATTTTCTTGAATTTCATATGCATATAGTTGGAGAAGTTTGTTGTCCATCTGATCACCTGCAATTATATGTAGATGTTTGAAAAATTCACATATCAGCTTATCTAATGTGAAGAGAACATATTATTGGGTACCAATAATAACTCGGCACTATTGAAGAGGTATATTGGGGTCCCTCCAGAGCCAGATAATGAGTTTGACCCTGGTTTGTTGTGGACACACAACTTACACTGGAAACTTCTTCTAACACCCTCGGCTTGCATAGGGACCATAATAATCGCATTTTCATTTTATTCGGAATCCATATACTATTTAGAGTATTTTCATCTCTTTCCTTTGAAATTTCAACATCCTTATCTATGGAATGTTGCACTACAACTTTTAAAAGTGTGCTAATCGTAATGTTACAGACTAACCTCAAAGAAGTATTTCAATTACGAACACTAAAAAATAACTAAATGCTAACAGTAAACAAGTTCAAGATCTGTGTGAACAAACTAACCTTTATTTTCGTGCTAATGTTGATAACGAGTTGAACATATGTGTGAACAAGTTGAAGGTTTACAAAAGAGGCAGTTGAATGAGTTTTAGGAGCTTGTCTACCTCGGGTGGGTCAACTCGCGTCTGCGAATTGAGTTGCACAACTTCTCATCATTGAGTTCTAATCTAACATCAAGCCCCAGTTCAATTGATTAGTGAATCTGTCGTCTTAACGTCCTGCATAAATGATGAATTTGTCATCTTTTCGTCCTGCCTAAATGATAATTTATTAATTCAAGTGAAATGTTGAGTATGGAATGGTCTTGATTTCATAACCTGTGATAGACATTTTATGCAGAGTTAGTTCTCGATTGAAGAGAACAAACTTTCTGCCACTTAAATGCCGCTCCACCTGCATCAAAAATGAAATATATTCAATGTGAACACAAAATAAACCAAACCAATTATAGATAAATAATTAACTCAATTGTCTTCTCACCATCAGTTGAGAGTTGATTCAATTCCTTAAAAGATATCTCATTCTCATTCTACTTTTCTCCCATTATTTCCCCAGACATGGACTCATCTGCATTTTTAGTTTCATGAATAAAAGTTACTTCTTCTTATTTGGAACAATTTTCACCAGCCACCTGTGCAGCCAACTGAAGATTGAGTTAACACTCTTGGTCCCTGTCATTTGATCCCTCGTCAGGACAATCTACATCAATAGTGGAAAATATATTTTTAAGTTTGAAAAGAAGTTTCATGTGCTCTCATCTTCACCACCTCCATATCTTCATGATCACTGGGATGTACACTTTCATCCACAACCCTCTGATGATCCTTATCTACGGACATAGCTATATCAGTCATTTCAACTTAACGTCTAGAAGTTCCCCTTATTTCGGTAGATTTCATGCCATTAAAGGGTGTTTTAAACATAGTTTTCAGCAAGTAAGAATTGGGGAAACTTTCCATCACAAGCAATGTCATAATTTATAAGCAAGATAAGAATGTAATGATAGATATATTCCAAAATTAAAGTTATGAAAAGGACTGATAAACAAGTAAGAATTGTAATGATGAAAATCAATTATTCAGTATTTTGAATCATATGAGATGTCATATAACAAGGTAAACTGTATAAGAAACTGTTGTCCAATAATGCTTTTTTCCATACTCATCAAGGCATCATTAGTTTTTTTCTCTCCAACACTTCTATCAGCATGAAAATCTAAGAAAATCATAGATAATAATCAAGCATTTGTCAAAAAATCATATAATTTTCAATTTATATACATATAAAACAAATAACTCCTACCTTTTGCCTTAATGACATCATTACAATCATATAAATATTCCATTTCCATCTTCTAATTATCAAAATATAAGGATTCCCTTTCCAAGAACAAATTCCATGTCACCACCATTAGCACAATACATCGCCACAAGCATGGTTTCTTTCCAACGAAGTCCATCTTATCACATGAATACTTGGAATAACACCCCCCATCCCTAATTTCCAGTAAATAAATAAAAACAAAATACCTAGCAATACTGACTCCTCCCCTGCTTGATGATTGGTTAACTAGATAAGAGAAAGACTATTTATTTCATCAGAACACATAAATTAGTTTCATAGATATAACAGATATGAAGGAACCACTAGAAGAATACCTCCTCTACCTAGAAACTACTCACCATGTGTTAACGATTCCACTTTATTAAGAATAAGTGTCATCTTTTAAATTACATTCCATATGAGAGGATTATTGGGTGACCAGTACTCATCCAGATCATATAACTTTTGATCAAATAGGTTTTATTGGATGACACAATAAAGACACATTTAATTAATGGATAAGTTTGGCTCGGTTAATTAGTGATAGCTCAAGTAGGTTCAATTGTAAAATGTGGGTTATTTATATTCTCAGATATGCCATTAATCATGATTTCTCGCATAGAAATATAAAGATAACCACTTAAGCATGCAAGCACTTATGAAAAGGAGCTTGAAGGAAGGAAGAAGTGGTGGTTTACCCCTTTAAGTATATATATGCAACACTCGCAATTTAATCTAACATTTGACACCACTGTCTATCTCTATGAATTCCATGTCTGCCAGTAATCGGTCAGCATCTTTATCATATTTAATTTCAAACTCTTGCCTCTTATAATTATAGTCGCTCAACTTTCTCATTTATGGCCCTTCATCCCCTGAAGTCCAAGGTTTTTTTCTCTCCGACACTTCTGTCTGCATGAGAGTCTAAGAATATCACACATAAAATAATCAAGCGTTTGTGTTCAAATCATATAACTTGCAATTTATATACAGATAAAACAAATAACTCCTACTTCTATGGATGCATTACCATTTCTAGAATTCGCGCCAAACCCTACCTCTAGTGTAGAAGAGTGATATGTCAATACTTGAACTATGATTTCTCTCTCTCTCTCTCTCTCTCACACACACACACACAAACACATTAATGAATCGGACACCACTGTTGAAAACCAAAAACAATATTTTTGTTATCTCTTATATTATGAAATACTAAAAGAGATGAAGACCAACTTGACAACCCATCAAGCCTGTTTTAGAAACAGGAAGTAGAATCTTTTGCATTACCGTACGTCTCATCAATTTGATGGAGATTTGACGATACGAGTGCAAAATTATTTACAATTTTATAAGAATCATTTTACTTTTCACCCAAGTGAACATATATTTCACTCCAAACTAAACAGCGGACCTTATGGAGAAAATACCGAATCTAATTGATTAGGAAACCTGAAAAATAATCTCATGTACTAAGCAAAAAATGTATTAGAAAGTCTACAACTTAGTACAAGAGAAGATTCAGGCTATGTACATAATTAACTGAAACCAGCTCAGTCCATCTTTAAGAAGAATTGATAAACAGAGTGTGTGAGTTGTGCTATCAAGCACTAGGCTCATTTTTCTGTTGCCTTGGTAGACTAAGTGCAATTGGACTATAAGTAACTGAATTAATATTTTTTTTAGAATGCATGGGAATGGATGTCATATATGTTTAATATGACATCCATTCCCATGCATTCTAAATAAATTATTAATTCAGTTACTTATAGTCCAATTACACTTAGTCTACCAAGTGTGTGTAGGAATGGATGGGAATGGATGTGTGTATATAGTTAACTCTTAAAATATACTTATAGTCCAATTACTTATAGTCCAATGTACACACATCCAGGGACATGACATCCAGGGATCGCTTACTTATTAAATATAATTCCACATCCATGTATGTATTAATGTACACAGATCAAGGGATCGGTTACTTATAGTCCAATTACGGATGTGTGTATACAGTTAACTCTTAAAATATTGCAATTCAATATACATCAACCCATGTTAATCTACAAGGATGAGTGCAACTGCACATCAACGATTTCCAAAAGAAAGCCAAACATAAGTCCTTTAGAGCCAAAGCCTCAAAAGGTGGGCAATATTAGAGTAAAATCAACTAGTTATTGAACACATTTCAAAGTTACAGTATGTTTCCCTTCTTTGTGTTTCCTATCTATAAATATAATTATTCTACATAATCTTGGTGCTACAGTATGGGCTAAGAATAATACATCAAAGGTAATACATTTTTTTCAAAATAACAATATGGGCATGCTAAAAATCTATTGAAGTGTGACTAATAAATGCCCAAACACTAGTACAATCTTGGTTTGTTGTTGATTTGTTGCTAACATAAGATAAATGTAAATGACAACATCACTTAGTTGATTGCAATGAGCTGAGCATTCCGTATATCTTTAAAAAGTTTGTGATCCTATAGTGTTTATATTCATGGTAATAAAGAATCTTTAGAGAGCATTGTATCAATAACTAAGGTATAATGGGAATTACATGAAAAGACTTATTAACAAGAACAAATAGCAAAACAGGTGTACTGCTGCAAGTCTTTTCAGATATCATGTGGTTCATTAGAAGAAATGATTTGATTGTAAACAATTCAATCATTCAGGAAAAATAAAGAAGCTATAAGAGGGTACTTTAGATAAGATGGAGGCGTAACCCCTTTTGAGTATGGTAATGATAAGTTAATTAGACCAAGACCTTGGATTAATGATGGGGCATACAAACACAAACCCAATGAAAATAAGACTCGGTTTAAACTCACAAATCTCTTGTGTATAACTAGGGAAATAGTAATGAACTCTAGAAGTAACTTAGCTATATGGAGAGAGAAGTAAGCACCCTAGATACACGCTGGTAGGTAGGTAGAAACACACCTAACACCCTCAAGAATCTATGTCAAGTATTAAAATCTTTGTAATAAGTAACAATGGTGAGTGGGTAAACCCTCTGGTTTGCAATAACGCCATCCTCTATGTCTTCTCTCTAGTAATAACTCCTTAAACTCTTAAAAGATCATCTGAACTCTCTAAAAAAATCTCTCTCTCCTCAAAGGTGGTTGGGGTCCTTAAATATCCCTCCACGCCACCCATGAGGCAACTCCGTCATTAAAAACTATAAAAGACATCCCTCATGCTTTATGTCAAAACATTAAATGCCTGATGCACTAGTTGTCTCCATGTCATAAACATTAAATGCCAAAACATGCCTTTTGCCTAACCACTGTGTGTTAGGGAGCTATTGTCGCAGAGGTGGCTCACCAACTGCCTGACAGTCCCAAATACCATGGTGGTTTACTCAAGTGCAGGTCTGACATTGTTTAGCTCGCTAGTGACATCACCTATAGTAGATGTGACATTAAGTAGAGGGCGTTTGGTTCATAACTCAATGCCCGATGGAACTCCAAGTTGCCCCGCTTGAGGTTCCACGGTCAAGGTCCTTCGATGTTTTACCAGGTGTATCTAAGATGGTCAGGACAAGCCCCAACGGTGCCTCACTTCTCAATCCTCCAAACTAAGTCCCTCTAAAGTTCCCACGATGAGGTCATTCGATAGAGCATGAAAGCTCTCCCAGGCCCTGCCATGCCTGGTCTCTCGCGAGTACCGTTTAACCTCGCATAAACTCGTTATTATTCTCGTTACAACATTACAACCATTATATCTTATTGTCAATATAAACAGAAATATAATATGACTAATACAACAAACCAAAGTATAAGTTGCCACGCCAAGCTGCCTCGTTGAGTTGCCACGCTTGAGCTACCTCGGTTGCTTAATCTCAAACAATATTGTCAATTAGGAAATTATCCCTAATCTCAGGATTACCTTCAAGCCCCCTCTATATTTTCCCCTTCGTGGAGAGATTTACTGGAATAAGAAATGTCTGTACAAAACGACTCAATCCGATGAACCTTCTCTGTGTGAAAAAATTTTGGACTTCTTTCCCTCGTTAGAACCTCAGCGTTATAATATCCTGGAAAATGTAAAATTCTCCCCGATGTACCTTAGTCAAAGCGCCATAACTCATTGGTGCTTGGGAGAAGGGACATCGCCACTTTTTCCTGATGCTGAGCCTCAACCGTTCTAGCTTTAATATTTTAAATTCACCCTAAAGTCCTATTAACCTTCTCAAATACTCGTTTGGACTCCTGGTAAGTAAAATTCTCCCTTGTGATGCTTCGTTGGGGGACTGCCTTCATTGGGAGTCATTGGATTTGTCTGACAAAAATTCTAGCGCCATAACTCAAACTTACTGGGGAAGGCAACCCCCTTCTTTTCCCTAAGCGTCACTTCATTAATGATGTGGCGCTATCTTTTCAGCTGTTGAGGCCCTTCACGAGGTGCCACGTGTTTATTTGAAATGATTATAGGTTGCACGTGCCATGGTGGGAAACTCAAACGATCGATTCTCAAAAGGGTTCAAAAGTTTCAAACGTCTCCTTATTTCAAACCTTTCTCTTGCCTTCTGTAATACCCCGTATTTTTATGCTATATTAATTTGGGGATTTATTAAATTTAATGTGAATTAATTATTTAATAAAAATCCAGAAATTAATTATGTTATAATTATTAACGTGATGAGAGTTAGTAATTATGGGAAAATTTGTTGAATATTACTAATGAGCAAAGTAATATATAATAGTGGTCATATTAAATGTCATGAGTGAATAAAATGAAAATGTTAGAAATTTGAGTCGGGACGCGACCGTGTCGCGTCGGGACTAAATATTGATAAATAAAAAGTAAATATTTTATAAGTCGTTTGTATGGTCGTTTTGAGCACGCCAACACGTCCGGAAGGGTCGAGATAGTCAGAAAAGTGTACCCGGGGGTTTAGTTTGAGTCTCGGGGCAATTTTAGGCTTAATTAGTACCCCGGGAGGGCAATTTGGACATTTCACATTTTTGGGTAATTAAACCCACGAAAATTAAAGGGGTTATATCCGATGCCTAGGTTATCATCTAGGGTTAGAAAACTCAAAACTCTAGAACGGCCATTGGAGAAGAGAGGAGAGAGCTCTCAAGGCAATCCAAGGCTCAAAACCCATCCGTTTGCACCGCCGCCACCGCTAACGCGTAGATCGCGAGACGGGGAATGTAACCACACCAAATTCAACACCAAACCAGATTTCTGAAAATACCAGGCAAGTGTTTATCTTGCTTATTTCATTGATGCATCTTTCATGTTGGTTTAGGAAGGATTAGGATGATTCATATGGATGAAAAACCCAATTTGAGTTAGGAAATTTCATGTAGTTATGGCTTAAATGAAAATCCTGGAAACCCTTTGTCATGTAGAGGATTAAACCACGAAATTATGATGTTTTATGAGAAGGAAATTCTGGAAAAGATTTGTTAGAACCATGTTTAAGAGAAATCTAGGGTTCTTGATATTTATATGAATTGTGGGCTGTCAATCCATGTTTAGTGACGAAAATTGACATGTTTTACATAGGAAATGCCTAATATTATGTTAGGATGTTAGTAGTATAAATTTTTGGACGTTTGAGAATGCAAAACTTGAATTTGGATGAAGATATGTGATAGAACCCGTAACTGCAAAACTGCAGAATTCGCCATACCTGCTTGATCGATCGATCGAGCCAAGAGCTTCGATCGATCGAAGGTTCGATCGACCGATCCCCTAACCTCGATCGATCGACCCCTCCTGGCAAACTTAAGTTTCCCCTTTTAAAATTGTTGAATTGATTCGAAATGAAGAAAACTCCTTAGACATCCTTGTTAAAATAATTTGGGAGATAATGATGACCAGTAAGATTCATTAATGAATAAGAGACATTTAATGTAAGGCGAAATCTATATTTTGGGGATATTTTGCATAAGGGATAATGTAAGTATATATTAAAGGGGAGAGACACGTAAGAGAGAGTTATGTTGGAACATAAATGGATACCTACTGAATTGTACATTTGGAAGAATAGAGTCCATGAGGGTTATGTAGTAAGTTGGAAAAACCCTTCGAATTAAAGTTAGAAACGAACCATTATACTTGATAATTAGTAATGGGAAAATAAGGATAAATGTTGTGAATGTGGGTTATGGGATAAACCTAAATTGATATAATAAAAGTGGTATATTTATATGATTGTGTATGCATATATTATATAATTGTGAAAATCATGCCCACGCTACTTGCTATCCCTGAGGTTGCCGCGTTGGGACGATCTTATCATGTGTTGCCTTATGGGGGATATTGACTCGTACCCTAGAAGATAGATATCCTTGGTACAGGCTATCGATTTGATAGTTCAGACGGTCCTAAGAGACGCGGGTATGTGCCATCCTCTTATAGACTCGGAATCTATGCTTCGCCTCAATATTGTTGTGTGTGTGTTAATACAATTCTAGAGTGATTCTGAATTTGTATTCCCCTTAATACGAGTGATACGGGGTTTGGATAGTAGAGTATGCCTGCACTATAGTTTTTATGTGGGGTGCTGTTATGATATATATATATATATATATATATATATTTTACGAGTAGTTAATATATATATATGAAATTCTGAAATCTGGAACTGCCTACTGTGATTTGATGTGTAGGACATGTATAATGACTCAAATTGGAAATACTTGTTTTGAAAAGTATAATATGATATTGAAAAACTTTATGAATCAATAAAGTTAAAATGAGCGTTTGTACTAAATGAAATTATCCTTTTAAGCCATGATGTTGTTAACTCTTAAATCTTGAGAGTCACCTAAGATAACTTAAATCCTTAGGGAAAGATAATGTGATATATGATGAGATAAACCATTGGGAAGGTTAGTGCGATAGGAGTGCACATTAGAAGATAGGTGAGAATTTCTCAAGAGAGTGTCGCACTAATATGTTGTTGCATTGGCCTGTATCAATTTAAATACTTGCTAAACGAATTTTTAAATCATATACACTATCGGGCTCTGACATGTTTCTATTCCTCTTTCTCTCTTGTATATATATATGTATATATTACAGGTGCCCATCCACAGGGGCGTCTTGTTTAGGATGCCTTGGAAGGAACGTGCTGCAGCTTAGGTGGGATTTGCAGGCCATTTGCTTAGACGATTTCATTTACTTGATTTCACTTCTATCATTCTCCTTATTGGGCATGTGTCTCCCTTTCCACTATTTATCTGTTTTATTGGGACATTTGTATTTCAGTTATTTCTAGTACTGTTGCTTTGGGATTTTTTTTTTAGCATTTATGTTTTAAATGTTGGGATTTAGTTGTTGAATGTTTAAATTATTTGGATTATATGTTCCAGGATTATTGTGGTGTGATTCTCTAACATTGAATTGTTGTAAATAATTAACTCTTTGTTTTTAAAATAAAAATTTGAAAGGAATGTTGAAAAATGGTTTTGACACTTAGCTTAATTAATTAGGGTGTTTAAATTGGAAATTTATTTTCACGACAATGATGCTAAGAATGAACCAACTGTTCACCTTGATTTTAATTTAATAAAGGAGTGATCGCCTGGTATTTAATTAGGCGGGGTTTCACAGGTGGTATCAGAGCATCAGGTTCTAGTGTCCATAGGATCTGTACGGCTTATTTTCGCTTTTAGCTTAATGTTTTTGCTATAGAGCCCTATTTTTAGGATTGTTGTATTTCTGCTTTTACGTTACGTCTTCAGCTATTTGAGATTTGATAATGACTGTAGACTAATAGACTCCTTCACGTTTCAGATGCCTCCGAGACGTGCACCGAAGGATAGGCGTGCCCAGGCCGAGCAGCCAGTAGCTCCGGCACAAGGCACTATGAATGCTAATGAAGTAGCCGCCATTGATGCTCAGGCGGTGAATTCCGTGCTAGCGGTGGTTTAGCAGGCTCCACCCCAGATTCAGGCAGTGGCGCCAGTACCAGCACAGCTTCCATCTGTATGGGAGAGGGTTAGGGATTCTTTTCAGAAGGCGCATCCCCCTGAGTTCCCTGGTAGCTCAGATATCGTCACAGTCGGCCAATGGAAGAAAGACAACTAGCGGCATCTTCGTATGTATGAGTGCACCGACGTGCAAAGGCAGTTATTGGCTTCCTTTAAACTGGTGGGGGTAGCTTTGCAGTGGTGGGAGTCCACTACCACCTTGGAGGAGAGGGACACGATCCCTATTCAGTCGTTTTGGGAGCAGTTTGATCGCAAGTACTTTCCACCCGCTGTGCAGACTGAGATGAGGCGGAAATTACTGAATTTGAAACAGGAGAACTCTATCGTTGCTGAGTATGAGGAGGAGTTCACGAGACTTCTCACCATAGTGCCAGATGAGGCACCTACTGAGAGTAAGAAAATAATGTTGTTTGTGGACGGGTTAGCTTTGAGAATCCGTCAGCATCTTATAGGGAATCTATCTCTGAGTACTTTCACTGATGTACTCAATGCTGCGTTACTACATTTCCAGGATCACCGCTTCCATCTGCAGGGAAGCATGAAAGAAGGAGAGTCCAGCCAGTAGGGCAGGACCGGGGGTAGTAGTGCTAGTGGGGCACCATTTCATGGATAGACTCGTCAACATGAGCAGAGTTCCCATCAGGGGGACCCTGCTAAGAGATTCCGTTCAGGTGATTCCAGACAGGGATTTGGGGGTTATAGGCAGGGTCAGCAGGGCCAGCAAGTCCAACACCGACAACAGGGCCAACAGCGTGTTCATCAGGGCCAACAGGGCCAGTGGCGTAGTGGTAACGGCCAGCAGGGTCTGAGGGGAGGCAACTTCAAAGGCCAATGTTTTGGGTGGGGTAAGCACGGCCATAGGCGCCAGGATTGTCCGGAGGGAGATAGGGCCCCACAGCAGCAGGTTGCCCGTAATGAGCCACAGAGACCACTTTTTCCAGCTGCCCTCCCAGCTCCAACCCAGGTGCCAGCCCTACCATCCATTCCAGCAGCTCCAGTGCAGCAGGGGCAGTTACAGTACGGACGTGTCAATAACGTCCACCAGGCAGCAGCTCCACAGGAACCACCCGCGATTGAGGGTATGTTTCCTATCCATGGTACTATGGGTCGGGTTTTGTTTGATACTGGGGCAACGCATTATTTTATAGCTACACATTTTACGAAGGCCTTAGGGTTGTTAGCCATAGCATAGAGCACAGTGATGTGTGTAGACTCACCACTGGGGAGTGGGTCGCTTATCTTCTTTATATGCCGGGGAATGGGGGTAGAGATTGGTAGTTTGGTATTACCTACAGACATGTTAGTCTTAGATATGCATGAGCATGATGTTATTATCGGTATGGATTGGCTCGCAGCTTATAGATCCATGATTGATTGCTTCGGTGGGAGCATTATTTTTGCCATTCCGGGGTAAGAGCTGTTTGTAGTGGCGATGCCTCGCCCAGAGGGAGGCTCGACCGCTCATTTGTATTATATAGAGGAGGATACCTCTAAGGAGGTTGTGATTCCGTTAGACTCGATTCCAGTTGTTCGTGAGTATTCCGATGTGTTTCAGGAGATACCAGGCCTACCCCCCCAGTCGAGAGATAGACTTTGTCATAGATTTATTGCCAGATACGAGACCTATAGCACGCGCTCCATACCGTATGGCTCCGGCGGAGATGCGAGAGTTACGAGATCAGATAGAGCAGCTGTTAGGTCAGGGCTTCATTCGCAGGAGTACCTCACCTTGGGGCGCTCCAGTCTTGTTTGTGAAGAAGAGATATGGTTCACTGAGGTTATGTGTGGACTACCGGGAGTTGAACAAGGTCACGATACGGAATAAGTATCCGTTACCTCGAATCGATGATCTGTTCGACCAGCTGAGGGGAGCAACTTTCTTTTCAAAGATAGATCTGAGGTCGGGGTACCATCAGCTACGTATTAGGGAGCAATATATTTCAAAGACTGCCTTCTTGATGAGATATGGGTCTTACGAGTTCAGAGTGATGCCATTTGGTCTCACAAATGCTCCAGCCGTATTCATGGACTTAATGAACCGAGTATTCAGAGAGTTCTTGGATTAGTTCGTCATCGTCTTCATAGATGACATTTTGATATATTCACACTCCGAGGAGGAGCATGCCGAGCACTTGAGGCAGGTTCTTCAGACTTTACGAGAGCATCAGTTGTATGCTAAGTACGAGAAGTGTGGATTCTGGTTGCGAAAGGTACAGTTCTTGGGGCATGTGGTTTCTGAACAGGGCATAGCAGTTGACCCGAGTAAAGTGTCAGCGGTGAGGGAGTGGGGATAGCCCACGATACCGATGGAAGTGCGTAGTTTCTTGGGGTTAGCCGGATACTACAGGAGATTCATTCGGGGATTCTCCAAAATAGCGGGTCCATTGACGAACCTGACTCGCAAAGGGGTACCATATGTTTGGGATGATGCTTGTCAATTGGCTTTCGACGAGCTGAAAGACAAGCTTACTTCAGCACCAGTCCTTGCTTTACCGAAGCCGGGTGTGGAGTACCTGGTTTACACCGATTCCTCTTTACGGGGACTTGGGGGAGTACTTCAGCAGGAAGAGAAGGCTATAGCTTTTGCCTCCCGCAAGCTTAAGCCGCATGAGAAGAATTACCCCACCCACGACCTGGAGTTAGCAGTGGTTGTTTTTGCACTGCGGATATGGAGACACTATTTATTGGGGGAGAAGTTTCGTTTGTTCACAGACCACAAGTAACTGCAGTACCTGTTCACTCAGCGAGAGCTGAATATGAGTCAGCGCAGATGGTTAGAGTTTGTAAAGGACTATCAGTTCAACATACAGTATCATCCAGGGAAAGCCAATGTAGTTGCTGATGCGTTGAGCCGTAGACCGGTAAATGAGGTAGCGGACGTCTGGAAAGCGAAGTGGAAGGAGTTGGGTCACTGGGACGCAGTATCCCGTTCCTTCATATCTGTTATGATAGTCACACCCGAGATTATTACGAGGGTAATACAGGCCCAAACCACAGACCCGTTTTGCCAGGAGCAGATTGTACGACTTTTAGCTGAGAGTGTTGAGTCCTATTCTGTTAGTTCTGATGGGGGTTTGACGTTTAATGGGAGGTTAGTTGTTTCAGGAGGGACAGAATTGCGTCATGCAGTGATGACCCAATCTCACGGGTCCCGATTTGCGGTACATCCTGGAGGAGATAAGTTGTAACAGGACATGAGGAGGCAATACTGGTGGAGTGGGATGAAGAAGGACATTGCTGAGTTCGTGTCCAAGTGTTCTACTTTCCAGCTGGTGAAGGTGGACCATCAGAAACTGTCAGGATTACTTCAGCCATTGGAAGTACCCGCGTGAAAGTGGGAGAGTATTTCCATGGATTTTATTACAGGGTTGCCTACATCACAGCGGGGCCACGACTCTATCTGGGTGATTGTAGACCGTTTGACCAAGGTGGCTCATTTTCTGCCGGTGCGGACAGATTATACCATGGGTCAGTATGCTCAGTTGTTCATTTCTGAGATTGTCAGATTACATGGGGTGCCCCTGAATATTGTGTCAGATAGAGACAAGATTTTCGTGTCACGTTTTTGGGAAAGCTTTCAGGAGGCTATGGGTACTGAGTTAAGGTTGAGTTCAGCCTATCACCCACAGATAGATGGACAGACAGAGCGTACTAATCAGATGTTAGAGGATATGCTACGCATGTGTGTTCTTGATTTTGGATGAGGTTGGGAGCCACATCTTCCACTGGTAGAGTTTGCTTATAATAACTCTTATCATTTTACGATTGGTATGGCTCCATTTGAGGCTTTGTATGGCCGGCCTTGTCGTTCTCCAACTTGTTGGCTCGAGGTGGGGGATAACAAGTTGCTAGGACCAGAGGTAATTCAGAAAACCTCCGCGAGGATTGAGATGATTAGGAGTCGCATTCGAGTAGCCCAGGACAGGCAGAAGAGCTACGCCGATGCGAAACGGTTCTTCCGGGAGTTTAATGTGGGGGATCAAGTGTTATTGCATGTATCTCCTATGAAAGGAGTGATGAGGTTCAGTAAGAAAGGGAAATTGGCCCCGAGGTAAGTGGGAACATTTCCCATTATCGAGAGGATTGGGCCGGTGGCATACAGATTGGGACTACCAGAGCATTTACATCGCATTCACGATGTATTCCACACCTCGTCATTGAGACGGTATCTTCGGGATGATATGGCCCATACTCACATCGCGATAGATGAGATAGACTTGCAGCCTGACAGCTCTTACGAGGAGAGACAGTTGGCTATCCTAAACTATAGTGAGAGGAGATTGAGGTCGAAGATAGTTCCACTTGTACGGGTCCGGTGGGAGCATCATAACGTGGAGGAATCCACTTGGGAGCGCGAGGCCGATATGCGGGAGAGATATCCAGATTTGTTCTTACCAGGTATGCCTTATTTTCTGAATTTCGGGACGAAATTCCGTTATTAGGGGGGAAATATGTAATACCCCGTATTTTTATGCTATATTAATTTGGGGATTTATTAAATTTAATGTGAATTAATTATTTAATAAAAATCCGGAAATTAATTATGTTATAATTATTAACGTGATGAGAGTTAGTAATTATGGAAAAATTTGTTGAATATTACTAATGAGCAAAGTAATATATAATAGTGGTCATATTAAATGTCACGGGTGAATAAAATGACAATTTTAGGAATTTGAGTCGGGACGCGCCCGTGTCGCGTCGGGACTAAATATTGATAAATAAAAAGTAAATATTTTATAAGTCATTCGTATGGTCATTTTGAGTGCGCCAACGCGTTCGGAAGGGTCGAGATAGTCAGAAAAGTGTACCCGGGGGTTTAGTTTGAGTCTCGGGGAAATTTTAGGCTTAATTAGTACCCCAGGAGGGCATTTTGGACATTTCACATTTTTGGGTAATTAAACCCACGAAAATTAAAGGGGTTATATCAGATTCCTAGGTTATCATCTAGGGTTAGAAAACTCAAAACTCTAGAACGGCCATTGGAGAAGAGAAGAGAGAGCTCTCAAGGCAATCCAAGGCTCAAAACCCATCCGTTTGCACCGTCGCCACTATCAACGCGTAGATCGCGAGACGGGGAACGTAACCACACCAAATTCAACACCAAACCAGATTTCTGAAAATCCCAGGCAAGTGTTTATCTTTCTTATTTCATTGATGCATCTTTCATATTAGTTTAGGAATGATTCGGATGATTCATATGGATGAAAAACCCGATTTGAGTTAGGAAATTTCATGTAGTTATGGCTTAAATGAAAATCCCAGAAACCCTTTGTCATGTAGAGGATTAAACCACGAAATTATGATGTTTTATGAGAAGGAAATTCTGGAAAAGATTTGTTAGAACCATGTTTAAGAGAAATCTAGGGTTCTTGATATTTATATGAATTGTGGGTTGTTAATCCATGTTTAGTGACGGAAATTGACATGTTTTACGTAGGAAATGCATAATATTATGTTAGGATGTTAGTAGTATAAATTTTTGGACGTTTGAGAATGAAAAACTTGAATTTGGATGAAGATATGTGTTAGAACCCGTAACTGCAAAACTGCAGAATTCGCCATACCTGCTTGATCGATCGATCGAGCCAAGAGCTTCGATCGATCGAAGGTTCGATCGATCGAGCCCCTAACCTCGATCGATCGACCCCTCCTGGCATACTTAAGTTTCCCCTTTTAAAATTGTTGAATTGATTCGAAATGAAGAAAACTCCTTAGACATCCTTGTTAAAATAATTTGGGAGATAATGATGACCAGTAAGATTCATTAATGAATAAGAGACCTTTAATGTAAGTAAATCTATATTTTTTGGATATTTTGCATAAGGGACAATGTAAGTATATATTAAAGGGGAGAGACACGTAAGAGAGAGTTACGTTGGAACATAAATGGATACCTACTGAATTGTACATTTGGAAGAATAGAGTCCATGAGGGTTATGTAGTAAGTTGGAAAAACCCTTCGAATTAAAGTTAGAAATGAACCATTATACTTGATAATTAATAATGGGCAAATAAGGATAAATGTTGTGAATGTGGGTTATGGGATAAACCTAAATTGATATAATAAAAGTTGTATATTTATATGATTGTGTATGCATATATTATATACTTGTGAAAATCATGCCCACGCTACTTGCTATCCCTGAGGTTGCCGCGCTGGGACGATCTTATCCTGTGTTGCCTTATGGGGGATATTGACTCGTACCCTAGAAGATAGATATCCTTGGTACAGGCTATCGATTTGAAAGTTCAGACGGTCCTAAGAGACGCGGGTATGTGCCATCCTCTTAGAGACTTGGAATCTATGCTTCGCCTCAATATTGTTGTGTGTGTGTTAATACAATTCTAGAGTGATTCTGAATTTGTATTCCCCTTAATACGAGTGATACGGGGTTTGGATAGTAGAGTATGCCCGCACCATAGTTTTATGTGGGGTGCTGTTATGATATATATATATATTTTACGAGTAGTTAATATATATATGAAATTATGAAATCTGGAACTGCCTATTGTGATTTGATGTGTAGGACATGTATAATGACTCAAATTGGAAATACTTGTTTTGAAAAGTATAATATGATATTGAAAAACTTTATGAATCAATAAAGTTAAAATGAGCGTTTGTACTAAATGAAATTATCCTTTTAAGCCATGATGTTGTTAACTCTTAAATCTTGAGAGTCACCTAAGATAAGTTAAATCCTTGGGGAAAGATAGTGTGATATATGATAAGATAAACCATTGGGAAGGTTAGTGCGGTAGGAGTGCATATTAGAAGAGAGGTGAGAATTTCTCAAGAGAGTGTCGCACTAATATGTTATTTCATTGGCCTGTATCAATTTAAATACTTGCTAAACGAATTTTTAAATCATATACACTATCGGGCTCTGACCCGTTTCTATTCCTCTTTCTCTCTTGTATATATATATGTATATATTACAGGTGCCCAGCCACAGGGGCGTCATGTTTAGGATCCCTTGGAAGGAACGTGCTGCAGCTTAGGTGGGAGTTGCAGGCCATTTACTTAGACGATTTCATTTACTTGATTCCACTTCTATCATTCTCCTTATTGGGCATGTGTCGCCCTTTCCACTATTTATCTGTTTTATTGGGATATTTGTATTTCAGTTATTTCTAGTACTGTTGCTTTGGGATTTTTTTTTTAGCATGTATGTTTTAAATGCTGGGATTTAGTTGTTGAATGTTTAAACTATTTGGATTATATGTTCCAGGGTTATTGTGGTGTGATTCTCTAACATTGAATTGTTGTAAATAATTAACTCTTTGTTTTTAAATTCTCTAACATTGAATTGTTGTAAATAATTAACTCTTTGTTTTTAAAATAAAAATTTGAAAGGAATGTTGAAAAATGGTTTTGACACTTAGCTTAATTAATTAGGGTGTTTAAATTGGAAATTTATTTTCACGACAGTGATGCTAAGAATGAACCAACTGTTCACCTTGATTTTAATTTAATAAAGGAGTGATCGCCCGGTATTTAATTAGGAGGGGTGTCACACCTTCTTCTTCTTCACGCTTTCATATTGCTTCAGAGAGAGATCTTTGTGAGAACTCTGTGCGACATCCATTGTTTCCCCATTCGTTGCTTAGTATCCTTCCTCCCTCATATTTTGCGCCACCATCCGCGGTTATGCTCATCTCCTCTTGTTCTTAGCCCTTCTTACCCCGCTATATAATTCATCACTACTCTACCATGGCTTCTCCGAGTACTTCTAAGGTCACTTCCACCACTCAGTCAGGTTCCCCCTCTGTCGCTGCTGGCGTTGCCATCGCCCTTAGTGGCGCTGCCCTGGATGCTGGTCATCAAGAGAAACTACGCTTCTACCGCCGGGCACCCATCTTTAAAGAAGATGATAAGTTTTTTGAGGCATGCAGGACCTGCCACTTCTCGTCCAAGTTCGATCCCTTACTGTTGGGTGATGAGGAGGTGGATACTTTGAAGTGGGGCTATCTTCCACCCGAGGGGATTCTGCATTTTCGTCTGGACCGTGGCAACTTCCCATATTCTTAGATTGACTTTGAAGCACCTGGGGGTCACCAGCCCATTTTACTACTTGGTACACACACATGCAGAGCTCTCACGCCGCTGCTCTTGCGAAGGTTGGGTTTCATCGAGCCTGCTAGTTTGGCGAGTTTACCCTCTCTAAGCACAATGTCGCACTCCAAATGCTAGTCTCCCGATGGAACATCACAACCCACACCTTCTTCACTGTGTGGGGGGAGTTTACTATTACATTGGAGGGCGTATGTGAACTTCTTGAGTTTGAGCCCATGGGCGAGTTCACCTACGACGACGAGCCTCTGGATGCCGAAGAGGCTGCTTATCGAGTTGAGTTGGATTGGATCTGTCGCAGTTGCACCAGTTCCTCAAATAAAGCCACATTTGCCCCTTTTATTAACTATTTTTTCGAGGCTCTGACGTCGAAGGATGCTAGTGATGTAACAGGACGCGGTAGAGGTACCTCCCTGGAACTACCAGCCTACATACTTTTACTACTTTCACGCTTCTTTCTTACTGGAAAACCCAACAATCATCCCCGGAGGGACCTGATAAACATTTCCATTCGTTTAGCTAGAGGATTTAACCTACCTCTAGCCTCCATCGCCTTGGGGTCCCTCTAGACCTGGTTGGATCGAACCCATATTGACATAGAACGATCACTGGGCCGTTACAACTTGGCGAATTTCGCCAACACCATCATTTTGACGAGCTTCCTCTATACCTGCCTTCCTGATATTGCTGCGAAGTCAGTTTCTCTGCCCGTGAGCGAAGGTATTAAGCCCCCATGCATCCTATGTTTCCACGGGAAGCAGAGCCGAAAGGAGATAATGGAGGTCTTTGATCGCTTAGAATCCTTCGTAATGAGGCTATACAATGAGCCCACCTTTTCCTATAGTTGGGACTTCTTTCCTACTGCATCCACAATGGTCAGATTTAACCCGGTTGTAGAAGATCCCTCACAAGCTGTAGTGCTACTTTTCACCCCGAGGTTTCTCCCCTCCTACACTGAATGAGGGTACAATTATGAGCCTTATAACCCTTATAGATGAAGCAGGAAGTTTGGGTTCGATTAGGGGGCTCCTCGACCTGTGTTCTAGGATAATCATTCCATGGCCACCTTCACTGAAGCATGCACCTTCTACACTGCAGCCACGATGCTTGGTGTGATATCCACCATTGATGGTCGTGTCACCCTTCCTAGTGCTACTAGGAAGGGAGACGTATCCACTTATTTTTCCACGAAGTTCCATCTAGAACAGTTGGCCATGATTCATGAGTACATCCAGTCCCACCTCAATATCCCCCAGCCCTTTCCTTTTCTTCTTCTGAGCTAGATCTAAAGGGGAACTCCATGCTTGGGGTTAACTTTCCCTTAAGTAAAACTATTAAAAAGTCTATCCATGAACTACCCCCTCATTTCCCAATGATCCCAACTTCCACCCCGAAACCTAAGGCCTCTATGACCCCAAAACCATCTGTCCCCACGACCGAAGCTGCCACAGGAGAAGGGCCTTTTGAGCCACCTGCCAAGAAAGCCAGGAAGTCCAAGTCTAAGAAGGCTAAGGCCCAAGGTCAAATGCAAACTCCCTTGGAGGCATTCCCAATTTCCTCTGTTTCCCCTCCCATGTCTCCAGAGCTGGCTGAAGAGCTGAGGAGGCGGGTGGAGGGCGAGGTTGCCTGAATAAATGTTGAATTCCAATGGCACGCAGTCGCCGTTCCTCCTCCGGGTATGTTCCCTATGATCGTGGTTGATCCCATGGATCCAACGAAAAAAAGGAGGAGAAGGATTAATGTACCTAAAATTGGTGGTACAACGAGCTCCAGGAAGAAAACGATGGGTACCAAATCGCAGCGGAAACAGACACATGAGAAGCCTTCCTCCCCAACTCTTTCGGCTGCCGCCTCCTCGCCGCCTTCACCCGTGGTTATACCCTCTCTTTCTCCCTCTGGATCTGAGGTATGTGTGCATTATTTATTTCTCATTCTTCTTTTCTTAACATATAGCCTTTACTTATTGCCTGATAACTTTTGTGCAGGGAGTTGAAGAAGCGAGGGTCAGCCCTCCCAGTCCCGCAGTGAGCCATTTCGTTGAGGGACGTTGTAGTACCCCTCCAGCCACTGTCGCCCTTCCACATTCTCCTTTGATAAGCCTCACCTATTCTCGCTGATCATCCTCTCATCATTCTAGGGATGCCTCGATGGGTGCTACTGAGATAGATGACCCACCCGAGGCAAATGTTCCATCTTCCTCCGAGTTGCCCTCAGAGCGGGAGGTCTCTCTGCCCCTTGTTGTGGTCGAAGAGAGTGCCCCACAGGTAAATTTCTTTCCAAGCCTTGCATGTTTTATTTGTCCCATTGGTTTATTTATCAATTCTAACTTGTTGGTCTATTTTAGGTGGAAGTGGCATCGCTGATAGACAACATTCTCCTTCCTCCTGCATTGTCCAGACCCATTACTACAGTTCCTCTCTTCAGTTCCATAACGGGGTAAGCTAGGTGTATTTCTATCTCTTATACTTTTACGATTACTCCTTATGTCTAACACATGACTTTACATTTGTAGCTTTCTCCAAGTCTCTCTCCCCCCTTTTGCCTTGAGTGGCCTTATCCTTTCTCAAGCCGAGGTTGGTGAAGCTACTCTCACTGGGGCATCTCTTGAGGGTTCAACACCTCCTTCTGATGATGCGCCCGTGTTGACCATAGTACCCTATGTCGACGAGGGGAGTGTGACTTCCCTTGAGGCTTCTGCATCCAAGGGCTCCGTTGAGCTTACTGAGGTAATGAGCCCGCCTCCCACGATTTCTAGCATTATGGCTCCCGTGGTAACTACCCATCTCGCTCATACTACTGCTGAGGTACTTCTCTAATTTTTTGTGTTTCTCAGCTTTTCAAACTCCACCTGTATAGGTGACTTAATCAATGAAAACATTTGTTTAGGATTTTTTCCCATAAATTCCACATGTAACGGTGACTTAATAATGAAAATACTTGTTAAGTTTTTTTTCATAAACTCCACCTATAATGGTGACATAACAACGAAAATGCTTGTTAAGATTTTTTATAAACTCCACCTATAACGGTGACTTAACAACGAAAATGCTTGTTAAGGTTTTTTCATAGACTTCACTCATAATGGTGACTTAACAACGAAAACGCTTGTTAAGATTTTCCATAAACTCCACCTATAACGGTTACTTAACAACAAAAACGCTTGATAAAATTTTTCATAAACTCCACCGATAACGGTGACTTAACAACGAAAATGCTTATTAAGATTTTTTCATAGACTCCACCTATATTGGTGACTTAACAACGAAAACGCTTGTTAAGATTTTTCATAAACTCCACCTATAACAGTGACTTAACAACGAAAACGCTTGTTAATATTTTTTCATAAACTCCACCTATAACGGTGAATTAATAATGAAAACACTTGTTAAGGTTTTCTTTTTTCGTAAACTTCTTGTTTCCTCTAACTGTTTTCAGGTTGCTCAGGAGGATTCTCCACCAGTTCCTTCGCTTATTTCCTCGCCACATCGTGAACCTGTCTCCTCCGAAGGATGCAGCCATAATGATCAAGGTTCCACGACAGATGCTGCTGCGGAGAGAGAATCTAAGTGCGAGTTTCCTCTGCCCAACTTGGCTCCTCCCGCCTTCTGCCTGATGGTACTCCAATGTTCTCCCCGAATGCCTACCAACCATTGCTTGGCCATTGAACAACTTAGGAGCCATCATCCTGAGACCTTTACGGTGGACTGCCTACGTTCAAACATTCCAGTTATGAGTCATAGGCTTAAAGGCATAGCCACCGTTATTACTAAAATTGCCAATACTCCAACTGCC
Organism: Sambucus nigra; assembly: GCA_949130495.1. Taxonomy (NCBI): domain Eukaryota; kingdom Viridiplantae; phylum Streptophyta; class Magnoliopsida; order Dipsacales; family Adoxaceae; genus Sambucus; species Sambucus nigra. The sequence continues at coordinate 491,128,378 of OX422209.1, read as the reverse complement.
AATGTTATCAGGCCCCTTCTCAACCAGTTTTGGGTTATCTGAGGGAGTTGGGTCATGATTCCACTTTGACTGGCTCATCGTGCATTTGAAGACTTTGAAGAGCCAACAGTTGGACAGCCAGAGGGAGCTCTTACAAAAACATTAGGAGGAGGAGCGGGCCGAGGAATCTAAGTTGGACGAGCTAGCACCTCTCCTCGGAGCCATTGACAGGGAGGTGGAGGTCCTCGAGGAAGCTCTGCATTTGGAAAATCTAAAATGAGAGAAACTTCTTATCGAGCATACGCAAGCATAGACTAGGTTAGAAGTTTCCATTAATGCCCAACAGTCTTGCTTAGATGCTTCTTTGGGCCTTCCTTGAGATTTTTTCTCCTCCTCATATTTGTGGTTCCTCCTGGGTCAATGAATTTTTGTATATGTATATTTTTCCTCTTCTCATGTAATTCTTGGGCGATAGCTCCCAATTTTGTAATGCACCCAAGTTCATGAATGGAAAAAGATACTTATTTTCTTATGCCATCTCTGTGTTACAACTGTTTGCTTTGATTGTGATGTTCTGTAATTCTTTCATCTCTTCTTGAGTTATAAGAAAAAGAACTTGCTCATTCATTACAATAAAAAAATAAAGAACTTGTGTATTCATAACAACCAATTACATCAGTGGCCTAAACATAACTGCTTACACATAATAAACCTTCAACCATTTATTATTGATTTTGAATGGTATGTCTTCTTCCATCTTAGAAATTAAATAGTAACCTGAGTAATGAGCCTCCTTTACGATGAAAGGTCCCTCCCAATTCGCTGCAAACTTATGTAGATAAAGCCCCCTAATATGTTTAACTGCTGCCTTCAATACAAGATCTCCCTCCATGAACTTTCTTGGTCTTATCAAGTTATCATATGACCTAGAGAACTGCTTTGTATACATTTGAAAGTGTTGCATCGCATTATCCCTGTGTTCGTCCAACGCTTCCAACTGCACGTGTCTATTCTAAAGGAGGATGCTACTTCGGAGAGCATATCTTGTCGAGAGAACTTCAAACTCTATGAGGAGAATTTCTTTAGCCCCATAAACAAGAGAGAACGGAGTATACCCTGTATGCTTCCTCTTAGTCGTCCGATAGGCCAATAAGACGGCTGGTATTTTGTCAACCCATGATCCTGGGAAATCCTCCATTATTTTAGACAAGCTATTGACCAAAGTCTTGTTAGTTGCTTCGGCTAGACCATTCCCTTTTGGGTATGCCACCGTCGAAGTGTGATGGATAATGGAGTGTTTCTGTGAGCATAGTTACCACTAAATTGATGAAAGGGGTTCCACTGTCTGAAAGGATAACCTTTGGGATCCCAAAATGATAAATGATGTATTCTTTGATGAAGTTGCTCACTACTCCTGTTGTTGCCCTTCTTTGTGGTATCGCCTCGACCCACTTTGTAAAACACTCCGTTTCTACTAGGATCCATATCTTACCCCTCGAAGAAGGGTGTGTTGCCCCTACTAGGTCAAACGCCCAAGTGTGAAAAGGATAAGGCGTTGCTAGGGAGTGTAAGTCCACTGACGGGGCATGGATCATATTTCCATAAAGCTGGCAAGCCTTGCACTTTCGAACGAACTCAGTAAAATCTTTCTCCATCGTTGGCCAAAAGCACCCCAAAGTCATCAACTGGTCATACGACTTGGCCCCTCTTATATGAGTTGGATCGTGCTCCTATTTGAGAACCTCGTACGCTTCTTCCTTTGTGATGCAATGCAATGGCCTGTTGAAGTATCCCCTTCGATAAAGCTGCCCCTCCTGAATATAGAATCTCGGGGTTCTTCGCTGGAGCCCCATCGCATTAATTTTCTTCATTGGGATAACTCCATTTTTAATGAAGTCAATATAGGGCTGTCTCCAGTCAGCTTGAGCCTCCACGAAATGACATTCATCCGCCTTAAAGAATAATTGACATTTTTCACACTTTTGTTGTAACTCGGTTGCATCCTGCTTCATGCTAGGACAGAAATAGAATTCTTATATAAAGGGGGATCTCAGTCATTTCGCATTGTTCTTTGTGCGTTTTCTTTAATCTATGCCCTACTTCTTCTGGGCGATGCACCTGGACAGCCATCCTCCTGCGTTTCTGAAGTAAAGGTTTCCCTAGTTTATAAAGTACTAGGTCAATTCTCTGATCCCCATCGTTCCTTCACCAGACTCCAGTTGCCTCTTAATCTCTCCCCTCATGTCTGCGTCCTCCTCCATCGGTAAAATTAACTGTACCATCGAAGGAGCTGTTCTTCATTAAATCACAATAATAGTTGTATCGCTCCTCATGATCATCTTCTGGGCAATGGTGGCATAGGCGCCTGGGTGATGGTTCATCGTCCTGGGCTGCATCTTGATCTTGGTCCAATGGAACTGTCCAAAAAGCCTCTGAATGATCGTTCTATATGGTGTCAGGCTTATGTGTTTTAATGCGTATTCTCCATTCACTTACTGAACCACCAAGTTTGAATCGCCTTTAATGCAACGTGAACGGATCCCTCTTCGAAGAGCCTCTACCAATCCCAACACCAATGCTTCATATTCTGCCTTGTTGTTAGAGAAGGGAAAATCTAACCTGTAAGAAAGGCAAATCTCCTCCATTTCTTTCGAAAGAATAACCCATGCTCCTCCTTTCTTTTCTACTGGTGACCCATCGAACTGCATCGTCCATTCCTCATCCATTGCTTCTAGATGGTTGTCTTGCAAATCGTCTCCTGGGATGTCTTCTTTGGGTGGCTCGAAGGTTCCCAAAGGGAAAATGGCCAATAGATTAGCGTACGCCTGGCTTTTAATTGGGCGAGGAACCACGCACTTCAAGTCATATTCAGAGAGGATAAGGAACCATCTAGCTGCCCTGCCAATCAATATAGTTCTTGCAAGCAAATAGTTAATGGGATCACATCTAGTTACAATATGAATTTTAAAAGACAACATATAATGTCTAAGTTTTTTCACTATAAATACTAAGGCTAAACAATGCCTTTCTAAGCTATTATATCTAACTTCTGTCCCGTGAATGATCCTGCTGAGGTAGTAAACTGGTCGTTCTTACCCATCGATCTCTTGTGCCAGTAAAGCTCCCACGAACCTTGTGGTGCATGTGAGGTACAACTGCAACGGTATTCCTGCCCTTGGTGGAACCATAGCCTGTGGTGAGATGAGCAGCTTCTTCAGTCCGTCAAGAGACTCCTGGTGAATTGCCTCCCATTTGAACTTCGTGTTCTTTCGCAGCAGCTACATTAGTGGGTGTGTTACCTCGGCTAACCCAGGCACGAATCTCCTAAGGTAGGAGACTTTATCGAGGAAGCTCTTCAGCTCCTCCGTTGTTCTTGGACATGGCATTTCGAAGATCGCCTACTTCTTATCCTGGTCCATCTGTACCCCTTGTCGGTCAACCACGAAGCCTAGGAACTTCCCACTTGTTACTCCAAAAATGCACTTCAATGGATTCATATTTAATTTAAACTTCCTGGAACGAGAAAACACCTTCCTCATATCGCTCAGGTGGGACTCTTCCTTCCTCAACTTGATGACCAAATCATACATATAGAATTGCATGAATTTGTGAAAGAAATCATGGAAAATGGCCATCATTGTTCTTTGGTAAGTCGCCCCAGCATTCTTGAGTCCAAACGACATCACCCTGTGCATAAATTTGCCCAATGGGGTTCTGAACGATGTTTTCTCTGCCTCCACGGGGTCCATCTTGATCTGGTTATACCCTACAAACCCATCCATGAAGCTATACATCTCATGACCTGCCATTACATCTATCAGGCTATCGATGGAGGGTAGAGGAAACTCGTCTTTGGGGCAGGCTCTATTCAAATCTCTGAAGTCCATGCAGATCCTTATCTGGTTTTTGTCTTTCTTCCCCATTGGGACAATACTGAATAACAATAGTGGGTGTTGTATCGGTGTAATGAACCCTGCCGTTAGTAAGAATTGAACTTCTTCTTTGATTTTCAAATCCAGCTCAGGCTTGTACGTTCTCGTTGTTATTTTACTAGAATGGGTGAAGGCATCACGTTCAACTTGTTATAGCTTACTTCCTCATCTAGACCCTCCATCTCTATGTACTTCCATGCGAAGACGTCTAAAAATTCCCGAATCAACTCAGCCAAGGCCTCTCATTCGTCTTTACTAAGATCCTTCGAGATGAAGATGGGCCTTGGGTATTCCCTTTTTTTTGCCAGGTTCAACTGCTCTAGCTCTTGTGCCTGCGGCTTCAGTCGATCCACCATATAATTTGGTTCCTCAATGACTTCCTTCATAAATTCCTGTATGCTGGAATTTTCTATCGCCATACATTGTCCCCTTTGAGCTACCAGAAATACTTCCTATATCGGGTCAACCTCATCATCAGCTTCTTGGGATGCACGTTCATACCGTTGTAATCGATACACCACCTTTCCTTCCTCGATAACGACCTTCTTGCACTGTCAGCCGGTAGTGGTGATTGCTTTCCTCTTCTTCTCCCTAGATGCCTCGACCACTCTTTTTCCTGAGAACCGACTCAGCACGCTTTATCATTGGACCTCATGCTCCATCGGATCCACTCTGGGTCTTATCCTGTCTTTGAGCTGCCGCGAGATGCATTGGGGTCGAGGGACCACCTGGTGAGCTTCTTCGATCATTACTCTTGCATTGCTTGCAACTTCTGTACTCTGCTCGTTCAAGGGCCCCATCCTTTCTCTGATCGAGGGAACCCATGTTCCCTCTATCCTTCTCGTTAGGACCCGGACATCCTCTTCCAACTCAGTATAAAATGTTGTGTCCACTAAGTGAGCTTCCTTGATAGAGAAGGGCCTCTTTGTAGCCCTAATGGTCACCTTTATCCCCTTGATGTTCACCTTAGCACACTGGTGGTACGTAGAAGGAACTAGCCCTTAGTTTTGCATCCACACCCTTCCTATTAGCAGATGATAGGAAGTTGCACTCTCTATCATGTGGAACTTTATATGGGAACTCAAATTTCCCATCACAATCCCCACATTAACATACCCAATGGATTTGGAAGATTGGTTATCATACCCCGAAATTACCAAAGGCATGGGGACCAACCTTTCTTCTGGAATATTGGCTGCATGAAAGGAGTTAATTGGCATGATATTGATAGAAGCTCCCCCATCCATGAGATTCCTTGCAAAACTAACTCCGTTGACACTGGCAGTCACGTATAATGGCCTGTTATGAGGGAATCTCATAGCCCTATCGGCATTGCTGAAGGTCACCTCTGACAGGAACCTCCTTACCAACCTGGCCACGGGTCCTTTCCATTTTAGCGAATGGACTGCATCTTTCCTCGCAATATCAAGTATTGCCTGGGTTATCTCCAACCTAATCTCCTTTGGAATCCCCACTTGTTCGAAGAACCAAGTGAACTTTGGTGATTTTGAGACTGCACAGTACTCTAGGCCCGAATCTGCTTCTTTACCTTCAACGATGTACACATCCTCCACGTCCTTGGCACTCGCTTCATCATAAGCCAACACGACATTAGCCATTCCCTTGGTACAAATCTCTAAAGTGTCCTCGTACTCCTCTCCATCTCCTCTCTCTTCTTCTTCATCATAGGTTACCACGAGGTTGGCCCCATGTGCTGGTAGTGGGTTGTTATTGACATTATGTGGAGGGATTTGCAACGTCCCTACCTTCACCTATTTGTCAATAATTATTCTTAGTGTAAAGAAACTTTTTATTGGATGCTGGATCCTTCGATGAATCTGGCAATACTTTGGATCCGCCTTCGTTGCCGCATCGGGCTCCTCAGCGGGAACATCCTTTGGCTCATAGACCATTCCCCCTTGGACCATCGCATTGTAATAGCTGAAAGCCTCTTCCACTGTACAAGGCAATGGTGGTGGGTCTTCCATGTCTCTTCCGAACTTCCTCTTATTGTCCTTCTCCAATGCTTTGCCCCTATCTCCCCCCCCCCCCTCGGTGTACCCTACTTGTGGGGGCTGAGACCTCCCCCCCGGGGGTTGCATAGGCTGCCTAAACATCATGGGCACCACCATCGGATTGGGCCATGCACCACCAAGGAGATATTCCTCTCCGCTTTTAAGAATGCCGCAAAAGTCCCCTCGCGTGTCTCATTGATAAGATGGCAGATGTACTCAGGAAGCATCCCCTCAGCACAGATCTGCAATAGTTTGGATTCTTTAGCCTCCTCCCTCATGTCAAGGGATCTTTCCCTGAACCTTCGAACATAGGCCACCACTTCTTCTCCAGGTCTTTGCTTCTCCCTACCTATTTGGGTCAAAATAAACTCATCCTCTGCTAGAAAGAACTTCTGGACAAACAACACGTGCATCTTTTCCCATGTAGAAACGTTGTTGGGAGACAAATGAGAATACCAGGTATTGTCTTTATCGGTCAAGGACTTAGAAAAATCCCTCAACCTAAGCCTTTTATTATTACAATATGCCCCCAAATGCTCAACAAATCGCTTAATATGCTCTTTCGGGTTCCCACCCTTTCCCGTGTATTTTTCAAAAATAGGAGGAATATAGTCCTTCGAATAGGGCTCGTCGTTGTATTCCTGGGGATACTGTGTTTAAAAGTCATCAAAAATCGAAGTTACCTCGCCAGTAGATTACGAGGAAGCCTGCATGAACTTCAGCATCTCCTTTCTCATTTCCTCCATGGGTGCTACTACTGGGGAAACAGTCAATGGTACCATGGCCCGAGTGCCCGTTGTAGCTATAGCAGGCACCACGGTTGGGGCCGCCGATGCTCCTAATGTTCCCCATGCTAGATTCACAATAGAGGGTAAGCTCGTTGGGACTATTCCCTCTACACCTGCACCTGGCGGGGCCGTTGGAGCTACCCCTGGTGTTATGAAGGCATTAGCCTCCAATCCTCCCAGCATAGATCAAGCTACTGGAGTTTGTAAAAACTCATAAAACTTGCTCATGAGGAGCGCGACCTGAGTGGGTCCCAACCCCGCACTCATGGAAGCTTGTGTCACCACTGGTATGCTTGACGTCGTTGGAACCGGAGGTACCTCCACCCAAGGAGCCCCATCCCTTAGGGCCTCCGATTCTCTCGCGACTTGTTCTTCATTATGCTGGATGTCATCAAAGTTGAGCCTTAGATTAGCATTATCTTGCGACATACTCCTTACTTAGAAGAATGTCTCCCCAGCAGTGTCACCAAATGTAAGAGGGTACTTTAGATAAGATGGAGGCGTAACCCCTTTTGAATATGGTAATGATAAGTTAATTATCCCAAGCCCTTGGATTAATGATGGGACATACAAACACAAACCCAATGAAGATAAGACTCAGTTTAAACTCACAAATCTCTTGTGTATAACTCAGGAAATAGTAATGAACTCTAGAAATAACTTAGCTAGAAGGAGAGAGAATTAAGCACCCTAGATACACCCTGGTAGACAGGTAAAAACACACCTAACACCCTCAAGAATCTCTTTCAAGTAATAAAAGCTTCGTAATAAGTAACAATGGTGAGTGGGTAAACCCTCTGGTTTGCAATAACTCCCTCCTCTTTGTCTTATCTCTAGTAATAACTCTTTAAACTCTTAAAAGATCATCCGAACTCTCTAAAAAGATCTCTCTCTCCTCAAAGGTGGATGGGGTCCTTAAATATCCCTCCACACCACCCCCGAGGCAACTTCGTCTTTAAAGACTATGAAAGACATCCCTCATGATTTATGTCACAACATTAAATGCCTGATGCACTAGTTGTCTCCACGTCATAAATATTAAATGCCAAAACATGCCTTTTGCCTAACCACTGTGTGTGAGGGGGCTGTTATCGCGGAGGTGGCTCACCATCTGCCTGAAAACCCCAAATACCACGCTGGTTTACTCAAGTTCAGGTATGACATTGTTTAGCTGGCTAGTGACATCACCTACAGTAGATGTGACATTAAGTAGAGGGTTGTTTAGTTCATAACTCAAAGCCCGATGGAACTCCCAGCTGCCCTGCCTGAGGTTCCACTGTTAGGGTCCTTCGGTGTTTTACCAGGTGTATCTAAGATGGTCAGGACAATCCCTAACGGTGCCTCACTTCTCAATCCTCCAAGTCAAGTCCCTCTAAAGTTCCCACGGTGAGGTCATTCAATAGAGCATGAAAGCTCTCCCATGCCCGCGAGTACTGTTTAACCTCGCACAAACTTGTTATTATTCTCGTTACAACATTACAACCGTTATAGCTTACAGTCAATATAAACAGAAATACAATATGACTAATACAACAAACCAATGTATGAGTTTCCACATCAAGATGCCTCGCTGAGTTGTCACGCTTGAGCTACCTCGATTGCTTAATCTCAAACAATATTGTCATTTAGGGAATTATCCCTAATCTCAGGATTACCTTCAAGCCTCCTCTACATAAGCACAAGTCACCAACTATAAACTGTATCAATTTAACCATATTTAAACATTTTTTTAACATTATGAAACCCCATTAGCCAAATGGATTTACTATCCAATGTTAGGGGAAAAAAGTGTTATAAGCAAAAACAATACTAATAGCATTTAATGTAAAACATCCAATAATAGGTGGAAGCTGAGTTTTGTATATATAAAATGGTGTGGCAAAAACTACTCTGTTGAGACAGAAAAATCAAGGACAGCTTTGAAGAAGGAGTGGAATTCATACCAAATTTATCACCAAAGTTGGCCCATATTTCAGCACGAATGGATTGGTTACTGTCAGCAATGCTAATGACCTCGATAAAATTAGTAAGAGGAGAGGATGGCTGGCCTTTTACCATTAATTATTGTTCATCTGTAGATTTTTCAATTACATCACCACCATCAGGTCGTACCACTTGAATCACAGCACCTACCCTCCTTCCCACATATATGCGCAGAAGCTCAGCATTGATAAAAACTGTAGGATTTGATGTATCCATGTTCTGCAAGCTACAGAACAAGCATAAATGTTTATAAATCAGAACTATGTTGGATGGTGATATAAAAAACTACTCAATTCACAAGCCACTTAAATTATCGTCTTGAACAAGATTATACAATGTGCATCCCCAAGAAACACTTTCTTTTTTCGACTAGATTTTTCCACGTTACCTCTTAACACATTTCTCATCAGACCTAGTGCGTAGACTTTGAGGTTGCTGAAATTGCATGTATGCTAGAGGGGCCTGTTTGGAAGGATCAACACGCCATATCTCCTGAAGAGAAGCAACAGCCATAGCTTGGTAGATATCGCTTTGCATACCAAGCATGGAGGCATCTAATCTTGGCTGCATCCAGGGTGTGACACCCCAATCCCCTGGAAGTTAAGGGAAGATGCATTATCTCCACGTAGCCACATCAGCAAAGAATGCATATTCATATCATCCTTCATCCATGTGTTCAATAACAAGTACATGTTACAAATACGAAATTACAGATTAGTTATGATATCTCTTTAATTAAGGAGATGGGTTGTGAGACTAAAATAAATTGGAAATAAAACATTCCTAATTGAGTGAAGTCATCTTAGTTTCTTGCTTCATAAATAAGTCGGTCGAAAAAGATGGGGCATTTGGATGTGATCCCCTCCACAATATTAAGCGACAGATACAGTACAGAAATTCACATATATATATTACCTAACTTGAAGGTATCTGGACCGGATCCTTTAAATTAAAATTAACTGGATCGCACCCTATCAGTTTGCTAACTCCAGAGACCTAATTGTGATTTGGGAAAGACATATATATATATATATATATATATATATATATATATATATATTGGGCTGGGGGGATGTAGGTAGAAGTAGAGAACCTTACTATTATAAGAGGGTAATCTTGGTGGCCATGGTCGCTTCAATCTGAGGGTAAACGGGGATGGATACATGGGGAATGTTATTAACGGATTAATCTCCCATACGGATACTCTTGGTTGCCTCTCCCCAGTTGTAGACTCATCCTAACCCACCTGCATTCACTAAGTCAAAGTACAATTTTAGCAACCAATATGTGCAGTCGAGAAACCAAAAAAGAATCTAAAACTTATAGAAAAGTCAATGAACCTTTACTGAGCCCCAATGCGAATTTGGCAATCGAGCAGGATCCAAGTCACATATTCCCGTTATTGTGCCCATATAGCTAAAATAAACATAAAAATCAGATGTCTACTTGGAACACATATAAGAAAAAGTTCTTTATATCAAAACAAAAGGAAAAAGGGCACTGCAAGCTAGTTGAAATCCGTAAACGTACTTTACAAAAATTAGAACAATGACTAACCCAAACACTTCTGCCTACTAAGTATGAACACATACAAGAAATAGTTCTTTATAACAAAACAAAAGGAAAAGAAAGCACTGCAGGCTATCAATGTCACCAATAACTCCATAAGTTTATCTGTAAGAGAATAGATCGAATAATGTATATCAAGCACTATACCATCTTGAGTAAATAACGACTTCATCATAAAGACTATTTAAAGTTGTCAAAAATAATAAAATGATTATAAAATGATTTGGTGATGTACAAATAAATCGAGCCATGATATAAATTATGAAACATTACCAAATGGATGTTTAATGAACAAACAACAAATGTTAAATGATATAATATGAAACTATCATGGTCTTGCATCGGTACAACTGCGTCTACGACTATAATTGATGTCAAATTGTAGTCAGAAAAGAAGGCCAACCCCTAAATGAAAACCATCAAAAACCTTACTACGAAGAAAGAAATGAAATAGATGCACACACACATTTAGGTCTGATATTGGCCGAATGTTATATATGGATGAATGGAATGATATCTAGTAGCACTTCAACTGACATAACAGATTGAAACACCAAGAGAAAAACAACCTTTTACTTTTGTTGGAAAAAAGAATTATTAAGAACTTGCAACTACTTCCATTTGACTATTTTGCCATCAAATTTGGAGAAACAGCCAAGAAGAAACGCATGTCACCCGACCTAAGATGCATTAAAAATAAAAATCCAAATCTGAAATCAAAACCTAACTATGAAGAAAAATATGAAATCAAAGGTACCAAAATCAGATTCTCATTTTATTACTAAAAGATCTAATCAAATGCACTAAAATACATAAAAACTTATGAATTAGAGTAAGATTAACTACAGAAAAAGGTATTCCAACAGCACAAAATGGGGACCCAACACTCAAATGTTCCTACTACTTCAATAACAACACAGAAAATTGAAACTTCAATACCAACATAGAAAATTGAAACAATCGTTTCAATACCGACCCTCAGATGTTCCTACTACTTCAACATAAAAAATTGTTCCTACTGATTCAGTACCAAATCGTTTCAATAGAGAAAATTGAATAAAAAAAAGTTCAAACATTTGAATGAGTACTAAATCATTTCAACGACCACTAGATTTCGATGGCTGAAGATTAAGGATACATCTTTTGCCCACTGCCCTTAGACCATCATCCAAACCCTTCTTCAAATATGACTTTTGATGATGTTAAATTAGAAAATAAAAGAACGTAAAGATTGGTACAGAGTCTTACGAAGTAGACATAGAAGATTCGGTGCGAGGGAATGTGTATCAACATCTTCATACTCAAATGGTGATGGGATGACACTAGTGGTAACCAACCCACTAATATGAGCCATATCCACCAACAGAATAGCTTTCTTCTTGTCACAAACCTATCAACCACGTGAGAGCCTCTTACTAAATGCGCGTTTTAGTGTAGTGTATTAAGTAGCAACGACTATTTGACATATATATATATATACACACACACACCAAAATTCAATTTGAGAAATCATTACATAATTCTCATATTCTCAAATCATCATAGCATAATTCATATTGCCTAGAGAAATGTACTTTTTGAGACGCCAACATTATTTGCGAAAGTAGAAGTTCCCTTCTTAGCATTGGCAGGCTTAAGTGGACATTATACCTTCAAATTGAAATGCATATAATGAGTATTTTCTAATTGTTCCGAGAAGCTCAAAAGTATGACAATTGAAATGTTACTTCATATTTCTTATAATCCCTAACAATTTAGCAATTAAAGAACACAAAATAGGATAACTCATTTTGAAAACGACACTAACTATGGCATTCTTATAAAATCTTTTAAGAATAATTATTATAATATATAATTTTTTAATTTTGTCGTTGAAATTCAAAATTTTGAATGAAACAAAAGCTAAAAGTAGAACTCGAGACCAACTTTATCTTAGTATTATTTAGAAAGTTATATTATATTGTTGAGCCCTAGGTTCAATGATATGCAATATTTGTATGAAAGTGAGAATGTGAGAAAATTCCCCAAGAACAAAAAATGTAAAATTTGTAGACAAGGGCTCTCGATGCTCAAAATCCTTCACAAATAACTTTTATCAACCAATGTTCAACATTACAATATCTACAATATCTACAATTTTTAAAGTTTATTTTAACAAAGAACAACTTATGCTAATTCAATCTCTCAAACATTGTCGCCACAATAATGTACTGCGGGTAAGGGGACAAATTGACAATCATTGAAACACACTATCCATAATAATTAGTGCATTTGATAGATGAATGATGTTTTCAACCAAGATCATTAAAATTAACATTGACTACTCAATTGCATAGAATTCCCTATACTGTAAGATGGCATAATTCATTTAATATATGAATGTTTAAAATTATTTAATTAAGCACTCTCGTTTTCAAGTATAGCCTAGATTTATGTGAAGAATATAATAAAATATAATATAATTAATAGACAAAACACGATAGTTCACTATAATATTCCAATACCTTAACTTGAAATTTCACTACAATCAGTGATAATATTCTTAAATTAACTCCAACAGTCTCAACAAAATTAATCCAACTAGCCAAAAAAATTAAAGGCAATCTTTTTTTACCTACTAATATTCCCCTAAAATCCCTAATTATTCATGACAAACATAACAATCAAGTTTAAATTAAAAATTAAGTAATCTAAAAAAGAACCGAAATTGGGGAAAAAAAACAATGCTAGTGTGGACGAACCTGTGAGGTTTCATGCAAAATTGAAATCAAAATGTTTACTTTGTACGAAATTTTTAGGGTTTCACATTTATGTGTGTGCATAAGTATGTCTATATATGTGTGCATCTGTGTGAGTATGTGTGTGTAAGTGTGTGTGTGTGTGTGTGTGTGTGTGTGTGTGTGTGTGTGTGTGTGTGTGTGAGAGAGAGAGAGAGAGAGAGAGAGAGAGAGAGAGAGAGAGTACCTGAGGTTATGGGGAGTGAATCGAAAGGCTTCCTTTTCCATTCTTGATTTGGGGTTTTTATTATAGTTGTTTTCGTTCTTGATTTGGGGGCTTTTTCATAGCTAAGAAGGAGGTTCTATATACTAACCTGTGAGAGAAAAATATAGAGAGAGACACACACAGAGAGATAAGACCAGCGAGTGAAAATGAGGTGGGACGGTCGTGGGGAGAGAGAGGGGGTGGCCATGTGAGAAAGAGAGAGGATCGAGTGTGAGTGAAAATGAGGAGAAGCGGTAGAGATCAAACTTCTCCTAAATGTTTAGGAGGGAAAAGTCCCTCTTAATTTTGTACGGAGAACAAAAAAATCTCATAATATGTATATTTAGTATATAAATTCTTAAAAAATGGTCATAATATCTATAATTAAATATGATTGTTATATTTAAAGTGTCATAAAAAATAATATTATTATATATAAAATGACCTTTTATATCAGATATGTCATATTAATAACAGTATTAACCTTTAAATGATATTTTCGTAATAAATGTCTTTAAATTAATTTTTCAATAGTCATAAAAAGGTATTTTTCTTGTAGTGGTTATTTAATAATATATACTTTTGCATAAATTATAATTGTACGAAAATTCTAAGAAACATTACTTTGGTAAAAATGTGTTGTTTTGTAAAAAAAAGTGAATTTTTTGTCAAAAAAAAAATTCTTAGAATATTCTAAAAAGATTACAGGCATATTTAAAATATAATTCCAGACAACTTTTTTGTTTTACACTTTGTTGAAAACAATTGTCCAGATATTTTTTGTGCATTTTTTATCCCAAAATTGACAAATAAAGTTAAAGGTGAATGGTGGGGCATATTAGCATTATCTTCGCACTTGTAGCGAAGTAAATAACACGTTTATATGTGTGTGCAACAATAATTGGTGGCATATATGTGTTTATGTGCAAAATAATACACAACTATATATATAAAGGATGCTTAAGAGATGAAAGCTAATCGCTCGAAACGTGGCATGCCGATCCAATAAGAGCCCTTGGATCATTTAGGGAGATAATATAAAATGACTTTACTCTCCACAACCCTCTCAGCCAAGAGAAACAAGAGAGAGAGAGAGAGAGAGAGAGAGAGAGAGAGAGAAATCCAACCTTCTCAAAGTTAGAACACCCAAAAACCTTATGCTCAAATGCAAACATATACATATATTACCTCAAAGTTCACCACTTATAAAGGTTAGCGCACTGTTCTTAGACACAAACTCCACTATATCATTGTATAATGGTAGCATAGTTTTGGAGCTTAAAAATAAGATTTTAGGGGTGTTCTTGGGAGACAAACACCTAAACATTTGTTTATAAAGTCATTGTGTGTATTTTAAATGAAGTTTGGAGGGTATTTTAAATGAACTTTCTAGTATAATTAACAAAATTAAAGGATGATTTAGAGCACAACGCTATATAAAGGCTAAAAAGGGTAGTAGGTGAATAAATGTACATGGATGAGTCATTCCGGATATATACGACGTATAATGAAATAATGGTTAAATATTTAATGGAGATAATTGACAAGCCGTTGTTGTGAGATTGAGAAATAAAATAAGTTAAGTTGGTAATGTGTTGGTAAGTTAAAGCTTAAGGATAGTAAATTGACAAAGAATGTAATTGGACATTGCATAATCTACGGTGATTATATGCCCAGGGTAACGTATAAGCCTAAGTACATTTTTAATCACCGAGTGCACGTGTTAAAATGATTTTTTTCCTAGAGAAATGCCATGAAAGTGGTGGGTTGAGGATGAAATTGATAGTTTTCAATTGAATTGGATGAAAAATGATGGAGTAACAAGGAAATATGATTTTTGCTTATTAATCATGTAGATTAATGGACAAAATATGTATTTTTGTAATAAAATGGTGATGTATTGAATTTAGGTTAAGAGTTTTTGAATAGTTAAAGGATGTGATTTTTTTTATAAACCACGACTAATGCTTACATTATTTACTTGTTTCATGTTAGTTGTTGCATCCTTCCATTGTGTCATTTGTTTCATTAGTGCATTGTTATTAGGAATTCTTGCAGGCATTGGTTCACACCATTATTTTGTTACTGTAGGTTCAACAATATTTTGTCTTTGAGAGCGTTTCTGTAGTAATTGATTCTTACAATTTACGTTAGTAGCTTTGATTACATAAATCCTAAGGCATGTCCTAATAGGTTTGGCACGTGTCATTATTTATTTTATGCCTGAAACTGAAAAACGGAATTTCATCCTCACTTGGTCAAATTAATTAATTAAAATGAACTAGAATATTATCTAGGATTGTTTCACATCACACCACACTTAACACAACCAAACCTATTTGGTTGACCCATGGGAAACCCACAATTCCGAATTGAGGCGTTAAATAAAGAGACCCGTCTATGTTTATATGTTTGGTGTGTTTGTGAGAATGCACGCTTGTGAGAGACAAAATGGTTCTAGGAGAGAAATGTTCACAAAAATAAATAATACATATTTCTATATACATGATTGGAGTCATATGTACATATGGAAACACACAAAGGAGGATGAGAGAGAGAGAGAGAGAGAGAGAGAGGGACCGAAGGAAAGAGGGACATTAGAGAGAAAAATAAGGGAAATGATATAAGTTAGCAACTAAACTTCGAAAACAAATTGTGAAGAGTTTTCTACTTCTTAAAGAAAGACAAAATGGACTATGCGGGATTTTTTGGGTTACTTGTGAAGATCAAAGGGAAAATACTTCCATTAATCGTAGGAATGGAAGAGCTGGAAAACTGAATTGGTTGAGGGTTGTGATTATAACACTTCCATTTGTGAAAATAATAAAGCTAGCACCTGTAAAGATGCGATCGTTGCTAAAGTCATTGTCAAAAAGTGTTGTATGTGTGGTTTGTTTATGTTAAACATGGAAGTAAGTTTCTTTATAGGAGCATATACTGAATAGTCCCTCGAATATTCTTTAATACACGTTTAGCTCAAACCTTTTTATTTTATTTCAAAAAGTCACTCACAATATAAAAACACTCAAAACAAGGACACACATAAATCCATTTACCCACCTCCCTCCAACTCCACCCCCACCCACACCCCACTGCCAGAGCTCCGACAGTGTTCGCCGGTACTCCGACTATCCCACTGGAGCTCTAGTGAGGGTCGTCAGAGCTTCGGCAATAGGGGCTGGGAGAGAGGTTGCCACTAGCGCGGACATTCAAAAATGAGAGAATATTGAGTAAATAGGTGTTTGAGGGACTAAATGGGTTAAACTACAAATAAGTGTCTTTTGTGTTTATATGTGGTGAGAGACTTTTTAAAACAAAATTAAAAAGCTTGAACTAAACGTTATTGAAAAAAGGGCATATATCAAATAGTCTCTCGAACATTTTTTAATACATGTTTTGTCCAAACCTTTTTATTTCTTTCAAAAAGTCCTCAATATGCCGCTACCGCGAACTTTTAAAATAAGATAATATTGATTAAATTGGTGTTTTGGAATTTTTGGAATAAAAAATAAACTTAAATTAAATATTTATTAAAAAATATTTGAGGTACTTTTTTTTAATATTTGATCCTTAAAATAATATTACAATTTTTTTTTGACAATTCATCCTTACTGATACAAAATGTACACTAATGATAACCGTCCCAATCCGAAACCCGTCGATTGGGACATTTAGAAATTCCGTATATATAGCGCAACTGCATATTTTGCCACATATGGAGCCATGTCAAAATATGAGAATAAATGGTTTGAAATTCCAAAATTTAATTCCTCAATAAAATAAGATAAACAGAGATTCTAAACTGAATAAACAGGACAATAATTAATGTAAACTGAACTTTATTAATTTTACTAAAACCATAAAGAGGTTAATTAGAAACACCTCAAAACGAACACTATATTGCACTGTTACCAAACTTCACTATCCTCACTCTCTCTTTCTTCATGCTTAAACAAAAAACTGCATGATTATAGGGTGGGGTATGTAATTTACTTCCTCAAACCCATAAAGCACCAGCCCGCTTAAGCATTGGCTTCAGAGAGCGGTTGAGATGAAGACTCATAATTTCATTAGTACCTCCCACCAGTTCTCCACTGCCGGCAAGGTGGGGCTACAACCCAACTGCCTTGAGAGGGCCTGCTCTATTTCTTTGCCTTTTTCCATTTCATTAAGCTCGTACACAACTGGATGGACACCAAAGTCTGTGAAAAGGGACCTAATGGTGTAACACATGCAGCAAGAGCTCTTACTGAACATCACCACGGGCATTTCCGTGACCATTTTATTTATCATCTCCATTGCACAGACACGAAAAAATTGAGAGTGTGATAAGATGTGGAATTGCAATGCTTTGAAAAGAGGGAATGTGTGTTGAGAGATAGAATATATAACTGAGACCCGAACAATGTTGAACTTGATCTCTTGAGATGCCTTAGACAGTTGGGTTTTGCTGTGAGGAACTTGAGACGCAATGGTCACATTTACATAGGATTGGTGGGGGCGGTGGACCAGATACAGATGACGACCAAAAGAGAACGTGTTCAATGGGATGTGATATTATTTTTAGAATAATGATAGAGGAGTCTACCCATCCCAGACCCAATTTCATTCGGATCCTTAATTTTATTCGAATCAATCTTGTCCCGAATATATTTTTTAAATACAATCCATTACATCTCTATACTTGTTATTTATTTTAAATAAAAATTAAAAGATATTCTCTTAATTTTTTAAAATTAATAAAAGATTAATAAATAACTAGGGTTATGATTTATTTTAAAATTAAATAAACTTTATATTAAATTAATATTTAATGGATTAATTATCAAAAAGTTACTCAAACATTTTTAATACACATTTAGTTCAATCATTTTAATTTTATTTCAAAAAGTTCTCAAACACTAACTTAACCAATATTCTCTTATTTTTAAAGGGTCACGTCAGCGACACACTTTGAGTGTTTTTATGTGGTGAGTGACTTTTTGGAACATAGTTTTTTTTTTAATAGTAAATATAGTTTTTTTATTTTTTTAAAAATATTTGTTTTAGCTTTAATATTTTAGATTCACGATTGATTAGTGTCGCTCACGCGAACTTACATTTTTGGACCAACATCATTTATTAAATGTGGGTCCGCGTCATTGGCACTAATCGATCTCAAATATAAGACATCAAATTAGTAGGTTATTTTTTTGTTAAAACTGAATTTATCAAAAAAAAAAAATCGTATTTTGTCTTACCTAACACAATTTAATTGATATTAGACAAGACATAAAACTGATTTAATTTAGTCATGTTCGTATTCTTTTTTTTATTTATATAAAAAAACTGTTTTTTTATAAAAACACAAATTTTTTTATATAAAAATATAATTTCTTTTATTTTATAAAAATTTAATTAATTAAACAAATAAGGTACCAACTGGATTTCAATTTAAATTGAGAAATCTTGGTTTGATAGGAGTAGCACCACTATTATTTTTATTTGGGTCAAGAATCAGATGATACGGATGTAACGTACGAGTTACGCAACGTAATAAAGGTTGCACGAAAAGGAAACCCTGCATAGGGAAATGGATACGTGTCAATTGTACAGCTTCCGATTGCATTTATGATAAAAGTGACAGCGTTTATCTTTTTCCTTTCTTTGTTAGGTGTAAGTTATGAAACTTGTATTTTTCTTGATTGGGTTTAAGTTTTGAAACTCGTATTTTTCATGATTTGAAATGATTGCTAAGGTGAACAATCCAGACTTTTTGCTGTATGTTTTTAGGAGGCATCTGGTGAGATGGAGAAACAAGTTGGATATATCCAGTTGGGACCAATTTTCCAATAGGAAGATTCGCATTTCTATCTAGGAAAGAAATGAGACACTATGCCATAAGATCCCTACAGTAGTAATCATAGGGTAAAATCAATTCAAGTTATTGTCTTCCTATCTGTAGATATCCTATTTGCGCTTGAACAGTAGAGAAAAATCGAGGGAATTCGACATTTATGGTTGTTCTTTCGCCAAAGTCGATTTTAACTTTTGAGGCTTTCCGTCATCTATATATTCCATGGAATCTTAGATAATGACCTACTAAGACATGACCTAAAGTAGGACAAGTAGGTTGGCCTTAATGAGACCCAAGGGCCAGTTTGTAAGGCGAATTCGTACATTAAATTTGAAACAAAAGTACGACATTCTTGGTGTTCGGACTCTACTAAAAGTATAGCACAGTGAAATTCGGACACGAATTAATAAGAGTATCACAAGTTAATTGTGGCCCACTTTTGTATAGTATTTTTGTGTCGGCTTAACATTACTTTTGCTTCCTTACTTATCAACATGTTGTCTATATATCTATCTAGGAGGGGCATATTGAGAAAAAAAAAATTGAATTAACGAATTATATTTATTGATAAAATCTTCCACCATTAAATGCATTTGCAATTGTCCTCGACGACTTCTCACATTTCGAAAGCATTGAATGATAGACACATTATCTATGTTACTAAATAAATCTTTTTCAATGTATAAAACTAAGTTATCACTCATCAATTGATCTCCCATCCGGTTGCATAGTGACTCTTTCTAAAGTTCATAGTCGAAAATCTCCTCCCCATGCAACCAGTAAAGTCAAAGTCAACGTCACAAGCAAATACACCAACGAATATACCATATCTTTTTTCGCCTCTACCATTCTTTCGGCAAGAGTACTAATTTCGTTCAAACCTTTGAGTTGTTCATTAGAGCAAACATCAGGGATATAAGTATCAAGTTGATAATAATATTACGTGAGCTGGACAATAGAATTTATTTGGATAAAAATGAGCAACGCGGATTAGTTTATTCTTATCATTGGGTAAAATGCATCATCTAGGCATAAGCATGCCACACAAAGAAGTAATTCGGTACTTACCTCGGTAAAACGACCATTTAGCTCTTTGTAACACCCTGTATTTTCATGCATTTAATATTTAATTAATTCGAAAATTCAAAATTACTTGTGTGTCGTAATTTTAATTGAATTAAATATGACAATTTATATTTAAATATGAATCGGGGAGTGAATGGTTAATATTTAGAAAAATTTATTTACTAAGTGAATAGTAATAATGTATTTAAGTCATTTCGGGTATTAATGACGGGATATATACTTATCTCAGCTGGGACTCGGTATAGACTAATTTTGGTGTGAAATAAGGATTTTTATAAATTAATTCGGATGTCAATTATGAGTGTACGGTTGAGTCCGGATGGGACGAGATAGTCGAAAAAGTGTATCCGAGGTAGTAGACGGGTCACGGGACGTTTTTAGACATCGTCGGGTCCACACAGGGCCATTTGGGTCACTTGGGCTTGGCCCATTATGCAAAAAATGGGATTTAGGTTAATTAAGCAATGATAAGAAATAAGGGAACGTCTGAATTGAGTTTAGAAAAAGACTTAGTGGATTAGGAAACCCTAATAGCAGTTAAAGGCAAATTTGGGGATCACAGGAGAGCCAAAAAGAGTCACCTTCAACCTTGGGCATCCACAACTCCAAAATCAGACTCTACGAACCCTAAGGCAAGTGGTTAACTTGCTGTAGAATTTACATTGTATTTCAATTCATATTCATGTGATGTGGGTAATCAAAGAAATTCGTTTTGGGATTTAAAGGGGATAAACATGGGGTTTTGTAAACCATGAATCTGATTTCTAAATTGAGTAGAAATTCATGTATAATCTGAGTTTTGGATTTGTATCTGGTAAGATGTGTAAACCCGGATGAATTAGAAACGAATTGGTAATACGGAATTGATGTTTAAATGGGTTAAAGATTAAATTGGATGTTGCCCCCAAACTCGTGAAAACAATAGAGAAAGTAAATTAATTGATGGTTTTCACTGTAGAAGAATTTAGGGTTTGGAGGTATTCGTCCATGGCTGAAACAGCTAACTCGAAGAAGACGAGGACCTGATCGATCGATCGAAGGTGGACCATTGATCGATCGATGGTCCGAAAATTTTGACAATTTCAGCCAGTTATGTATATAAAGGGAAATTAAATAAATATTCTTCCATGTCTTAATTATTGAGAAATTAATACATGAGTTTAAATCTAATTGATTGTGAATAAAATTAATTAGGATTTGAGGGAGACTTTGTGTGGCACATCATGATTAAAAATTAATAGGGATTTAGAAGAAATTAGGTGTGACACACTAAGATTAAATTTTGGGAATTTTGTTTCAAAATGATTAAATACGGATTTAGTGGACAAGTCCGAGGATAATGGTTGAGCGATACCGAGATGTAAATTTTATTTAGGAGAAAGCTAAATAATTTAGAGTCGGGGATTTAGACTCGGGTGATGCTTTATTTCGGGCCACGAGAGTAAATCCGAATATATTGGTTGGGGCGATACCAAAAGAAATTAATGTGCAAATTAATTAATAATTAGAGTTGGGCCATAAACTCATAATAAAATGGAATAGGCTTGTGTCACGGACTTAGTACACGGTGTAGCCGGGATGTTTTATATATATATATATATATATATATATATATATATATATATATATATATATATATATATATATATACGGTGTGTGATAGTATATATATGGTGTGTGCACTAATATCAGTGGATAGATATTATTATTATATACTCTGGTGCTGTAGGGGGAGGTTGCGTGTAGTGGATGAATCCCCTAGCTTGAGGAGTAGGGCGAGTATATTCCCAGGTCATAGCGTCCGTTATATGGGTGAGGGGCATCTCACTTTCAGGGGAAGGAATATGACCACCTCCAACATGTATGTATTAACCAAGTTAGTGAGAGATTCTGAGTTGGGGTAACTAGGTTATGTAGATACACCTAGTGGGATAGCACTTTAGAGAATTTATACCGATGAGACTTTACTTGGGGGGATATTATTATTAAACGTTATTTCAGTATGTTTGCGAGTACAGTAATATGACTAAGTATATAATTAGGTAAATAATTATATACGGGCTAATTAATACAAAGCATGAGTTGTATTATATGTATAACAGATGTGGAAGTTATATGAAATTAAAAAGGGAAATGATTTAATTAAGTTGATGTTGATAATAACTTAAAAATCATAATTAAGGCATACTCGCTTAAAGTAGGGTGTTTACAAGGGGTTATATAATTTATCTAGTCATGAGGTAAATTTAATCAAGGCGTTAGTAGTGTACATTAGAGGAGGGGTGAGGATGTCCTCAGGGGAGTACGACACTAACTAAAATATGGAGAGCATGCATATTTACTTATTACTGTAAGTTAATCATTTGCTAAACGTTTTTCAAATGTTTTTGGGTACTAACCCTTGCTATGAAATTTTTTAAAAACCCTTCAGGTGTCTAGCCACAGGGACGCCAGGCTTGATTAAATTTCAGGGATCCGTTACTACAGAATATGTAGATGTTGCGGGAGTTTGATAGACGCCTCATTCTTTCATTCCTAGTATAGAAACGTCTTATTAGTTATTTGAGCATGTCGCTCACAGTTCATTAGGCTTTTGTCAGACCTGTTGAGATTGATTACTTGTCTCTATTTTATACTTGTTGGAGTTTGGGTCGATGGTTTATTCGGTCAGTTAATTAATTGTAAATGGTTGTTTCAGTTAATTATGATTATTGTGTTATTTTATTTTCGTATGAGAATTTCATTTAAGTTAATGAAAGATAAAACTTAGCACCAGTCTAATTTTCTCACTTAGGGTGGTTAGTAATTAAAAAGGCGACAGTGATGCTAAGAATGAACCAACTGAGAAACCTGTTCTAACTTAATTTAGGACTGATCACCCGGGGTTAAATTAGGTGGGGTGTCACACTCTTAAGTTCCATATTAATCATCGCATAAAATAAATTAACCCGATAGTGAAGCAAGTTTGTAACTTCTTAAGATTTACGACGTGGTCATCCTCGAGTTAAGAACATCTCATCCATATTGGAAACTTCAATCTTGTGTTTAACTCCAAACGTAGAGATTTCGTCAAGCAAAGAATCTCATCGATCATCACTTATTATTTAAAGTCTTCGTTTACATACATTAACTAAGGACATGTCATTCATAATGTCTTGATATTTTCTTTATAATAACTTTCACAACTCATTTGTATATCGCAACACACTTCTCATCAAAGGTAGGCTATAAACAAAATTAAATGATTGTATCGACTCTAATAAGTTAGTAGCTTCATACCTCTGTTTAGAATTCAATAATTCCTCTACAATATCCTCACGAACACTAATTACCGATGAGAACATTGTAACTAAACTATTTAAAGTACCACAATATGAGCTCCAATGCGTATCACTAGGACGTTGTAGAGAAGAAATATGATTTAAGCCTCCCCCACTTGTAAGTTCATATTTATTAAGTGCCTAACATTTGCAACTTGTCTATCTCGAAGAATGTCACCACATTTGCATGAAACTCCAATTATAGTCATAACATTGGCAGCCATGGTGAATGGAGAGGTAATTTAAACATGATTCTTTGCCACAGCCACAAGAGCTAACTGAAGTTGGTGCGAAAAATAGTGAACGTAGAAAGCAAACTCATTTTATTTTAGAATTAATGTATTGACCATTAAACTCACATCGCATATTATCTAACCCATAGTAACCTTGCGTGATGATGTCATCATTTAAATTTATATTAGCAACTCAAGCTCAAGCACACACAATAATAGAGATGCATACAACATTAAAGTAATGTAAATATTAAAAGGGGATGAGGATAAGAGGAATAACACCAGAATTTAAGTGGTTCAGCGATGCCAGCTTACTCCACTATGCATGTGAGTATGGTTTCCCCTATATAAAAAGAAGCTCTAATGGCCTGTGAAGCATAACACTCAAGCTTTCTCTCTCTACTGCAAGTGAGACACAGTTTGACTAGGGTTTTTTATTCCTAAATCCCTTCTTCTGGGGAAGAAGGTGGGTTTATATAGTGCTAGGGGTGTGCATTGTACCTGTACCTAGCTGAAGTAAATCATAATGATGCAATATTCCCATAGTTGAGGTGGAGATCTTGTCATAACGATTTATCCATGTGGTTCAATGAGTTTTAACCCATGTGCACACTACCACGTGTGCCCAATCCCACGCGCTCTGCTAAGTGTCAACTATCGGCCATGTTGGTCCAAGACGAGGCCGAGATGTCAAGTGAATCCTCTGACGGAATGGTTATTGGTGTTGAGTTGAATGTGTATAGGATCCTTGGCCTCCTTCTCATAGACGAGGCCGAGAGGACATAAAAGAGAGTTGATGCCACTGATGTTGTCGTTGTATGTTGAGGCCAGAGGAATATGGGATAGAGTTGAGGTCGCAGATGAGGTATCTTGTGTCGAGACCCCTGGCCGAGTCATAATATGTCTAGTATGATGGTTTTCAAGGGGTCAGGCTTGGCCGAGTTAGTCCCAGTTTTTCTTGAACGCTCAGATTCCTTATCGTCACGAAACGCAAGTCCTTTCCATAAAAGAAATCGATTACTATTAACTTATGCATTTAGTCGAGACCAGTAAACTTTTCGAGCTTGGTCTGATTGCTTGGGAAAATTATTTAAATATGTTTCTTTTGGTTCATTAAAGCCTCGTCCGATCTCCAAGCTTGATTATGGAAACTATGGTGATCTCCAACATAAATGTTAAATTTTTCTTTTTCATCCAATTAGAAAATCTCGTGCCTGCAAAGGCATCACCACGAGCTTGATCTCCAATATCCTGCTTGAAAGATAACAATGTAAGAAAAATGTTACATCCTCTTTGATGTTGTATTCAAGCCAACTGGAGTATTCGCTAAACCATACAGGGTTGGAGTGTCACGATGTTTTCCCAAAAGTACGAAAATGAAAAGTATGATTCTGAGGTTGATAATGACCTTTCTGCAAATATGCTCTACAGAATTTCATCTCGAGCATTAGGATCGTACGTTGAGATCGATTTTTGAAGGCCCGGATCTGCAGGAAATTCCTTTAGATTGATTTCTGTTCAACTTTGCTTCGAAATATCACCATCTCTATTTATTAGGGTTGTTGACTCCGATTTTCTTTTAAAATATTTTTCCATAGCTGTTAGGTAATGGAAAAAAATATAATTAAATTAGTAACATGTTAATAAAACTAAAAGACTAAATACATAAATTAAAACAGTATCATGGTAATGAAACTAAAGGTGTGCACGAACCCGAATAGACCGAATGGACCGAAAAAATCGAACCGGACCGAACCCACTTTTGCGTTTTTTTAATTCGGTCTAAAAATAAATAGGAACGCATAATTTGGTTCGATCTCGGTCCTGGGTCGTAAAAATCGATTTTGGACAGGACCGGACCGCTATATATATATATTAGCTTAACAACTTCCGCACGGTCCGTAACACACCTACAACAACATAACCCTAAATGCCCAAATCTCACTTCTCATCTTCTCCTCTCTCTACATACAAACTCAGCTACGGTTGCACAACACAGCAAACTCCAAGCTCCGGCCGCACACCAAACCTCATCTCATCCATTCCCTTCCGGCTCCGGCCGTACAAAAAATTCCAAATCCGTCTTACTCTCCTCCGATTGTGGCTTAGATTCTCAACAAGAAGGTTTTCAAAGCTCCAGCTCCGACTTAGATTTTCAGCAAGAGTGATTTCCAAGTTCCGGCTCACTTTTCAGGTAATGTTGTCAAAACCCATTTTTGTTTGATAACTTAGTTTGATGAAGAAGGTTTTCTCATGTTTGATCTTAAAGTGATTCTCGTAAGTTAGATATTTGGTACTTAAAAGAGTTTGGAATTAGCATTAAATTTAAGGATTAATTTTGAATTTGAGTTAGACTTTAGAGTTTCTTTATTTTAGATTTGAGTTTGTATACAGGTTTTAAGTTTACAGATTTACAGGACATGAAAAGTGAGTATAATTTATGAAGTTGGGTATAATTGTTATAAAATCTGAAGAGATTTACGGATTTACAAAATGTGAAGTTGGGTATAATCCTTATAATCTTTACCAAATGTGAAAAGTGAGTATAATCTATTAAGTTTACAGATTTACAAAATGTGAAGTTGGGTATAATCTTTAGTTTAAAATAGGACATGAAAACAAAGGAAACTATGAAGAGATGTACAATTCATTTTAAGTACTTAGTTTATAGTTGTGAAATTACAGATTTACACTTGGGAAATTAAATTACAGTTTTACAACAAATTGTGCTGCTTTATTTGGATTTGGACCGAATTAGACCGAGACCGAACACGGACCGCTTAAAAACCGAAGAGGACCGAGACCGATTATTCCGGTCCGGTCTCGGTCCATAATTTTCTAGGACCGATTGATGTGGTCCGATCCCAAAAATACCTCAAACCCGGACCGGACCGCGAACACCCCTAAATGAAACTAATACAAAATTCAACCAATAAAGCAATAGGATTAAACTGCAACAAAATTTGTATTAATTTACATCATCAATCAGTGATCAATTAGTGATTAATGGTGGGTAAAATTTAGAATTGCAACTATTATTAGTTATAAATTTTGAAATGTGAGAATTAAAATTATAATTAATCGAATAAAATATCAAGATTGTATATATTTCCATTATTTTTTCAAGGTATAGGCATTTTTTTGCAAAAAAAAAAAAAAATTGTATCTTGATATGCTCAGTAAAAAAGAATCGGAGTTTAACTACTTTTTTTTGTTGTTTAAACCTAAAATTGGTATTGTTTACAAGAATGGATCAATAAACTCATGTTATACTTCAAATATTTGAACTATATTTCGTAACGGATTTGAACTACACTACTTTTAACATAGTTAACAAGAATGGATAAAAAATATAGTATAGTGAACAAGTTTTTTATAATTGTTTCAATATAGTACAGTGAACAATATATTTTGATCCAATCTATTAAGGTTTCTCAATTTCAACTATATTTTTTATTAAAAACCCATCGTAACAAATTTGAACTAGAAGTGAAATATACCTTTAGTTATCAACAATTTTAAACCCAGATCGCAGAACATTGTTTTGGGTATGTGTATATATAATTGTAAAAGAAAAAGATGGAGAAGTCGCAAGTATTTCTGAGGTAAGTGAAACCATGTGGGGAAAAAATTAACAATCCCAAATGTAAATAAAATCTGCTGTAGAGTAATGTAGAAAATAGTTTCATTTGTTTGGACGCTTTCATGCTTGACGTTCGGTCATCAGGAATCTTGACCGGTTCCTGTGGGTTTATAGTTTGAGGGATAAACATCCACGTTTTTATTTTTAATTTGGGGGGGGGTGGATTTCTGAAATTTTAAGAGAATATTATTATAACTATAAAGCAACTAAATTTTTTTAGAAGGGGTGGCTACCACCTTGAGCCCTTGATAAATCCGTCCTTGATAATAATGTTGGAAACTGAAACTAGGATCTTATCAAAACTTAGTTATTGGCATTTTATACTTTTAACCCCTCAAAAATTAATTATTTAGTTTTAGAATCTTACATAGTGAGGTGTATTGCTTTATTTAACGTGCATCTAATCCAAAATCAATTAGAAATGAGTGGAGGGTGCAGAATCAAGACTTCAATTTTGTGATGTGCAAGTTTATAGTCTCAACATATTATGTATTTCCACCATACAAGTATTGAGATATTACTAAATAATTAAAATACCCAATATTATTTTTATTTATTAATTTAAGAAATTTACATAAAAATAGATAATAAAATACATGGCTAACAATTTCATGCAAGTCTCAAACAGATTTTTTTTTCTGTTGAAATGGGGAATTAATAGACACGTTATGAAACTACATCCCATGTTCACCACAGTACAGTCCGAGTGTCAGGTACTCACCAAGTTTACTGGGATATTCACCATCATCTACTAGCCAGTACACTCCCTAGGTGAGCAACAAGGAACCAGATCCTTAGACTGAAGAAAATTCTATTTTGAAAGAAATTCAATTAACTTGTACAAAATTGAAGTTGGGAAATCTACCTAGGGAGGGGTTTGCTTCTTCCACACCGTGGGTTTTTCTTCTGTTTATTTTTCATTCGGACCCTGTTAATATAAGCTTTTGCTGCCTTGGGGTGGACTGTGTTCAAAATTGAGCCCTGATGTGTGGTCTTATTGAGGATGATTTGGTAACAGTCTATCCTCGATCTTATTTGGGATAGGCGGTGGCTTGAGCATAAACAATTCTCTCTCACTATGTGGCTACGGGCAGTAACCTGGTAGTGTATGTAACTTCTTATTAATGTTGTGTAGTCCGCTGTACTTTTTTTTTTATGCTCAAGGCCAAACAATTTCAATGTGTAAAAAAAACGACCCATATCTGTAATCCTGGGTAATGATTTTTGTTATTTTCAAATCATTTTTTGAGGTTCTATTTCCGTATATTTATAGTTTTGATTAGGTTTACGGTGTCTAGTTAATTATAATCTAAGGGTTGTATGTTAGATTCTAAATTAATGTTTGGGAAGTTAAAATATTCTTTTTATTTCTATGGTAGTTTCTTTCAAGTTTGAAGTAAAAGTCTCTTTCACGAACCATTTTTTGGGGGGTTTTTATAAATTTAGGACCTATTGTAATATGTATTTTGGAAATAGAACAACAAACATTTTATTTATGATTTTAGTCCCTATTTTTGAATAAAGTCGCTGGCGCGGACCCATATTCATAAAACGTCAACCAATCACAGCATGTCACGTGTCTCTTTAATTTGAAAATAAGGACTAAAAATGGAAACGAAATGTTTGTTATCCTATATCCATAATTAATATTATTTTAAGTCCTAAAATTATATAATCTATATTTTTTTCATTATTGTCTTATCTCAACTCAATGACATATTTTTAAGCATTGGGTTTCTTAGAATTTCATTTGTTCAAATGGTTTATTATTATTTTCATCGTGGTGGTGAAGGGGTTGGCGGATGATCCCCTTGGAGAACAGGTAGGGGACTCTTGATGTGAGATTAATTATTGTTGTTGTGGTTTCATGATCCCTTGGAGAGCATATTTCTATGTCATACAATAGTGCACATTTTTGGTCAATGAAGCAATGGTGACAAAGACGCTTGCTACCGGTTTTCTATTTTTATAAGTTGAGATTTTTATCGATTAGTCCCGTTTACTAAGTATGTAATTCAATAGGTTATAATATTTTTTTTTGCTCCGTCAGGTCCCATGAAATAAGATTTTTACTCCAATAGGTCCTATTTGTAAACATACAGTGAGTATTCACTGTATGCATAAATAGGACCTATTAAGATAAAAATATTATAATAGAACCTATGAGGAAATATTCCCTTCAAACAGAACTTAATAGGAAGATCCCCTTGTAAGTTTTGTGGCGCCTCAACCAGTTTCCATGTTTAATATATTAGGTGACTCATTTTGTTTATTGTCAACTTGATTGAAGAAAAGAAATAGAAATTGAGGTAAGTGTCTCTCTCCTTTCTTAAGATTTCATAGATAATATTAATAATTTATTATATTTTTCATATTTGATTAGGAAATGTTGAGTTAGATTTGGGGATTTTAGAACTTACTTTTCAATAAAAATTTCATTACTTTTGAACCCCTCTGATGAAACTAAAATATTAATGGATCTCATCTTTATTTACAGAAGTGATGTTCTTTCATTGTAGAGTTAGCACGAGGGTTCCGAAGGTAACTAAGTTTTAAGGGCACCCAATAATAGTTTTTTTTTGGTCTTACAAGTTACTGTCGGTAACGTGCACCATTGGAAATTGATCTATAACTCTAGGCAATCATAAGAATTAGGTCTTTAGAGGTTTTTAATTAATTTCGTGTATTTCGTTGTAGGCACATATATAGCATTTGTCATATACTCGGAAATTAAACCTATTCCTAATAATCTTTTTCACATTCATTTTATCTCTTGATTGTATGTCAAAGTAACTTAAATCATAACAATTAGATTACATTGTTCATATTGATAGTTTTATAGTTTGTTATAATAGTCCGTATAAATTGTCAAATATAATTTGTTATATGAACGTTTGGAACACTGAAAACATTTTCCCATTTGAATAATCATAATGTTTTAGGTTTTCTTTACTACAATATATTGACTGGAATAAATTCAGTAGCTTTTTGTTATTCATATCAAGGTTCTAAAAAACGCGAGACGTGATCGAGGCGTGGAGGCCAAACTTTAAGTCTTGGAAGCCTAAGCGGTCCTTAAGCGTAAAAAGGCATTTAAGCGTTCTTAATATATTTTAATATTTTTTAACCATAACAAGGATATTAAAATAATAAAATTGTACATATCATAAAAATATGTCTGAATATATGCAAATTAAAATACTATTTGATTATTTTGGATGAGACAATCGTCCGATTTGTAAAAAAATTATTTAAAAGACGATATCGTTTCACTAAAGCATTTTTGTTTTTAGAAAAAAGTGCGCC
Source organism: Sambucus nigra (assembly GCA_949130495.1). Lineage (NCBI taxonomy): Eukaryota > Viridiplantae > Streptophyta > Magnoliopsida > Dipsacales > Adoxaceae > Sambucus > Sambucus nigra. The sequence goes on along the minus strand of OX422209.1, from coordinate 491,097,706 downwards.
TTAAGGGTTTTACCAAGAATAAGGCGTAAAAATTTTAAGGCGTGACGTTTCTCCCAAGCCTAAAGCCTAGGCGAATTTTTCAGAACAGTGATTCATATGCTATGTGATTGCATAGGTCATTTTCATATAATTACATGATTTTGTTATGCGAGTATAATGAAATTTAATACTTATTTTAAAATAATATCATACTACACATTGTCGTCCGGGCATCCCGCGGGTTACATGCTAGTGTATTATAAAAAGACGCTTTCTAAATGTTTAATTCAATATTTAGTAGGTTTTAAATATAAAGAAAGGTTATTGAATCATTTACTCACACACACACACACACACACACACACACACACACACACATATATATAGGAGAAAAATAGGAATAAGCAAATAGACCCTTTTGAACTTAAAAGATGAATACAAGCTAAAAGAAGCTTTATTAATAAATTAACTAAAAAATGTATAAACAAATTTATTTATTATTTTTCATTTTTCTCTACAATTAGAATGTGTGCATCAACTGTTATAATACTATCACTTAGAAAAAAGAGTTATTTTCACTGAATAAATGGAATTATATTAAAAATCGCTCAAAATTCTTCCTACCTGTATATGTTTCTGATATGAAAATGTATCTAGATAGTCTTAGAATGCCCAATATAAAGAAAAAAAAATTAATTTTTAATCCCAACCAGCTCAAAAATAATAAGTGTTATTTTCAAAATTCAAAAACATATTGAAAAATCAGGAGAAATTATTTAGAAATTTTAATAAATTTATAGTTATTATGATTAATTATTTTATAATCACATAAAAATATGGTGCATTTAAAATTTACTCCAACATATTTTTAAATTAAACAGAAAAACTCAATAGTAACATTAACTAAGAAATAGTGACAAAATTATGCCGACTAGGATACTTGATGAGGCAGTGTCACATTACCAAGAAATAGTGACAAAATTGTGCCGACTAGGATACTTGATGAGGTAGTGTCACATCAGCGCATCGTGTAATTTTTTTTCGGCGACTTTTCCGTTGAGGATGTCGAAAAATGCTGGTGTGAAATTATCACATCATCATCGGTGCTAACGTGGGAGGGCTACTTAACAATTGTATGTGTTAACTTAATATCATGATTAGGAAATATGAAATATTTTTGAAAGTAAATTGGATTAAAAATATATATCTGTTACTTTTCACAACATTAAGTATTTTTATTATCGACTTTCTTTTTATTTCACAACAATGACTTTTCAATTTCAATGGTACACTGGTTTTTTAATTACAATAATAACATTATGTTTCATTAAACATAAAATGCGACATATTTCCAGGGGTTAAAAGTATTAAAGATTGAAGAACGCATTTAGGCAGTGCCCTTTTTAAAAATACATGCTTTTTTTATCAATTAGAGTTCAAGTAAGCTTTTTTTCCCCCATTCAAGGGCTGGGTTTGTACTTGTTTCAGCGACAAATAGTTTCATTTGGAAATTTGTGATAACAAGAGAGTGAGATAAAGATGTTTATGAGGTTAGAAAACTATATTCGTTTTCCTTTTTGACGTGGAGCCATATCAACACGAATGCTGAGTTGCATGGCCACATAAGCAGAGGAGTGAAATTGAGAGAGGGAGAGAGGACAAAATCCCAGAAAAGATTAAGAGTGGGCTGACTTGCTTAGAGAAATAACTTCAACTTGGAGAAAGAACCTTACCTTTACGTTGGCTGTTCGTGGCATCACACAAATCAGTGCTTAGATTCGGTGAGGTACAATACTTATTCCTTCTCATAAAAGCACAAAAGGACAAAGAAAAGCTGCGGATCACACACATATATTCCTTCCAACATTTATACGCTTCGTACATAACACATCAGAATGTAATTCTGAAGAACCGAAAAAATTATCGAAAGTGGAGATACCGAATTACGTGGCGGGCTTCTATTGGTTAGTTTGTGGGTTTCGCGTCAGCGGGTCCAAAGAACCAACCAATAACACGCCTCCATGTGTCATTTCAGTAAAAAATTATGTCAAAAATTCAGTTACAATAGAATTATCGAAAGTGGAGATACCGAATTACGTGGCGGGCTTCTATTGGTTAGTTTGTGGGTTTCGCGTCAGCGGGTCCAAAGAACCAACCAATAACACGCCTCCATGTGTCATTTCAGTAAAAAATTATGTCAAAAATTCAGTTACAATAGAAGGACTCAATTCTGAATTATAAATCCAAAATGATGTAAATATTTGAACAAAAAATTTGCTCAAATTGTTTAATTAACTGTGTTTATTCGTTAGTATAAAATAATTATTCTGCAAAAAATATGGTTTATATTTTTTACAAGGGTTATTTTGAATTTATCATTTATTTAGTTTTCGTAATTAGACATTATCCATTATTGTATTTTATTTTAAACTTCTCCACTCTTTTTTTACAATCTCCTTAACGACTCTTAGCTTTTTCCATCATATCCGTGGTATTGAACTCTAATTGTGATAACACAACATTGACCAACATTTATATTATTTTCAACAACTAATTGGAGACTCCATTATAGGCAACTTACACCATAGCCATTGCATTACAACATACTTGCGATCAATATATTTGTTGGTCTTCATGGATTTCTACTTTTACTTATTTGTTCATGGATTTCATGGACGAGATTCGTAGGGTTGTTTAGATTCTTTGAAGTATGTGGTATGGGGTGGGTTTGGTCTACTAGGTCTTGCTTGTATTGGTATTGTTGATACCAAATTTAGTCTGCTGACGTGGAGCATTCACTTGAAGACACGTATTAACCTACGTGTCAATTACAAACACTTTCAATGAACAACATACTGTCACCGAGCTACTCAAGCGCCCCGAGCAACTCAATCATACCGAGCAGCTTAGGCGCCCCGAGGAGCTTAAGGCTCCGAGCAACTTAAGCATACCGAGCAACTCAACGTACAGAGCATCCAAATCAGGAGAATCAAAAAGACGACTGCACATTAAATGCTCATTATTATCGTACAGATGCATATGTCTACTAGATAACAATGCATTGTCCTTTCACATGTACAACCTCAAGGCTACAAATACATTGTAACTTCCTCATTAGCTGGGAACTCTGGATTTCTTGGTAAACTCACTTATCAAGAATTCTACGCAAACAGTCAGCAAAACAAAAACAGTGGACGTAGGCCATTCTCATAAGGCTGAACCACTTTAAAAATCTATTGTATTATATTCATTTATCTATTTTTATCCGTGATTAAAATAATTAGATCAAATCTAGTTTTTTACATCAACAGACTGGTCGTCTGTGGGAAACGACTGTACTTAACGTTTTTCACCAAAATAATTCATCATCAATGGCCGATAATCCGGAATCCAGTAATCGAAAGGCTGGGATCCCTCCAAATCCATCTATTCCCCCAAATGTTTCAGATTTGGCTGGCATAATGGCTAATTTAGCCCAAGGCCAAACGGACATGCAAGAAACCATGCTTTAACTTATACAAATTGTTCAAGGTGGAGTGCCGGCTCAATAAGGACAACGAAGTGTTCAGAGAAATACTCGTTTACCCTCTTCGCGAACTAGGCGAATGCTATTCCCAGAGGAATCTCGATCTAGACCCATCGAATCATATCTTACTGAGAGATCTAATGATCCTTCTTATCAACTTGGTTGGACTTCCTCAGTACGAGCTACAGATTCTCAACGAAACGTCACTCTATCCCCAGAAAGGACTAGTGCTCTAGAAAGGTTGAGTAGAGTCTCTCCTTTTGATCGTTTGGGCCCTAGGAGGAATAGAAGTCCTCCTAGGGTTGCGTTGAGGAACTCTCAACGACCATCCGATCTAAGAGAAGGCTCTGTCCTATCATGACCAACAACCCGTAATGAAAGATCCCAAGAGGAAAATTCAGCGCGATCAATTGCTCGAACACATAGGCTCGAGGTGGGAAACGATGCATGGAAAGGTTCTATTCAAAGGTTGGAGGACAGATTAATGGAAATGGTTAAGGCCAAGAATTCTCTACAAAGAACTTTTGTCCAAGGGACACCATTTGTAGAGGCAATTATGGATTTTTCCACACCATCAAAATTCAAAGCTCCTGTGGTGACGCCTAAGTATGATGGAAAAATTGGCCATGTCCTTCATATAGAATAGTACCAAGTTGTTGCCGACATCCATGTAGTTCCAGACGAGATGAGATGTAGGGCATTTTCAGGAAATCTTACCGGATCAGCTCAGATATGGTACAACAACCTTCCTCGGGGGAAGATTACGACTTTCCTTCAACTGGCAGAGCTCTTTATAAGGAACTTCTATTTTGGAGCAAAACCAGTCAAACGAGTAGCGCACTTGCTGAGTGTTAGACAGAAGGCAGGTGAAAGCACCAGGGACTATATTACTCATTTCAATAACGAGAAACTTGAAGTTATTGATTACGAGGAGCAAACAACAATTACTGCCCTGATGAGTGGACTATTGCTAGACAAGTTATACTATACTCTAACCAAAGATCCACCTAGGACCATGGCAGAACTAATGGCAAAGGCAGCCAAGATTATGAACGCCGAGAAAGCTATGGCTGCGAAGAAGAATACAGACATGAAGGAAACCAAGGTCGAGGCTGAAAAAATTGAGAAGGAGGATCAGAAGAATAATGGCGGCAATAGGTAGTCGAAAGAAAAGCAACCACTAGAATAATTGAAGAAATTTGGAAATTATACTCCTCTGAAGGTAGATATAAACCACATTCTGGAAGAGATCAAGAACAGCGAGGAGCTAAATTGGCCAGAAAAAATGAAGGTAGATCCTGACAAGAGGAATAAGTCCAAATATTGTGAGTTCCATAAAGACCATGGTCACACGACCAAAAGTTGCATAGCTCTCCAGAATGAAATTGAAGCACTCATCAGACAAGGAAAACTGGCTAAGTATGTTGATCGCCAAAATGGTGAATAGACCAGCGACCGAGGAAGGCAAAGATCCAAGTCTCCTCGTCGAGCAAAAGAAGACAAGAAGAAAGATCACAAAGATGATCCAGAAGATGACCCCGACCTCCCCAAAAGACCAAGACAACCAGGACGTGAGGTATTTTCAATCCATTTCGGATCATTTGAATGTAATGTTATTACAGGTGGAGATGCAGGAGGCAGAGATCTGACTGCGGAGAGAAAAGCTTACCTCAATGAGGCTCAAGCTTACTCGTACATTCAGCGAATAAATCTGGATGAAGATGATCGACCAAGGAAGGTGAATAAAGACAAACTAGTCATCGATTTCTCTAAAAATGACCTGACAGGTGTACTATATCCTCATGATGACCCATTGGTGATCAAGATGAGAATGAAGGAAATGGTGATCTCACGAGTACTAGTGGATAATAGTAGCTCGACAGATATCATGTTCTATCCATGCTTTGACAGTTTGAATCTGAAGCTAGCCCAGTTGTATCCATATCATAGGCCCCTCATTAGCTTTACTGGAGAGAAGGTCTTTCCACTTGGGACGATCAAGTTGGATATGCTTATCGGTACATGGCCTGCTTGTCGAACAGAAAGAGTACGCTTTTTCGTAATGGATAAAAATGTCCAATCAGCTTAAATATCATCATGGGAAGGTTAGATCTGAAGAAGTTTGAAGTAGTGCCATATACTGTACATCAATGTTTAAAATTCCCAACCAAATTTAGAGTAGGAGTGGTGAAAGGCGACCAGAAAGTAGCTCGGGAGTGCTACTATGCATCTGTCGAACAGGAGGAACGCGAAGAATCCAGAAAGAAGACTACTACTTACCAAGTGGATGAAATAGAAGATGCAGAGATTGAAACGTTAGACACTAGAGACGAGTCTCAGCTCGTAAAGGTTCAGGTCATGGAAGTTACCGAAAATATCATTCTGGACGACGAGCATCCAGAACGAACAACTCAAATTGGTGCATCACTGGATATATCGATAAAACATGAATTGATAGCATTTCTAAGGCACAGAAAGCAGACTTTTGCATGGAGTCATGAAGACATGCCAGGGATAGACCCAAGTTTCCTCTGTCACGAGCTCAACGTGAACAAGGAAATTAAGCCAGGGAACCAGCGAAGAAGAGTATTCAGTCCTGAGAAGAACCAAGCCATACAGGAAGAAGTAGAGAAGATACAAAAAGCCTTTTTTATTGAGGATGTCAAATATCCTGACTGGATAGAAAATGTGGTGATGGTAAAGAAAAAAAAAATAACAAGTGGAGGATGTGTGTAGACTTCACTGATCTTAATAAGGCATGCCCAAAGGATCATTTTCCTTTGCCCTGAATCGATCAACTAGTGGATGCTACCTCGGGGCATGAATTGTTGAGTTTCATGGATGCTTATTCTGGTCACAACCAGATTAAAATGAAGCTTGATGATAGGGAGAGTACCTCTTTTATCACCCCAAGGGGAACTTATTGCTATAATGTTATGCCTTTTGGACTTAAAAATGCAGGTGCAACATATCAGTGGCTGATGAATAAGGTGTTTGCAGAGCAAATCAGTCATAACATGGAGGTTTATGTTGACGATATGCTTACGAAGAGCAAGAAAACTGCTGATCATCTAGTTAACCTAGGTCACAACTTTGATCAACTAGAGAAATATCAAATAAAGCTGAATCCCACCAAATGCATATTCGGAGTACGAGAAGGCATGTTTCTCGGATATATTGTTAACCAACAAGGAATTAAGGCGAACCCTGAAAAGATTAAGGTTCTATTGGAGCTATGATCTCCAACCACGAAGAAGGAAGTTCAAAGTATCACAGGGCGAGTGGAAGCACTTAATAAGTTTGTGTCACGAGCAACTGACAGATGCCTCCCATTCTTCAAAACACTCCGAAAAACTTTTGAATGGAATGATGAATGCGAGGAGGCTTTTCACGAATTGAAAAAAGATCTGGAGACACCTCTATTGTTATCTAGACTAGTGATGGGAGAAAAACTATACTTGTACCTGGCAGTTTCAAAAAATGAAGTAAGCTCGGCGTTGATAAGAGTGGAGGATGGAGTACAAAAACCAGTCTATTATACCAGCAAGGCTTTCCGAGGAGCAGAAATCAGATATCCAAGGTTAGAGAAGTTGGCACAAGCACTGATAGAAGCAAGCAGAAGGATGAGGCCCTACTTCCAAGCCCATACTATAGTGGTGTACACTGATATGCCATTAAGACAAGCTTTGCATAAATTGGAGAAATTAAGAAGATTGATGTACTGGGCAGTAGAACTTGGTGAATACGATATAATTTATGATCCTAGATCGTCGCTCAAGGGAAAGGCAATAGCGGATTTTATCACAGAGCTTACTCAGGAAAGTGCCTCTAAAGAACAAGAGCTTAATACAGACCACCATGTGGATGTTACAGGATCATCAAATTTAAACCCCGCCAACTTATGTCGGTAGACGAGCAAGAGAAAATGATCGATGAGCAAGAGAAGCTGATCAACGAGCAGCGAGAAGTGCCATAGGAGGACAAAAGGAAGCATACATTATTCCACCAACGAACTCTGACTGATCAAGACTTTGATAATGAAGTACCTATATGGAATTTGTATGTGGATGGCTCTTCGTGCACTACAGGCAGTGGAGCAGGAATTATTTTAAACAGCCCAGATGAGATTGATATGGAGTATGCTCTACGCTTTCAATTTAAAGCTTCTAATAATGAGGCCGAATATAAAGCTATGATCTTAGGCCTAAATCTGGCTAAAACCATAAAGGCAGAGCAGGTTGTTGTATTCATTGATTCCCAGTTAATCGTAAATCAAATTCTGGGGGTGTATGCAGCAAAAGGAGAATTAATGGTCAAGTATCATGCAAAAGCAATGGATGTGGTATCAAGTTTTACTGCAGTTCAGTTGATTAGAATACCAAGATTCAAAAATGCAAGAGCAGATGCCCTAGATCGGTTAGCATCAGCCACACGCACCGAGCTACGAAGAATAATCCCAATTGAAATCCTGGTTGGTCGAAGCATAGATGAATATCTGATGATGAACTTCATTGCCATCGACTTGGGACCATCTTGGATGGACCCCATCAGGGCCTATATTGAAGAGGGGGCTTTACCAACTAATAAACTCGCAACCAAGAGACTAAAGTTTAAAGCTACTCGTTATGTATTGACCAATGACATTTTATATAGACGAGGAGTTATAGCAGGGCTATAAAGATGTGTTCATCCCTTCGAAGTGAAGGATTTGATCGAAGAGGTTCATGAGGGATTTTGTGGATCCCATGTAGCAGGTCAGACGCTTTCGCAAAGAATAACAATGCAGGGGTATTATTGGCCGACGATGAGAGCTGATTGTGTAGCTTATGCAAAGAAGTGAGATAAATGTCAACGCTTCTCTTCTATCCGAAGAACTCCCCAAGCATTGTTAACACCCATCACGTCTCCTTGGCCATTCGACATCTGGGGAATAGACTTGGTCGGGCCACTTCCAATGACCAGGGGAAGATTTAAATACCTCGTGGTTGCTGTGGATTACTTTACCAAATGGGTGGAAGCTGAGCCTCTCATTGATATGACATACGACAAAGTCTATCAATTTATTTAGAAGAATATTATCTGCAGATATGGTCTCCCACATGCATTCATTACTGACCATGGAACCCAGTTTGATAATGAAGAGTTTGTTGAGTATTGTCATCAATCCAATGTACTGAAGACCCATTATGCACCAGGCCATCCCCAAAGTAATGGGCAAACTGAGGTAACAAACAGAACGCTGCTGAATGTTTTGAAGAAATGACTAGGTGATGTAAAAGGAAATTGGATTAACGAGCTATATTCTGTGCTGTGGGCTTATCGTACCACACCATGAATAGCAACAGGAGAGTCTCCATACATGCTGGCATTTGGGAGTGAGGCTATCATACCTGCTGAATTGGGTCTACCCACGCATAAGGTGCTTAATTTCAATTCTCCTCTCAGTGATTTGATGAGAAGATTAGACCTGGATATGCTCGAAGAAGTTAGGGAAGAAGCAGCAATCAGGAATGCAACATATCAACAACAAACAGCTTTATTCTATAACAAAAGAGTGAAGAAGTGTGATTTGAAGGAAGAGGATTATGTGCTGAAGAAAGTGATCCAAAAGAATAACAAACTGGAAGCCAATTGGCATGGACCCTACAGAGTAACATAAGTTGTTCGTCTAGGGACATACAGGATTGAAACCCTGGAAGGAGAAGAATTCAAGAATGCATGGAATGCAGGGCATCTACGCAAGTATTATCAGTAATTGACATTCCTATGTAACGCAGTTTCTTCAGTATGAATAAAGTAATGTTTCACCCAATTTCTTTCTTTGTTGATTTTTTTTCTCAATATATTAGTGCTATACACTACACACCAAATTCAGAGCAATTACCAAATTCAGATTAACTACCACCAACTCTGGTTGGTCGGGAACTAACTACCACCAACTCCGGTTGGTCAAAATCAATTACCATCAACTCCGGTTGGTCGGGAAATCAATTACCACCAACTTCGATTGGTCAGGAATCAATTACCACCAACTCTGATTGGTCGGGAATCAATTACCATCAACTCCGGTTGGTCAGAAATCAATTACCACCAACTCCGGTTGGTCGGGAATCAATTACCACCAACTCCGGTTGGTCGGGAATCAATTACCACCAACTCCTGTTGGTCGGGAACTAATTACCACCAACTCCGATTGGTCGGGAAATCAATACCACTAACTTCGATTGGTTGGTACCAAACTAGACAAGAAGCTGGACGACCTCCCGGGGCATCCACTGTCTAGGCAACAAAGTAATCCATAAGTAGTGGACCTGCTCTAATTTTAGCACACACAGTGCATTCAACCACCCTCGCTTATACCCCTTATTATTTGACTGCTGGATCCGAGCATCAAGATGGTAAAGGGCTTCATTATACCCAACCATTCAAAACTCTCTGGGTTGTTTATGGAACTGATAAGTTAACCTCTCCAGTTGCTCGTGGAGACTTTTCACCAGAATTTCCTTATTTTCCAAAGCAGAACTCTGGGAAGAGAGTTGGTCAGTAAAATTAAGAATCTTCTTGGACATTTCTGCCAAAGCTTGATTCTTCGCCATCAACTAAACTGCCTGATTCTCCAAGGCCGATTGAGTTCTCGCTTTTTCAATAGAAACCCGACCAACCCTTGCTCATCCACGAGAAGAAGATCTTACTCGTCCACGAGTAGATGTGAAGGGTCCAGCTCTATTCAAAGTTTCCACCTCATCTCATAAATTAGAATTTTATACCTCCAAGAAAGAAAAACCTTCATCATTAATAGGGACCAAGGCTCCCGAAGAAGATGCAGTAGATTTGAGTTATTTTATCTCTTCTTGCAAAGCAATGTTCTCCTGCTCCAACAACTTAGCGATATGCCTGTGCTCTTCAACTTCAAGCTTCATAACACTCTCTTTCTTCTCATGAGCAGAGATGAATTTATCATACCCTTTGTCAGCACTCAATTGCTGATATTTCTTCTCGTATCCTTGATGCAAAAGTGTGGAAGACTCTTTGTACTGTTGTTAAAATTCCTCGATTGTTCCTTGGAGATCTTCAATTATTTCGTAGTAGGCCACATTGTTGGCAACATCACGATCGAGAAAGCACTTTAAGTATTGATAAACTTCAACTGCTCGTTCAGAAGCATCTGAACCAAGGATATCAATGATTTGAGCCTCATTAAGATCTACATGACCAGCTTTAAAATAGTCATTGCATTTCTTCATCAATTCTATGTCATGAGATGATAAGATCTCCATCCTGGCCATAAACTAACAAAGAGAATAAATAAAAAGAATCAATAATGATGCAGACAGAGCAAGTAAAAGAGAAAGTCAAGATGAACAACCAAAGTTTGAATTTTTATTCATCATAAGAGGAGATACATAATCCAAGGTTACATTCAAGAAAGCAACAAAAAAGTCCAAACAACTTTACACCTTCTCCTTATTTCCTATGACTTCCTCAGAAGGTTTGGAGGAAGGGACTAGTTGCTCGAAGGACAAGGGTAGCTGCTCGACATAAGTGATGGTTAGTTGGAGTTGCTCGGAAGGTTGAACAACAGGAACAGTAGGGACCTAATCTCCAGTCATCATAGAACATTCATCTGAAGCAGATTCATCCTCTTCTTCTTCTTCTCGAGGAGAGGGAGGAGGGCCATAAGTGTGATGCTGGAATAACTCAGAACTCTCAGCAACCTTCAGCGCTTGCAAGGCTGCTACCCATCCATCCCCAAAATATTTGACGCTGGCATACTCCATTTGAGAAGACATGGCAGCCAGACCCTTGTTCCAGCCCTTATCCCAACCAGCACTGAAGGTTTTTTTTACTGTAGTATTCCTTTTTTCCTTCTCTGAGGAGGTCCTTTCCCTAAGAAGCTCCTCGATAGATTTTAACTTTTCCTCCACCTCCGTTTTCTGCCGCTCAAGATCTTGAAGTTTAACAACTTTCTCTTCAGCAGACTTAAGCTTAGCCTAAATCTCCTTGTTGCTCTGTTCAAAATCCTTATTGCTCTGTTCAAACTCCTTCAACTTCTTCTCCAATTCCTTGGAGGCAGTCACAGCTTGATTTCTGTCTAGCTCAATGGACTTGAATTGCTTCTCCCAAGCAACGTTATCTTCCTCGTACTTTTGACGAGAATCTTTTAAAGATTGGGTCAGCCTAACAAAAGCTTCCTCTACTCCTCCCGAGGAGCTTGAAGCCTTGATAGCTTCATCCTTCTTCAAAATGCTGTTGAAACACGTCACAAGCTAAAAAAAGACAGAACTTTAAGTCAATACGTGAACATAGTATTAAAAAATAAAGAAGTCGAGCTAAAGGTACTTACTGATGCAATGTGTTGAGCTACCAGAGTAGTAATTCTCTCACGAGAAAAAGTATCTTCAATGCCTTGGACCTCTGGGACAGTCCACGATCTTACCAAACTCACAGCAGAGCTTGGAGCAACAAAAGATGGAACACTACCTTCAACATTTGAAGGTTGAGAGACAGGTTCAGCAGGTCTCTCAGAAGAACTTTTCTTTATTCTCCTCAGAGGAGCTGAAGCATTTTCAATTAAATATGCTGTCTTTATTGGTGATATGATAACAACATCACTTGAGGAAAAATAACATCACTCTTGCTCGGGGCCATAGGGGGATTTTCGACAGCCTTGTTGGCAGCAGCAGGAGGGGGTACATCAATGGTTTTTGTCCCTTTTCTCGGACATCTTGTTTACTTTTCTTTGCCTCCATAGTGGCAGAGGCAGATTTGTCAAAAAAGGCAGGAGCTCTTCTCTTCTTCATCAGATCACTGATAGGAATACTCGACTCAGAGGATGAACCTTCCACACTAGTCTCAAAGGGTGGTACTTGGTCAAGATTAACTACCACTGGACGAGGACGAGCAGTGAAAGATGAATTATAGCTTTTGTATTGCAACAAGTAAGAAGCATATCTAACATGCTCCTCAGCAATAGATTAATGCAAATCCCAGATAAGTTTTAAATGCTTTAAATTAAGATCAGCCTCTTTTGGAGGTTTTCTTTTACTGTCAACTGTAACAAACAAAAACAAATGTCAGTGATGCATTTTATCGAACACAAAGAAAACAAGATTTCAAAAAATAAAAACAACCTATTCCATTGCCATAAGGTGTTAACCTGGGACCTTGATATACATCATATCCATTTAATGGAGGGTGCTGCTAATTATTCATAACAACCCCATGATCAAAATAATTCCTATTGGCATCAGGAAGATTGACAACTAAAGCTCTATTCAAAAACCTAGTTTTTAAATAGAATGTGGTATCACTGACAACCTATCTATAGCAGTACATAATCTCTAGAATCCCTAATCGAGTTCCATAAAGTTGATTAAACCTATGTACGCCATTAACTATCCTCTAAGTTTGGAGTTATTCTTGCAGGTACAACATCAAAATATTGGCAGAACTCCAAACACAGGGGATTTAGTGAGAAAGAAAAGCCACATTCGGCCACAAAAAGACTTGGGAACTAATGTCCCTCAGGCAAAGAAAAAAAATCAGAAGGTTCAGAAAGTTCTTCCAAAATAACCCACGAAGGGATTGAAAATTCAGACCAAAATTTGTCAAGCGATTCAACAAGATAAACCATGATGAACAAAGTAAATAAAGGAGAGGGAAGAAAATCTTACAGAAAAAGAGAGATCAGTTGACAATGAAGAATGGAAGAACGAAGGCACAAGATAGAGAGGAAATGAAGAGTTCAAAGATAGATATTTGAAAAGTGAAAGCCGATAGGATTTCTGCCGCGCTTAAATACTTTATCTCGGGAATAGAGAAAGGTAATGATTACAAGGGAAGACGTTTGAGTTTCCGATGACTAAAAGAATAAAAGGGCATAAATATCTAAGTGGTCAAGAAAATTCAAAATATTTATGAAGCCTGATACTATGCGTTCAAAAAGGAGTTATATACAACGAAAATTTTCCTAAAATCCATAAAAAACCAATAATCTGAGCAGTTTTCGAGCAGAATATTCCACACTTTTCTTCAACCTCAAAGTGTGAAACATTGGGGGGCTTCTGTTGATACCAAATTTAGTATGCTGATGTGGACCATTCACTTGAAGACACGTGTCAACCTACGTGGCAATTACAAACACTTTCAACGAACAACATACTGTCACCGAGCTACTCAAGCACCCCAAGCAACTCAATCATACCGAGCAACTTAGGCGCCCCGAGGAGCTTAAGACTTCGAGTAACTTAAGCGTACCGAGCAAGTCAGGCGGTCCGAGTAACTCAACGTACAGAGCATCCAAATCAGGAGAGTCAAAAAGACGACTGCACATTAAATGCTCATTATTATCGTACAAATGTATATGTCTACTAGATAACAGCGCATTGTCCTTTCACATGTATAACCTCAAGGCTATAAATACATTGTAACATCCTCATTAGCTGGGGACTCTGGTTTTTTGGTAAACTCACTTATCAAGAATTCTAGGCAAACATTCAGCAATACAAAAACAATGGACTTAGGCCATTCTCATAAGGCTGAACCACTTTAAAAATCTATTGTCTTATATTTATTTATCTATTTTTATCTGTGATTAAAATAATTAGATCAAATCTAGTTTTTTACATCAATAGGTATAGTTCATGTATATGGATTTTCCCTTCGTTATCGAGTTTGTTATATATTGGACTCTTTACCTATAAAAAAATATATCCATTGGAAATCCCATAGTCTCCATAAAAACCAAAGTTTGAAGAACATAAGAAATATTTTCTTGGCGCATCAAGGCTATCAAAAAAGTAAAAGATAAATATATCAGCATAGGAGTGGGTTTGACAAAGGAAAGGCTGAAGCTTCAAGACAAGATGTAAAGGATTAAAGAACTACTGCCTGTCAAAAGGGGGGATATTAACATTGATAAAAAGCAATTTATCATGTATGCCAACCTACTTCTTATCCATTTTATCGCTCCCATGCTCAGTGCGTAATATTTTGGAGAATATGATGAGAGATTTTCTATGAAAATGAGATGAAGATAGTTTTAAATACAGTCTAGTAGGTTAGGAGGATGTGTGAAAGCCTATGAAGGGGGTGGTGCAGGCGTGAAGAACCTTGAGTACTTTAACAGAGCTTTGTTAGGTAAATGGTTGTGTATGTTCACTCATAAGGAGGATAGGTTATGGAGGAGAGTCGTGGTAGCTAGGGGGTTACACACAGATGGGGTGGAGACCGGGAGTGGGGCATTTCACCCATGGTGGTGGAGTTATGGAAGCTTGTTTAAAAGGGTGGCAGAGATTTTATAGATGCACAGAGTTTCATATGAGGAATGGAAGTAGGATTAAATTTTGGAAGGATAGGTAGGGAAGGGATGGGCCCCTGGATAATCAATTTCTAGGGATTTTTGGCTGGTTGGGATCAGCGCTTAACTTCTCAATAGGGGAAGACTTGTTAAGATGGGGTCCAAGGAGTATGGTAAGGTTCATAATAAAACATTAAAACTCTGTGTTGAGAGGAGACAAGAACTGGGATGATAGATTTCCTTAGAAGGAGATTTGTAGAGCTAAAGCTCCTCCAAAAATCATGTTCTTTACATGGATCGCGAGTACACAGGCGATTTTGATGACCGAGGGTTTGCACAAGAGGAAACATCTGATGGCTCATTTGCGTAGGTTGTGTAAGGAGGTGAAGGCGATGGCCAACTATATTTTCTTATTTTATTGGGTAACAAGGGGTTTATGAGATGTGTTCTTATCCCTTAGTCGGATTTCAGGGTGATGCCTAATTCAATGAGAGCATTGTTAGAGTCTTAGAGACCCCCAATGAACTGGAAAGAGATTAGAGATATATGGGGATAGGTCCCGCATTACATCATCTGGATGATATGGTGACAAAGAAGTAAGAGATGTTGTGAAGGTAAGGTAGTTGCTTTAGCTAGATTACGACACCTATTATTGATATCCATAATGATTTGGTATAATGGAATTCTAACACTTCTATTACTATCTTTTTGGATTTCCTGGCAGATATACATAGAGTTAAGTAGGCGGGGATGGGGTTTTAGGGTGCTCTTGTTAGCCCTTTTGCCTTTTTTTTCTCCTTTTTCTTGTCTGTTTTTATACTCCCTGTATACGGGTTCCGCCCCCATAGTGATATATTTTAAATATCATCTTTACCTATTAAAAAAAAGATAAGAAATAATTACATGTCTATATTGAGACATTCACTAAGCCAAAAACAGGAATCTGGCACGGTTTAAAATTGTGCCAGATCAAATCTGGCACAGTTTTGAACTGTGCCAGAATCAGGTGTTCCAAAATGGTCATTTTTTTCTCGCAAGGTTTAAAAGTGTGCCAGATTTGACAAAACAGGAAAACTTCTGGCACACTTTTAAACCGTGCCAGAATTTGATATTTCTGGTACAGTTTTGAACTGTGCCAGATTGAGCACATTTTGATAAACTTTTGGTACAGTTCAAAATCATGCCAAAATTTGATACACTTTTGGCACGGTTTTGAACTGTGCCAAATTTTTGGATAAAAGGAAAAAAAATAATTATTTGAAAATAAGAAAATTCACAAATTGCAAATCTTGCACATTGTTGATAACCTAATGTACATACAAACTTCAAAATATTACAAGTCTTTAGTAGTTCATAGACCAAAAAACAAAAATTCGGTAGAGTTTCCTCTATTTTATGGACATTCTAAAACCTGCTAATATAAAACTTGAATAAAATAAAGCCCGCACGACCACAAAATATAACAATAAACTTACAAAAGTCCGCACGGCCATGAAAGTTAACAATAAAACTATAAAAGCTCGCACGACCATAACACAAAAAATTAGAATCATGAATATTAACGACATTAAATAAATAAACTCCTTGTTGTAAACCATTGACTTCTCCGTGTATTCCACGTGAATAAATGCTAATGATAAAATGTTATCCTGCAAACAAAATAGGATACCAAAAAGAGACGATATTAGTAACCAAATAATTTATAAAAAAAAGCTTACTCAAGCCAAAAAATTACATATAGGAGTTGCAATTATTATTATATTCTAACATTGAAAATCTTACGCAAGTTATGACTACCAGATCAGTTCCTACGAGTTACATTAGTCTCGTGTGAGGTGTTAGTACTTCTTACGGGGTCGTTTGGGTTTTCACCCTTCAACGGCTTCTTCTAAGCCTAATCCATATATTATCAAATTATCGTTATATTCTCAAACCGAGAGGCCCGTGACTATGCGATCAGTTCCTACGAGTTATATTGGTCCCATGCGAGGTGTTATTGCCTCTTAAGGGGCTGTTTGGGGGCTGAATTGGGTTTCCACCCTTCAACGACTTATTTTTAAGCCTAATCTATATATTTTCAAAGCATCGTCCTATTATCAAACTGAGAGGCCCGTGACTACGCTGTCAATTTTTACAAGTTACATTGATTTCCGCGAGGTGTTTGTGCCTCTTACGAGGCCGTTTGGCGTCTGGTTTGAGTTTTCACCCACAAATGACTTGTTTTTAAGCCTAATCTAAATATTTCCAAATCATCGGCATATTCTCAAACCATGAGACCCGCAACTACGCGGTTAGTTCTTACAAGTTACATTAGTCCCGTGTGAGGTGTTCGTGACTCTAATGGGATCGTTTGGCGGCTAGTTTGGGTTTTCACTCTCAAACGGCTTGTTTTTAAGCCTAATCTAGATATTTTTAAATTATTGTCATAATCTCAAATCAGGAGACCCGCAACTACGCAATCAGTTCCTACAAGTTACATTGGTCCCGTACGAGGTGTTCGTGCCTCTTACGGGGCCGTTTTGCGGCTGGTTTGGATTTTCACCCCCAAACGGCTTTTTTAAAGCCTAATCAAGATATTTACAAATTATCATCATATTCTCAAACCGGGATACCCAAGGCTACACGGTGAGTTCCTATAAGTTACATTGGTCCCGTATGAGGTGTTCGTGCCTCTTATGGGGCTGTTTGGCAGTTGGTTTGGATTTTCACCCTCAAACGGAATGTTTTAATCCTAATCTAGATATTTACAAATTATCACCATATTGTCAAACTGGGAGACCCGCGACTACGCGGTCAGTTCCTACAAGTTACATTAGTCCCGTGTGATGTATTCGTGCCTCTTACATGAACCGTTTGGCGGCTGGTTTGGGTTTTCACCCTCAAACGGATTGTTTTTAAGCATAATCTAGATATTCTCAAGTTATCATTATATTCTCAAATCGGGAGACCCACCACTATGCGATCAGTTCGTACAAGTTACATTGGTCCCCTGTGAGGTGTTCGTGCCTGTTGCGGGGCCGTTTGGCGGATGGTTTGGGTTTTCTCTCTCAAATGGCTTTTTAAAAGCGTAATCTAGATATTTCTAAATTGTCATCATATTCTCAAACCAGGAGACCCACGACTACGCGATCAGTTCCTACAAGTTACATTGGTCCCGTGCGAGGTGTTCGTGCCTCTTACGGGGCCGTTTGGAGGCTGGTTTAGGTTTTCAGCCACAAACGACTTGTTTTTAAGCCTAATATATATATTTCAAATTATCATCATATTCTCAAACCTGGAGACCCGTGACTACGTGGTCAGTTCCTACAAGTTACATTGGTCCCTTGCGAGGTGTTTGTGCCTCTTACGGGGACCGTTTGGCTGCTGATTTGGATTTTCACCCTTCAATAACTTGTTTCTAAGACTAATCCATATATTATCAAATTATCATCATATTCTCAAACCAAGAGGCTCGTGACTACTAGGTCAGTTCCTACGAGATACATTGGTCCCGTGCGAGGTGTTCGTGCCTCTTACGAGGCCGTTTGGCAGTTGGTTTGGATTTTCACCCTTAAACGACTTATTTTTAAGCCTAAGATAGATATTTCCAAATTATCATCATATTCTCAAACCACAAGACCTACGACTACACAATCACTTCCAACAAGTTACATTGTTCCCCTGCGAGGTGTTCGTGCCTCTTACGGGGCCTTTTGGTGGCAGGTTTGGATTTTCACTCGCAAACGGCTTTTTTTCCAGCTTAATCCAGATATTTTCAAATTATCATCATATTCTCAAACCGGTAGACCCATGACTATGCGGCCAGTTCCTACAATCTACATTGGTCCCGTGCGAGGTGTTCGTTGTCTTACGGGGCCGTTTGGCGGCTGGTTTGGGTTTTCATCCACAAACGGCTTATTTTTAAGCCTAATCTATATATTTCCAAATTATCATCATATTCTCAAATTGGAAGACCCGCGACAACGTGGTCAGTTCCTGCAAGTTAAATTGGTCCCTTGCGAGGTGTTCGTGCCTTTTACGGGGCTGTGTTGGTGGCTAGTTTGGGTTTTCACCCTCAAAGAGCTTGTTTTTAAGCCTAATATAGATATTTCCAAATTATTGTCATATTTTTAGACTGGGAGACCCACGACTACGCTGTCAGTTTTTACAAGTTACATTGGTCCCGTGCGAGGTGTTTGTGCCTCTTACGGGGCCGTTTGGCGGCTGGTTTGGATTTTCAACCTTCAATGGCTTGTTTCTAAGACTAATACATGTATTATCAAATTATCATCATATTCTCAAATCGACAGGCCCATGACTACCAGGTCAGTTCTTACGAGTTACATTGGTCCCGTGCGAGGTGTTATTGCCTCTTATGGGGATATGTGGGGGCTAATTTGGGTTTCCACCCTTCAACGGATTCTTCTTAAGCCTAATATAGATATTTCCAAATTATCATCATATTCTCAAACCGTGAGACCTGCGACTACGCGGTTAGTTCCTAGAAGTTACATTGGTCCCGTACGAGGTGTTATTGCCTCTTACGGGGCCGTTTGGCAACTGGTTTGGGTTTTCACCCTCAAACGACTTTTTTCTAAGCCCATTCTTTATATTTCCAAATTATCATCATATTCTCAAACCATAAGATTCACGACTACGCAATCAGTTCCTACAAGTTACATTGGTCCCATGCGAGGTATTCGTGCCTCTTACGGGGCTGTTTGGGTTTGTTTGTGTTTTCACCCTTAAACGGCTTGTTTTTAAGCCTATTCAAGATATTTCCAAAATATTGTCATATTCTCAAACCGGGAGACCCAAGACTATGTAGTCAGTTCCTATAAGTTACATTTGTCCCGTACGATGTGTTTGTGCCTCTTATAGGACCGTTTGACGGCTGTTTTGGGTTTTCACCCTCAAACAAGTTGTTTCTAAGCCTATTCTAGAAATTTTCAAATTATCGTCAAATTCTCAAATCGGGACCCTCACAACCATGATGTCAGTTCCTACGAGTTTAATTGGTCCCGTGCGAGGTGTTCGTGCCACTAACCAGGCCGTTTGGCATCTGGTTTGGGGTTTCACCCTTAAATGGCTTATTTTTTAGCCTAATCTAGATATTTCCAAATTATCGTCATATTATCAAATTGGGAGACCCGCGACCATGGGATCAATTTCTACAAGTTACATTGGTCCCGTGTGATGTGTTCGTGCCTCTTACGGGGCCGTTTAGCTGCTGGTTTGGGATTTCACCTTTTAACGGCTTATTTTTAAGCCAAATCTAGATATTTCTAAATTATTGTCATATTCTCTAATCGAGAGACCCACGACTACGCGATTAGTTCCTACAAGTTACATTGATCCTGTGTGAGGTGTTCATGCCTCTTACGGGGCCGTTTGGCGGTTGGTTTGGGATTTCACCTTTTAACGACTTGTTTTTAATCCTAATATAAATATTTCCAAATTATCATCATATTCTCTAATTGGGAGACCCGCGACTACGCGATGAGTTTCTACAAGTTACATTGGTCCCGTGTGAGGTGTTATTGCCTCTTACGGGGCCGTTTGTCGGCTAGTTTAGGTTTTCACCCTCAAACGGCTTTTTTAAGCCTAATATAAATAGTTCCAAATTATCTTTATATTCTCAAATGGGAGACCCCCGACTACGGGGTCAGTTCCTACAAGTTACATTGGTCCCAAGCGAGGTGTTTTTGCCTCTAACGGGGCCGTTTGGCGGTTGGTTTGAGTTTTCACCCAGAAACAGTTTGTTTTTAAGCCTAATCTCGATATTTACAAATTATTGTCATATCTTAAACTGGGAGACCCCTGACTACACGGTCAGTTCTTATAAGTTACATTGGTACCGTGCGAGGTGTTCGTGCCTCTTACGGGGCCGTTTGGCGGCTAGTTTGGGTTTTCACCCTCAAATAGCTTATTTTAAAGCCTAATCTAGATATTTCCAAATTATCATCATATTCTCAAATCAGGAGATCCACGACTATGCGTCCAGTTCCTACAAGTTATATTGGTCCCGTGCGAGGTCTTCGTGCCTCTTAAGGGGCCGTTTGGTGGCTGGTTTGGATTTTCACCCTTCAACGGCTTAATTCTAAGCCTAGTCCATATATTATCAAATTATCATCATATTCTTAAAATGAGAGGCATGTGACTACCAGGTCAGTTCCTGCAAGTTACATTGATCCGTGCGAGGTGTTATTACCTCTTACGGGGTCGTTTGGGGGCTGATTTGGGTTTTCACCCATCAATGGCTTCTTTTTAAGCCTAATCTAGATATTTCCAAATTATCATCATATTCTCAAATCGTGAGGTATTCGTGCCTCTTACGGGGCCGTTTGGTGATTGGTTTGGGTTTTTACCCTCAAATGGCTTGTTTCTAAGCATATTATTTATACTTCCAAATTATTGTCATATTCTCAAACCGAGAGATCCGCGACTATGTGATAAGTTCCTACAACTTACATTGTTCCCGTGCGAGGTTTTCGTGCCTCCAACAGGGCCGTTTGGGGGTTGGTTTGAGTTTTCACCCTCAAATAGCTTGTTTCTAAGTCTAATCTATATATTTCCAAATTATTGTCATATTCTCAAACCCATGAGACCCGCGACTACGCAGTTAGTTCTTACAAGTTACATTGGTCATTGGTCCCGTACGAGGTATTCGGGCCTCTTATGGGACCGTTTGGCTGCTGGTTTGGGTTTTCATCCTCAAACGATTTATTTCTAAGCTTATTTTAGAAAATTTTAAATTATCATCATATTCTCAAATCAGGAGACCCTTGACCACGCGATCAGTTGCTACAAGTTATATTAATCCCGTGCGAGGTGTTCGTGCCTCTTAAGGGGCCGTTTGGCGGCTGGTTTGGATTTTCACCCTTCAACGGCTTGTTTCTAAGCCTAATTCATATATTATCAAATTATCATCATATTCTCAAATCGAGAGGTCCGTGACTACCAGGTCCGTTCCTAGGAGTTACATTGGTCCCGTGCGAGGTGTTATTACCTCTTATGGGGTTGTTTGGGGGATGATTTGGGTTTCCACCCTTCAACGGCTTCTTTTTAAGCCTAATTTAGATATTTCCAAATTATCGTCATATTCTCAAATCGTGAGACCCGTGACTATGTAGTCAGTTCCTAGAAGTTACATTGGTTCCGTGCGAGGTGTTCGTGCCTCTTACGGGGCCTTTTGGCGACTAGTTTGGGGTTTCACCCTTAAACGACTTGTTTTTAAGCCTAATCCAGATATTTTTAAATTATCATCATATTATCAAACTGGGAGACCCATGACTACATGGTCAGTTCCTACAAGTTATATTGGTCCCGTGCGAGGTGTTTGTGCCTCTTAAGGGGCCGTTTGGCGGTTGGTTTGGATTTTCACCCTTCAACGGCTTGTTTCTAAACCTAATCCATATATTATCAAATTATCATCATATTCTCAAATCGAGAGGCCCGTGACTACCAGGTCTGTTCCTATGAGTTACATTGGTCCGGTGCGAGGTGTTATTACCTCTTATGGGTTCGTTTTGGGTTTGATTTGGTTTTACACCGTTCAACGGCTTCTTTTTAAGCCTAATCTAGATATTTCCAAATTATTGTCATATTCTCAAATCGTGCAACTCGCGACTACGCGGTCAGTTCCTAGAAATTACATTGGTCCCGTGCGGGGTGTTCGTGCCTCTTACGGGGCTGTTTACCGGTTGGTTCTGGTTTTCACCCTCAAACGGCTTGTTTATAAGCCTATTCTTTATATTTCTAAATTATCACTATATTCTCAAATCAGGAGACTTGAGACTACGCGATCAGTTCCTACAAGTTACATTGGTCCCGTACAAGGTGTTCCTGCCTCTTACCGGGCCGTTTGGGGGGCTGGTTTGGGTTTTCACCCTCAAACGGCTTATTTCTAAGCCTAATCTAGATATTTCCAAATTATTGTCATATTCTCAAATTGGGAGACCCACGATTACGTAGTCAGTTCCTACAAGTTACATTAGTCCCGTGCAAGGTGTTCGTGCCTTTTACGGGGCTGTTTGGCTGCTGGTTTGGGTTTTCACCCTCAAATAGCTTGTTTCTAAGACTATTCTAGATATTTTTAAATTATCATCATATTATCAAATCGGGAGACCCACGACTACATGGTCAGTTCCCACAAGTTACATTGGTCCTGTGCGAGGTGTTCGTGCCTCTAAAGGGGCCGTTTGGCGGCTGGTTTGGATTTTCACCCTTTAACGACTTATTTCTAAGCCTCATCCATATATTCTCAAATTATCATCATATTCTCAAATCGAGAGGCCCATGACTACCAGGTCAATTCCTACGAATTACATTGGTCCCATGCAAGGTGTTATTACCTCTTATGGGTCGTTTGGGGGGATGATTTGGGTTTCCACCATTCAACGGCTTCTTTTTAAGCCTAATTTAGATATTTCCAAATTATCGTCATACTCTCAAACCGTGAGACCTGCGACTAGGCGGTCAGTTCCTCGAAGTTACATTGGTCCTGTGCAGGGTGTTCATGCCTCTTACGGGGCCGTTTGGCAGCTAGTTTGGATTTTCACCCTCAAATGGCTTATTTTTTAGCCTAATCCAGATATATTCAAATTATCATCATATTGTCAAATCGGGAGACCCACGACTACATGGTCAGTTCCTACAAGTTATATTGTTCTCGTGCGAGGTTTTTGTGCCTCTTAAGGGGCCGTTTGGCGGCTGGTTTGAATTTTCACCCTTCAACGGCTTGTTTCTAAGCCTAATCCATATATTATCAAATTATTGTTATATTCTTAAATAGAGAGGCCCGTGACTACCAAGTCAGTTCCTTCGAGTTACATTCGTCCCGCGTGAGGTGTTATTACCTCTTATAGGGTTGTTTGGGGGCTGATTCAGATTTCCACCCTTCAACGACTTCTTTTTAATCCTAATATAATTATCATCATATTCAAAATGCAAGACCTGCGACTACGCGGTCAGTTCCTAGAAGTTACATTGGTCCCATGCAAGGTGTTCGTGCCTCTTACAGCGTTGTTTGGCGGTTGGTTTGGGTTTTCACCCTCAAATGACTTGTTTATAAGCCTGGTCTTTAAATTTCTAAATTATCGTCATATTATCAAACTGGGAGACCCGCGACTACGCGACCAGTTCCTAAAAATTACATTGGTCCCGTGTGAGGTGTTCTTGCCTCTTACGGAGCCGTTTGGGGACTGGTTTGGATTTTCACCCTCAAACGGCTTGTTTTTAAGCCTAATCTAGATATTTCCAAATTATTTTCATATTCTCAAATCGGGAGACCCGCGACTACGTAGTCAGTTGCTACAAGTTACATTGGTCCCATGCGAGGTGTTTGTGCCTCTTATGGGGCCGTTGGGCGGCTGGTTTGGGTTTTCCCCCCTAAGAGCTTGTTTCTAAGCCTATTCTAGAAATTTTCAAATTATCGTCATATTCTCAAATCAGAAAACCTGCGACCACGCGGTCAATTCCTACAAGTTACATTGGTCCCGCGCGAGGTGTTCGTGCCACCTACGTGGCCGTTTCGCCACTGGTTTGGGTTTTCACACTCGAACGACTTGGTTTTAAGCCTAGTCTAGATATTTCTAAATTATCATCATATTCTCAAACCGAGAGGCCAATGACTTGCTATCAGTTCCTATAAGTTACATTGGTCCCGTGCGAGGTGTTCGTGCCACTTACGAGGCCGTTTGGCGGCTAGTTTGGGTTCTCACTCACAAACGACTTATTTTTAAGCCTCATCTAGATAATTTCAAATTATCATCATATTCTCAAATCGGGAGACTCGCGACTTCGCGATCATTTTCTATAAGTTACATTGGTTCTGTGCGAGGTGTTCGTTCCTCTTATGGATCCGTTTGGCGGCTGGTTTGGGTTTTCACCCTCAAACGGCTTATTTTTAAGCCTAATCTAGATATTTCAAAATTATCATCATATTCTCAAATTGGGAGACCCACGACTACGTGTTCAGTTCCTACAAGTTACATTGGTCCCGTGCAAGGTGTTCGTGCCTCTTACGCGACCGTTTGGCGGCTGGTTTGATTTTCACCTTTCAATGGCTTGTTTCTAAGCCTAATTCATATATTGTCAAATTATCGTCATATTCTCAAACCGGGAGTCCCATGACTACGCGGTGAGTTCCTATGAGTTACATTGGTCCCATGCGAGGTGTTATTACCTCTTACGGGGTCGTTTGGGGGCTGATTTTGGTTTCCACCCTTCCACGGCTTCTTTCTAAGCATAATCTAGATATTTCCAAATTATTGTTATATTCTCAAATTGGGAGACCCGTGACTACGCGCTCAGTTTCTACAAGTTACATTGGTCCCGTGCGAGGTGTCGTGCCTCTTACGGGGATGTTTGGAGACTGATTTGGGTTTTCACCCTCAAACGGCCTGTTTCTAAGCCTATTCTTTATATTTTCAAATTATCATCATATTCTCAAATCAAGAGGTTAATGACTACGCGGTCAGTTCCGACATGTTACATTGGTCCCGTGCGAGGTGTTCATGCCACTTACGGGGCCGTTTGGCGGCTGGTTTAGGTTTTCACCCACAAACGGCTTAATTTTAAGTTTAATCTAGATATTTCGCAATTATCGTCATATTCTTAAACCGGGAGACCCGCGATTATATGGTCTGTTCCTATAAGTTACATTGGTCCTGTGGGAGATGTTCGTGCCTCTTACGAGGCTGTTCGGGGGCTTGTTTGGGGTTTCACCCTTCAACGGCTTGTTTTTAATCTTAATTTAAATATTTTCAAATTATCGTCACATTCCGCGATTACACGGTCAGTTCCTCTAAGTTACATAGGTCATGTGGAAGGTGTCGTGCCTCTTACGAGGCCATTCAGGGGCTGGTTTGGATTTTCACACTTCAACGACTTGTTTTTAAGTTTAATCTAAATATTTTAAAATTATCTTCATATTCTAAAATCGGAAGACCCGTGACTACATGGTCAGTTCTTACAACTTACAATTGTCCCGTGCGAGGTGTTCATGCCTCTTACAGGACCGTTTGATGGTTGGTTTGGGTTTTCACCCTTTAATGGCTTGTTTTTAAGCTTAATCTACATATTTTCAAATTATCGTCATATTCTTAAACTGGGAGACCCGTGACTATACGGTCAGTTCCTAAAAGTTACATTGGTCATGTGCGATGTGTTTGTGCCTCTTAAGGGGCTGTTTGGAGTCTGATTTGGTGTGTGATAAGGTGAGACTGGAAATTTAAGATAATTTAATTCCTTCTCAGATTTAATTTTAGATGAGATGAAATTTAAAATGGGATAAATTATACTAAGTAAAGCTTCTATTTATGAGTTGTGTTGTGGGATCAATAACTCAAGGAAAATATTTTCTTCATTATGATTGCTTAGTGTATGATTATGGACAGCCAGGCACACGTCCTTTTTATGTCATGGACAAAGAGTAAAATAATTGTCATATAGTAATGGATTATTAGTTTGTAACGTTTATAAAGCAAATTAGAGACGTGCAAGTATTTTATTTGGGGCACAAGGACACGCAAAACAAAAAGACCAAACACAAACCTGTAGAAACTGAAGTGAAGACCAAACACAATGCCTTGTCCAACTCGTTATTTGTCTTATATTCATTGGGCAATGTATTGTTAAATCTCGAGTAAACATAAATAAAAATTACAATAAAACAACGCATAAAACATGAATTTAAATCTCATTGAATTCAAACAACAAAACTGAACTTTCAGACATTAAATTCAAATTATAACACATAAATTGAAGAATTCATACATTATTCAGCGAACATACTAATTATATAAAGAAATCGGTATAAAACTAGTTCTTCAGTAAACACAAATTCGCACTAGCCCAATTACTAATCCTACTTTTGTTCTTCGGTAAACATAAATTCACAACAACCTAATTACTACACCTACTTATATAAATGTAGCATTTGTACATCATACCGTGATATTTGCATGAGACTCTCTTGCAACAGATCCAATGGCATGTCAACAACTTCAAATTCTATCTCTTTGTAGCTCAGGGAGCGATATACATACATCCCGCTATAAGGGGAAACAAATTATTCATATTGGTAAGGTTACCTGTAACACAAATCATTCCATATGAAATTCTTAAACTTACGAGTAACAACCTTGCTTAAACTCATGAAATTGTTGTCACACCCCGTAATTTTGTCTATTTAATATTTAATTATTTTGGGAGTTATAAAAATATTTAAACTGGCGAAACTTAAATTTATGATTTGGAGAATTTATTTAAGTAAGGAGAATTAATTATTTTGGCGACTTTTAAGTTTAATTGTCCGAATTAAATGTGTAGCATTTTGAGGTCGAAATTTGAAAATTTCAAAAAGTATTTCGGATGATAATTCTAATTGCGCGGTTGTGTCTGGATAGGCTAAGATAGTCAGAAAAGAGTACCCGGGGGTAGCAATTGTGTCTCGGGGCATTTTTGGGCTAAACCGGGCCCATACGAGGGCATTTTGGCATTTTTTACATTTTAGGGTGAGGAGACGCACGGATTTTAGAACTCTAAATCAGATTATAAGAGTTGGAGGCTAGTGTTAGAGGAAAAAAACACACATCATAGCCACTAGAGAGAAGAGAGAAACAATTCCAAGGCAAAAAGGAAGAAGGGGGAAGGATTCAAAGGAGACTTTCACCACAAACTCATTGGGAAGAAAGATTGAAGGAGAAAGATCATTAATAACCAACCAAAATAACAAAATCAGACCTACTGGATATAAGGCAAGTGTTTATTGCAAATCAAATTCAAGTTATAATACCCATGTAGGGAGTTTTAAGAATTGGTTGATTCTATTGAAAAACCTTAAATTAAATGTTTGAATCGATCACATGTTTGGGTAGGATTGCATGTAGAATGAATCCCTAAGTAAAGATAAAATAAAATTTGAATATATTTGATGATTAAAATGGAATCTTTATGAGTTCTTTGATGAAAAACATGAATCTTGAATGACTTAGGGTTTAATTGAAGAACACACGATGTCAATCTGCTAGAATTTTTAACACAACTTTAAACGTATGCTATTTGATTTGTACTTCGAATTAAAGTGTGAACCATACATGAATGGAAATTTATTTTTCTTATCTATCCAATTAACTTGGAATAAGGTCAATCGGAGTTCTGTAGAGGGAGTAATCGACATTTTACTATAGGGTGCATGATTTGTCAACATAGTAATCTGCCAGAATTTTAACGTGATTTTAAACGTGTGAGAATTTGAATTTTACTTAGAATTAGAGTGTGAACGATACATTACTGGAAAGGTATTTCTCTTAGCTATCCAATGAACTTGGAATCAAGTCAATCGGAGTTCTGTAGAGGGAGAAATCAAAATTTTACTAGAGGGTGTTTAATCTGCCAGAAAATTTGAGATTTTTCTTTTTAAGCGCTAAATGTCTAAAATTTTATTGGGGAAGTGTTTGGGACCTTGATGAAATATATTGATGGAATAATGATATGGAAGTAGGTCTATGATTGAGTGTTGGACTTTAATTTTGTGAGAGAGTTAAAGTGGAGATTCATAGGCTTGATTGTGATGTACTCTAATTCGAGATGATAAGAATATAATTACGAAAAAGCATGAGCGAGCTTAGAATCATTAGGTCAGTTGGTTAACAAGGGTAACTACTGAATTAATATAACAAGGGGTAACTAGGAACCTTAGAGTTGTGTTAATACTCGAATTAATATGAAAGTGAAATAAATTCGTAAATCAAACAAGTATGGTGAATATTAGAGAGAAATATATTACGTACAAGTATGAATAATTGGTTTGTGTGAATACCTACTGTTTTATAGGATTACTTGGGTTGTGAATGCCACTTGTGTGTTTCCTTGTGATAGGATTAGTAGGTTCGATGAGACATTTCGAACTATGCTCGATGAGATATTTCGAGCTAGGTTCGAGGGGACATTCCGAAACATGTTCGAGGAGACATTCCGAACATTACTCGAGGAGACATTCCGAGCAAGGTTCGAGGAGACATTACGAATAATTTGTCCTTAATGTTTGAAATATGACCGATAATAGGATATGATGTACTGGGTACAGGTGTGTGTGAAAGATATACCGTATGAATAATCTACTTATGTGTGATAGTAGTAAGATTAGGTGTGGTATACCTAAGTATTGTTTTCAATATATACTCAGGCGTGATAGTAGTGAGAACTATTAGTGCATAACTAAAATTGTATAAACTACATATGGGTAAGAGTGGATGGAACATAAGTTGACAACTAGAATATATATATATATATATATATATATATATATATATATATATATATATATATATATATATATATATATATATATATATATATATATATATATATATATATATATATAATCTACTTGAGTGTAATTAGTAGAAAAGGTAGGTAATATGTAGCTAAGATTTGATTAAGTATGAGAACATAATTTTAAAGTATTGATACTAAAGTAAGAGTAATGATAATTACTAGACATTAGGTCACATACTCTATCGGCGGTATGGGAAAGTTAAAGTGAAACTTAACTAACGGCTTAATATAAATTAAGGGTAACATGTAGCGTACTGTATGGGCGGTACTGATAAGTTAGATTGTCTGAGGTATGTAGATGTTGGAGACCTAGTTAATATGGGCAGCGAGACTAGGTAGGAACGTTGTATGCGCACGATAGACGAGAGGTGAGGAAACTCAAGAGAGTGTGCGTGAGCCTAGCATGTTTTATCAATAACTGATATTTATTGCGATAAATTACTTGAAAATATTTTCAAAACGTTTTGTGTACTAACTTTTTCTATACAACATTTTTAAAACCTTTTAGGTGTCCAGCCACAGGGACGCCAAGCGTGACTTCATTCCAGGGAATTCGGAGCTGCAACATAGGTGGGTGTTGCAGGGCATTGACTAGACACTTCCTTTATCTTTTCAGATCTAGTGTAGGATCTCAGTTTTTACCACTCTCATTTTGGGACATGTTGTCCACTCGTTACATTTGCAGTTATTCGATTGTGTTGGATTTTAAGTTGGTTTTATTTTATCCATAGTTTTCGGCAAGACTTTACTTTATTCAGTTATTTATGATGGTTGGTTTTAGTACTGCTTAATTTATATTGTTCCTCTTGAGCTGTATCTGTTTAATAAAGATAAAAATTTGGCACTAGATTAATTTCACTTAGGTGGTTAGAAATAAAAAGGTTTTCGACAGTGATGCTAAGAATGAACCATTTAAGAAACCTATTTTAAATTAAATTAAGGCTTGATCACCCAAGGTTTAATTAGGCGGGGTGTCACAATTCTTAAATAATTTTGATCATAGCTACAAATAATATAAAATGTATGATTCTTCATCTTTGCTGGTCCCCGCATGAAAAAAGCCTGTAATACTCCCCAAACCATCATATTTTAAACATAAATCATAAAAGTATACGAGTATAATAGATATTCTAACCATGCATCAGTAAAAGAAAAAGAGTCACGTTAACACATTCTAGTCAGATGAATCAACCTTGTTATATCAGTACTGTAGGCCATTGTTGTGCACCATCGACCGGAAGCGGGAGCATCATAATCAACCCAAGATCCCAAATTATTATATAACCACACTTTTATCTTTCCATCTAGAGCTAAAATTAAACCATATAAAAGTCATAAACTAAAGATGAAATAAC
Organism: Sambucus nigra; assembly: GCA_949130495.1. Taxonomy (NCBI): domain Eukaryota; kingdom Viridiplantae; phylum Streptophyta; class Magnoliopsida; order Dipsacales; family Adoxaceae; genus Sambucus; species Sambucus nigra. The sequence continues at coordinate 491,067,225 of OX422209.1, read as the reverse complement.
AGGGACAAATTTACATGTTTAGCTCAGTAATGTATTTATTCAACTTTTCTCTTAAGTACATAGCCAAATTATACTATTTATGCCTAAAATGAGAATCATCTATAGACAAAATGAAAAAAAAAATCGATCTAATTAAGCTTGATTGAAACTACACATTGTAGAAATTGCGATAAATCGCTCACGGACTGATCATTGAGGAATTGTACACTTACAAGAGCTAAGTACTCGAGCGATTGATACATGTACAGAAGCGTTGACACTCCAGCTATGGTAAAATACTTCGAACGAGAGAGCAAGAGCCTCTTTAACGGAAGACAAGATTTAGCAATCGTATACAGAAACTCATCCAAAATAATCGAATCACTGAAATCAAGACTACTAAAAGCTCTCCTATAACTAATGGAGTCAATAAAAGGCGAAAATCTAAATTGACTTTGAATTCCATTAACTGAAACCATACTCAAATGAGGACTATTGAACATCATAAATTGAACCCCATTTTGATTCAAGAAAGAGCAGTCCAAAACTGCAATTTCACTCAAATATAAACAATTCAACGATACAACAACATGAGACCTATCGGTAATGAAATGATTCCCAGAGATATTAAGTTTAATCAAACTCCTGAAATTACAACACAACGCCTCAATCCCATTATCCATAACGTAATAAGGTGATTTGAAATTATTTATCTTGCCCAGTTAATCATAGTTGTCTTAATTGTCTTGTTCAGTGTGAGAGAGAGATCTAACAGAGTTCCAAATTCCAACAGAAAAAAATAAGGGCGAATAAAGGGTGCATAACTATTCAAATATAAGCAACAAAAGAAATTTCACCAAAGAACCCAATGAAGTTGGTTCTAAAGTTGATTTAATCGGATTTACTCGGAGTGTGCACAAATTGGCCGGGACACCTCATGGTATGTTATAGTGAAAAACTAAAAAAGAAAAAAATGCCAAGCATGACTTCCAAGAGGAGCAAATATAATATGTAGTACTGGGAGAAAAGCTTACACTGTGACTAAGGGAAGCAGGATAACAATAGCCAGAGTTTGAGGCCTCATACTCCACCCCCACTTGAAAATAATGGTAACTCAGATCTAGCTCTAGAGCTTAAAGGGGTAACTCAGATCTATCTCTTCCAATTCGGGGAGATAATTAGCAATCGCGATCAAATCGCTGTCGCATAATTTGAACATATTGGCACATTTTAAAACCTTGAAATTCTTCATTTTCAATCCCAATTCCTTCAAACTTTTTATAGGAATATTTTTTTGATTGAAAATATCCAGAGCTTCGAGGTTTAACAAAGAGGAATTTACGATTTCCATAAAGATGTTGTCGAGTTGGACGTGGAATTGGTTGAGATCTAGGGTTTGGTGAGCAGTAGAGAGAGAACGTACCTGTTTAGCTCAGTCCTGATCCATAGGTAACCCTCATGGATCTTCAATCGGCAAAACCTAGATGGAATTTTCTTGAGCGTGTGAGAAAGAGAGAGAGATAGAGAGAGCAGGGGCCTGAGCGAAATAGAGTAGGAGGCTAAAAAATTAAGGGGTCTAGTTTTTTTTTTGGTTATTTATATTTTAGTGAAGTGTACTTAATTTTGGCACACTTTTAAATAGTGCCAAATTTTGGCACTATTTTAAAGTGTGCTAGATTGTCATTAAAATGTGCCAGAATTTGGCACAGTTTTAAGCTGTGCCAGAATTTGGATATCAAGGTGTGCCAGATTGCTATTTTTGGTGTAGTGATTTGTGGTAATAAATCATTTGAGAGTCCATGGATTTGTAGAAAATTCAAAGGACCATAATTTAATGGTTTGATAATGTTATATTAAGAAGAGTCAAGTGGGAGTAAGATGATCTAGTTTCAATTCGACACGTGTAAGGGTTTAATATGTTTTCGAAGATGTCATAAAAGAGGGGAATGGACATAAGACATCAACAAATTCATCACAATACTAACTATCGTGATTTGAGTGTAAGTTGTATGGTCACTGGGCTAATAACTGTCCATGAAAAAAGTTCAAATGTTCTAGAGGTTGTTCTGGCCATATGAGATTATTTACTTCAACTAAAGAAACTGGCAAAGATGCTAAATTTTTATAATTATGAATTATAGTGAATTTGAGTGGTTATCAACTGCAGTAGCTATGTGTAATGTTAGACGATTTCTATTTATTCTTTGAAGAAAAATGTAAGCAGTTATTGAGTAATTTATGGGCAAGCAATGCATAATTCAAATGATTTATCTTCGAAGCTTTGGATGGACAAAGTTTCTCAACGTCTATCAAAATTCTTCAAGAAACAAACATATTTGATGGAGATGAAATTGGGGATTATATTTGTTTCGAGATCGGTGGGTTTGGGGTGACATGGAATCTAGGGGAATGAAATGGATAATGTTGATAGGTATAATTTTGGGTGATTATAAAAACTAACAGTTATATGCCTCCCGTTTGATGGATGGATCGTTAAAAAAGAGTGACAATATTTAAATGAAAATAAAATGGTGGGTAAAGTCTAATTATCAAAACTAAAATATCCCCCAAAACAATAGTTTGACTAGTCAACTAATGGTTTTCATCCGATTTTAGCATCAAAGTCTAAAAGAAAACAAAATATTGGTTAATGTCTAATTATCAAAACTAAATTGCTAGTAAAGTCAAAATATCCTATTTTTCAACTTGTTTCATTCTCCATATTGGCATTTGGCTTGAATCATAACTAGTGGTTGAAAGTTATAAAGGCACACACCCTATCACATTCATTGTCTTTCATTTTTCTCTCACCCTATCCTACCATTGAGTCCTTCCCCCGTCTCGTTGACCTGACGGAATTCATGGCGTTAATTTGGTTGACAAAATCTAATTTTGGTCAACTTTGTAATCAATTTAATATACGATCCACACATATTTTGAGATGGTTCCAAGTTGTAACGTGTTTTAATCCGTTAGTAGTATAACATAGTATAATCACTTGTAGAAACTCATAAATTAATGAATGGAAAATTATTGTCCAAAGCACTCACTTGTAACATAAAATTTGGTTGACATGTTACGGAAAAACTAGTCCTAGATAGATATAATATTACAAATGGGTTAAAGTATATTATTATTATCCTATTTGGTGATTTGACTTGGAGCCCTTGGGGTGTCCCAACTCTTTAAAGGAGGGAGGACCACCATGTGCCATGGGCTTGGATTGGCCTCCATGTTCACACGTGCACGTCGTCACCAATCGACCTGACCCGATCCGTCTCGTATGTGCTCAAGTGTGGGTTGTGGACTTTGGATTTTGGTTTGGCCTAAGTATTAAAATTTTGGGACAAATTTATTAGGCCTTTTCATTATTTTCCGTGTTCACTACTTTGGTGTGTCCTTTATTTTTTTGGCCCAATTTTAAGTCCATTTTTGGCAAATTATTTTGTCTAACTAATGTGACAGTTAGGTAGCGGTTTTAACCACCCTAACCGCCATTTTAGTTAGTATATATTAGTGGCTTTGCATTCATTTTTTTTTATTGATTTTAGGAAATAATTTCTTGAATTAAGTCAATGCGATGCATTCATAAATAAATAGAGTTCTTTCAATGTTGTTTCGATTGTTGCTTGGAATTTGGAGTGCTACTATTTCAAGTGTTGATTGTTGTATACTGAAAATAATTGCCGTTGAGTCTAAGAAGCACCGTCGCTGTGAAAATATAGTCTTAATGATTGAGTGTTAAATACTTGTCTCAATCATTTCATATATAACCCAATCACATTAAGTTTGTGTTTATTTACATTAATTATATTCATATTCCGTGTTATTTTGTAATTAGTAAAAGAATATATTGGAACAAAATCTTAAGACACGATTCATACTGTTACATTATTTTCATAATGATTTTAAGTACTACTGCAACTACAAAATATGTATTTTAATAATATGTGTGTTCTAATAATTTTTCTGTAAAATAAAATGAAAATATTTTTTGATTGTTGGTTATTTTATACCACTGCCTGTTTATTTCTGTAAAATAATTTTTGTTCATTCGAAAAACTAGCATTATTTTATTACTTGTTTATACTTAAATGTTAAAACTACTATAATTATGCCAATATAATTATTCCACTCATATATCATGTTATAAATACATATTTATTATAATTTGTTTTCAACACATAAATGGTTTCTACTTCTACTTTGCATGTTACTATTGTGCCAACAAATGTCGTTCATGATGAAAAACAAGAAAGGTTCAAATCGACATATTTTAAACATTTGTAACATCAAATGCTATTATATCTAACCACGCTGAACTTTCTTAAATTCCTTTATAAAGAGGCACCTACTTTGAAAGAAGATGAGATTGATCGACAAGTAATTCTTGTAATAATGCACGAAAATATTCTAATTTCCTATGCAAGAACTTTGTTCAAAAAAATATGGAAGATACATTGTATAATGTGTAGATCCCTCTTAAATGGCTAAAAGGGGATAGGTGTATTTGAAAAAAAATACAAAACGAAAGATGCCCGAATGAAGAAATTCGTCATCGACAGATTCTTGGATTTCAAAATGACAGATTCAATGATTCTCATGACTCAAGTCCAAGTGCTCCAACTAATTTTTCATGAAATATCTTATGAAAAATGGTTATTAAGTGAGTCATTCCATGTGGCTGCAATGACTGCAAAATAGCTGCCATCTTGGAAAGATTTCATAAATTATTTTTAAAATAACGTAATGAAATCGGGCTTGAGGATTTGATTATGAAATTGAGGATAGAAAAGGATAATCGTGCATCCGAGAAGAAAAATAAAAATCATATGGAATCCAAAGCACATGTTTTGGAAGAAGGGAAAAGAAACAACAACAAGAAAATAGAGCATCTGAGCTAAGGTGGTCCTTTCAAAGGAATAAAAGAAGGGAACTTCAAAAAGTTAGATGGAAAATTCTTTGTATGTAACAATAATGGACATAGTGCTAAACATTGTTGTAAGTGAAAAAATAAAAGGAAGAAATCGAATCCCACGCAAGCTAATGTCAGTGTGTTTGATAATCTTTTAGGTGATATCACTAATTTGAGCCTTTCAAGCGTGATATTAAACACCAATATGATAAGAAATACTAGATAATGATGGGTGGACACACGGGCCACTTACTACATTTGTTCTCACAAAACATCAGTACTTACTACTAAAACTCTCATCAAGTGGAGAAAATTTTAATGGGAAATGTGACACCCTGCTTATTAAAATAGCGGGTGGACAACCCTCTACTAAAATAAAACAGGAGTCCCATTTGGCTCATTCTTAGCATCACTATCGAAAATTAAATTAATTACTAACCATCTATTATTTAACTAAGTTGTGTATATATTTTAACTTAAAATGTTGTAACTATAAAACCATTCACCACAACTCATTCAGATAAATAATTAAATACATCACCATATATACCAATCTGAATAATGCAATAAAATAAAATCCACTAACCGAATAAACCATCGATTTGTAATTCAATAAAATTAAAATAAAAAAACCAAAATAAAAATTGACATTGGGAAACATGTCCGGATGATAAATGACTGGATCCTATCTAGAATCTCAAAAATAGATAACGACTATAATGATCCCTGTAAGCACTATACAGCTGCTGCAACTCTGATAATGTGGATAGGATACTAATGCCTGACATCCTTATGCTTTCACATCTAAAAGGTTTTGAAATTTTTTCGATATGGGTCAGAGCCCAAATCTTTTTGAGAATATTTTACAAGTAATTAAAAATAATTAATAAGTATGTGTGCATTCTTCCATATTTAAACTGGCGTCACACTCCCATGAGATAATCCTCACCCCTTAACTATAGTGTGCACCTAACATAAGAATTTTAACATCCTAGTGATGCTATCTAACCTAATTAGTCTTAGTAATCCCTTAATTTCATACGTTGCCCCGTTCCATACGTACTTTATATAATTATTTTTCATATCGGCTTAACAATTATAATTAATCAATTCATTTCAAGTAACTTTCACTATTTCTTAATTTATTATTCACACTTTGATATCTCATGCCCCTATATATTTTTTCCCCTTTTATATATGTATTTTCATATCACACCAAGTATACAAACATATATATCACTGACTATATATGCATAACTGTAACACCGCATGATTTTTTAGACTGAGAAATTAATTTTTTTGGGAAAATAAAATTTGATTAAATTGGAGAATTCTAAAATTTGGGAATTAAGGTTAAAAAATAGAGGACATTTCAAAGTATTCCAGATGATGATTTTGAGGGTACCATCGATCCCGGAAGGGTCGAGATAGTCAAAATGACTGTCATTGGATTTTATTTCGGCTCCAGAATATTTTTAAGTCAGTTTGACTCGAATTGGAGTAAACGAGTCATTTAAAGTGTGTATTAACATTTAAAATTGGGACTTATGTTTTAAAGGCTTAAGAGGCTTACGGATCAAGCCATCTCATTTAGAGAAAGAGAGAAAGAGAAAGAAGAGAGAAAAGAAGAAGGAAAGAATAAGAAAGGAAGAGAGAGAGGGAGAAAAGCTTGGAGATTTTCGGCCCAACCGCGACATCGAGGACGATCCAACCTCTACAAATCTGAGGCAAGTGTTTAATCTTGCAAAATAAGTCATTTGTGTATTTCATTTCATAATTTGTGGGTTAAATAAATGGTTTTTGGGTATAAATATCAAAACCAAGATTTTTGGTTTAAATCTTAAAACTGATGTTTACACATGGGTTTAAGGGGTACAAATTGATGAGATGAAATTATGGGATGTCTTTTGATGTTGGAAACATGATTGGGTCACAATTTATACTTAGAAATTGTTTATTTGGAGTTTTGAGAAATTAGGTTTTTGTAGAAAAATGGCCATTTCGTAGCCTGCTGAACAGGTCGAATCGATTCGGCCTCCTTCCGAATCGATTCGGAATGTTGTAGAGTCCCAGGCCTGTGTGACCGAATCGATTCGGACCCAAGTCGAATCGATTCATCCTGAGACAGAAGCCTAGGTCTTTGGACCCGAATCGAGTCTCCTTGGAGGCCGAATCAATTCGGAAACATGGCATTTTGTGTAATTTTCTCCATAGTGATTTCAAACCCTTTTTGATTGGGTTTATTGATTTGGGGCCTTCTCTTATGAGCTAAGAGATATGTTTTGGAGACACACTAGGGGTTTCTCACGCATTGTGATTATGGGGACTTCTTGGGATAATTTGGGGAAAATATATCCATGTATGCTTTTGGAGTTGTATATAGAGATTGTGGGGAAACCCCATTGGGATTGAGAATCCTACTTATAGATCAATTGTAAGTATAGATGTGATGGGAGGATCAGAACAATTAGAGAGAGTTGCGAGTGTATGTTGTGAAATTTCTGGGCCGACATTTATATCGAATCCTTATAAGGATAGGATATTATTAAGATACAATGTGGGGCCAAATGGAAGAGAGTGGTCGCACACCCTTAGTAATGATAAAATTTAAGGGATAAATCGGAGAGACGTTAGACTAGGGGATTCATAAAAGTGATTGGACCATAGTCAAAATCAAGAGCGATGGGATCATATTACAAACTAGAGTAGAGTGTGTATATCTAGTTGGGGTAGATGTTGTCTATCGGTGTGTGATTTACAACGGGTATTTTCCCTAAGAAATGGGATTATTTGATGAATGTAAGATCGAACTTGAGGCTTATAGACTATTAGTTATGTGTATACCAGTAGTCATAATTATTACTAGATTCATCAATGTGCTCTCGGATATAAATGTTATGTGTAGTGATGGTTTCCTACACTAAACTTTGGGTGATAACCCTAACGTTATATATATATATATATATATATATATATATATATATATATATATATATATATATATATATATATATATATATATATGCATATGTTGTTTGGGAGACTATTCATCATAGGAAAATGGATGAATATGCTTCAGGTGAGGGACTGTATTCACATATCGAGGTAAATTAAATGAGTTTGTGGTGACAGCTTGTATATTGAGGATTATGTATACTTATAGCCGAGTTTAGATATCTTATACATATGAACGAGAATTAGTTTGTTTATATAGATATAAGGATATGTGAATATATGTATATACATCTATATAGATATGAATATATGGCTGTATTTATGTTGTGGATATACATGGTATGAGTATCTAAACCGTATATGATGGTTTAATGGTTGATCATATGATCGGATCATATGGATGTATATATATTGCGCATGTGAATGATATAAATACTTATGCGGTTAAGCATACCCCGCTCATGCTATCATTGGGAAGTTTCTGCACAGAGGGTGAGCATCCTGGCTCAAGGAGCAGGGTGTGGATAGTCCCCAGGTCATAGTTGTCCAGTGTGTTATTATGTGATTTTTATTTTTGGGGTGAGGCATGATGGGTATGGCTCTTCTCATTGACCGGTTATGAGCTATGGCCGCTTCTCGGGATGTCGTGTGTATGTGTATGGCTCCGATGTAGGTGATATTGAGACCGACCGGGGTCCCCAGGAAGGTATGTGAGTAATGCCCTGTAAGATGATAGCATGATGCAGTTTTAATGGCGATATATATAGCCGGGTATATTATGTGGATGGCCATTGTACATCATATGTGGTATGTACACTTGGTTATGTGAATGGAATTGTATATATATATATATATATATATATATATGGTTAGAACAAATGCCTATATATATATATATATATTTATATATCCTATAGATGAAAGGATATGCAATCATTGTGGAGTACATATTGGATGATTATGACGTACTAGATTAATGGGTCTTGATGTATCGTATTTAAGAAATTTTTCGGTTACATCATCCCAAGGATATTATTGGAGATTTTAAGTTGTTTTCATATTGTAGTCTAAATTAGTAGTGGTAGTAGTGTAATATGGTATGTATGGCATAATGGATCTCTAGGATCGACATTGTCAAGGAGTAGTGTAACGGGGTGATTCCTTGTTTGGATTTCGCTTTGCGAGACACCGCACGCATGAAACGTAGTGCATTGTTGAGATTGGAGAGAAGTTTTGTCAATAATAATTTTTATGCATGTTACTTAGTAATTAAATCATATGATTAAACCCAAATATATATGGGTAACGTGTTAAGAATTATAATTAAGTAAATTATAAACCGGAATTCATTAAGCCTATTATGGCATATTTATTTGTAAAAATAATTAAGGGTGATTCGAAAGAGTGGATTCACAGGTTAATTTAGGAAGGAAATTCTCACGGGTATAGGCTGGGCCTATGTTAAGTTAGGTTGTCCTTAAAAAAATGAGGGTAATTTAACTAAAATCTCAGGACGCGAATAAGTGCGCGCCGCTAGATGAGAGGTGAGTTGGGTTTCACGAGAGTGCGATTCCACCTTAATTATGAAATAAATGCATCGATATTTATTATGCACGGTTAGCACACTTGCTATATATTTTTCACAACTCGGGCTCTGACCCGTGTACTTTTCTCTCCTGCATGTATATATATATATATATATATATATATATATATATATATATATTACTACAGGTTTCCTACCGCATGGATGCCGGATGACCTCCTATCCAAAGTCTTGGGAGCCGTGATAGATGCGGACTGTTGCAAGACTTAACTTGTAGTCTCTTCCTACTATTTTAAAAATCTAGGTAGGATCCATGTTGTACATCGGGTTTATACCCAAGGGATATTTATAGATGTGTATATTTATTTCATTTCAGTCATTGTATTGGTTGTGACCCGACAACTTATTCGGGTTTACTCCTTTGTGGTATATTCAGTTGTAGTTATTTATTTCATTTTATTCTAGCATTTCATTTCTCATAGTTCTTGTATGTATCTTTCTTTTCTTTATTAGTAGTTTATAGTGTTGGTTTGCTATCTGTTGCATATTTTATTTAATTTTAACATCTCGCTTATATGATATCGGGTAGTTAGTCTATATTATATTTGTATCGACAGTTGGTGTTGAGACTGAGCCATATGAAACTCCTGATTTAATGTAGTATAGGGTTGGACACCCGTTATTATTTTAAGCGGGGCATTACAGATGGTATCAGAGCATCAGGTTATAGAGTCTTTAGGATCTGTGCGGGTTTTCTGCGTTCTTCCATTAACGTTCTTGATATAAAGCCCTACTATTAGGACTGTTGTATTCACTGCGTTTATCTTTTTCTGTGAAGTGTATTCACTTGATTGACGTCCTGATAACAATTTCTCTCGTATCAGACGTCGCCTAGATTATGTCGTCTAGGAAAGGACAAGATTAGAGATACAATACCCATAACAGATTTTGGGTACCCTTTGATTGTAGGTATTTGTTTTCCTCGATTCAGGCAAAAATAAGAAAGAGAACTGTAGCAGTGGTTCAGGGTGTTCTATCGGTGGTTGAGTAAGAAAAGGGAAATTTACTCGAATAGCGAATCTTGGACCTAGGGAGGTAAGTCTGAGGAGAGGTATATAGTGTAGTCCTTGGGAGGTTTAGATTGAGAAACCCGTCAACCTTTGTTAGGAAACCTGGTGTTGGTGACTCTTACCGATGTGAGGAAGGTGGAGTGGTCCCAATATCAGGAGTATTGCCTTCTGGGATGAGGGAGAAAGAAATTGGAGACTTAGTTTCGTTGAGTAGGACTGAGGGAATTTCCGATAGTTACAATCGCGTTTTATCCTTCAAAATGGTTAGGAAGGATTTTGAGGAAGATGTTCCTCTTGTGGAGGAATAGGTATAGGAGTAATGATTTTCCTAGAAGAAGTAGAGGACCCTGAGTTGAGATTCAAGGATAGGGTGAAACCATTGGATTATGGAAGTATGAGGTAGAACACCTTTCTTTGGGTTTAAGTCACGCTTTGTGCGATATTAACAACGTCGCACGTTAGGTATGATGAGCGGTTAACTGCTACACCGTTAGGGTGTATAAAATTTCCTTGGAAGAAGGAGTGAGCAAGTACGACCTTTGTATGTCATCTTTTGAGAAAATAAATCATCTCGTGAGGAGATAGTCGAGGGTTATAATATTGAATTCCAGAGGGGCGGAATGTTGAGGCTTGTTGGGTAGTGATTATAAGGTTATTCGTCTTATGGATGAGTTAGGGAGTGTAATTGTAGTGCTCCAATGAGTGAAGAACTTAGTTTATGGAAAGGTGTTGATGTGATGTAGAGGAATTTTATAACTGAGAGGTTCAGAGTTTAGTAGATTTATGTTGAGCGGGTATTTAGCTCATGGTTGTGCTAGTTTTGAGAACTAGATGGTGGTTAGGGCTTTGTGTTGGTTGAGACCTTGTGTCCTAAACATAAGGTGTTTGCTTGGCATGTCGAAAGACATGGATTTGTTTTATATTATATTATATTATTATACAGGCCCTCGGGCAATATCTAAAATATGAAAATCTTTTATAAAAACCTTAACCCTGGTTCAACTAATCTCAATCCCTGACCTAGCTACACAATAGTTTATTGGGAGGGTTCCTTGTTTGGATTTCGCTTGCGAGACCTCCCCTGCACGAAGGTGGCTAGCGTCAGGAATTGAGGAGAGTTCGACCATTGGGAATTTTCAAACTTTTATATAATTAATATGTTATTATAGATTATATTGGTGATAGTTATGTTACGATTTGAGGCTAATGGGGCCTAATTATAATTTTACGAGTGGAAACTCGGGTACGAGGTGTATGGGCGTCCTGCGTAGTAGTTTGTTTTAAAAATCTATATGGTTCGATGTGAAAACTAGGAAGGATTGGTATAGTGATCCTGAGGATTGATGAAAGGACTAGATGATATTGAGGTCCTAGGCATGTCTTAAATTTCGCGGGCGAAATTTTTGTAAGGGGGAAGATTGTAACACCCCATGATTTTTGAGACTGAGAAATTAAATTTTGGGAAAATAAAATTTAATTAAATTGGAGAATTCTAAAATTTGGGAATTAATGTTAAAAAATAGAGGACATTTCAAAGTATTCCGGATGATGATTTTGAGGGTACCATCGATCCCGGAAGGACCGAGATAGTCAAAATGACTGTCATTGGGTTTTATTTCGGCTCCGGAATATTTTTAAGTCAGTTTGACTCGTATTGGAGTAAAAAAGTCATTTAAAGTGTGTATTAACATTTAAAATTGGGACTTATGTTTTAAAGCCTTAAGAGGCTTACGGATCAAGCCATCTCATTTAGAGAAAGAGAGAAAGAGAAAGAAGAGAGAAAAAAAGAAGGAAAGAAGAAGAAAGGAAGAGAGAGAGGGTGAAAAGCTTGGAGATTTCCGGCCCAACCGCGACATTGAGGACGATACAACCTCTAAAAATCTGAGGCAAGTGTTTAATCTTGCTAAATAAGTCATTTGTGTATTTCATTTTATAATTTGTGGGTTAAAGAAATGGTTTTGGGGTATAAATATCAAAACCTAGATTTTTGGTTTAAATCGTAAAATTGATGTTTACACATGGGTTTAAGGGGTACAAATTGATGAGATGAAATTATGGGATGTCTTTTGATGTTGGAAACATGATTTGGTTACAATTTATACTTAGAAATTGTTTATTTGGAGTTTTGGGAAATTAGGTTTTTGTAAAAAACTGGCCATTTCGTAGCCTGCTGAACAGGCTGAATCGATTCGGCCTCCTTCCGAATCGATTCGGAATGTTGCAGAGTCCCAGGTCTGTGTGACCGAATCGATTCGGACCCAAGCCGAATCGATTCGGCCTCCAAGGGGAATCGATTCGGGTCCAAAGACCTGGGCTATCGATTCGGAAACAAGGCATTTTGTGTAATATTCTCCTTAGTGATTTCAAAACCTTTTTGGTTGGGTTTATTGATTTGGGGCCTTCTCTTATGAGCTAAGAGATATGTTTTGGAGACACACTAGGGGTTTCTCACACATTGTGATTATGGGGACTTCTTGGGATAATTTGGGAAAAATATATCCATGTGTGCTTTTGGAGTTGTATATAGAGATTGTGGGGAAACCCGATTGGGATTGAGAATCCTACTTATAGATCAATTGTAAGTATAGATGTGATGGGAGGCTAAGAACTCTTAGAGAGAGTTGAGAGTGTATGTTGTGAAATTTCTGGGCCGACATTTATATCGAATCCTTATAAGGATATGATATTATTAAGATACACTGTTGGGCCAAATGGAAGAGAGTGGTCGCACACCCTTAGTAATGGAAAGATTTAAGGGATAAATCGGAGAGACGTTAGACTAGGGGATTCATAAAAGTGATTGGACCATAGTCGAAATCGAGAGCGATGTGATCATATTACCAACTAGAGTAGAGTGTGTATATCTAGTTGGGGTAGATGTTGTCTATCGGTGTGTGATTTACAACGGGTATTTTTTCCTAAAAAATGGGATTATTTGATGAATGTAAGATCGAACTTGAGGCTTATAGACTATTAGTTATGTGTATACCTGTAGTCAAAATTATTACTAGATTCATCAATGTGCTCTCGGATATAAATGGTATGTGTAGTGATGGTTTCCTACATTAAACTTTGGGTGATAACCCTAATGTTGGATATATATATATAAATCCGTATGTTGTTTGGGAGAATATTCATCATAGGAAAATGGATGAATATGCTTCAAGTAAGGGATTGTATTCACATATCGTGGTAAATTAAATGAGTTTGTGGTGACGGCTTGTATATTGAGGATTATGTATACTTATAGCCGAGTTTAGATATCTTATACATATGAACGAGAATTAGTTTGTATATATAGATATAAGGATATGTGAATATATGTATATATATCTATATAGATATGAATATATGGATATATTTATGTTGTGGATATAGATGGTATGAGTATCTAAACCGTATATGATGGTTTAATGGTTGTTCATATGATGGGATCATATGGATGTATATATATTGCGCATGTGAATGATATATATACTTATGTGGTTAAGCATACCTCGTTCATGCTATCATTGGGAAGTTTTCGCGCAAAGGGTGAGCATCCTGGCTCAAGGAGCAGGGTGTGGATAGTCCCGAGGTCATAGTCGTCCAGTGTGTTATTATGTGATTTGTATTTTTGGGGTGAGGCGTGGTGGGTATGTCTCGTCTCATTGACCGGTTAAGAGCTATGGCCGCTTCTCGGGACGTCATGTGTGTGTGTATGGCTCCGATGTAGGTGATATTGAGACCGACCGGGGTCCCCAGGATGGTATGTGAGTAATGCCCTGGAAGATGATAGCATGATGCAGTTTTATCGACGATATATATAGCCGGGTATATTATATGTATGGCCATTGTACATCATATGTGGTATGTACACTTGGCTATGGGAATGGAAGTGTGTGTATATATATATATATATATATATATATGGTTAGAATAAATTCATATATATATATTTATATATCCTATAGATGAAAGGATATGTAATCTTTGTGGAGTACATATTGGATAATTATGATGTACTAGATTGATGGGGGTTGATGTATCGCATTTAAGGAATTTTTCGGTTACATTATCCCAAGGATATTATTGGAGATTTTAAGTTGTTTTCATATTATAGTCTAAATTAGTAGTGGTAGTAGTATAATATGGTATGTATGGCATAATGGATCTCTAGGATCGAAATTGTCAAGGAGTAGTGTAACGGGGTGGTTCCTTGTTTGGATTTCGCTTTGCGAGACACCACACGCATGAAACGTAGTGCAGTGTTGAGATTGGAGAGAAGTTTTGTCAATAATAATTTGTATGCATGTTACTTAGTAATTAAATCATATGATTAAACCCAAATATATATGGGTAACGTGTTAAGAATTATAATTAAGTAAATTATAAACCGGAATTCATTAAGCCTATTATGGCATATTTATTTGTAAAAATAATTAAGGGTGATTCGAAAGAGTGGATTCGCGGGTTAATTTAGGAAGGCAATTCTCGTGGGTATAGGCTGGGCCTATGTTAAGTTAGGTTGTCCTTAAAAAAATGAGGGTAATTTAACTAAAATCTCATGACACGAATAGGTGCGCGCCGCTAGATGAGAGGTGAGTTGGGGTTTCACGAGAGTGCGATTCCACCTTAATTTTGAAATAAGTGCACCGATATTTATTATGCACGGTTAACACACTTACTAAATATTTTTCACAACTCGGGCTCTGACCCATTTACTTTTCTCTCCTGCCTGTATATATATATATATATATATATATATATATATATATATATATATATATATATATAGAGAGAGAGAGAGAGAGAGAGGTGAGTTGGAGTTTCACGAGAGTGCGATTCTACCTTAATTATGAAATAAGTGCACTGATATTTATTATGCACAATTAACACACTTACTAAATATTTTTCACAACTCGGGCTCTGACCCGTTTACATTTCTCTCCTGCTTGTATATATATATATTACTACAGGTTTCCTACCGCATGGATGCCAGATGACCTCCTATCCAGAGTCTTGGGAGCCGTGATAGATGCGGACTGTTACAGGACTTAGCTTGTAGTCACTTTCTACTTCTTTAAAAATCTAGGTAGGATCCATGTTGTACATCGGGTTTATACCCAAGGGATATTTATAAATGTGTATATTTATTTCATTTTAGTCATTGTATTGGCTGTGACCCGACAGCTTATTCGGGTTTACTCCTTTGTGGTATATTCAGTTGTACTTATTTATTTCATTTTATTTTAGCATTTCATTTCTCATAGTTCTTGTATTTATCTTTCTTTTCTTTATTAGTAGTTTATAGTGTTGGTTTGTTGTCTGTTGCATATTTTATTTAATATTAACATCTCGCTTATATGATATTGGGTAGTTAGTCTATATTATATTTGTATCGACAGTTGGTGTTGAGACTGAGCCATCTGAAACTCCTGATTTAATGTAGTATAGGGATGGCCACCCGTTATTATTTTAAGCGGAGTGTTACAATAACCTCAATCCTTAGGAGAAATAATTCACTAAATGCGAATCACTAGCATGCTATCAAGCTTCAAGGAATACACACCTCTACCTGGGCAACAGGGTCAGAATCTCATAATCGAACCCAAATATAAATGTAACATGTAGGTGATCATAGTCATACATCTTTTGGACATAACCATACCACTTTAATCCGACTGTACTCTAAACTCACATAGGATGGTCATGCGACAAACCTATGACCTAGGGAACCGATATTACACCTACCGGAATTCACCAGGAGAGACCGCCCACAGCGCACAACCTCCATCGATAGCATATCCGCTAGGATAGGTATGATTCATATAAAATATATCATGCACACAGATTTAATCATACATATACTCTCTCTCTCTCTCTCAATATATATATATATATATATATATATATATATATATACTTCCCGAGTGAATTCACGATTCTCAATTATTTAAATATTCACTTAGGGCCCGATTGGCAATCCAATTCCAAGGCTTGGAATTGGAAGGACAATTTCAATTATGTGGAACTAAAATTGGCCTTCCAATTCCATTTCCATGGCTTGGAATTGGGTTGCCAAGCGTACCCTTATTTAATTTATTGATACTTATAATACAATTCTAGATGCGTAACCATTCTTAAGTAGCCCATATCACCTTTTTTTTTAAATATTCATGTCCATTTCATTATTTATTTTCCCGAGTATTATTCATCCCAAATACTTTAATTCCTCCTCGAAAATATCACAACCATTCCAAAGTCATTTATTTTTTTCCCAGGTAATTTTTTAGAAGCCCTAACTCACTTATGAACATTCTAAACTATTTCAGAATTAACATGATCACAAAACCCATCAAAATAACCATTGTAGGTAAAGAAGGGTCGCCGAACTAGTTCTCCGCTGCAGAACAACCCCAATTCTTCTTATTTCGAAATACAACAAAGTTTCATCAATCCAATTCACATCTAGACCTAATTCCATGAAGAAATTTCATTATCTATCAATGCTAAATATGATTCTACTCAATTTCATATTTAAATTCGTATAATGATCATCAAAATTATGGGAATCACTGCTTTAATAATGAATTGTACTACTTGTTAATTAAATCACAACTTTTACTAATCTCCAATCTTTCTCATTTAAGATTCAATTTTTCTATCTAGATTAATATCAGAATTCATATGGAATAATTATCACTTGTTTTTATAAAATCATTCCCCAAAATTCCTTCTCGCATGTGAATCCCACCCAAAAAAATTGTCACCAACTCTAATATGAATTGAATTGTACATATAAATTACTAAGCAAGTTAATAACTTTCCTTAAATAGTTGTACAATCTGAATTTGTTGTTTGATAATGATAATTTAGTCCAAAAATCTCCCCCAATTCTCTTGATATTCCTTGAGTTTCCTTCTCTCTTATCTCTAACTTCTCTCTAAACTCTTTGTATAAAATCTTAGACCTATTATGCGATAATATGGATTCCTCCATTCTCTAATAACATTGAGCTGACCTAAATACCCATGTGTGTGTCTCGTTTAGTCTAAAAAACATCCGTAACCTTATCACTACCCTCAGGTATTTAATTTGGATTATTTTAACCAATTCCAGATCATACGTGCACTCAAAATCATGATCCGAGTCACCCATTATATGTTTACCATCTTATTCCCAATATGACCCCGCACGTGCGTTCCGAATAAGATATTATCAACTCGTCAATTTTTCTCACTTACGACGTATTATAAAATAAAATATTTCATTTACTTATCACATAAGTAAATGTAATAACATATAAATATTAATCCATTTCTCTCTATTAATTTATTTGGGTGATTTAATTAAATTATTGTGACACGTGTAATTTAAGTATTATGAAAAATACAGGATGTTATATACTTCACCGCTTGAAAAGGAATTTCTTATGTGAAATTCGAAAATGCCTGGTACTCAAAATTTTGAATCCTTACCCGCATGACGTCCGAACATACTCAAAATCAAATCATTATAACCATATAGTGCCTCAGCTATACACACGCTAGTGGGGCCATCCTGCCTGAAGCCCTACTCGTTATGACCTAAGATTAACGGCATGTCATTTCAAATCATTTCACACCAACATATTTCATCATTATTAAGGTCTCACCGGGAGGACGATACTCAAAACCATCGTGAACTACTAATAATGCTCGGGATTATACAACACTAACACTTTTATCAAAATGCTAGGAAAAGGCCCCACTTCCCTAGGTTCCAACTTCCCTTCTTGTGAAATCACAAAATTCCTTTAGTGGGGAATACCCGCAAAAATTTATGGCCACTAACATCAGTCTTTAACTCTTCGGTTCGTGATGACATAACTCTCATGACATTCCTGAACTATATGGACATAACTTCGATTAACCCGATTCTTGTTGGATGACTCTAAATCATGTCCACCCCGTGAAACTTGATATTTACTCACCCTAACCAAAAACATGGAGATCGATAAGGTCTCCCGTACCAAGTCTCAAAAGGTTCCTTTCCACAGTAATTACTCCTCCTAATTACCATACAATCCAAAATACGCATCTCTCGTATTCTTCATAATTTTTGTCACCTCTTGTTTACCCCTTGGTCTACGGTAGTACATCTTTCTCTAATCGAAAATTTAGCCCCATCAGTTCCTGATAACCCCTATCAGAGTTGGTCTTTGAGAATCTCATCCTGATTCACAACAATATTGGGCAACACCTTATGCTGAATTATTCATTATCTTTAATAAAAAGTTGGGCACGTTGCCCAATAGGGTAACTTCACCCGAGTTAACAATAATTTATCCATCTCAATCAACTAATGTTAGAGAACCAAAGGAAATCTTGACCATTTCATGATATTGGTAACCCAACGATGAACTTAATAAGTTTGCTTATCCATTCCATTAGTAGAATCATCAATCACTGAAAATTTCTGTTAGATTGCATTGGGATAAACTTTTCCTAACTACGAGTGGTGAACCTGGGGACAACTTCACTATATCTCTTCACACCAACTCATATTCTCACTAAGCCACATTAAATGGTACCTCTTACTCCCCTCTCTGGCTATGCTAAAGCCCGTGACCCATGCATTTTCTCCAAAACTGCACACTTCTTAAGTACTTTATTCCTGGTGGCAATTGACATTCTATTTATGCATGAGCCACCCTCAGCATTCGACTGAGTTAGAATCCTCTCTACTTGCCAAAACTGTTGGACCCTCCCTTGGCTAGAGAAAGATCCCTCATTTGTGTCTCCATAATCTTTCTACCCATTTTGGGTACCATAGCTCTCCTTTATGTGTGTGTGTGTGTATATATATATATATATATATATATATATATATATATACATGGAATATCTCCTTCCTTAATCGAAGTCTAGTTCATCTTGCTCTTCCAAATCTATTGCTAGTGTCCCATAGGCATACGGTTCAACACATTTATTACTACGTCACCCTTATCCTGAACATTTTTTAAAAATCGAACTAACTAGGGCACCCCTACACACCTATATCTCATGTATATCTACACAAACATCATATATGTAATGTATTTATCTTAAACTCGGCCCCGCATGCTCTGCGTGGCTATTCCATAAGGTTGTACTCAATTACCCTACTAATCGTGACGTAATTATCCTCAAAATTATCCCACCTATCCCCAAGTAGTTTAAAACTTTACCCAGTGCTTCGTACATAGCACTACCCTACTTCACTTGACTTATATAATATAATATCTCTCAGCTCAAAGTGTTTTCTACACACGTACAAGTATCATCATTCAAAATTGATAATCTAAAATCCAACAACGTCTCCTAACTTCCGGAGTTTTATTAAGATTCATGTATGGAAGCCAATTGAAATCCAACTAAGAAATTTCCCCAATGCTTATCACCTGTCACTCGGTTATCGAGGTCCTTTGACCTGAAGCACATAGCCCATACACTAAAAATCCTATCCCTAGACGTATAAGTCTAATCCTCAATTCCCACATCTCTAAATGAATCGTACAAAATGGAAATTGTACTATAAATAAGTCCTCAGGGCTAAATCTATAATGATCTAATATCTTCACTCGACAGTAAACCCGATATACCCTGAATCACATCAATATAGTACCTATGAACCAAGATCAAATAATACGATACAACTATACTCTCTGAAGTCTCCACTTCAATAGACTATATACACGGGATTGACCCTCTCTCAGGTGAGACATCACAAAAATAACACATCCTGCCCTTAGATTAGCGAACAAGATAGCGTTATGGTAATATTCCACCATATCTGAAACTATCATTCACCAGTCCATACCCGGGATAACATCATACTCACATACTATATCTCTTTTATACAAGAAATTCCACTAAAACGTATGCTCTCAGTGTCCGCACCCGCTTCCCTGCAAATGGAACCAAAGAGATCCCCACTACTCAATGTTAAATATAAATACACAGTACTGATACTAATGATACATCCACTAAACCCATATATCGTGAGAATCTACTCCTAACAAAATACTGTGACGTACTGGTGTCACGCAAAACTTACCTCATTTGCCCAAGGATAAAAATCGTACCTTCCATTGCCAATGGCGCTAGCTGTTAAAATGGTTCATTAATGTAGTACTCATGTCTAATTTAAACCAAAAACTTTTGTAATTGTTATCCCTGCTGGCTCCCCTGCTCCTGTTCCCTATCCCCCTATGGACAAGATCGACACATATGGTCTTGCTTTCTAGATATATAACACCTTCTTGTATAATCCCCCTGCCTATGGACCCACTGGCTATATCGGGGTTGCGTTACTCTCTAACACTGGTAGCCTTATCCAAAATAGCTAATCCAGTTGTTCCCTTGGCTCCGTTGGCCCAATGGAACAAGTTAATGGACCTGATGGCCATATCTAAATCCACCACCACTCTATTAGACTCTCTTGATGATGACCCCTGTGGTGCCCCACTAGCATTGATTATATCCATTATTGCCTTGCTGACTAGACTCTCCAATCACTGGCTCCCTTCACATGGAAGCATTGATAATAACACGGTAACATTACGTTATTGATGACATCGCCATAAGTTGTCCAAACAAATTTTCCATAAGTGTTGTCAAATTCTACTCGTGAATCTATCATCAAACTTAAAAATTCTATTCGCCTTCGTATCCACCTCGTTGGGTACAAAGTTTGCTAAACAAGAAAATTCTTTCTCATACTCGACCCTTGTTCGGCCCTCCTGTGACACGTCCAAAAACTTTCTTTGCATCTCCGTTTGAACAACTAAAGAAAGTACTTCAGTTAAACTACACCCAAAATTTCTTAATATTAATAATATATATTTTCTCAGATTTGGTGACTAACTCTTACCATTACAACGTTGCTCCTACGAGCTTAAAAAAAGTGCCAAAATATATTTCTAAGTGTCAATGCACTCCACTATACTCAAATGCTATTGGATGTTCCCTTTCCTTTGGCTAGTTAATACAATGTCTTCATTTTTCGAAGACTCCATCGGATGCCCCTTCTGAATGGCCCCACTGACTCTCTTCAATACGGACTGAACTGGTGAGTCCGAATTAGCACCATCGTTAAAAACTTGACGCAACAACAAATGTGTCTAGTGTGGATGCTATATAGGCTCAAGTGAAATCCTGTCACTCAAGTAAGATCCTAATAAGTCAGGAATCGATCCTCAAGGAAAAAGAATGAATGAATTCGTGACGATGTTGGAAAGATGAAGAAATCCTAGCTTTGACTCTAAAAGAAATGAAAAGATGATTTGGGGATGAAACAACTACGACTAGATGCAAATTTTAGAGTACAACCAATGAAACTAAGAGCTTAAAATATGCAACTACGCTAATTAAACGAAATGCTGATCTTAAATGTATTAAAGATTTAACTATGAGATGAGAACAAAAGGTTGGGTTACAATCCCCCACACCCTAGTAGTTCACTTCATAGGATACTACATTCGGAAGTAAGATTTTAAATGAACCTGATCTTTACTAATCCTAAGCATTACATATACGAGGGATCGTAGCCCTCACCATATGAAATCAAAGGCAAGAATAAAGCGGTGTCGCATTAACCGATACGCACATCGCACTCTTAAGTATCCCGATTACCTAGGGCAAACGAGATCAAAAGTCCTACAACGGTTGCAATAGTTACGCAATACGATTAATCTAAGATCTTAATTCAAAAGTCTATTTCCCATTATGGTGAATTATATTGGGTGGGGTTCATGCATCCCAACCCTTAAAAAAATATCTAAACATGATTAATTTAAAGGAAAACATGGTTTTAAAGATATAGAACATTAACTCTAAAGAAAATGGATGAAAAGAGAAATTCAGAATCAAAACTAACAATCAAACTAATAAGCAATTGAGAACTTAAAGGAAAGTTGTTACTTGAATTGCAGAAATTAGATTCAAATCCTTACATCCAAATCGTCTTGTAGAAAAACTAGGGTTTTTGACTACAAAACCCTCTACTCCTAATTAGAAACCTAAAAAATTGAACCCCTATTATTATGTAATAAACTATCACAAATAGCTCCGAAATTTATAAAATATTCACCCGCTTAAAACTCTGAGAAAAAGAAAAGAAAATTCGAGCAAAATCCAATGCGGTCCGGATTCCCCCTTATTTCAAACAGCGATCCTTAGGCAAGGGTGGTCCGGATAATTTTTGGAAAAAAGTCCTGATCTCACCCCTTTTTTATACAAAACTCTCTTAGTACCCTATCCAGATCCTTTTTTAGGGCGGTCCGGACCACATGCCAAATTCATGCAGGGATCTTTTCTAAACTTATTTCAACTTCAAATGCTCGTAACTTTTTCACCGTATCTCATATTAACATTCCGTTTCTTCCAATGTTCTTGTAATTAAAATATTTTCAAATCTCCATTGGCCTGACTTTTGGACTAAGTCTACAAAATTACAAAATTTCCCCTAGACTTTCCTTCTTTCATTTCTTTCTCCGTTTTTCCAATTTCTTTCTTCCTCAATGCTTTAAATACGTGTAAAACTCATGAGAAATACATGAAACTAGATGTACTTATTAGAAGGAGTCAGTAGCAAGGAAATACGATAATTCAACTCATTTTCCATTACTCGAGATGATAAAAGTTCTGAAACTAAGGGAATAAATTCAGAAGACTTTGAGCCTGATCAAACCCCCTAACTTAGAACTTTGCGCGTCCCAAGCAATGTAAAATAATTTAACTATGGATCAACTCTAAAAATTCCACTTTATTTGGATAGAATACCACTTTCGCAGGAAAGTGATTGCATTTATCTTATGCAACAAGCCTTTAAACCCCTAGGTCTCCCTAGTAGGATGAGTTGTGTCTCGTGAGAGTTTGCAGTGAATATACCCATAAAATTCGACTCAAAGCAAATTCAAAATACTCAAAAATTGTATAATTTAAAGTTTTCCAGAAAATAGTCATCATCAATTCATGTTCAAGAGTCTCAAAACATAGTGCGTGTGTACGAAGCCAGAAATTTAACTGTAGATTTCTACCGATTGACCATTACGTGACTTTTTCAAAAATTTGTTTTGATTCAAATGCTCACGGAATACTCTCACAAACGAATCTCTCAAAACTTTGGCTATATTCTCTCGGTGTGCGTGATATAAATAGTAAATGAAATGGAACACGAATTCATGCACAATGATTGAAAATACAAAAAATTATGGTGAATGGATCTCATCATCAGATTATGGTTATAAGGAAATGAAAACATCGCCTCTAATTCACAAACTTAATCTCTTTTGTTATCTTTTGTGTCTTAACTCTCCACGCAGTAACTAATTTTTCAGTTTGGAGTCGATTATGACTTTATCGGGTTATGAGGTGTAATGGGAAATGGTTTGGGACATTTGGAATGGGAAAACATTCTTAAAATGCCCGTTGGTACTTTTTCGGGCATTTGCTCATTTTCTCTTTTTTTTTGTATTTTTCGCACTTTTCTTTTTCTTGCTATTTTTGCTGAGCATTTTCTATTTTTCTTGCCCCTTTTTATCACACCATTGGGACTAAATTTCTGGATTTCAAATCCTGCCAATTCCAGGCCGTTTGGATGTTTCGGGTTATCAAACAAAAAAGGGAAAAAATTTATTCGGCTCAAATTGGGTTGCAAAAAGGGTATTTTTTTTACTTTTTCTGGCTAATATTTTTGGGTGACAAAGGAGGGCTTACTTCATTGTCAAAATTATTAATTTTGTTACCATATGCGTCTCGAGGTGGATTACATTTAGATATTTATTAAATGCATTTTTCGAGACAACATCTCACACGTTGTCATAACCGATCAAAAGAAGGGTATTGAGATCACACGACTTACTTTAAACGATGAATGGAACATTGAGTTAACCATTAACTCGGATTGATTTTAAAAAACTAAGAAAAAGTGATAGGCTCGAATCTTATCGTGCTAGTTAATCTCCCCATTTATTCGTAAAGCCATCAATTTTCTTTCAATTTCCATCTTTGGTCAATTTCGGCCTTCTGTAATTTATTTTTACAATGTCAGACTTTAAACCGAATTTTAATGATATTTTTGGAAAATTTAAATTCCAATTGTTGTTTATTTTGAAGAAAAATATTTTTGGCTTTTCAGAAATTTTCAGTTTTTTTGGAAATTTTGAAAATTTCTAATTTGTGAAGTTTTAGAAATACGCACTCGTCACCCCCCCCCCCCCCCCCCCTAACTTAGATTTTTGCATCATCCCCAATCAAAAGGAATACAATCTAAATAAGGCAAAATAAGAAGTGCGCTAAATAAAATAAACAAATGGATAAAATGCGGATTTATATATATATATATATATATATATATATATATATATATAAGGGTTGTGGTACATTAAAAAGAAAAGGAAACAACAACATGCATAAGCAACCCAAGCAAAGAAAACAACATCCAACACAAACAACAACAAGAGCTTCACTGGGGTGGGGGATTGGAGCTATTGGACGCGCTCGGGTCGTAAGGATCATAAAAGTAGCTCAGAGGGGGCAACCAAAATTGAGTTGATACATATGCGCTTAAAAACAATGCATCATGCTCGTATGCCATTGGTAAACGCGTTGGTTGGCCACTTGATCCCTCGTGTATTGAATTATGAACCCGTCAAATTTTGTTTCAAGGGTTGTGAGTCGCGCATCAATGTCATTGCCGGGAAGCTCAAAATCAGAATCCTCCTCATCCTCATCAGAATATCCCCCTTGCTCTCCCATTTCTACGTCGGCATCCTCCTCCTCATCGGATTCCTCTTCTTTCCGGGCGCGCAAAATTGCTCTTTGGCGCTCACTCTTGGCCTGGGTGGCCTGCCCAAAAGGGGTGGGGAGGTGAAGAGACCCGACAGTTGGAATAATGAGGTAGTCAGCAAGGAAAAAGGTAATGAACCTCGCATATGGGAGATGAGCAGTGCCCTTTTCATCTAGCGTCGCAAAAATAAAGTTGTGGTATATGATGTGGGCTATATTGATGGAGGAGGAGCGTTCAAAAAGGTGGTAATTGAGGGTGGCCTTCCGGGGTCGCATACCGTAATCATTTGAGTTTTGTAGTATATTTGCGCACACGATTTGAAACGTGAGACACATTTTCTCGCTCATCTGGCTGACCCTAAAAATGCTCGTACCCCAAATTTCACCGGGTGCTAGACGTTGGATGCACACAACTTTGTCGATGGGTGGAAGATCATTGGGGTAGATGAAATTGGTTGGATTTGGGACGTCTTTCTCTGCTAGCTTCTCAGCAAGTAGCCGTATGGAAAATGGGTTGCGTTGGCCACACACCCATGCTTCGGCGACAAACTCGCTGGTGCAAACGAGGGTGCCATAGAACTCACGGACCTCCTGCTGCCCAAACGGCGTTGTGGGGCTCATGAAGATAGCGGCGCCAACCCTTTTGGGTAAAAAGAGTGGTGACAAAATTTGGTAGCTCAGCCCAATTAATGGATCGTTCAATATGGAGGTTTCACATTTTCCAAAGAACTCCTCGCACCACCTAGCCTCTTAATCGAAATAGAAGTTGTCAGGATTATTTTTGATTTTATCGACGAAGTTGTACTTGAGGGGGCGGTCTTGATCAGCCATGGAGGGAGATAGTGAGTGGGTAGAAGAAGGTTAGAGTTTAAGGAAGATAATGGATTAGAATAATTTGTGTGCGAGAGATTGGGGGAGTAGAGGGTGTATTTATAGGTGGGTATTGGGTGGGAAAGCTTGGATTTGGAGGGAAAAGGGATGGAGGGAAAAGGGGATGAATTTTGGGAGGGAAATGGTGGAGAAAAATGAAGTGGAGGGAGATGAAGGGATTGGGGAAGGAGGGTTGCACCTAGGGAAGTGTCGAAGAAAACTAGAGGCGATCCGAATCACGTGCCCATGGGCAATCTGGATGGTCGTTTCTTTTTTATTTTCATTTCTCCAAAGCCAGTCTAGACTAGGTGCACATGGGTGGTCTGGATCGCCTATGAATTTTTGACAGAACTCCTCTAATATTGATATCTGACCCTCTCTTATACTCCAAAGGCTCCTCCACCTTGATAACAACTCTGCCATGAATCGATTATCACTCAATCCTTACTTCAAACTCCGGGTCTGTTCACAATGCGTGCTTCCTACCTCCTTAATGTGGTCCACACCTATTTATTTAACCTATTTCACCTATCCTAACCGACACATAGCTATTATACATAAGAATCACCCTATATACATCGGGGGTGTGACGACCTCTCAATTTCAGCTCATTTTACCCCGTAAATGGGGTTTGATAACCAAATGGTGCCGACATCCTCTATGAACGCCTCTAGATATGGATTTAAGCATTGACCATTGACTTTGAATGTATTTCCCCCCTTTGGATCTTCTAATTCCACTGCTCCGTGGGGGAATACTCTCTTCACAATGAATGGACCAGTCCACCGAGACCGCAACTTACTCAAAAATAGATGAAGCTGAGAGTTATAGAGGAGCAATTTTTGCCTGAGAAGAAACTCCTTGTGTCAAAAAATCTTATCGTGTGCGAGTTTCATCCTTTCTTCAGATATCTTAGCCTTTTCATACCCGTTATTGCGTATCTCCTCTAACTCATTCAATTGAAGTTTGTGAGCTTCACTGGATTTATCCATGTCATAATTTACCCTCTTAATGGCCCAATACGCTTCGTGTTCTAGCTCCATGGGAAGATGGAAAGCTTACCATACATAAAGAAGAACGGGGACATTCTGAGCGTATTTTTGTATGCGGTTTGGTAGGCTTATAGTGAATCATTTAATAAAGGACCAATCTTTCTAGTTGGGATTGACTGTCTTCTTTAGGATGTATTTTATTTCCCAATTCACCAACTCAGCCTGCCCATTCGTTTGAGGGTGATAGGTCGTTCCAACCTTGTGAATGATACCATACTTCTTCATAAGCTTCTCGAATGGCTTGTTGCAAAAATGCGTTCTATTATCACTAATTATTTCTTTCGAAGCACCGAAGCGAGAAAGTATGTGCTCCTGTAGGAAACGTATCACCACTTTATTGTCATTTGTCTTGGTAGATGTAACTTCCACCCATTTAAAAATGTAGTTTACCGCAAAAGGCTGTATAGGTATCCAAAAGACGGGGGAACAGGGCCCATGAAGTCAATACCCCAGCAGTCAAAGATCTCAATAATGAGTATCGGGGATAATAGTATCATATCTCGTCGGGTAATCGCCCTCATCCATTGGCATCTATCGCATGATTTGCAGCAATTACTCACATCCCGAAACATAGTGGGCTAGTAGAAACCTCTTTGAAGAATTTTAGCGGCTGTCTTTTTCGTCAAAAAATGACCACCACATGCCTCCAAATGACAAAATTGGATGACTTTGGGTATTTCGTCATCCGGTACGCACCTTCGGATGATTTGTTCAGCGCAATATTTAAAAAGGAATGGATCGTCATAGAAAAACATGCGCGACCAAGTAATAAATCTCTTCTTATCTTACGATGCCCACTCAGAAGGGACGATTCCCGTGGCAAGGTAATTGACTATATCCGCAAACCAGGGAAAAGAAGAGGCGTAAAATAGTTACTCATCCTGGAAATACTCGTCTATGGGTATAGGATCACTAGATACGTCGGATGGAAGCCATGATAAGTGATCGACTACGACGTTTTTTACTCCTTTTTTATCTCTAATGGAGAGATTGAACTCTTGTAGGAGTAGGATCCACATTATGAGGCGCGACTTTGCATCTTTTTTTATAAGGAGATATTTTAAAGCCGTGTGGTCAGTGAAACAGGTGATAGGGGAACCAATGAGATTGGGTCAAAATTTATCTAGAGCAAATACTACCTCTATCAATTCCTTCTTCATGGTGGAGTAGTTGAGTTGTGGTCCGGTAAGATTCCGGCTAGTGTAGTAGATGACATGAGCCTTTTTTGTATTTTCTTTGGCCCAAAACAGCCCTATCGTAAAATAGCTAGCATCACACATGAGCTCAAATTGTAAGGACCAATCCGGGGCTTGCATGATGGGAGCAGAAACAAGCATGCTCTTTAATTTTTCAAAAGAACTTTCACATGCCTCATTCCACTCGAATGGGGGTGTCCTTCCTAATAACATTTCTTAAGGGTCTTGTAATGGCGCTAAAGTCCTTAATGAACCTTTTATAGAACCCCGCGTGTCCCAAAAAAGAGCGCACGTCTTTTAGCGATTTTGATGTGGGTAGGTCAGCTATGACATCGATTTTTGCTTTAGCCACCTTGATCCCTTTGGATGACACTATATGTCCAAGAACTATGCCCTCAGTTACCATGAAATGGCATTTCTCCCAATTCAGCACTAAGTTCTTCTCCACATATCGGGCTAGTACATTCTCAAGATTGGTTAAACATAGATCGAAAGAGGTGCCAAAAATGCCAAAGTCATCCATGAACACCTCCAGCCCTCTCTCAATCACATCACTGAATAAGCTCAATATGCACCTTTAAAAGGTCGCTGATGCATTACCTGAGCCGAATGGCATTTTTAGGCAAACGTACCAAAGGGGCAAGTGAAAGTTGTCTTTTCCTGATCAAGTACATCTACCTCAATCTGGTTATATTGGGAATACCATCTAGGAAGTAGTAATAAGGGTGGCCTGCTACTCTTTCAAGAATTTGATCGATAAATGTCAAGGGGAAATGGTCTTTCCTACTTCCTGCATTGAGTTTTCAGTAATCAATGCAAATGCGCCACCCAATAGTGGTACGTTGGGGAACTAGCTCTCCCTTGGCATTTTCAATCACTGCCATGCCCGACTTCTTAGGGATAACTTGAATGGGTCTCACCCACTTGCTATTCGAGATTAGGTAAATAATCCCGGCATCCAACAATTTGATGATTTTGGCCCTCACCCCCTATTTCATAGTGAGGTTTAGCCTTATTTGCATTTATCTCAAGGGCTTCACATCCTCCTCGAGGTGAATCTTATGAGTGCAAATTAGATGGATTATCCCCTTTAGATCAGCTATACACCAACAAAAATCACCTTGGTTCTTCCTCAAGATTTTTAATATCTTACCCTCCTACTCTTCATCTAAGCTAGAGGAGACAACAACAGGAAATGTCTCACCCTCTCCTAGGAAAGCATATTTAATATTGGAGGGTAGTTTCTTCAACTCGAGAGTTGGGAATGTGTCTCTAGAGGGCACCATGCGTGCCTCCCTCGACGGTAACTCTTCGAATCGAGAAACCCAACTTACGTCTATTGCGTCCTCGTCCGACGCTCTCTCATCAAGTAGCTCACGCAACTCCTCAACCTCTCTCTCAAACTCGGTATAAGTTATCTCGCTCTCATGACTATACACTAAGCAATATTCTAAGGCATCTCCACATAAATTTTGCTCAATATGCTTTTCTATGATCTCATCAATTAAGCTCACCGCGTGAAGATCATCTTCTTGCCCTGCCTATTGGGCTATGTTGAAGATGTTAGTCTCTAATGTAATGTTCCCAAAGGTGAGTTGCATCTTCCCATTTCGAGTATTAATTAGTGTGTTAGCCGTATCTAAGAATGGGCTCCCAATAATGATGGGGACATGGTTACTCGAGTCGAAGGAGGGCTCTGTATCCCGAATGACAAAATCTATCGGGAAGTAAAAAGTGTCCACTTGGACTATCACATCCTCGACTATGGCTCTCGGTGTTTTCATGGCTCTATCTTCCAATTGGAGAGTGATCCTTGTGGGCTTAAGGTTGCCCAGATCAAGTTTCCAATAAATTAAATAGGGGAGGATATTGACACTTGCCCCCAAGTCGAGTAAGGCCTTTTCAATTTTTTTTCTCTCCAATCGTACAAGAAATGGTGGGTGCACCGAGATCTTTAAATTTAGGTGGGAGATACCTAAGAAGAATTGAGCTCACATTCTGTGCTAAAAACACGTTTTTATTTACCTTCATCCTCCTCTTGACTGTCAATAAGTCTTTTATGACTTTTGCATAAGCTGGAATTTTCTTTATTGCATCGAGGAAAGGTAAGTTTAATTTCACATTTTTAAGCACTTCTAGCACTTCATCACGGGGGGTACTTTTGTGGGGAGGAACCAATCTTTGATTGAATTGCGCAGCGGAGGGTGGCTTGACAACTACCGCGGGATCACTAGTGTCTTATTTTTCACTCTCATTAAAGGGGATATCTTCGGCCTCTTTTGTGCCGGGTAAAGTCTCCTTGTCTTTTGATGCATTGTGTGGGGGAGGTGATAAATCAACAACTCTCCCACTAGGAAGAGTGGTTACATCTTGACAATGACCCTGATGTTTCTGTAGAGGTGTATATAGCACTAGGTTGACCTTGGGGAGGTCTTTGGCCCTGCACAGGAAACTTTCCCTTCTCTTGGATACTTAACGAGGATTGCAACTTGGAGATATTCACATTTATGTCAGCGAGCATGTGATCATTTCTAGCATTGGTTTCACTATAGGAGTTGATAAACTAGTTTATTATATAATCGAGGTTCCTCCATGACGGATTAATATATGGAGCAAGAGAACGTGGTGCTTACTGAAATTGAGGAGGGGGGAGGTGGAACAACTTGTGAATGTGGGTTCATCGCATCTTGTGGTTGTCCATAGTTAAAACCAGGATGGTTTCTCCACGAAGGGTTGTACGAGTACCCATACGGGGCATTAAAATTTCTCCTGAACCCTCCTATAGCATCCACCTGCTCGGTGTGCATGGCTTTGTAGGAGAAAATTATCGGGCATGCCTTTATGGAATGACCCGCCTCACAGATAGCACACACTTTTTCTTTCACTGCATGGCTGGATCCGAAGATATCTCTCAATCGGCTATCAAGTAAAACTTTTATATGTCTCTAAAACTGATCGAATCGATGGTCTATTAAGGTATTACTATCCAATTGGTATAGACCGAATGCAGTTGGAGTGATAGATGCTTGTCTAGGACGAACTTAGGTATTAGGATCAGATGTGTCCCATGCTTGAGTAGTCTCTGCAACATACTTAAGATGGGACTCATCATCACTAGTGTCTAATTCCCAGAATGGTCATTCACACATAGTTTGCGCAAGTTATTTGGAAGTCACTATCAGCCCATTATAAAAGAAAGAGATTAAGTGGTGTTTTTCAAGTCCATGATGGGGTCATGCGCTTACCAACTCTTGAAATCGTTCCTCACACTTGTCAAAAGGCTCATTATCTTATTTTTGGAAAGCTTCGATTTGAGTCTTGACAGAGTTGGTCTTGTGTAGTGGGTAGAATTTTGAGAAATTTTGATTGCATATCCCTCCAGGAAATAATGGAGTTTGTAGGTAGAGACTATAGCCAGGTCTTAGCTTTATCCTTTAAGGAAAAAGGGAAAAGATTTAGGCAAACGACATCCTGTGTGCAAGCTTGGTCACTAAATGTCTCGCACGCCACTTCAAACTCTCTTATGTGAAGGTATGGTTTCTCCGAATCCATGCCATGGAAGGTAGGGAGAATATGTATCATCCCATTGCGAAAGTGGAACTGACTGACATTATATAGAAGTAAAATGCAACCAGGGGTGACAGTTCGTTCAGGAAAGAGTAAGTCTTTCATGGGACGATAGAGTGGATTTCCCTCTCAACTGACGAAACTAGCGGTGTCAGACATCGCTCTCTCTTTAAATGACTCGGAATCCTCACTCGATGTCCTAGATGCGTGGCTCAAGTATTGACTCAAAGTGTGACTAGAAATAGCGTGCTCAGTAGTAGGAAGTGGGACCCAAAACTTTGGAACGCGAGGCATGTGGGGGCTGTCAGAATTATACTCAACAATGGGATTTTCGTGAATTATGGTTGGAGTATTTTGAGGAGTTTGATTATGTTTAGGATTTTGCATTAAAGGCTTATGAAAGGTGACTTTTTGGATTTTTTTTTGAATTTTTGGTCTAATCTTTAGATTGACTCAATCTAACCTAAGTCTACCTAATTCCCCGACAACGGTGCCAAAAACTTGACGCAACCACAAATGTGTATGGTGTGCGTGCTATGTAGTCTCAAGTGCAAGCCTATCGCTCAATTAATTTCCCAATAAGTCGGGTATCGATCCTCAGGGAAAAAGGACGAACTAATTCTTGACGACGTTGGAAAGATGAATAAATCCTAGATTTGACTCTAGAAGAAACGAAAAGATGATGTGGGGGATGAAATAACTACGACTAGATGCAAATTTTATAGTGAAACTAATGAAACTAAGAACTAAGAATATGAAACTATGATAATTAAATGAAATGATGATGATAAATAGATTAACGATTTAACTATGAGATGAGAATAAGAGGTTAGGTTACAATCCCCCACACCCTAGTAGTTCACTTCATAGGATACTAGATTCCAAAGTAAAATTTTAAATGAACCCGATCTTTACTAATCCTAAGCATTCTATATATGAGGGATCGTAGCCCGAACCATATGAAATCAAAGGCAAGAATAAAGCGGTGTCGCATTAACCGATATGCGCATCACACTTTTAAGCATCTCGGTTACCTAGGGCAAACGAGATCAAGAGTCCTACGACGGTTGTAATAGTTACGCAACATGATTCATATAAGATTTTAATTCAAAATTCTATTTCTCATTATGGTGAATTACATCGGGTGGAGTTCATGCATCCCAAGCCTTAGAAAATTAGCTAGACATGATTAATTTAGAGAAAAACAGGGTTTTTAAGAAATAGAACATTAATTTTAAAGAAAATGGATGAAAAAGAGAATTTCAGAATCAAAACCAACAATCAAACTAATAAGAAATTGAAAACTTAAAGAAAGATGTTATTTGATTTGCAGAAATTAGATTCAAATCCTTACAACCAAATATTCTTATGGAAAACTAGGGGTTTTTTACTACAAAAACCCTATACTCCTAAATAGAAACCTAAAAAATCTAACCCCTATTATTATGTAACAAACTAGCATAAATAGCTCCGAAATTTTCAAGAGATTCACCCGCTTAAAACTTTGAGAAAAAGAAAAGAAAATTTGAGCAAAATTTAATGCGGTCTGGATTCCCCCCTTATTTTAAACAACAAACCTTAGGCAAGGGCGGTCTGGATCCTTTTTGGAAAAAAGGTCCGAATCGCACCCCGTTTTTATTCAGAACTTTTTAGCCATGTGGTCAGGATCCTTTTTGGAAAAAAGGTTCGGATCACTTGCCTTTTTCATACAGAACTCGCTTAGTACCCGTTTCGGATCCTTTTTCAGGGCGGTCCGGGCCACTTGCCAAATTCATTCAGGGATCTTTTCTGGACTTCTCTAAACTTTAAATTCTCGTAACTTTTTCATCATATCTCGAATTAACGTTCCATTTCTTCTAATGCTCTTGTAATTGAAATATCTTTGACTCTCCTGTTGGCCTCGCTTCAGGACTACGGCTGCAAAATTACGAAATTGCCCCTAGACTTTCCTTCTTTGATTTCTTTCTCCGCTTTTCCAATTTATTTCTTCCTCAATGGTTTAAATATATGTAAAACTCATGAGAAATACAAGAAATTAGATGTACTTGTTAGAAGGAGTCAGTAGCAAGGAAATGCGATAATTCAACTCATTTTGCATTACTCGAAATGATAAACGTCCGTAAATTAAGGGGATAAATTTAGAAGAATTTGAGCCTAATCACGGAGCTTGGGAAATTTCTTCATGACAGAGGCCTTCATAGTATTAACTGCCTGAGCAATAGTAGTGGCATCCTCTATTATAGTCACTATTCCTAGAATATTCTACGGCTTCGGCCTCTTCTCTTCATCTGTAGTCCTCCTAATAGCCCTCATTGGTTGTCCTCCATTGCTCGGCATATACAGCCCAACCGAACTTGTATAAGATTCATCTCAATTATACGCAATAGCAGGGGAACATAAATTGCAATCGGGATTGACAGTCCTAATTATAGGGCTTTATATCAAAGAAAAGCAAAGATGAAAATGTAATATGTCTATACAGATCTTGAAGACACTAACCTGAAGCTCAGATACCATCTGTGACACACCGTTGATTAAAAATAATGGGTGGACATCCCTCTACTAAAATAAAATAGGAATCTTATTTGGCTCATTTATAACATCACTGTCGAAAATCAAATTAATTATTAACCACCTATTATTTAATTAAGTCGTTCGTCAATTTTAACTTTCTTAAAATGATGTAACTATAAAACCATTCTCACAACTCATTCAAATAAATAATTGAATACACCACCATATAGGCAATCTGGATAATTCAATATAATACAGTCCACTGAACGAATAAACTATTGGTTTAAAATTTCGTACAATAATTCAATAAAACTAAATTAAGTAAACTAAAATAAAAAGTTATTGGGCAACAAGCCTAGATGATAAATGACTGAATACTATATAGAATATAAAGGATAGGTAACGGCTATAGCAATTCCTATAAGAACTCCATAGTTGTTGTTGCTCCTATAACCTGGATAGGATACTCATGCCTAGCGTCCCTCTGGCTGAACACGTAAAAGGTTTTGAAAATATTTTGATATGGCCCAGAGCCTAAATCCTTTTAAAAATATTTTGCAAGTAATTAAAATGCATTAATGAATATGCGTTCTTCCATATTTAACATAGTGTTGATAATACTCATTCCTCAACTACAATGCACACCTGACGTATGCATTTTAATGTCCTAGTCTTGCTACCCAGCCTAAATAGTCTCAATATACCCTTAAGTCCATATGATATCTCGTGCCACATAAGTTTTATATAATTAGCTTTCACAGCATCTTAACAATTATAATTAATCAATTTATTTCAAATAACTTTCACTAGTTATTAATTCGATATTCACACTTTAATATCCCATGTTCGTATATAGTTTTCTTCACTTTTATATACGTATTTTCATATCATATCAAGTATAGACAAATATATATGTCACTCACTACATATGTATAACCGCAATCTCTCAGAGTAATTACTCACTGGATGCGAATCACTAGCATGCGATCAAGATCCATGGAATACACACCTCTACCTAGGCAACCGGGTCGATATCTTACCACCGAACCCAAAACATAAACATAATGTGACTCCCCGCCTAATTAAATACCGGGCGATCACTCCTTTATTAAATTAAATCAAGGTAAACAGTTGGTTCATTCTCAGCATCACTATCGTAAAAATAAACTTTCCAATTTAACACCCTAAATAATTAAGCTAAGTGTCAAAACCATATTTAAACATTACTTTCCAAATTTTTAATTAAAGAAAATGATTTATTTATTTATTAACAACATTTCAACAATTAAGAATCACACCACAATAAACCTGAAACACAATCCAATTAATTTAAAGCATTCGTCAATCGAATGTCAACATGCGAAAAATAAAGTAACACAATTCAAACTGAATAAATCCCATAGTGACAATACTAGGAATAACTGAAATACAAATGTCCCAATAACAATGAAATAATGGAAAGGGCGACACATGCCCAATAAATGAGAATGCTAGAAGTGGAGTCAATAAAGGAAGCCGTCTACGCAAGTGACCTACAACTCCCACCTAAGCTGCAACACGTTCCTTTCAAGGGATCCTAAGCAAGATGCCCCTGTGGCTGGGCACCTGAAATATATACATATATATACAAGAGAGAGAGAGAGAGAGAAAAACGGGTCAGAGCCCGAAAGTGTGTTTGATTTAAAATACGTTTAGCAAGTGTTTAAATTGATACAGGCCAATGCAACAACATATTAGAGCGACACTCACTTGAGAAATTCTCACCTCTCTTCTAATGTGCACGCCTATCGTACTAACCTTACCAACGGTTTATCTTATCATTTTATCATACTAACCTTTCCAATAATTTAGCTTATCTTAACTTACTCATAAGATTTCAAAACTGAACAATATCATTGTTTAAAAAGAATACTTCCAATTAGTAGCACAACTCTCGTTTTAGCTTTATTAATTTATAAAGTTTCCCAATGTCATATTATACTTTCACAAAACAAGTATTTACTATTTGAGTCATCAACCATATCCTACTTATCAAATCACAGTAGGCAGTTTCAAATTTCCGAATCTCATATATATTAACTACTCGTATAATATATATAAAATAACAGCACCCCAAATAAAACTATGGTGCGTGCATACTTTCACTATCCAAACCCCATACCACTCATATCAAGGGGAATACAAGTTCGGAATCACTCTCGAACTGTATTAACACATACACAAATAGCATCGAGGCGAAGCATTGATTCCAAGTCTCTAAGAGGATGGCACATACTCGCGTCTCTTAGGACCGTCTGAACTATCAATTCGATAGCCTGTACCAAGGATATATATCTTTTAGGGTACACGTCAATACCCCCCATAAAGTTCCCATCGAGATAAGACTGTCCCAGCGCGGTACCCTCAAGGATAGCAAGTAGCGCGGTATGTTTTTCACATGTATATAATATATGTACACACAATCATATAAATATACCACTTTCATCATATTAATATTGTTTCCTCTCGTCACCCATAATTACAACATTTATCCTTAATTTCACATTATTAGTATTACGTATAAGGTTTCATCTCTAACCTTAACTCGAAGAATTTTCTCACTTATTACGTGACACTCGTGGACTCTATCCGTCCAAGTAGAAAATTCAGTAGGTATACCCCTATTCACTATCATAGCTATTCGCCGTAATCTCTCACTTGAAATACGTAGTTTCATCGTTCATTATATAATTATCCCAAAAGCAAAATTCTCGTCTTATAATAAAGTTCCCAACACTTATTTATATGTCCTACTGGTCTTTCCTATCTCCCAAAACATTTTATTAAGAATACCCAAGAATTATTTCGCGATAAATTTAGTTTAACTAATTAAACAAGGGAAATAAGAGTCTGCCAGGAGGGGTCGATCGATCGAGGTCTGGGGCTCGATCGATCGAACCTTCGATTGATCGAAGCTCTATGCTCGATCGATCGATCAAGCAGGTATTTCGATTTTCTGCAGAATTGCAGTTACGGGTTCTACCAATTTTCTTCATCCAAATACATGTTTTCCAATACCAAACGTCCAAGAATTCTACTACTAACATTATAACAATATACCAGATGTTTCTAACGTAAGGCATGTACATATTCATCATTTAAACATGGATTTTCAACCCAAAATTATATCTAATTATCAAGAACCCTAGTTATTTCCTCTACATGGCAAGGGTTTCCAGAATCATCATATCAACCAATACTACATGGATTTTCCTATCACAAATTGGGTTTTCTTCCACATATTTCATCCCTAATCATTCCTAAACTAATATGGAAATTGCACCAACGAAAATAGCAAGATAAACACTTGCCTGGGATTTTCGACGTTCTGATTTGCAGATGTTTTTGGTGTGGTTGCGTAGCCCGTTGCACGATCTACGCGGTGGTTGTGGTTGTGGTGCAAACGGATGACTTTTGGGGCCTTGGATTGCCTTGGAGCTTTCTTCTTCCCTCTCCTATGGC
The DNA here is from genome assembly GCA_949130495.1 of Sambucus nigra. Classification (NCBI taxonomy): domain Eukaryota; kingdom Viridiplantae; phylum Streptophyta; class Magnoliopsida; order Dipsacales; family Adoxaceae; genus Sambucus; species Sambucus nigra. Next base: position 491,029,268 of record OX422209.1, on the reverse strand, counting down.
CGTCACTTGTGTTTAGAGTTTCTAAACCTAGATGAGAATTCAGATATCTGATATAACCCTTGGTATTTTTGTGGGTTTAATTATCCAAAAAGGTAAAAATGACCAAAATGCCCTCCCGGGTTACTAATTAGGCCTAAAAACGCCCTGAGACTCAAACTACACCCCCGGGTACACTTTTCTGACTATCTCGACCCTTCCGGACGCGTTGGAGCACTAAAAACGACCATACGGGAAACTTATAAAATATTCACTTTTTATTTATCAAAATTTAGTCCCGACGCGACACGAGCACGTTCCGACTTAAATTTCCGAAATTGTCATTTAACTCACTCATGACATTCAATATAACCAATATAATATATTACTTTGTTCATTAGAAATATTCAACAAATTTCTCATAATTACTAACTCTTGTCACGTTAATAATTATAACATAATAAATTTCTGGATTTTTTTTAAATAATTCACTCACATTAAATTTAATAAATCCCCAAATTAATATAGCATAAAAATACGGGGTATTACATACTTCACCCCTAATAACGGGATTTTGTCCCGAAATTTGAAAAATAAGGCATACCTGGTAAAAATAACTCTGGATATCTCTCGCGTATATCTGCCTCGCGCTCCCAAGTGGATTCCTCCACATTATGATGCTCCCACTGGACCCGCACAAGTGAAACTATCTTTGACCTCAATCTCCTCTCACTATAGTCTAGGATAGCCACCGGTCTCTCCTCGTAAGAGATATAAGGCTGTAAGTCGATCTCATCTATTTCAATGTGAGTATGAGCCATATCATCCCGAAGGTATCGTCTCAACGACGAGATGTGGAATACATCGTGGATGCGATGTTAATGCTCTGGCAGTCCCAACCTGTATGCAACCGGCCCAATCCTCTCGATGATGGTAAATGGTCCCACGTACCTCGGAGCCAACTTCCCGTTCTTCCCGAACCTCATCACTCCCTTCATAGGAGATACACGCAATAACACTTGGTCCCCCACACTAAACTCTCGGAAGAACCGTTTCGCATCGGCGTAGCTCTCCTGCATGTCCTCGGCTATCCGAATGCGACTCCTGATCATCTCAATCCTCGCGGAGGTCTCCTGAATCACCTCTGGTGCTAGCAACTTATTATCCCCCACTTCGAGCCAACAAGGTGGGGAACGACAAGGCCTGCCATACAAAGCCTCAAATGGAGCCATGCCAATCGTGAACTGATAAGAGTTATTATAGGCAAACTCTACCAGTGGAAGATGTGGCTCCCAACCTCCTCCAAAATCGAGAACACACATGCGTAGCATATCCTCTAACATCTGATTAGTACGTTCTGTCTGTCCATCCGTCTGTGGGTGGTAAGCTGAACTCAACCTCAACTCAGTACCCATAGCCTCCTGAAAGCTTTCCCAAAAACGTGACACGAAAATCTTATCCCTATCTGACACAATATTCAGGGGCACCCCGTGTAATCTGACAATCTCAGCGATGAACAACTGAGCATACTGACCCGTGGTGTAATCTGTCCGCACCGGCAGAAAATGAGCCACCTTGGTCAAACGATCTACAATCACCCAGATAGAATCGTGGCCCCGCGGTGATGTAGGCAACCCTGTAATAAAACCCATGAAAATACTCTCCCACTTCCACGCGGGTACTTCCAATGGCTGAAGTAGCCCTGACGGTTTCTGATGGTCCACCTTCACCAGCTAGCAGGTAGAACACTTGGACATGAACTCGGCGATGTCCTTCTTCATTCCATTCCACCAGTATTGTCGCCTCATATCCTGGTACATCTTATCGCCTCCCAGATGTACTGCAAATCGGGACCCATGAGAATGAGTCATCACTGCATGACGTAATTCTGCTCCTTCTGGAACCACCAATATTCCATTAAATTGCAAACCTCCATTAGAACTAACAGAATAGGACTCAGCACCCTCGGCTAGAAGTCGCACAATCTGCTCTTGGCAAAACGGGTCTGTGGTCTGTGCCTTTATCACCCTCGTAACAATCTCGGGTGTGACTGACATCACGAATATGAAAGAACGTGCTACTGCGTCCTGGTGACCTAACTCCTTCCACTTTTCTTTCCAGACATCTGCTACCTCGTCTACCGGTCTACGACTCAACGCATCAGAAACTACGTTGGCCTTTTCCGGATGATACTGTATATCGAACTGGTAGTCCTTCACAAACTCTAACCATCTGCGCTGACGCATATGCAGCTCTCGCTGAGTGAACAAGTACTGTAGTGATTTGTGGTCTGTGAACAAACGGAACTTCTCCCCCAATAAGTAGTGCCTCCATATCCTCAATGCAAAAACGACCGCTGCTAACTCCAGGTCGTGGGTGGGGTAATTCTTCTCATGCGGCTTAAGCTTGCGGGAAGCAAAAGCTATAGCCTTCTCTTGCTGTTGGAGTACTCCCCCAAGTCCCCGTAAGGACGCATCGGTGTAAACCAGGTACTCCATACCCGACTTCGGTAATGCAAGGACTGGCGCTGAAGTAAGCTTGTCTTTCAGCTCGTCGAAAGCCAACTGACAAGCGTCATCCCAAACATATGGTACTCCCTTGCGAGTCAGATTCATCAATGGACCCGCTATTTTGGAGAATCCCCGAATGAATCTCCTGTAGTAACCAGCTAACCCCAAGAAACTATGCACTTCTGTCGGTGTCGTGGGCTGTCCCCACTCCCTCACCGCTGATACTTTACTCGGGTCAACTCCTATCCCCTACTCATAAACAACATGCCCCAAGAACTGTACCTCTCGCAACCAGAATCCGCACTTCTCGTACTTAGCATACAACTGATGCTCTCGTAGAGTCTGAAGAACTTGCCTCAAGTGCTCGGCATGCTCCTCCTCGGAGTGTGAATATATCAAAATGTCATCTATGAAAACGATGATAAATTGATCCAAGAACTCTCTGAATACTCGGTTCATCAAGTCCATGAAAATGGTTGGAGCATTTGTGAGTCCGAACGGCATCACCCTGAACTCATAGGACCCATATCTCGTCAAGAAAGCAGTCTTCCAAACATCCTGCTCCCTAATACGTAGCTGATGGTACCCCGACCTCAGATCTATCTTCGAAAGAAAGTTGCTCCCCTCAACTGGTCGAACAAGTCATCGATTCGAGGCAACGGATACTTATTCTGTATTGTGACCTTGTTCAGCTCCCGGTAGTCCACACATAACCTCAGTGAACCATCTCTCTTCTTCACAAACAAAACTGGAGCGCCCGAAGGTGAGGTACTCCTATGAATGAAGCCCTGACCTAACAACTGCTCTATCTGATCTCGTAACTCTCGCATCTCTGCCGGAGCCATACGGTACGGTGCGCGTGCTATAGGTCTCGTATCAGGCAACAAATCTATGACAAAGTCTATCTCTCGACTGGGGGGTAGGCCTGATATCTCCTGGAACACATCGGAATACTCCCTGACAACTGGGATCGAATCTAAGGGAATCATAACCTCCTTAGAGGTATCCTCCTCTATGTAATACAAATGAGCGGTCGAACCTCCCTCTGGGCGAGGCACCGCCACTACAAACATCTCTTGCCCCGGAATGGTGAAAACAATGCTCCCACCAAAGCAATCAATCATGGCTCTATAAGCTGCGAGCCAATCCATACCAATAATCACATCATGCTCGTGCATATCTAAGACTAACATGTCCACGGGTAATACCAAACTACCGATCTCTACCCCCACTCCCCGGCATATAAAGAAAATAAGTGACCCACTCCCCAGTGGTGAGTCCACACACGTCACTGTGTTCTCTGCTGTGGCTAACAACCCTAAGGCCTTCACAAAATGTGTAGCTATAAAACAATGCGTTGCCCCCGTATCGAACAAAACCCGACCCATAGTACCATGGATAGATAACATACCCTCAATCGCGGGTGGTGCATGTGGAGCTGCTGCCTGGTGGACGTTATAGACACGTCCATACTGTAATTTCCCCTGCTGCACTGGAGCTGCTGGAATGGCTGGTAGGGCTGGCACCTGGGCTGGAGCTGGGAGGGCAGGTGGAAAAAGTGGACTCTGTGGCTCATTATGGGCTCCCTGCTGTTGTGGGGCCCTATCTCCCTCTGGGAAATCCTGACGCCTGTGGCCATATTTATCGCACCCAAAACATCGGCCTTTGAAGTTACCTCCCCTCTGACCCTACTGTCCACGGCCCTGTTGGCCGTTACCTCCACGCCACTGGCCCTGTTGGCCCTGATTAGCACGCTGCTGGCCCTGTTGGCCCTACTGCTGTCCCTGCTGTCGGTGTTGGCCCTGCTGGACCTGCTGAATAGGCTGGCCCTACTGGCCCTGCCTATAGCCCCCATATCCCTGCCTAGAATCACATGAACGGAATCGCTTAGCAGGGTCCCCCTGATGGGAACTCTGCTCATGCTGACGAGTTTGTCCTTGAGATGGTGCCCCACTGGCACTATTACCCCCGGCCCTGCCCTGTTGGCTGGACTCTTCTGCTCTCTTGCTTCCCTGAAGATGGAAGCGGTGATCCTGGTAATGTATTAACGCTGCATTGAGTACATCAGTGAAAGTACTCAGAGATAAATTCCCAATAAGGTGCTGACGGATCCTCCAAGCTAACCCGTCGACAAACAACATAATCCTCTTACTCTCAGTAGGTGCCTCATCTGGCACAATGGTGAGAAGTCTCGTGAACTCCTCCTCATACTCTTCTACGGTAAGACTCTCCTGCTTCAGATTCAGTAATCTCCGCCTCATCTCAGTCTGCACTGCGGGTGGAAAATACTTGCGGTCAAACCACTCCCAGAACAACTGAATAGGGATCGTGTCCCTCTCCTCCAAAGTGGTAGTGGACTCCCACCACTGCAATGCGGCTCCCACCAGCTTAAAGTAAGCCAATAACTACTTTTGCACGTCAGTGCACTCATACATACGGAGATGCCGCTGGATGTCTTTCTTCCCTTGGCTAACTGTGACAATATCGGAGCTACTAGAGAACTCAGGGGGATGCGCTTTCTGAAAAGCATCCTGAACCCTTTCCCATGCAGATGGAAGCTGTGCTGGTACTGGCGCCACTGCCTGAACCTGGGGTGAAGCCTGCTGAACCACCGCTAGTGCGGCATTCACCGCCTGAGCAACAATGGCGGCTACTTCATTTGCATTCATCGTGCCTTGTGCCGAAACTGCTGGCTGTTCGGCCTGGGCACGCCTATCCTTCGGATCACGTCTTGGAGGCATCTGAAATGTGAAGAAGTTTATTAGTCTACAGTTATTATCAAATCTCAAATAGCTGAAGACTTAAACGTAAAACAAGAGTACAACAATATTAAAAAATAGGGCTCTATAGCAATAACGTTAAGTTGAAAGCGAAAATAAGCCGTACAGATCCTATGGACACTAGAACCTGATGCTCTGATACCACCTGTGACACCCTGCCTAATTAAATACCGGGCGATCACTCCTTTATTAAATTAAATCAAGGTAAACAGTTGGTTCATTCTCAGCATCACTGTCGTAAAAATAAACTTTCCAATTTAACACCCTAAATAATTAAGCTAAGTGTCAAAACCATATTTAAACATTACTTTCCAAAATTTTAATTAAAGAAAATGATTTATTTATTTATTAACAACATTTCAACAATTAAGAATCACACCACAATAAACCTGGAACACAATCCAATTAATTTAAAACATTCGTCAATCGAATGTCAACATGCGAAAAATAAAGTAACACAATTCAAACTGAATAAATCCCATAGTGACAATACTAGGAATAACTGAAATACAAATGTCCCAATAACAATGAAATAATGGAAAGGGCGACACATGCCCAACAAATGACAATGCTAGAAGTGGAGTCAATAAAGAAAGCCGTCTACGCAAGTGACCTGCAACTCCCACCTAAGCTGCAGCACGTTCCTTTCAAGGGATCCTAAGCAAGATGCCCCTGTGGCTGGGCACCTGAAATATATACATATATATACAATAGAGAGAGAGAGAGAGAAAAACGGGTCAGAGCCCGAAAGTGTGTTTGATTTAAAATACGTTTAGCAAGTATTTAAATTGATACAGGCCAATGGAACAACATATTAGAGCGACAATCTCTTGAGAAATTCTCACCTCTCTTCTAATGTGCACGCCTATCGTACTAACCTTCCCAACGGTTTATCTTATCATTTTATCATACTAACCTTTCCAATAATTTAGCTTATCTTAACTTACTCATAAGATTTCAAAACTGAACAATATCATTGTTTAAAAAGAATACTTCCAATTAGTAGCACAACTCTCGTTTTAGCTTTATTAATTTATAAAGTTTCCCAGTGTCATATTATATTTTCACAAAACAAGTATTTACTATTTGAGTCATCAACCATGTCCTAATTATCAAATCACAGTAGGCAGTTTCAAATTTTCGAATCTCATATATATTAACTACTCGTATAATATATATAAAATAACAGCACCCCAAATAAAACTATGGTGCGTGCATACTTCCACTATCCAAACCCCATACCACTCATATCAAGGGGAATACAAGTTCGGAATCACTCTCGAACTGTATTAACACATAAACAAACAATATCGAGGCGAAGCATAGATTCCAAGTCTCTAAGAGGATGGCACATACTCGCGTCTCTTAGGACCGTCTGAACTATCAATTCGATAGCCTGTACCAAGGATATCTATCTTCTAGGGTACAAGTCAATACCCCCCCATAAAGGTCCCATCGAGATAAGACTTTCCCAGCGCGGTAACCTCAAGGATAGCAAGTAGCGCGGTATGTTTTTCACATGTATATAATATATGTACACACAATCATATTAATATACTACTTTCATCATATTAATATAGGTTCCTCTCGTCACCCATAATTACAACATTTATCCTTAATTTCACATTATTAGTATTACGTATAAGGTTTCATCTCTAACCTTAACTCGAAGAATTTTCTCACTTATTACGTGACACTCGTGGACTCTATCCGTCCAAGTAGAAAATTCAGTAGGTATACCCCTATTCACTATCGTAGCTATTCGACGTAATCTCTCACTTGAAATACGTTGTTTCATCGTTCATTATATAATTATCCCAAAAGACAAATTCTCGTCTTATAATAAAGTTCCCAACACTTATTCATATGTCCTACTGGTCTTTCCTATATCCCAAAACATTTTATTAAGAATACCCAAGAATTATTTCGCGATAAATTTAGTTTAACTAATTAAACAAGGAAAATAGGAGTTTGCCAGGAGGGGTCGATCGATCGAGGTCTGGGGCTCGATCGATCGAACCTTCGATCGATCGAAGCTCTATGCTCGATCGATCGATCAAGCAGGTATTTCAATTTTCTGCAGAATTGCAGTTACGGGTTCTACCAATTTTCTTCATCCAAATACATGTTTTCCAATACCAAACGTCCGAGAATTCTACTACTAACATTATAACAATATACCAGATGTTTCTAACGTAAGGCATGTACGTATTCATCATTTAAACATGGATTTTCAACCCAAAATTATATCTAATTATCAAGAACCCTATAATTTTCTTAAACAGATTTCTAACCAATTTTTCTCCAGAATTTCTTTCTTATAATCATCAAAATTTCGTGGTTAATTTCCTCTACATGGCAAGGGTTTCCATAATCATCATATCAACCAATACTACATGGATTTTCCTATCACAAATTGGGTTTTCTTCCACATATTTCATCCCTAATCATTCCTAAACTAATATGGAAATTGCACCAACGAAAATAGAAAGATAAACACTTGCCTGGGATTTTCGACGTTCTGATTTGCAGATGTTTTTGGTGTGGTTGCGTAGCCCGTTGCGCGATCTACGCGGTGGTTGTGGTTGTGGTGCAAACGGATGACTTTTGGGGCCTTGGATTGCCTTGGAGCTTTCTTCTTCCCTCTCCTATGGCCGTCACTTGTGTTTAGAGTTTCTAAACCTAGATGACAATCCAGATATCTGATATAACCCTTGGTATTTTCGTGGGTTTAATTACCCAAAAAGGTAAAATGACCAAAATGCCCTCCCGGGTTACTAATTAGGCCTAAAAACGCTCCGAGACCCAAACTACACCCCCGGGTACACTTTTCTGACTATATCGACCCTTCCGGACGCGTTGACGCACTCAAAACGACCATACGGGAAACTTATAAAATATTCACTTTTTATTTATCAAAATTTAGTCCCGACGTGACACGAGCATGTTCCGACTTAAATTTCCGAAATTGTCATTTAACTCACTCATGACATTCAATATAACCAATATAATATATTACTTTGCTCATTAGTAATATTCAACAAATTTCTCATAATTACTAACTCTTGTCACGTTAATAATTATAACATAATAAATTTCCGGATTTTTTTTAAATAATTCACTCACAATAAATTTAATAAATCCCCAAATTAATATAGCATAAAAATACGGGGTATTACACATAACCTGGAGGTGGTCATAGTCACACATCTATGGGGTATAACTATATCGCATTGTCCCCACCCGACTCCAAACTCACACTGGGTGGTCATGCACCAGACCTATGACCTATGCGACCCACATTATACCTGTTGGGATTTTCCAGGAGAGATCGCCCATAGCGTGCAATCTCCATCGATACCATATCCGCCAGGATGGGTATGTTTCATATAAATATCTCATGAACACATATATAATCATACATATATATACTATTTCTATACCCTAATATATGTATCCAATAACCCAACTAATCGTTCATAACACTCGTAGTACTAGCCTATACTTCCCGAGTCAAATCTCCATTACCAAATTTTTAAATATTCACTTATTTTATTAATTGATCCTTATAATACAATTCTGGACACGTAACCATCCTTAACAAGCCCGTATTACCTTTTTTCGAATTTTCATCATCATTTCATTTATTTAATTTATCGAGAATTATTCATCCCATATACTCTAATTCCACCCCAAAAATATCATAACCATTCCAAAGTCGTTTATTATTTTTCTCAAGTAATTTTTCAAAAGTACTAACTCACTTATGGACATTCTAAACTATCTCGAAAATAACATGAATGAAAAATAGATCAAAATAACCATTTTGGGAAAACAGAATATCTGAACTAGTTCGTCTTGAGGGTGAATCGGCCTGCCCTTGTAGAATAGCCCGAATTCTTCTTAGTTTGAAATCCAGAAAACTTTCCTCAATCCAATTCACTGCTAAACCCAATTCCACCAAGAATTTTCGTTATCTATCAATGCTAAATATGATTCTACTCAATTTTATATATAAATACATATAAACATCATCAAAATTATGAGCTTCACTACTGTAATCAAGAATTGTACTACTTCTCAATTAAATCACAACCTTCACTAATCTTTAATCTTTCTCATTTAAGATTCAATCTTTCTATCTAGATTAATATCAAAATTCATATGGAATAATCATCACATGCATTTACAAGATCATTCCCCAAAATCCCTTATTTTCACATGTGAATCCCACCCAAAACAATTGTCACCAACTCTAATATGAATTGAATTGTACATATAAATTACTAAGTAGGTTAATCACTTGACTTAAATACTAGTAGAGTCTAAATTTGTTCTTTGATAATGCTAATCCAGTCTAGAATTTCCCTACAATTCTCTCATAATTGATCTCCTCTTGAATCTCATTAGTCCCCACTTGGAATTTCTTGGATGATGATTCTTATCTTCAAGATGCTAAAACTGAACCATGGACTTTCTCCTCCATAAATGTCCAGGTGGACCACATAGCATAATTTGTCCTATTTATTGAAGATCGCTCGTGCATTTCTATAATTGTTTTCTTTTAGAGGGTCTTAGTGGGAAGAGTGGGAGGTCTGGGAAGGATCCCTTTGTCCTTGGAAAAAATAAAGAAATGGGTTTCGGATAACTAGTGGCCTGTGGGAAGGTGGGTCGTGCGTCCTTTGGGATCAGTTCTTTTTGCTTCATTGGAGTTCGAAACGGTGAGGATTCTGAAGATGAAGTACTGGTCTATTTTCAAAGTTCCATTATGTTGAGATAAATGGAACCCATTGCGTTGTAGTACTAGTAAATATAGTCATCCAGATTAACGTTGAATTCGAGTGATGGGTACTCCACTTCACCTATGGGGGGAGAGGTGTTTTCTATGATTGGTAACTATTCCGGGGGTTTTCTAGGGATTGATGATGAGACGCAAGTAGGTGAAGAAGTCAAGTGGGCTCAAATTCATGTTAAAGTACACCAGCCTTTACTGGAGTTGGTGTCGAACACAATAGCAGGGTGGACATTTCAGCTATAAATTTAGGTTGAGAACATAGACGGGTGCTTTTCTAAGGTTAAAGTTAGAGGCTCGAGGAGAGGGAAGAATGATAATGATTTGGGTACAAAAGAGAAGCTCGATGGTAAAGTAGTGTCGAAGAGGTCTCAGATATCATTGTCAGTTCAAAGCCCACATAAGTGGTCCAAAAACTAAAGGTCGTGTTCGTTAATCCAGTAAGAGATGGTGGTAAGTATACAATGTAAGAAGATGATGGAGAGGGGTGAAAGGTTAAAGCATATGGGATAGCAGGATGTCTAGAGGAAGTCTTTAACGAGAGATCGACGTAGGTCACTTTGTCGGTGGCCAATATTATCACGGTCGTAACGCAACAGGTAAATTATTCCTCTACAAGTTTGACGTTTGGAGTCCGCCCGATGGAAACTAGAGTTTTTTCTCCGGTTGTAATTTGTTTAGTGGCATTGGGGAATACACTGACAATAATTACATCATCGGGTGAGAATGAGAAATTTATGGCGTTAAAAATTATGCCGGATGGAATTTAAAAATTATGAGTAAATGAGGAAAATAAGTTGGTAGAGTTTGGTGTTTTGGGGAGTAAATATGTTATATCTACTAAATTAGATATATGCGTCCCTAATGATCACAAACAGGAGCGTATGAAGAAAGTAGATGGTAGGTTGGCAGGAGTGATTAAAGGGGACATGAATAGAGTGGGACTGGCCCATCCACTGTATGAGTGGATAGGTGGACCCTCATTTAATAGGAAATATTGGGTCTTGTGCTATTTCTAGTAAGATGTGTTCAACTTATATTAACAAAATCCCCAAAACAGGGGTGATAGATGGGTCCACTAATAAAAATGGGCGTGGAGTTATGATTAACGGTGTTTAGGGCCCAATTAAGAAGACCCATTTGGAAGAAGTGGTTGCTAGTGACAACATGAGTGGCCACATATGCTCTAAGAAGATTTTGGAATAGGAATATTGAATAGTGATGGATGGAATAATTATATCAGGGAAATATTTGGAGGGTGACTAGCTTCATAGGATTATAACTTATAAGATGGGGGATCTTTTGAGCTATGAGACATAATGGGGCCACCAGATTCGAAGAACTCCAGTTCTTAGCTTGATAAGACACTTGTGGCCAATATTGGGGGCATTCTATAGTCAAGTAAGGAAAGTGCTTGTCCATTTTAAAAATGGTGGGACCATATCTGAATTCGAAAAGGTGTTGCATAGAATCTTTTTTAGAAGAAATATAAAGAGAAAAAGCGGAAAAAATAAGAAGAGGGGAAATGTGGGTAGTGAGAAAGTTCTTAAAGGTACAGAAGATCCGGTGGTCAAATATGTTAAGCCATTTTTGGCACTTCTCCTAAACAATGGTTTTTTTTAGAATCATTTAAATTTTGGGGTTCCCATAAAAGGGAATCTGTGATGAGTGGTTTGAGAGTAGGGGCTTAATCTTATTATGAATTTGGAGAAACAAGTGGTATGGGGAGAGAAGATAATGTGTTGACAGATCACTTTTTTGAGATGCCAGGGTTTGGAAGAATGGAAGGAAAGGACTCCTCTGAGGATGAATTGAAAAACCCATAAGAAGTGAGAGGAGGAGGTAAGGTATTTGTTTATACTAATGTGACCGATTCTAAAATTTGGGTGGATATCGAAATCCCAATGCAGGAAGAGGCCTTGGGAGAGGAGGAGGGATGGGAAGAGGACTTGGTGGGATGGGAAGAGAATTTAATAGGAATATTATGTACTATGCTAGGGGTTAACTTCGAGGGGAATGAGGATAAGGAACGTTTACTTTTTGAGAAAATAAGAGGTTATGGGAGGGCGTAGGTTCTAATTGTCCCCCATGTGTGATATGTTTGCTTTAGGTGGTGCTATTGTTGTTGTAGGTGGTTGTTTTTTTAGTGGATGCCTTTTTTGGTCTCTTGTTTTTATTTTTGTTTTGTTGTTTAGTCCCCGTAAACGGGCATCGCTCCCTTATGCGGTTTGGTTATAATATATCATTTACTTGTAAAAAAAATCCTTTGAGTTTCCTTCTCTTCTCTCTCTAACTTCTCGCTAAACTCTAAATATGATTTAATAGACTTTTAATACAATAATATGGCTTCCTCCCTTCTCTAAAACCCTTTTATCTTCCCCTAATCCTGAAATTAAGTTAAATAATAATGTTAAAATGATTTCAATACCCCTATACATGCCCTGTTTAGTCTAGAAAGCCCTAGAATCCAATCACTACAATTCGGTACTTAATTTTGACTATTTTGGCCTATTCCAGATCAACTATGAATTCAAGGTCATCATCCGAGTCACCCATCATCAATTTATCACCTTATTCCCAACACGACACCACACGCGCGTCCCGAATAAGATATGTTCATCCTGTCAATTTTTCTCACTTACAACGTAATATAAAATAATGCAATTTCATTTACTTATCACGAACGAAAATATAATAACACATAAATATTAATCCATTTCTCCCTAATATATATATATATATATATTCACTTTATATTTTTAATTTAATCAAATTACTGCGACACGTGTGATTTAAGTATTCCAAAAAATATGGGGTGTTACATGAAACTCTTGTACTTTGAAGGTTGAAGAGAAATGAAAAGTTGCACTTAAGAGTACTCCAGGAAAGGAACTTACTCTCAATGACATGCTTCATGTCCCAGACTTTTGAAATAACTTGGTTTTTGAATCCTTACTTAGGAAGAAGAGTTATAAACTAGTGTTTCAATCCAAGAAATATGTACTCGCCAAAAGTGGTATGTATGTGCGAAGAGGATATTGGATCGATAGGCTCTATAGACTCAGTGTAATGATTATGATGACTATTAATAATACAAATAATGTATCTTCTTCTTATTTCTTCAGTCTTGTAATTTCTAGCATGGTATATTCGGTTATATTAAATATTATACTATTCATAGATTAATTAATTTAAACTTAATACCTGTATTTAATATTGGCACAAGTACAAGTCTGAAATATGTGTGGAATCAAAACTAACTATAACTCATGTTTATTCAATTGAAAGAGGTTTTATCCTTTTGAATTAATTCATAATGAATAATGTGACCTGGAATTTATACAAACAAGAGGAGGAAAAAAGTATTTCATTAATTTTATTAATGATTATAAACCATTATGTATGTTTACTTGCTTCAAAGAAAGGAAGAGTCTATCAATATCTTCAAACAGTACAAAATAAAGGCTGGGAATTAACTTATCAAAAATATTATAGTAATTCAAAGCGATAGAGATTGTGTTAATGATCCCCCCTTTTGAACATAATTTTTTGAAACACATAATTATTCATCAAATACCCCTCCTTAATCACCTCAATCTAATGGTATTGTTGAACGCAAAAACCTAACACTAAAAGAGAAAATGAATGTTATGTTTGTTAGTTCGGGTTTGCCTCAGAACTTATAGGGGGAAACTTTGCTCTCTATAAATTATCTTCTGAATAAAATGCCTTACAACAAAACAAATAAGACACCAGTTGAGTTGTGGAAAGGTCAAAGAACTTCTTATAGACATCATAAAGTGTGGGGGTTTCTTGAAAAGTTATAATCCAAAATTGCACAAAAAATTCCCAAAAATCCCCAAAAAATATAGAACCTCATTTCCTCAAGAAAATAACTTTTGGAGCACTAAAATCCCCTTACAAGAGTCTCGGAATCCCCAGCAGGATTAATCTTTAACTTTTATCCGAAAAAATAATTCGCAGCTAGATTAATCTTGTAAATCTATCCCCAACACATTCCACAAGCAAAACCAATAATGCGCCCGCATCTAAGTCTGCTACAATTTCCTTTCTTAAACATCTCACAGTGGAGTCTGAAGACAACATAATCTCCAGCTGGATATATCAAAGATAAATCCTTTCCCAGCGAAGTCCCAAAGCAATACAATCCCCAACAGAACCGCAGGTGCATCGACACCCCCAAACAATTTAAAATGCTCTAGGAAAAAAAGTCCTCGCTTTATAACTTGAGGTCCTTAGAATTGACCTTGAGCCGCAGAATTGGTCTCTACAACTTCAGGTCCTCACCATTTACCTCGACCCTCAGAATCGGTCGTCATAACTTTAGATTCTCACAATTGACCGTGACCCTCATAATTGGCCACTGTAACTTCGGGTTGTCAGAATTGACCTCAATTCTCAAAATTAGTCATTTCAACTTAGGTCCTCATAATTAACCTTGACCCCCAGAATTGGCTTTCACCACTTAGGTGCTCAGTATTGACCTTAACCCACATAATTAGTCGCTATAACCCTATGTCCTCAGAGTTAACCGTGGCCCTCAGAATTGGTCGTTATAACTTAAGGGCCGCAAAATTGACCTCGGCTCCCAAAATTAGTCGTCATCATTTAAGGTCCTTAAAATTGATCTCGACTTGTAAAATTGGGCATTACAACCCTAGGTCCTTAGAAATTAGCACAACCCTTAAAATTGTTCATCACCACTTAAGGTCCTCACAATTGACCTCGATCCATAAAATTGGTCGGTACAACTTTAGGTCCTCAGAATTAACCTCAACCCTCAGAACCAATCATCATCACTTAAGGTCCTCATAATTGATTTTGTCCCATAGAATTTGTCTCTACAACCCTTGCTCATAATTAACCTTGGCCCTCAGAGTAGATCATTCCCAACACAACAAACCTTGACCCGCTATTCTTGTCTTCTTAGGTCTTCAGAGTTGACCTCGACCCGCTGAATCAATCATTCTCATCTCCCTAGATCCTGAGAACTGACCTCGAATCGCCAAATTGGTCATTATAATCTCCTTAGGTCTTCAGAATATACCTTGTGTCACTTAATCGGTCAACCTGATCCTCTAGGTCCTTAGAATCGACCTACTACTAAACCTATCTCCCAACACCAATGTGGTGTCTATCATTCGATGGTATTCACTTTATATAAGCTCGTCTGTTAAGGGGATATTTGTAGATACCCTATCCTAGGACCCCCTAAGCACCTCCTTAGTTCCCTAACACTCACTCATTCATCGTAAACCCTAGATCATACCTCGAGTACCAATCTAGATGCCACCAGGCACTCTCGGGTCCCCATTTGACTCCGATCAACTTCCTCACCCGAGATAAAGCTCAATGAATCTTCAAAGGGATCTGAATCCCTTTTACATTGGTCTATCTCATGTGCAAATTATCCATACTGTTCAGACGAACGATCCTTTAACTATCAAAAACTGATCTAAAGGCCACCGGATGCTCCCGGACCCTGTTTTGACCCCACTCAACTACCTCACCTGAACAAAATTTAAATGGATCTTCCTAGAATGAGAGATATAAAATAGGTGTCAGAGACATTTGATTTTAACTATTAGTTGTACAGGAATTTTGTATTTTCTACTTTGGATACAAATGCATGTATTTTGAGAGACTTTAATATATTAATTCTGAGACACATGGCAAAATCACATCTAGAGACAATATTTTTATACTATTATATTAGATGTGAGCAGTGATTTTTTATTCATAAGAGTTCAAGTGAACATTTTTTTCTTCAAGAGCTGGTATTGTGCTTAGTTTTAGGGACACGAATTTCCATTTGAAAATTTGTGAACACAAGCGAGAGAAAGGGATGTTCATGGTTCTCATATCAAACATTATTGATGAACTCTTTTATCACACACATTTTGTAATAAGGGTATAAAGTTTCTTAAGGTGTCTATTAAGTCCCCATTTCAACAAAAAATAAATAAAAAATACTTCGAGACACACATGAAATTTTTAGCCTTGTATTTTCTTATCTATTTCTATGTAAATTTCTTAAATTACTAAATAAAAACAATACTGGGTATTTCAAATATTTAGTAATATCTCATATGTGCATGGTGGAAACACATAGCATGGTGAGACTATAAAGTTGCATGTCACGTGATTGAAGTCTTGAATCCCAAAAGGACATCATATATATAGGCAACGTGTTCACAAGTAAGGAAACAAGAGTAATGTTAGGGCGACACAAAAATATTATGCAAAAGTGAGACACAATCGACTTGTGACACTCTTATTGGATTGTGTCCGAGTTTCACTGTACTATACGTTTAGTGAAGTCCGGACATGAGTGAATGAGATTGCAAAACATCAATTATGTCATACTTTTTTTTTGAATTTTTGTGTAGGCCTAACATTTTTCTTAAAATAATGTACAAAATAGCCTTACAAATCGGCCCTTGGGTTTCACAATGACTAGTTATTGGCACCTGCTTGTCCTACTTTAGGTCATGCCTTAGAAGGTCATCATCTAAGAGAATAAAGGTACGTAACATATATCTATACACATGCATGTACATGTTAAAATCAAGATGTTCAAGATTCCATAGAATATATATATGACAAAAAGCCTCAAAAGTTAAAATCGACTTTAGCGAAAGAACACCCATAATGTCGAATTCTCTACATTTTTATATACTGATCAAATGTAAATAAGGATATCTATGGATAGGAAAACAATAACTTGTATTGATTTTATCCAATGTATACTACTATGGGGATCTTATGGCATAAGGTCTCCTTTCTTTCCAAAATAGAATGTGAATCCTCTTATTGGAGAAATGGTCCCCACTGGATATATCCAACTTGTTTCTTCGTCTGAGCAGATGCCTCCTAAAAAGATACATCCATAATGGTTCACCTTTGCGTTCCAAATATATGTAGAGTTACCTTTACGTGGAACATTTATTACGTTGGGTAACTCATATATTATATCCATATCATCTGACTCTTAATCCAAATAAAAATAATATCATATCCCATCAAGAACATTCTCTTTTGTTGCCATCTCTGTCTAGTCCACCACCCTCATCAATCCTATACAAATATGAGCATTGTCATCTCAAGTTCCTCACAGTAAAACCTAAGTGTCTAAGTCAATATATCCTAAGAGATCAAGTTCAACATTGTTTCAATTTCAGTTAAATATTCTCTCTCTCAACATACCTTCCCCCTTTTCGAGGCATTAAAATTCCATATCATATCACATTCTCAATTTTTCCGTGTTTGTGCAATGGAGATGATAAATAAAATGGTCATGAAAATGCTAGTGGTGATGTTCAGTAAGAGCTCTTGCTACATGTGTTACACCATTAAATCCCTTTTCATAGATTTTGGTGTTAATCCAGTTGTGTACGAGCTCAATAAAATGGAAAATGGCTGAGAAATAGAGCAAGCCCTCTCCAGACAGTTGGGTTATAGCCCCACCGTACCGACGATGTTCATAGGCGGAGAACTGGTGGGACACACTAATGAAGTAATGAGTGTTCATCTCAACCACTCTCTAAAGACAATGCTTAAGCGGGCATGTGCTTTATGGGTTTGATCCTGTAAACCACATACCCCACCATTTAATCATGAAGTTTTTCATTTTAGCATGGAGAAAGAGATAACGAGGACAGTGAGATTTGTTAACAATGCTAAATAGTGTTCGTTTTGAGGTGTTTATAATGTAATTAACCTGTTTATGGTTTTAATAAAATTAGTAAAGTTCAGTTTACACTAATTATACCGTTGTTTATTCAGTTCATAATCTCCCTTTATCTTATTTTATTTAGGAATTAAATTTTGGAATTTCATATGATATTTTCTCATATTTTAACATGGATGCATTCATATGTGGCAAAAAAATGCAGTTGCACTATATCTACAGAATGTTCCAAATGTCCCAATAGATGACATTCGAATTGAAACTGTTATCATTAGTTTAGTTACATTTTATATTAATATTACATTAAAATAAAACGAAAGCTATTTGCATGTTTAACATAAATAATGCATACAACACTTTTTGACAACGACTTCGGCAACGCTTGCATCTTTATCAGTGCAGGCATTATTATATTCATAAATGTAAGTATTATATTCACAAAGATCTCTCTCATTTACCACCCTTGACCAATTCAGGTTACCAACACTTCCGTTCCTACGATAAATGGAATATTTTCCATTACGTCTTCACAAGTAACCCAAAAAATCCCATACAATACCCTTCACCTTTCTTTAAGAAACCAAAAACTCTTCACAATTTGTTTTCTAAGTTTAGTTGCTAACCCATATCATTTCCCCTATTTTTTCTCTCTAATGTCCCCTCTCTCTCTTTCTCTCGTGTGTGTTTCCATATGCATATATAACTCCAATCTTTTAAAAAGGAATATGTATCACTTTTTTTTTTCGAACATTTTTCTCTCATCCTCCTTCGTGTGAGCCTGAAATTCCATTTTCAGGCATAAAATAAATAATGACATTTGCGAAACCTATTAGGCCATGCCCTATGGTTCATATAATCAGAGCTACTGACATATATAATAGGAATCATTTATGTCACAACCTCCCTGAATTAAATTAAAATCATCCTTATAATTCATATAAATTCATGTCTATAATAATTTAAATGTAATCTCTTGGAAACTATCGCACGATTTTTCTCTCCAATGTATAACTGACTAAATACAAAATAACAACATCATTGCATTTATATATAATTTGTGAAGTACAAAATAACTTTACATAAACAAGTTTCTTAGTTTATTATTTACAAAAAGTTTGTTGATATTCAATCCATATTACATATCATTCACTCTTTTTTTTAAATTCCTAACTTGGCAGTGAACCCCAAATGATAGACATACCTGAAGCAAAATATTATAGGAGTGTAAGCTATAAAAGCATAGTGAATGACCTTATACACACACCACATATATAATAAGTTTAAATATTCATTTCAATTCTTATAACACAAGTAGGAATTGTGGATTCTCTCAAACCTGGACCTGCCACAGTGGAATTAATCCATCACGATTTTAGGGACCACAACATTCCTTTGTTTCGACCCGATTATGTAAAATCTTAAGTTAGATTGACTAATTAAAATGAGACCACCACAACACATAATACCCACCATAATCCATATAATTAAGATAACTTAGGTAAACACCCCATCCTAGAACCCCCCCAAGCATTTATTTAGGTCCCTAACACTCACCCGTTAACCATAATCCCTCAGTTATACCCTGAGTACCGATCAAAAGTGCACCGGCCGCTCCCGAGCCTCATTTAACTCCAGTCAACTCTCCAGCCTGATATAATCTCATTGAATCTCGAAGGGAACTTAATTCCCTTTCTAATAGTCCATCCCGTGCATGAATCAGTCTTACAGTTCGAATGAACAATCCGTTCTCCTTTAAAAACCTCCCGTCTAAAGATCATCAGGTGTTTTCGATCCCCACTTTGGTAAAATCTTAGACCCAGGAGTGACACATAGATTCTTAATGGAAACTAAATTCCCTTTCCAATGGTACGTCTCGTGCGTAATTCAGACTTACGATTTGCATTCTATATCCATTTTTCTGAAAAAATCATTTCGGACTGCCGGCTGGAACCCCAGGCACCCTGCTTATCGGGAGGGTCTACTTTTCCTTACTTACCAAGGCAAGCCCAATGTCGATAGGTAGGTCAATCCCTATACCGATTTGAACTCCCGTAACCCTATAAATAAAGGCAATGACCTCACTTTAAAAGGGACAGAAGAAACCCCTCTTAGAAAGTCAGAGAACATTCCCCTTAAATTTAGAGCTTTTTCCTTTCCCAAAAAAGCCCATTTTCATAGATTTTCTTCCATCACTTCCTTACCTGACTTAGTAAATTCAACCCACCTCTTCATACCACTTCCACACCATATCAAGATCAACTTATTAACATCTTAATATCAGCAACAAGCATCCATAAGGAGGCCTACTTTTCGATCCTTCTCTCCTGTCTTTCCTTTTTCGTGTTATTTATCTTAATTCTACTTTTATACTTTGGTTCCATTACATCACATCCATTAATATCCATTTTTTATTTTTAGTATTGTACATAGTTTGTTTTCATAAAAACACTAAGAAAAGAAAAAGGGGGTTCATTTGTGAATTTCAAAAGCGGGATTTCCATGTCATAGTCTCATTCTTAAAACACATTTTCCCTACACACATATAAGAGAAACCCCACATTTGGATTTATGGGTTGAACCCCAACCCCATGTTATTTTCAAACTATATGGACTTTGATGCCTGTTGGGCTACATAAGCGTCTTGGGCTAATCTCAAGATTCGATTCCTTCCTTTTTTATATTCATATACTTCTTTTATATATATTGTGAGTTTTATACTCCTACACGTGTCTTGTCCGATGTGTATATTCGCTTATAGTGACTTATTATGTGATGAACACTTACATCATTATTTTTATTAATTATTTTAGGGAATACTCCTACGGAAAAATCCACTCCATCCCTCCCATGATGTGAGTTAGGTGATTCCATTCTCCCACCATTTCTATTATACACGTGTACACACATGTCATGGAGTTTAAAAGGAGAAGATTAACATTAACCTATGAGAGATCGAAAGGGCATAATGGGTGGCTAATATCTTCCCATTTTGTAACTTAGTCCCTAGACCTTCAAACTACTTGGTTTTGCGTGCATCAACTTGATCTTGATGCCTTTCTCTCGAGGCAGCGACATTCTTTTGCCTGTTTTGAGAAAATTAGGCTGGCGACTCTATCTCTTTACATTATCCACCACACTGAAGATGGCGAACGCCGATATCCACGCGCGCTGGAGGGAATTCGAGCCCGAATGTCCAAAGTGGCAACTCTACTGGGGACTTATTTTAAGAGGATTAGACTCTATTTCCACTTAAGTGTTATTCTTTTCTCTCCTACTTTTATACATTTGTACATATTCTTACACTTGTATGTTCCCTTTGGTCCTTTACTTATTTAATTTGTATTGATATGTCATGGTTATATCTACAATGCTCTCTTCTCATGTACATATCACTTTTCACTCGCTTGTACATGCTCACTTCACACACTTGTGCATATTATCCATGCTCACTTTACGAAGTTAAACTTATATATAGTTCCACCTCTAGTCACATGCTCCATGCACCACTTGTAGAATATCCATGCTTAGATTCACCAACACGCACCCACACTCCTCTCACTTTTATATATCTCCATTCTCACTTACATTTCTCACACACCACATGTAGTCGATCCATGTATAGTCTCACTGTCACACACATTCACTTGTATATGTTCATTTTATCACTTACACTACTTCCATGTAATTCTCTCACCTTACACATCTCACTCATTCGTATATTCACATACTTCCCTATCATCATCTCTAGTGTAGTCTTCATGCTCCATGCTAGAGTTTCTTTTTATTATACGTGTATGACCTCCATCATTAGTATAATACCACGTTACTTAGAATGCAAATAAAAATCTCTCTCCATTATATACAAATTAAGACTCATGCATTTTTGCACACTGCATCACGAGAGCATGGAATAATTAATCAAAATTTTATCCCGTACTGGGTGGTCACTTTTTTATGGGTTCCAGCTTCACTGGGGTGCAGTTAGCCTAATTGATATGTCTCTCACCTTCCATTTTTCTAATAACTTTGATGTATATCGAACGGTTACCCCCGCATCGTACTGCTTCATCAAACTCACAACGGGAGGTATATAATATGGAACTCGTTGACGTACATCGACTATATTAAATTCGGCCTCTCACATACCATTAACACGAGGAATATCACGAGATAATTCACATACACTCAATTATATCGAATGTCTTATCAACACGTATCGATGAATGATTCCCTTTATAGGCAATAACTATATCGTGGAAGTCATGCCAGAGGGCAAAACCCTTACACTAACCCAACAAGTGCATAAACATTATATAGTCATCAACCGTATGGCACTCATAATTAATTTTTTGATTAACATGCGAAATTCTATCGAAATTTTAGGTCGCATACCACTCGAATTTTTGCGCTATTTCTCCATTTTAAAACAATACTCTTTCCATGAGCCTAGAAACAAGTCAAACCGTATCGTATATCATTGAACCCTATTTTCCTCGCCTCTAGTCCAGTTCGGCATTTTTTCCCACATTTAGGAAAGTATAATACAAGTGAAAACTTAATGACAAAATAACCATGATGAGATTTATCCTATTTTTCCCTTTTTTCAAAAATTGAAGATACATAATACATTTTTCTATTTTTTAAAAAATCTAAAAATTCTCCCTTTTTCTTCTAAAAATATACCTAAATAATTTTCCCTCCCAGGTCGATCGCATTCTTGACTTTGGCATGGGTTCATATTAGATTCGATCTTTTGTCAAACCGCCTCAAAGCTCCACTGCTTCTTCTGCTACTTCAACCGAATTTGAGATCTACCTCAGCAAGCTATCCAAGGAGAACACCGATTAAGTATAAAATTTTCAGCCATATCTGATGGACAACTTATCCTAGCTTAGCAATCGGATTAATAACCTTTAAACCGATGTCCAAGAGATGCAACAACATGGAGCCTAGACTCGTGAATCTCATGAACCTAAGATCCTTTTTCCTTGTGCTAATGAGTCTGCTTGACCTTAAGCATGTTTGGGTCCCAGAAGAATACCATCATATCCCATATGCCCCACCTATAAATGGTCCCTCACCTACTCAGCTCTTGATTCTGAACCTTGCGCAGCCAGGGCCAACCTACCAGTACCCGTGGACTCTAGATAAGAAGAATTGAACAAGGTCAAGTTAGACCTCAAGCTGTTGTTGAAGAAGTCTGACCAAGTCAAAATCTTTGAGAACTACATGGATTACACCCACATGTCTCTTTACCCTAAAGGCAGACTGTCAGAGAAGTTAAAAATGTCGGACATCGAGAAGTTCAGGTCCAATGGGACACCAATTGTTCACCTACAAAGTTATCACTGAGTCATGACCCTTCTTCATGCCTCCGAAGAAATAATGGCCCAGATGTTTCATTAGATCTTAAAAGAAAGTGCTCTCTGATGGTTTCTATCCCTCAAAGAATTCAGAATCCTAGTTTGGAAAATGTTGCCCTGGAATTCATGTCTTAGTACAAATACAATAAAAGTTAGAGGTCATACGCAGAGATCTAGAGTGCTAAAGAAAAATCATGGGGAATCAATCAGTAGATCCATTAGGACATGTAGAGAGAAAGCCACCAATAAAAATTTCCTTCCCCATATCCTAGCATCCATGCGAGTATAGTACTACCTGCACTTTCGAGCCCCCCGAGAGGCTGGTGTGGAAATGGAAGAAGCTTCCATAAAAGTGGAGTTTGAACTGAAGAAGCTGACTGGATAGTTTACACTAAAGAAATATGAAAAATCTGTTAATGCCTAAATATCAACCTTCAATAACATATCACAACCCACTAGTTCTTAGGCACGCGAAAGTCTCCCCAATTCGACTAGAAAAGAGTACACTAAACTTCATAATTACTTGTCGAAAGATTACCAGGCCTTGATAGCCCAACATGTCATTAAACCATTGGAACCTCAACCACTACCAAACCCACTCCCTAAAAACCTTCAAGATTGATGCCCACTATGACTTTCACTAAGTCGTAGGCCATACCACCGACCAATGTTTTCACCATAAAAATTTGATCCAAGGCGTGATAGATCGACGTATCATCGCCCCACCTGCTAATCCCAAGCCCAATACCATTTACAAAAATCTCCAGAACATGAAACCTGAACTAGTTCCATTTTCTTAGAAAACAACCAAGAATTTTACCCTTCTACCTAGATTGTTCCCGTCAAAGAACCCATCATCCCCACAATCTCACCCAAACATGTCAAGGTATGCCCGTATTTTATCCCGCACCTTACATACCTTGCTGATCAAGAACTATCACTCCTTATGAGGGCTTGTATTATCGTCCTCACTCGATCTAATGGGGGGGGGGGGGGGGTGTCATAGAATTACCTATTATGTTAAACAAATTCCAAGGATTTGGGTTGAAATAGCCCATTGAGATGTCCATTACCTATCAAAAATTCAGTGGCCTCTTATGATAGCCCAAAAAATGGGCCTGAGAATCAAATGAGTGGCTAGTACCCATTCAAGAAGTCCATCTCGATGATGTCGTATATATCATGACCTATGTATTTTTCCAGACATGAGAAATTCCTGACATTTCTGAATTATTCACAGTTTTGAAATAATATGGACGGTTGCATCCTTCACACATACACTTCCCCGCCGAATAGGAAGACTTACATGACGAAGAAGGGGATGAATTTAATAGCTATAGATGATGAGATAAATCATGAAGAAGCCAATTCAGTTGCCAGTTTTTATGGAATGATATCTTTCGAAGATTTATTGGAGGAAATCAATAAAGTATCCATTCAGTCCAAAGTAGATGAAGCCATGATGTTCTTATTCTTCCCCGCCTCTATAAAACTCCTGACTAGATCAGGGCAGTACTATAAAGATTCGATTCCCCATTCAACCGTAGTAGGAAAAAGAAATGAAAATTTCAAGAGTCTCATTGCCAAAAATGATCATTGAGGAAAATAATGTCCTTGATCATATTAAGAAAACCCAAGCCAATATAATCTTTTGGGGACTCTTTATATCCTATCAGTTTAACTAAAAATCCTTGATAAAGATCCTTATTGGACCCGAAGTCTCCCCCTTTACTACTCCCGAAGAAGCTGTGATTATGGTCAGAGTCTTGGGACAGATGGTCCCACTGTAACTTATTGATAATGGATTTTCTCTCAATGTTTGTCCACTTATAACCATCAACTATTTGGGATTAAAATTCAGTGATATCACTTCTACATCTGCCATAGTATGTGTCTATGACAACACTCATCGTGAAGTAATAGTTTCCATAAAACGCACTGTAAGGACATGATTTATAAATGTTCGGGGTAAAATCTAGGATTTTTCCTAGTATCCTAGATCACAATTAAGTATGTATGATACCTCTACATTTGGCACGTCTCAACGATCATCCTCGACGGCCTCAATCCGAATTAATGCATCCATCATCTTAGTATGTGCATCATGTGTCAATCAACTTACACTTCAATAGTTCCCACTACTCCACGTACATATGGTAAAAAATAATTTAATTGGAGTGTTTAAATTATTTTCATAAATAATTGGGAATACTATTTTAAATAAATTTTTGAAGTCTGGAAGAGGATAAACACGCACAATTATTTTTAAAGGAGTTTTTCTGTGACATATCACTGATGTCGTTCGAATGACATCGTATCTCATTCGAACGACATCGTATCTCGTTCGAATGAGATGCCATATCACTGGAACGACACCGTGTTTCATTCGAATGATGCACCGCCTTAATGCTCTATTCGAACAGTGGTCATGCTACACGTTTTTCTAAGTCTGCATATCTCCATTTCTGCAAAACAGACCCCGTTTTCAGACTACATATTTTAAGATTTCAATACTTTTTTGATTCACAAATATTTCCCAATTCTTTATGTGAATCCTCTAAACCCGAAGGAGGATTATATTACTCATCTGGAGTACATTTGTGGATAAGATGAAGATTTTACATTGCTGACCTTCTGGAGCTCTTGCGGTAACTCTTGTCGACGACATCAAAATTAACGCCTAAGGGTATTTCATATGTCATTACTTGTATTTTCATTGTAATCCATGTAAACCCTTCTTTACAAAATTATAGAGAAAATAAGATGGTTTTGCCTCCGTGGGGGATTTTTCCTCAACGTTGATTGTCTTGCATGCTTAGATTAATTCTTTATTCAATCACATTTGTTTGCGAGTATTAATACTTGTAGGGATTGAAATTTGAAATTTAATTAAATAAGTTTGACGTTGATTGCTAGTGCACTCTCAAATTGGTATCAGAGCCTGTTGCACTAATTGACTGTGTAGACCCTGTAGTGCAATTTTTTCTGTGGTTATTTTTATTCCTCTCCTTATTTGTTTTCTCGATGGATTCTAATACCGTTGATATTGTTAGTCGTGATGAGTTTGATAAAGTTCACGATCGTGCCGAAAAATTAACTCTTTTGAATTTGAGACTTTGCAAAAGAATTAAAATTTTAGAAGAAGAAAACTCTCTTTTTAAAAATAAGTTCGAATTTTTGCAAACGTTTAAAACTCAAAGAGATGTTTGTCGTGAACGCTTTGGTAATTTTTGTATTGACTTTGATTCTTTATTAGTTTTTAAAAAGGAGAGTGATGATAAAGTCCTAGTTTTAGAAAAGTAATTGGAGAACTTAAAAATTGTAGGGTTCCTGTTTGTACCGTTGAGGATAAAAAATTAATCGATGATTTTATGGCACATGAAGAGACTCTTAGGGATAAGTTTGTTTTAATTGAAGATGAGCGAAACAAACTGTTAAGTTTAATTGATAATTTGAAAAATAAATCTCTATATTTGGAAGAGTCTAATTTGTTGCTGGAATTAAATATTTAAAAGTTGAAAAATGATTTAAACGATTCAAATAGGTTTGATAGTGATGATAATGGCTCGTTATGTTCTAATGCTTTCGTTGCTAAAGCCGAAACCATTATTTGTTTTAGAGGGTCAACCATTCCTTTGGGTGTTAGAAAATGTCAACCCAAATGTGTCGTTCCACACGTTTACATTTGCTCATATTGTGGTAGGAAAGGACACCGTAGTCATTTCTGTTTTGATCTCCAAAAAGAGGTCCTAGGAAGTCTATGTCTAGTATTTTGTTGGTTCCCAAAAACCCTTGTCGAGTTGTCACATATGTTTGGAGTTAGGAAATCACTTTTGGATATCCTAGACTTTAGATGTTTTGAGACTCATAAGCTTGAACATGATTCGTCACTTGCTATTTCATATCGTTGATTGCTTGCATGATTTTTGTCATACACTAGTTGTGGTTTCATGATATATATTTTCTAGTGTGTTGACATGTACTTTTTGTATTGGATTTTTGTACGAAATTTTTTGAAAAAGTAAAAAAGAGATTTGTATTTTATTTGCACCTTATATGAATTGACATTTAGAATGACCAAGCCACAACATCATGCCATGTAAGTGTGACTATTTGATAGCGTTTTGAGATAATATGCCATACCATTCATGTGCTTTAGAGTGTTTGGAGTCGTTAAGATTTAATTAAGTGTTATTACCTACATGATTGACTCATTATTTCCTTTAATGCACACGAGCATGAATTTGTTTGAATACTTTTCTTGTCGAATCACTTGTTGGTTACGTGTTTTCATCTTAATTCTGTCTATTAAAATGAACCAAATGACATAAAATAAGATAATAATAGGTGTGCATATTTTAAACTGTTTGCCGTGAGTTTCTGCGAATTTTAAAAATTGGTGAAGGCCTACGAAAGGTACATATCTATCCTTTACGATTAAGCCACCGTTTAATTGGACCTAAAAAATTGAGGTATTTTAACTATTCAAGGTCCAAAGAGCCCAAAAATATTGATTGGCAATAAAAAAAAATATATGCCAATAATGGGCCGTTAGGTTGATTCACCAATTCTCCAATGTTTGAGAATATAGATCACCTCAAAAATAAAATACATATGAGGGAGTTTGGTTGGAGAATTAAAACGGCTTTGTACGTCCTTAAAAAGTCTTGAAAAATCATGAAATCGTTTCGGATGTTATTGTTGTGGAAATCACTTTGAGCTTTGATTTTGCTGATTTGATTGAGTCAATTTCTTTTAATTCAATAATGTTTACACCAAAGGAAGATGTTGAGTTTATTCGTTAAAAATATCCAATTTTCATCATGCACATATGTTATGGTTATATGTATTTATTTTCCTATTAAATATGCTCACATCCATTCATTACCGCTATCATGGACTTGGTTGTTTTGGTGTTCTTTCATGGTGTAATTTTGTTTGCTTTAATTTTTTTTGAATAATTTAAAAAGAGAGTTTATTTCCATGTGACATTCGCCATTTACATTACGTATTTTCTTCATTTATGTCTATTTGCGGCATCATAAAAAGGGGGAGAACGAATTATGGGGGATAATTGCATGTTTATTTATATAATGATTTTCTTTCTCATAATTGGTATTTGTTTCTTCTCATCATTATATTTCAAACTGTTGGGCGTCATGGGTATTTGTTTCTTGTCTCATGTGTGTAGGTATTAAAATGGAGAATCATTCTTTGCACACCCTGACGATGACAAAGAAAGTTTGAAGAGTTGGAGATTTAAAGATGATGGAATTTGTGAAGACACATTTAGTATTTCCAGTTTTTAAGTTTAATGGGGATATTAGATTGTATGTCAGTCTTTTTACTTTGGGCAGCATAATTAAAATATTTTTATCTTTGTACTGGCATAGTTATAGGGGCAGAATTGCAAGGACATTATTTATAAATGTCTGGGGTAGAATCTAGGATTTTTCTAAGTATCCTAGATCACAATTAATTATGTCTGATACCGCTAAATTCGGCACGTCTCAACAATCATCCTTGATGGCCTCCATCCAAATTCATGCATCCATCATCTTTGTACGTGCATCATGTGTCAAGCAACGTACACTTCAACAGTTCCCACTACTCCACGTACATATGGTAAAAAATAATTTAATTGGAGTATTTTATTATTTATATAAATAGTTGGGAATATTATTTTAAATAAATTTTCGAAGTCTGGAAGAGGATAAACATGCATAATCTTTTTTAAAGGAGTTTTTCTATGACACGTCATTGATGTCATTCGAACGACATCGTATCTCATTTGAATGAGATGCCATCTAGCTCGAACGACACCGTGTTTCGTTCAAACGATGCACCGCCTCAATGCCCTATTTAAACAGTGTTCGTGCTACACGTTTTTCTAAGTCTGCATATCTCTATTTTTACAAAATAGACTCCGTTTCCAGACTTCATATTTTAAGGTTTCAATACCTTTTTGATTCACAACTATTTCCCAATTATTTATGTGAATCCTCTAAACCCAAAGGAAGATTATACTACTCATCAGGAATACATTTGTGGAAAAGACGAAGCTTTTCCATTGTTGACCTTCTGGATCTCTTGCGGGAACTCTTGTCAACGACATCAAAACTGACGCCTAAGTGTATTTCGTATGTCATTACTTGTATTTTCATCGTAATCTGTGTAAACCGTTCTTTACAAAATTATAGTGAAAATAAGATGTTTTTTCCCCTGTGGGGGATTTTTCCTCAATGTTGATTGTCTTGCATGATTAGGTTAATTCTTTATTCAATCACGTTTGTTTGCGAGTATTAAGACTTGTTGGGATTAAAATTTAAAATTTAATTAAATAAGTTTGACAATAATTGCTGGCGCACTGTCACTCACACTAGGGGTTGGACCAATCAATCCTCTAACATAGTTATAAGTTATCGATATACCTACTTTATTGCACCTACTCCTTAGACGTACTTAACTCCACTTCATCCGAGGAGTATCCTCTTCTCTCCATTAGAAACTAATGCAGTTTGTCGAAAGTCAAGTCATCACCATTTTGTAATACCCCGTACTTTTGACTATATTTATTTTTAGGATTAATTAATTAAATTGCGTATTAATTGGAAATTAATCCGGGTTATAAATACTAATGAGATGCGAATTGGTATTTGATTATGTGCATATATGATTATATATGTATTTGGTATTATAAAAATTGTCGTGAGATTTATATACGGCAATTTGGAAATTTTGTTGAGACGCGTGGGACCGCCGCGTCACGTTGTAATATTTTGTTAATAAAAGTAAATTTAAAATCTATAATCCGCATGGTCATTTTGAGTGCGCCAACGCGTCCGGAAGGGTCGAGATAGTCAGAAATCACTAGCCGGGGGTATAGTTTGGGTTCCGGGGTATTTTTAGGCCATACCGGCAACTTAAAGGGTATTTTGGTAATTTTACATTTTGAGGAATTAAAAGTGACGAAAATTGGTTAATTAAATCTGATGTGGATATTGACCCACTAAGCCCATAACCAACCCATATTAACCCTTTAAGCTACGGAGGCTAACATTAGGTTTACAATCTTCCCCAAATCAAACCCTAGCCACCTTAAGCCACCATTGGAGAAGGAGCTTAGAGAGAGAGGAAACTCTGCAGAATCTTCACCAAACCTACACCAAAATCAGAAATCAAACCAAGGCAAGTGT
The DNA here is from genome assembly GCA_949130495.1 of Sambucus nigra. NCBI lineage: Eukaryota > Viridiplantae > Streptophyta > Magnoliopsida > Dipsacales > Adoxaceae > Sambucus > Sambucus nigra. The sequence continues at coordinate 490,998,940 of OX422209.1, read as the reverse complement.
TTTAATCAGATTTAAATTCGTAGAATGTTTCCCCCATGTTAGAAAACTGATAAATTACAACTGTTCTTGAAAGATAATGAAAACCCATGTAGTTTGAAGTTTAGAACTTGAAAATTGTGAAGAGAATTGCATGTAGTATGATAGGTAGATGATTTCCCTTATATTAATTGTGATTTGAAGGAATTAAAATGAAATAAATTCTGGGATTTGATGATGATATAAACCTAGGGTTCATGTTCTAGAGAAATTGGGAAAAGTGTAGAGATTTGTAAATTTAGTTGATGTTATGATGATTCAATCCTTGAAAACATGTTAGGAGATGATGTAAATATGTTTAGGATGAATTAGAGACCCTAAAACGTTATTGGGATGAACCTTGGAAGAGATTAGAAGTGATAAAAATGGTGAAAAACGAATTGGGGAAAATCTGGGCCGAATCTGGTAGCTCGTTAGAAGCAGTCCCCAGGTCGTTCGAACGAGCTTCTAACGAGTTGACCAGTCGTTGCTAACGAGTAGGAATTTCGTTCGATATCTCGTTCGAACGAGATATCGTTAGAAGGGACAGTTCGTTCGAACGAACTGGATCTCGTTCGAACAGTCTCGTTCGAACGAGACTTCTAACGAGCTGACAGTCCAAACTCGTTCGAACACTCGTTCGAACGAGACTTCTAACGAGTTGATAGTTTGGTCCTTTTTATACTGTTTCGATTTTTGGAGAACCGTAAACTTGTTCGAGGATATAGATAGCATTTCTTTGATGATATAGTGATAGACTTGGGACATTTGGGTAGTTATGAGGAGGAATTTACATACGAGAGTTGTATTACATGTACGGTTTGGGTTGAGACGTGAGTGGTTACTACGACGTGAGAAACTATAGCGCGTATGATTATAAATCGGATTAGTATAAATTGTGATAATTATAGTTAGTGCGAGAATGCGATACGTACTACGATTAAAATACGGTATTACTAAGACGTGTGTTTACTTAGTATATGGATTGTGTGTATGACATACCTACCATACTTGCTATCACGGGAGGTTGCGTTCGCTTAGGACCCTCTAATCCTTGTGTGCCTACGGGGGGGATATAGACTGGTACCTCGATGAACATAGGTCATAGAAGGACTTATTGTGATATTAATAAGTCTGCTGATCATGGGAGCGTAGGTATGTGCGTGACCCATGTGATGGTGACTGTGTTCGCCTCCACTATTTGTGATTTGTGTTATCTGAACTATTCCTGAGAGATTCGGAATATGTAATCCTTATGTACGTGATGTACCGGGATGGATAGCAGAGTATGTGTGCGCCGCAGCTTAGTTCTCGGGGTGCTTATATTGTATATTTACGATGTGATAATATACATTTAAATTAATGGGAATCCTCATGTTAATGTTGTATATATATTACGGTGTTGTTTCGAGAAATATAACGAGTTAACTGATAGTTATATATATTGCATATTGAGTATCTGAGTTTACGTTAGATCCCTATATAATTACGAGCGTTATATGTTAATGGAACCAAGTAATATGGGTAGGACCTTTGGCAGTCTAGCTAGTTATGTTGTCACTTAGCTAGTAGTATGGGTCGTTATAGATGGGTACTTACGTTAGGAGTGCACAGTTAGACGAGAGGTGAGAATATCATGCGAGTGTACGTCCTAACATGTACTTTGCATTTAATGTTTTAAATATTTTTGAAGCACTTGCAGGTTTTTAAAATATAACTCCACATTCGGGCTCTGACCCGTTTGCTTTTCAAATCTCTTTTTCTTTGTAAAACCATTTTAGGTGCCCAGCCACAAGGACACCAAGCATAGGATACTCATTCAGGTGACGAGCTGTAGCTGCGTGTGGAAGCTACAGGGATTTGCATGTAGACGCTTCTATCTTTTGGATTCCAGAGTCACCATCTATCAGTTGTAGGGCATGTTGCCCATTTCGTTAGAGACATCTTTTACATTTCAGTTTTTAGACTTTAGCATGTATTGTTTCAGTTTATTTATTTCAGTTGTGGGATTGTAGTGAGGAGTTTTTCCTCCAGACTTTATTTACTGTTATGTGATGGTTATTCATTTTACTTCAGTATGGGGAATGGTGTTGTTTATTTCTTCATTACATTTGTTGCATGTTAATCAGACTTAAATTAAAATTTGGCAACTTGCTTTTTAAATAGTAGGTGGTTAGTAATATTAAAATGTTTTCGACAGTGATGCTATTAACTGAGCCAACTTGGCATTTTGAATTAATTTAATAAAGGAGTAGCTACCCGGTATTTAATTAGTCGGGGTGTCACAGGTGGTATCAGTGCATCAGGTTCTAGTGTCCTTTAGGATCTGTACGGCTATTATGTTTCCGCTACGTTTCTTTGATATAGAGCCCTATATTTTAGGACTGTTGTACTCTTTTTGTGTATGCTTCGTTCTTCAGCTATTTTAAGTTTATAAACTGCGAACTTATAAACTTTGTTCTTATTTCAGATGCCTCCACGACGTGCACGACGAGTTCCCAAGAATGCAATGCCCGAACCCCAGCCCGCTCCAGTTCAGGGCATGATGAACGCCGCTGAGGTTGCTGCTATAGTAGCCCAAGCGGTAAATGCCGCGATTGCCGTGATTCAGCAGGCACCGCCTCAGGCGCCGGTTGCCGCGCCAGCACAGGTTAATGCATTCCCGTCTGCTTGGGAGCGTGTACGAGACGCTTTTCAGAAAGCGCATCCGCCAGAGTTTGCAGGTAGCTCAGACGTGGTAGTCTCGAGCCAATGGAGGAAGGACATGCAGAGGCATTTGAGGATGCATGAGTGCACTGATATTCAGAAACAGGTGCTAGCTACTTTCAAGCTAGTGGGATCTTCACTACAGTGGTGGGAGTCTATTACCACCGCGGAGGAGAGGGATACCCTCACGATTCAGGAGTTCTGGGTGCGGTTCGACCGCAAGTACTTTCCGTCCGCAGTTCATACAGAGATGAGGAGGAAGCTGATGAGTTTGAAGTAGGAGGGCAAGACAGTGGCCGAGTATGAGGCCGAGTTCACTAACCTGTTGAATATCGTTCCAGACGAGATTCCAACAGAGAAGAAGAAGATAGAGAAGTTCACCGATGGGTTGAATTGGAGGATCCGCCATCATCTGCTAAGGAACCTATCGTTGGCCACGTATTCTGATGTGGTTAACGCTGCATTATTGCACTGCCAGGACCACCGTTTTCATATGGCCGAGGGCAAGCGGTCGGGGGAGTCTAGCCATCAGGGCAGGACTGGAGGACATGGTGCCAGCGGGGCACAATCTGGCCAGGGGCAGAGACAGAATGAGCAGGGTACCCAGCAGGGGGATAATAAGAGGTTCCGGTCAGGGAACTACAGGCAGGGACAAGGAGGTTTCCGTCAGGGCCATCAGGGTCCAAACGGCCATCAGGGCCAATAGGGGCAGAATGGGCAGCATTTTCATCAGGGCCAGCAGGGCCAAGGGAGGAATGGTAACGGCCACCAGGGCCGGGGACATCAGGGGCATAGGGGAGGGAACTTCCCGGGGAAGTGCTTTGTTTGTGGCAAGACTGGCCATAAGAAGCAGGATTGTCCTGATAGGGGCAGGGCCCCACAGCAGCAGCAGCAGGGTGCTCGCCAGGAGCCACAGAGACCTATGTTTCCCGCCGCTCTTCCCGCACCGCCGCAGATGGCAGCATTGCCACCCATTCCAGCAGTCCCAGCTCAGCAGGGGCAGCTACAGTATGGACGTGTCTACAACGTTCACCAGGCTGCAGTTCCATAGGCACCGCCCGCGATCGAGGGTACGTTTCCTATCCATGGCACTATGGGTCGGGTGTTATTTGATACGGGTGCTACACACTGTTTTATAGCTACACACTTCGCGAAAGCTTTAGGATTGTTAGCTACGGCAGAGAGCACAGTGACGTGTGTCGACTCACCATTAGGGAGTGGGTCACTTATTTTCTTTATATGCCGGGGAGTGGGGGTAGAGATTGGTGGTTTGGTATTGCCTGCAGACATGTTAGTGTTAGACATGCATGTTCACGATGTGATCATCGGTATGGATTGGCTCGTAGCATATAGGGCCATGATTGATTGCTTCAGCGGGAGGATTGTTTTTGCCATTCCGGGGCAAGAGATGTTTATAGTGGCGATGCCTCGCCCAGAGGGAGGATCGACTGCTCATCTGTATTACATAGAGGAGGATACCTTTAAGGAGGTTGTTATTCCTTTAGATTCGATCCCGGTTGTCAGGGAGTATTCGGATGTGTTTCAGGAGATACCAGGCTTACCACCCAGTCGTGAGATAGACTTCGTTATAGATTTGCTACCGGGTACGAGACCTATAGCACACGCACCGTACCGTATGGCTCCAGCTGAGATGAGAGAGCTACGGGATCAGATAGAGCAGCTGTTGGGACAAGGCTTTATTCGCAGGAGTACCTCACCTTGGGGCGCTCCAGTTTTATTTGTGAAGAAGAGGGACGGTTCACTGAGATTGTGTGTGGACTACCGAGAGTTGAATAAGGTCACGATACGGAATAAGTATTCGTTGCCTCGAATCGATGACTTGTTCGACCAGTTGAGAGGAGCTTCTTTCTTCTCGAAGATTGACTTGAGGTCGGGATACCATCAGTTGCGTATCAGGGAGGAGGATGTCTCGAAGACCGCGTTCTTGTCGAGATATGGTTCTTACGAGTTTCGGGTTATGCCTTTCGGCTTGACCAACGCTCCAGCAGCATTTATGGACTTGATGAACAGAGTGTTCAGGGATTTCCTAGACCAGTTTGTCATTGTCTTCATTGATGATATTCTGGTTTACTCTCAGACAGAGGAGGAGCACGCCGAGCACTTGAGGCAGGTTTTGCAGACACTCCGTCAGAACGAGTTGTATGCAAAATATGAGAAGTGCGGGTTTTGGCTGAAGGAAGTCCAGTTTTTGGGGCATATCATTTCCGACCAGGGAATATCTGTTGATCTGGGGAAGGTGTCAACGGTGAGGGAGTGGGGGCAGCCCACGACACCGACTGAGATTCGTAGTTTCTTGGGTTTAGCAGGATACTACAGGAGGTTTATTCGGGGTTTCTCGGAGATAGCAGGTCCTTTGACACATCTTACTCGTAAGGGTGTGCCATATATCTGGAGTGATGCCTGTCAGTTGGCATTCGATGAGTTAAAGGACAAATTGACCTCAGCACCTGTGTTAGCATTGCCGAGACCGGGAGTTGAGTATTTGGTTTACACCGATGCGTCGTTGTAAGGACTGGGAGGTGTATTGCAGCAGGAGAGACAGACCATAGCTTATGCTTCCCGTAAGCTTAAGCCTCATGAGAAGAATTACCCCACGCATGATTTGGAGTTGGCAGCAGTGGTATTTTCCTTACGGATTTGGAGGCACTATCTTTTGGGGGAGAAGTTTCAGCTGTTCACGAACCACAAGTCTCTACAGTATCTGTTCACGCAGAAGGAATTGAATATGCGGCAGCGTAGGTGGCTTGAATTTGTGAAGGACTACCAGTTCGACATCCAGTACCACCCGGGTAAGGCTAACGTGGTAGCAGACGCGTTGAGCCGCAGGCCAGCAGTTAGGTGGCAGAGGTGTGGAAAGCTAAGTGGAAGGAATTGGGACACCAGGATGCAGTGGCCCGATCTTTCATGTCTGTGATGACCGTTACACCGCAGATTGTAACGAAAGTAGTACGGGCACAGGCTAATGACTTGTTCTGTCAGGAGCAGATAGTTCGATTACTTGCAGAGGGAGCCGAGTCCTATACCGTTAGCTCAGACGGGGGATTGCGCTTCAATGGGAGATTGGTAGTTCCGGAAGGGGAAGAATTGCGACACGATGTGATGGCAGAGTCGCACGGCTCACGGTTCGCGGTACATCCCGGAGGGGACAAAATGTACCAAGACATGAGACGAAAATATTTGTGGAGCGGTATGAAGAGAGATATCGCTGAGTTTGTCTCGAAATGCTCCACTTGTCAGCTTGTAAAAGTGGATCATCAGAGACCAGCAGGATTACTACAGCCGTTGGAGGTTCCGGTGTGGATGTGGGAGAGCATATCCATGGATTTTGTCACGGGGTTGCCTACGTCGCAGAGGGGTCACGACTCCGTTTGGGTAATTGTGGACAGGTTGTCCAAGGTCGCTCACTTCTTACCCGTAAGGACTGACTACACTACGGGACAGTATGCCCAGCTCTTCATTTCAGAGATTGTGAGACTTCACGGTGTGCCCCTGAATATCGTGTCTGACAGAGACAAGATATTTGTTTCCAGATTTTGGGAGAGTTTCCAAGAGGCCATGGGCACGGAATTGCGGTTGAGTACGGCTTATCATCCGCAGATCGATGGGCAGACAGAGCACACCAATCAGATGTTGGAGGACATGCTACGCATGTGCATTATTGACTTCGGGGGTGGATGGGAGCAGTACCTTCCACTGGTGGAGTTTGCTTACAACAACTCCTATCAGTTTACTATTGGCATGGCTCCGTTTGAGGCATTGTACGGTAGGCCTTGTCGTTCCCCAGCATGTTGGTTAGAAGTGGGAGACAATAAACTACTTGGGCCGGAAGTGATTCAGGATACTTCGGCAAGGATTGAGTTGATTCGGAGTCGCATTCGGGTAGCTCAAGACAGGCAGAAGAGTTATGCTGATGCGAAGAGGTTTTTCAGGGAGTTCCAAGTGGTGGACCAGGTTTTGCTCAGGGTATCTCCGATGAAGGGGATTATGCGATTCGGGAAGAAGGGGAAATTGGCACCGAGGTATGTGGGGCCGTTTCCTATTATTGAGTGGATCGGACCGGTTGCGTATAGACTTGGACTACCGGAGCACTTGCATCGGATTCACGACGTGTTCCATATTTCCTCGCTGAGGAAATACCTTAGAGATAATTTGGCTCATTCTCACATTGCTGTGGAGGACATCGATCTCCAGCCGGATAGCTCCTACGAGGAGGGGCCAATTGCTATTTTGGACCGAAGCGAGAGGAAACTGTGGTCAAAGATAGTCCCGTTAGTGCGTGTTCAGTGGCGACATCACAATGTCGAGGAGTCCACATGGGAGCGCGAGGATGAGATGCGCGAATGTTATCCAGAGCTATTTTTAGCAGGTACTTTCTAGTTTCGAATTTCGGGACGAAATTCAGTTATTAGGGGGGAAGTATGTAATACCCCGTACTTTTGACTATATTTATTTTTAGGATTAATTAATTAAATTGCGTATTAATTGGAAATTAATCCGGGTTATAAATACTAATGAGATGCGAATTGGTATTTGGTTATGTGCATATATGATTATATATGTATTTGGTATTATAAAAATTGTCGTGAGATTTATATACGGCAATTTGGAAATTTTGTTGAGACGCGTGGGACCGCCGCGTCACGTTGTAATATTTTGTTAATAAAAGTAAATTTAAAATCTATAATCTGTATGGTCGTTTTGAGTGCTCCAACGCGTCCGGAAGGGTCGAGATAGTCAGAAATCACTAGCCGGGGGTATAGTTTGGGTTCCGGGGTATTTTTAGGCCATACCGGCAACTTAAAGGGTATTTTGGTAATTTTACATTTTGAGGAATTAAAAGTGACGAAAATTGGTTAATTAAATCTGATGTGGATATTGACCCACTAAGCCCATAACCAACCCATATTAACCCTTTAAGCTACGGAGGCTAACATTAGGTTTACAATCTTCCCCAAATCAAACCCTAGCCACCTTAAGCCACCATTAGAGAAGGAGCTTAGAGAGAAAGGAAACTCTGCAGAATCTTCACCAAACCTACACCAAAATCAGAAATCAAACCAAGGCAAGTGTTTTAATCAGATTTAAATTCGTAGAATGTTTCCCCCATGTTAGAAAACTGATAAATTACAACTGTTCTTGAAAGATAATGAAAACCCATGTAGTTTGAAGTTTAGAACTTGTAAATTGTGAAGAGAATTGCATGTAGTATGATAGGTAGATGATTTCCCTTATATTAATTGTGATTTGAAGGAATTAAAATGAAATAAATTCTGGGATTTGATGATGATATAAACCTAGGGTTCATGTTCTAGAGAAATTGGGAAAAGTGTAGAGATTTGTAAATTTAGTTGATGTTATGATGATTCAATCCTTGAAAACATGTTAGGAGATGATGTAAATATGTTTAGGATGAATTAGAGACCCTAAAACGTTATTGGGATGAACCTTGGAAGAGATTAGAAGTGATAAAAATGGTGAAAAACGAATTGGGGAAAATCTGGGCCGAATCTGGTAGCTCGTTAGAAGCAGTCCCCAGGTCGTTCGAACGAGCTTCTAACGAGTTGACCAGTCGTTGCTAACGAGTAGGAATTTCGTTCGATATCTCGTTCGAACGAGATATCGTTAGAAGGGACAGTTCGTTCGAACGAACTGGATCTCGTTCGAACAGTCTCGTTCGAACGAGACTTCTAACGAGCTGACAGTCCAAACTCGTTCGAACACTCGTTCGAACGAGACTTCTAACGAGTTGACAGTTTGGTCCTTTTTATACTGTTTCGATTTTTGGAGAACCGTAAACTTGTTCGAGGATATAGATAGCATTTCTTTGATGATATAGTGATAGACTTGGGACATTTGGGTAGTTATGAGGAGGAATTTACATACGAGAGTTGTATTACATGTACGGTTTGGGTTGAGACGTGAGTGGTTACTACGACGTGAGAAACTATAGCGCGTATGATTATAAATCGGATTAGTATAAATTGTGATAATTATAGTTAGTGCGAGAATGCGATACGTACTACGATTAAAATACGGTATTATTAAGACGTGTGTTTACTTAGTATATGGATTGTGTGTATGACATACCTACCATACTTGCTATCACGGGAGGTTGCGTTCGCTTAGGACCCTCTAATCCTTGTGTGCCTACGGGGGGGATATAGACTGGTACCTCGATGAACATAGGTCATAGAAGGACTTATTGTGATATTAATAAGTCTGCTGATCATGGGAGCGTAGGTATGTGCGTGACCCATGTGATGGTGACTGTGTTCGCCTCCACTATTTGTGATTTGTGTTATCTGAACTATTCCTGAGAGATTCGGAATATGTAATCCTTATGTACGTGATGTACCGGGATGGATAGCAGAGTATGTGTGCGCCGCAGCTTAGTTCTCGGGGTGCTTATATTGTATATTTACGATGTGATAATATATATTTAAATTAATGGGAATCCTTATGTTAATGTTGTATATATATTACGGTGTTGTTTCGAGAAATATAACGAGTTAACTGATAGTTATATATATTGCATATTGAGTATCTGAGTTTACGTTAGATCCCTATATAATTACGAGCGTTATATGTTAATGGAACCAAGTAATATGGGTAGGACCTTTGGCAGTCTAGCTAGTTATGTTGTCACTTAGCTAGTAGTATGGGTCGTTATAGATGGGTACTTACGTTAGGAGTGCACAGTTAGACGAGAGGTGAGAATATCATGCGAGTGTACGTCCTAACATGTACTTTGCATTTAATGTTTTAAATGTTTTTGAAGCACTTGCAGGTTTTTAAAATATAACTCCACATTCGGGCTCTGACCCGTTTGATTTTCAAATCTCTTTTTCTTTGTAAAACCATTTTAGGTGCCCAGCCACAAGGACACCAAGCATAGGATACTCATTCAGGTGACGAGCTGTAGCTGCGTGTGGAAGCTACAGGGATTTGCATGTAGACTCTTCTATCTTTTGGATTCCAGAGTCACCATCTATCAGTTGTAGGGCATGCTGCCCATTTCTTTAGAGACATCTTTTACATTTCAGTTTTCAGACTTTAGCATGTATTGTTTCAGTTTATTTATTTCAGTTGTGGGATTGTAGTGAGGAGTTTTTCCTCCAGACTTTATTTACTGTTATGTGATGGTTATTCATTTTACTTCAGTATGGGGAATGGTGCTGTTTATTTCTTCATTACATTTGTTGCATGTTAATCAGACTTAAATTAAAATTTGGCAACTTGCTTTTTAAATACTAGGTGGTTAGTAATATTAAAATGTTTTCGACAGTGATGCTATTAACTGAGCCAACTTGGCATTTTGAATTAATTTAATAAAGGAGTAGCTACCCGGTATTTAATTAGTCGGGGTGTCACACATTTTAAAGGATGGCGATAGTTCAGATAGTGCCAATACTAGTAATCCAGTGTTAGAGATTCAAAATTGAACAAATGACATACTCCTATCGAGGTTCAAAATTGATTCACTCCCTGTCCTAACAAGGAACAACGTCAAAGATTGAGGTTGTCTAAAACATAACCCTCATAGTAACATCAATGTAATTTAGATGTTCAAGAGCATGCACTTCATGCTTGGAAATGGGCTAGGATGATGACATCAAGGAATCCTTGAGACCATAGTCCGTAAAGGATCCTTTCCCCCATGTGGCTTGGGATACCAAACTTCACTAGTTGAACTCAAAGCACTCTACTAACCGCGACTGAAGAGAAGCCTAGAGGATGAAAAGACTATTTCAAGGGACTCTCTGAACTAAATATTTTCAAGGAGGGTAAAGACCTTCCCTTTTATGGAATCTATGAATTATGGTACGACCACGTTAACGAGAAGATGAAGTCAGGGATGGAAATCTTCTTCAAGACAACAATATTTAGGATGAAGACTGAAAACATTAAGTGAAACCTCTAATTGAGCAAACCTTGGCAATCACTAAGAACTACGAGGGAAGCGACTTCGAATAATCTTTTGACCTGTAGACAATGGGGATGAGTGTTCGCATGATCCGCATAGATTTTGTGCCATCAAGACCATCTAGGGATGGAAATTTTCCCTGAAATTTTGGGTCCCTGCGGTTACCCGGAAAAAAATCCTCAAAAAATTGGGGTTCGTGTAGTAAAAAAAGATCCCTGAAAAAATTCGGGTCGATTTCGGGTATACTCTCAGGACTCCACGGGAATACCTGAATTATTAATATATAATAAATATATATATTTATATTATAATAAATATATAAGTATATAAATAAACATCTAAAAAAAAACCCTAGTCCCTACTTACTCACGCCGCTCCCTCACTCCCTAGTCCCTCATTCTCTCTCACTCACGCCGCTCTACTCTCCCTCACCTCACTCTTGTCTCACTTTCGCTGCTGCTGCCTCACTCTAGGCTTTCCCAACCCCTCATATTTCCTCACGTTCGCTTCTTCCACTGCCTCCGTCACCCTCATGTCCTCTGTCGCTGCCTCACGAACTCCTTATCAGATTAGGTAAACTCGTCCCTTTACTTGCGTCTACTATATTGATTAGTTGATTGCTAGGGCTGTTACGATTTTAGTTGATTGGTAGGGCTGTTACGATTTTAGTTGATTGGTAGGGTTGATTTTTGTTGATTGATTTTAGTTGAAGATGTTTTCAAAAATTCGGTCTCAATATCGAACCAAATCAAGTTTTGAAGACTTTGTTTATTGATCTTCTAAGCTGGATGATGAAACTATTAATTCTAAAATAGGGTTGATGTTGTGCTTATATAGTCATTCATGATGTATTTCTATAAAAAGGGAAAAAATGGAAGAAGAATCCATAAATCCTTTCTTTAATAACAGTCTAATTTGTATATTTCGGTTAACAATGTCACAAGTTGGCAACTTATACCGTCTTTTTCTTTTTTTTTTCTTTTTTTTCTTCGTCATGTGTTTCTTTTGAATCAACAATTGTAGTGATAGTGTGTTAAATGAGGAGAGTTTATGTGAATCCCATTGCATTTATTTCTAATATTTAGACATGTTAGTTTATTCTTCCATTTTATTAAGATTGTGTGTGATACTTGCATTTTGATAATATTATTTGCCTAACGGGTTCTTCGCAGGAAACCCAATACCCGTTTTAAATGGGGACGGGGATCCCCGAACTCGTTATAACGGGGAACGAGGCGGGTACGAGGAATGGTTTTTCTAACGAGGACGAGGATGGGAAGTTAAAATTCGACCCCGAACCGACCTGTTTCCATCCCTAAGCCCATATGCCCAGATCACCACTATTGATATGCCTCTTCTGATTTGGTATGCCATCCCAATCTAGCCTGCTCAAGCTCAACCCAACCCTACTACTTATGCCATTCAAATCTCTACACTTATTTTTATTTCCCCTTTTCCTAATGTAAATCTAATTAAGATCTCTTTTAACGAGGTTCTCAATGCTTTTTTCACTAAAAATAAAATAAATGTGGATTTTGAGTATCTTGACGTTCCTTACATTATCTCCGTTCAAGTAGGCACCAACGTGAGACTATGATGGGTGTACCCTTAACTAGCATGAGCGTGGGCAATTTAAAAAGATTCTAAAAGAATTCATAGATATCTTTACATGGACTTACGACGATATGCCTAACATTGACCCATAGATAGCTCAGTTTGAAATCCTAACATTCTCAAGATGCAAAAGGTCAAGCAGAAGTAAGAAAATTCTGAACCGAATGGTCACTGTAAGTCAAAGAGTAAGTAGTCAAACAGCTGAACGTGTGTTTCATTTTTGTGGTCGAATACCCCATATGGCTCGCTAACATTGTCCTTATGCCAAAGACGGGAGGAAAGGTCCTCATGTGCATCGATTATTCGGATTTCAACAAAGCATCCCCAAAAGATGATTACCCATTGCCAAACACTGATATAATCTTGGACAATACATCCAGCCATGCCCTTAATTCAATTGTAAACTGATTTATCGATTATAATCACATCAAGATGAACCCTGATGACTAAGAGAAAACTGCCTTCATCACCCCATGGGGAACCTTTTGCTACACTGCCATGCCATTCGAACTCAAAATTTCAGGGGCTACCTAAAAAAGGCCTACCACAATCGTACTTCACAGCCTTATTCGTAAAGAGGTCAAAGTCTATGTTGATGACATGATCATCAAGTCTAAAAACTTAGAGAGTCACATTTTCGCCTTCCAAAAATTCTTTGAGTGACTGTGACAGTACCAGATGTGACTAAATCCACAAAATAGCATTTTGAGCATCATGAAGGGAAAACTCTTGGGGTTCGTGGTTAATGAGAAAGGAAATGAAATAAACCCTGCTAAACTAAACTACATATTCAATATGCAATAACTTCGAACGGAGAAGGAAGTTCGAGGATTCCTGGGTAAGTTGAAATATATCAGTCAGTCTATCAGCAAACTAACCTTTATCAACGAATCCATTTCCAAATTTCTTCGATAGGATTTATCTAACATCTAGAACAAGGCATACTAAGAAGCCTTTGACCACCTCAAGAGATATCTCACCCGACCTCTAATACTCGTGCCTCCATAGTGGGTCTCCCGCTCCTTTTATACTTGACCATCATGGATACCACATCATGGGCTTTACTAGCCTAATACATCGGAGAATATTGAAAGGAAAAGGTCCATCTACTACATTAGTAAAAAATTAGCTGTGTATAAAGTCAATTACACTATTTTAAAGAAAGCGCGTGTCACCTTAGTTTGGGTCACACAGAAGTTACAACCCTCCATGCTTGTTTTGCCCATCAGACTAGTATCCCGAATGGATCCCATCAAATACCTTCTAAAGAAACCCTATTTTTCAAGCTGATGGGAGCATTGGTTGATGTTAGTTGATTTTGATATCGTGTATGTCATACAGAATTCCATAAAAGGGATGGGCCATCCCCGACTACCTTACTGATTATCATATGGAAGGAATCAATGTTTAGATCTATGAATTCCCGGATGAATATATTCTATGCACCTCTCAGGAGGATCTCAGGTGGCATATGTTCTTTAATAAAGATGCCAATAAGAAAGGGTACATCATTAGGATACTCATGATCATCCCTTATAACTCTCACACCCTCATTTCCATTAAGTTAGACTTCCCATGCACTAATAACATGACTGAATATGAGTAATGAACCGTTGGCTTTAAGATTACCCTCAGAAAAGGTATCAAGAACCTAAAAGTTTATAGAGACTGTACCCTCATTGTCAGATAAATTCTCAGAAAATGGAAAGTCAAAAATGATATGCTCCTACCTTTTCACGCCCATCTAGATAAATTGCCTCCTAATTCAAAGATGTTACCTTCCATTAGCTTCCTTGCTCAATGAATAACCTAGATGATGCCCTAGCAACCCTGCCTTCCATGGTCGACATGCCCGAGGGAATAACAATGGCCCCTCTCCTGATTCAGAAATAAGATACACCTACCCACTATTACCACATTAATCTCATCATCGAAGAAGACTCTGATATGGACAGATTATGGTACTATGATATTTGGTGGCACCTTAAACATGGTAGGTATCCCTAAGATATAGATAAAAAACACCTTGCGACCCTTCACAAACTGGCTGCCTAATAAATATTTTGTGATAAAGTACTTTTTAAGAGAAAATGTGATGGAACCCATTTACATTTCATAGAAGGGGCTGATATTAAAGGAATGATGCTGGAAATTCACAGTGGGGAATGAGGGCCCCACATGAACAATCACATGCTTACCAAAAAGATAATCTATCAAAGGTACTATTGGACTACCATGGTTCAAGATTTCACTACCTATGTTCAAGTATGTCTTAAATACCAACAGTTGCCACTCTCTAACACTTACCTCATTGGGAGTTGTATTATGTGACCTCTCCCTAACCCTTCTCCACCTAGGGAATAAATATAATAGGGAAGATCACTCCCAAAGATTGTAATAATCATGAGTTCATCATAGTCGATATTGATTACTACACAAAATGGGTTGAAGATGAATCATACGCAGTGCTGAATGCAAAGAAAGTGGCTAAGTTTAATAAAAAGAATATCATTTGCCGATACGGGGTTCCCCATGAGTTAGTATTAAATAATATTTTTCACTTCAAGGATGAGGTATAAGAACTAATCGATGAGTATTGGATTCAGATACACAAGTATTCTCCTTACGAACAACAAACTAATTTTTCCATTGAAGTTGCTGAAAAAGCCTCAAAACCATCATCATCAAGATGATCAAAAGTTACAAAGACTGGGATGATCGGATCACATACACACTCTAGGGATACCTCACTTCCATCAGAACACCTATTGGGGCTATTCCCTATTCTCTAGTATATGATGTGGAACAAATTCTCCCCGTTGTCGTGTCATGCTCGAAAGCGGAATGAGCAAAGAACAACGACATCATATCCACTATGATGAACTCTAACTTTGTATGAACAAATACTGAAGGCTCTATAACACAAACATGGATACCATTGCTAGATAGTCCAATCATTCAATAGGAAAGTCAAGAACTGTGGTGTCCAAGAAGGAGACCTTTCTCTAAAAAAAATCATAGAACCTGCCTGGTACCCCGAAGGGAAATTCAAACCTAATTGGAGTGAAATTTACATCGTAAAGAAAATTCAGTCAGTTAGCGGTGTTATGTTTAAAGATCTTGATGGAGAAGAAATGGAACGTCCAATCAATTTGGACCATCTCATGAAATTCTACACTTAATCCGAATTCTCAGCGTGCTACGACTCTTCTCACACCCTTCCATTTAAAAGAAAATCTTCATTTCCCTTACCCACAACTATGTGGGACTTGATCCTCTCAAAATATTTCTTTTCAAAATGAAACTCATGAAATTTTGAAACCCCCCCAGAAGTACGTAGGCAACCCATATGACACATATTGGCACGGTCCTTTCTTTTTCCCAAAATGATATTCTTTTCTAACCTTCGAGATTGAGGTCCATCTTATCATTTACGAGAACAAAAGGATTATTTATTCCTCAGGGATTGGTATAGATAGATCAAATGCAAAATTCATCAAAGACACAATAAAATACGTCAAAATCATTTTTATTTCAAAGTCAATTTACACAATTGTTACACGAAATACCATTCGAAGGATTCAAACAGACCACCCCCTTTCAATAACAAAACCAACCTAAAAATAACCTACCCAGTCCTTACAAATAACCATCTTCACATAAAGGTCCTAAAACATGCAAAAGACCAGAATAAATCACCCCAAACATAAATTTCCCAAGCTTCACAAATACTAACACTAGTTTCTCTTATAATTCCCTCGACTACCAAATGACCCTTCCTCATCATCATTATCTTCTTTAGGAGGCCCCCGGGTCTCCCACTTTTGGTCAGCACTCCGTATGTGCTCCATGAAGTGGAACAACTTTACATATTTGGTAGAAACTATCACACCCTCTTCTATGTTTTCGAAGGCAACAAGCCACCTTTGCCTAGTCTCTTCATCCAAGATCTTCACAACTACCCGCTTCTATAACTACTTCAAAGAATCCCCAAGAACATGCTAGCCCCCTCCGATAGATTGTGGTGGATGGGTAGGTAACTGACAATGCTATCATAAAGGTCCTAACATCATTTATAAAGATTCAGTTAAGTCCTCTATCATGAATTTTTTTTTTATGCAAGAATGGACTATCTGTTCCCACCCCACTTGGCATAGAAGCCATAAAGAAAAATAAAAGGAAGTTTGTTGAAGGCCAACTAGTCACACATATCAACTACAAAATAGGCTGTAAAGTTCCCCAATCATGGCCTAAATTAGGGAAGACATCGGGTCACATGTCCACGAACCAATTAACCCAGTTCTCTGTTTAAAGGTCAAAACTGAAGAAAGGAAGGACAAAGAAGTTTGGAACACTCGATAGAGGATACTCATGAGGGGCTGTTAGGTTAAATATCTCAGAAATCCACACAAACATCATCGAAATGGCCCTCCTTCTAAGCATCAAGACCATTTAAGGTCTTCACAGAACTAACGTCACATAACTGCATCGATAAGACATCTGCACCACTATCGTCGCTACTTGATGATTGGTCGCAAGTCTCTTGTCATCAGTAACAACCTAACAAACTGTCCCAAAGAAATAGCTGCGATAAAGCCAGCATTTGCAAGGATCCCCTAACTAATCTTTGAGAGAATAATATTCCCTCCATGAACTAGAAAACGGACCGCAGAGGGAGAGATATGATGTAACTCAGCCAAAGATATTCGGGAAGTACGAGAAAAGTCAGGCATAACTGATGCCACACCGGGGCTTATACCCAACATTACTGAAATATCCTCATAAGTAGGGAAGGCCTCACTTAGGTGAGACCAGAAGACATGATCCTTGAGGTACCAGAATTGTACCTCCACTGTCAGTAAATTCCAGTCCATGGCCCAATTGCGCCGTAAAAAACCCGAAGCAAGTTGCAAGTGTGGTAGTTAACGTTATATAAACACATGGCCTCTAAACCTTCTAGGTAGGAAGCAAATTCTTCGGACATTGGGAGGTCCTTTTGAGAAAGAGAAGGAAAACACAAAAGAAGAGATAAGGTTGGTGGTGAAAAACAAATCCCCTTACCCCCCATTTCTACCTAAAAAACATAATAAAATATGTTAAATTTAAAAAACTGACATAGAACTATAGAGTAAATTTTTTCTTTGTTCATAAGGTTTTCTGTGAGGACTGCAATAGTATTATTTTTTAAGAATGAATTCATTAAATTTTTTTAAACATAATTCATAATGAAATGTGGGTTTAGTTAGTGAGAAGTATAGTGTATGCTGGTTTGTTTTAAATGTAGTGAGGTATGCTTCCATATTTCATATGATTACCTTTTAAATAAAAAATACAATATTTCTTTTTGGGTTGCGAAATAACTTTTGTGCTTTTATATATGTTTGAAATTTTTATTTTTCTTTGATTTCTTAAAACACAACTTCTAATTGTTTGTCGTTTGCATGTTCCGTCTATCGTGTCCATGGCATTATGTCATTATAATTTTTTGAAAATGGATGTTCAAGTGTAATTTATTTAATGTTGATTAAGTGTCTAAATAAAATATTATCATATATATATATATATATATATATATATATATATATATATATATATATATATATATATATATATATATATATATATATGATAGTATTTACCATAACTGTATACACTTAATGAAGGAGTCTCATTTTTCTCTCTATCTAATATTAGTACTTATTTAATGTGCCAAATGGATATAAAAATACAATTATGTCTTAAGTAAAAAACATCTTCTCGATGTTTAGTGTATACTAATCACAGAGTAATCATCTTTACTCAAAAGTATAACTATATAGTTAATTTGTAATTTTAAAATAGAGGCAAGTCAATTGTCCCAAACAGTTTACTCATTTTCTTCATTTCATATTAATTTTAGTTTAAATGTTAAATTAATAATATATATGTCGCATATGCTTTTCAAATAAAATTATAACACGCCCACGCTTCGCGCGGAAAACTAGTGTAATATAAAATGGCACTTTCTGAATGATTAATTCAATATTTGATAGGTATTTAACATAAAGAAGGATTAGTGAATCATTTACTTATGAAAAAAATATATAAAGAAGGAAAAAAATTAGGAATAAGTAGTTAAGACTCTTTAGAAAATAAAGATGAATACAAGCTAAAAATAGTTTTATCAATAAAACCACAAAAAAATGTATATACATATTTATTTGTTAATTTTAATTTTTCTCTACAATTAGAATCTATGCATATACTATTATAACACTGTCACCGAGGAAAAAAGTTACTTTCAGTGAATAAATGAAATTATATTATAAATGACTCAGTTGTCTTCATAGGTTAGCAATGTATTTACATAGTTTTACAATGCCCAAAACTAAGAAAAAAAAGTAAATTAATTTTTAATCTTAACTATCTCTAAAATAATAAGTGTTATTTTCAAAAATCAAGAACATCTCCAAAAATAAGGAGAAAACATTAATAAAATTTAATAAATCTATAGTTACTATGTTTAATTATTTTTAAATCGCATAAAAGAGGTACATTTAAGATTTAATCCAACATATTTTTGAATGAAACAAAAAACTCAATAGTAACGTTAACTGATAAATAGTGTTATAAACTGTGCCAACTAGGATACCTAATGAGGTAGTGTAACATCATCGTATCGTGTTATTATTTTCTAGTGATTGTGACATTGAGGACGTCGAAAATTATTAACGAAAAACTTCCACATCATTACCGATGCTCACGTGGGAGTGCTACTTAACAATTTTATATGTTAACTTAATATCATTATTAGAAAATGCTAAATAAGTTGGACTTAAAAAAATATATGTTTTTTTTAAAACATTGAGTATTTTGATTATTTTCTTTTTATTTCAGAACAATAACTTTTCAGTTTCAATGAAAACATTAATAGTGGTTTTTTTATTACAAAAATAACATTATGTTTCATTAAACATAAAACGTGTCATATTTTGAGGGGTTAAAAGTATTAAAGATTGAACTACACATTTAGACAGTGCCATTTTTAAAAAATGCATGTTTTTTTTATCAATCAGAGGCCAAGTGAACTCCCCCCCCCCCCCCCCCCCAAACATTACAAAATGGAACTTTGGAATCAACTTAGAAAAAAGATTAAAGTTGTTTGAAGAGATATAGATTGTGTTTATGATCCCACTTTTTGAACATATGTTTTCAAAACACAGAATTAGTCATCAAATACCCCTCCTTACTCCCCTCAATCTAACGGTATTGTTGAAATCAAAAACCTAACAGTTAAAGAGATAATGAATTCCCTGTTTATAAGTTCGGGTTTACCTTAGAACTCGTGGGGAGAAATTTTGCTCTTTGCAAAATATCTTCTGCATAAAATGCCTCATAAGAAAATGAATAAGATACCATAGGAATTGTGAAAAATTCGAAGACCTTCTTGCAAATATTATAAAGTGCGGGGTGTCTTGAAAGGTTATAATCCTTTAAAGGTTAAAATAGGACCAATAACTTTTTATTACACCTTCATTAGTTATGAAAATAATTTCTTATTCATAAATCAGAGACCCTTGATATGCACATAAACATAATAATTGAATCTAGAAATGCATATATCTTCGAAGATATATTCCCACAAAATAATGTATATGGTTTAAGTTCTTATTAAACAACCTATGACGCTATCTTAATTAGTCATCAAAACAATGTAGATAGTGAATCCGTTGTTAAAATGATGACTTAAAACCTAGACGTAGTAAAGAGAAAAAGACTTCAAATTCTTTTTTGTCCAAATTTTCTAATATATATGTTAGGATGTGAGCCTATAATCTTCAACAAAGAAATGTCAACTCTAAAAACTCATTTATGGAAAGAGGATAACAATAATGAAATTGAATCTGTCATACAAAATCAAACTTGAGAATTGGTAGACCTCCCACCAGGCAATAAACCTCTTGGATGCAAGTGCATATTCATCAAAAAATTAAAGATGGATAGATCAGATAAAAAAATACAAAGGAAGACTTGTAGCTAAAGGCTACAAGAAAAATAAAGGATTTAATTATTTTGATACTTACTCACTTGCTATGCAAATAACATCCATTTGAGATTCATGAAATGGATGTGAAAATAGATTTCTTAAATGGCGACTTAAATGAAGAACTGTACATAGAACAACTAGAAGGATTTGAAGTTCCAGGGCAAGAAAGGAAAGTGTGTAGACTTGTCAAATTCCTTCATAGATTAAAACAATCACCTAAACAATGGCATGAGAAATTTCACAACATAATTATGTCAAATAAATTTAAATAAATGAGTGTGATAAATGTATGATTATGTCCTTATTTGTCTATATGTAGATGATATGTTTAAAATTGGAAGTGATAAAGATATCATTACATCTACTAAGAGAATATTGTCAAGTAAATTTGGCATGAAAGATATGTGTATTTTGCGAGATTATATTCAGAATAAAAATTTCAAAACATCAAATGGGCTTGTTTTGTCTCAATCTTATTATATTGAGAATATACTTGATAAGTTTGATAAAGATTGTGATAGCATAGAAAAACCACATATATACCCAAATCTTCATTTATATAAAAATAATAGGAATGGCATACCTCACTTAGATTACTCTTGAATAATGGAAAGTTTAAAGTATGTCATGAGTTGCACTCATGTAGATATTACTTACTCAATTATCAAATTGAGTAGGTTTATAATTAATCTAGGGTTAGACTATTAAAAGGAAATGATAAGGGTTCTTAGATATTTAAGATATACCTCGAATGCTAGATTGGTATACATAAAATAACTAGTCTTACATGAGGGATATAGTGACGTTAGCATGATACTTATTGGAACGATTCTAACTCCATA
The DNA here is from genome assembly GCA_949130495.1 of Sambucus nigra. Taxonomy (NCBI): domain Eukaryota; kingdom Viridiplantae; phylum Streptophyta; class Magnoliopsida; order Dipsacales; family Adoxaceae; genus Sambucus; species Sambucus nigra. The sequence continues at coordinate 490,977,792 of OX422209.1, read as the reverse complement.
ATTAGATACATATTTACACTTAGTAATGTCGCGGTATCATGTAAATCCTCAAAATAGACTTGTATTATGAGATCCACCATGGAATTTGAATTTATAGATTTAGATAAAGATGGAGAATAAGGAGAGTGAATTCAACACTCTTTAAACGATATTCAAATGAGTCAAAATGCGTGCCTGCAATTCGCATACATTTTGACAGACAAACAACAATTAGTAGAACAAAAGGTAATAGGGATAATGGTAAGACTCAACATATATATTGAAGACATAGTACCCTCTAATAGTTTTTTTTTACATTGATTATATTAACTCTAAGGATAATATATTGGATCTATTAAATTAAGGTTTTACTAGAGAGAAAGTGTACGATTTATCGAGGGGACTGGGACTCAACAGTACAAAATAAAGATTTATCTTAATGCTAACCCTACCTTGCTGACTAAAGATCCCAAGATCTAGGTTCAAAGGTGCAATCGAGTCTTGACCGACTCTTTGAAGAGAGAACTAATGAGTTTTTTTTAACTCATACCAATTCATATTATAAAACAGTGTTGCCTTTTACATCGCAATTTTGCCTGTAATGACTTCTCTATTTTGAAAATCCTAGTGGGATATTGTAGGATACTTTGAATGGGAAGTCACCTATAAGAGTATTAAGGGGATAATTATATGACAACTTTGAAAGGATAAAATTTTCTATATTATTCATGAAAATATGAGTTTTTTAAGGACAAAATGAAAACAACTAAAAGAACTAATAATGTTCGAAAAAAAACTATGTGAAGTCTATTATCTTGATTTACACAAAAAAAATTGAACAGTCCAAGACACCGTGTTCACTAATCAGTGAGTTATCTTATATTCCTTCACCAGGGAAGATTTAAGGCCAAGATATGTGTCTCCCAACACGGGTATTTTCTAATTGAACAATCTTTGTGTCTGCATAATCTGTTTGTCCAACCAATTTTCATTCATATGGGGGATTAATGGAATTTATGGTTTGAATTAAATTGACAACATATATTTTTTGTCGACTTTGAGGTTAGTTTAATTTAGGTGCCACATGTCCATTGAAACAGTTCTGAGTTGTAACACGTTCTCCTCCATGAGGAGTACAATGTTGTATACGTACTTCTATGATACCATAAATTATTGAATGATAAATTATTGTACAAAGAACCCACTTGTAACATAAAATTTTCTTGAAATATTTTTGAAAAGTTAAATTCCAATATAGATTAAATTTGAGAAATGGGTATAGTATATTATGACCCTATTGTAAGTGTTAATTGTTGTATACTGAGAGACGATTGCCATTGAGTTAGTGAAGCACCATTGCTGGCATATCTCGCCATAAGGACAAAGTATTTAAATATTTTCCTCAATCTATTCTTATATGCTCTAGTAATTGTGAGTTTCTTTTTGTTTAGATTTATTATATTCATATTTTGTATTAATTTTCAATTAGTAAAAAAATTATTTTGGTTAACATAACCCTCTTACCCTTTACAGCCACTTACACTAGTGGATGACAACTTCATTGCTTATCTCACTCTATCCGACCAAATATTTTAAACATTTTAGGAGAACCCATGTGGTTGAGGAACTTCGAGGGGCTTCTGACATCCATTTTAAGAAAAAAAACATATGATTTAGAGTTTTCTTGGATTGAATCAAATTTGGTGCTTCTTATTCTTCAATAACTTCCACTAGCTCCCAAGTTTTGATACTCTCATGGTCATCTCGAGGTGGTTATTTCTTCTATTATATAAAAAATTCTTTAATGGATTGTTGTTGTTGAATCTGGTTTCTATTGAATTTGAGAAAACCATATGTGCTTGAAGTGAGAGAAACAATGTAGGCAGTGTAATCTCCCTTACCAAATATAATTACAAGTTAGTACTATTTTTTGATGAAGTGCTTAATGATACACGACCCATTAATAGTAATTTATGAGGGTTTTGGATCCGGGATGAAAAAATGGCTGATATAGACAAATTCTTTTTTTGGTTGTTTGGTAAGGAAAAAGTGTCGTTACGATTGTATGTATTAAAAAATTTCTAGATTTTTCTAACCGTTTCATGTAAATTTTTAAATGAAATTATATAAACTTATAGGATTTATTTATTTAGAGTTGAAATTATTATACAAATATAAATAGATTAATTTCTTTTCATATAGTATTTTTTGTTGGTATTTAGTAGATTTTATGTACTTTTTTCTAGAATTTATTTTACATTAGTTATTATGTATTTTTTTTGTTAGATATTTTCTATATTTTTCAGATTTTAGTATTTTTTGAATTTTTCCAATATTTGTTTTCTAAAGGATAAGCATCTAAAAGTGTAAGATTATACCCCAAATAGATGCGTTTCAATTGCTAGTTCTCGATAAAATTGATATTTATGTGTTTCAATATTCAGTATTTTATTTTTATGTGTATCGTTTTATATATAGTAATGTTGAAGTGTTTTATATTAGAATATTAGTATGCATCTTTTTGTGGGTCTTGTATTATGTTAATATATATAGGTGTATGTCCTTAATATATTTTTTCCTTATTTTTTTTTTATATTTTTTAGTATAATTTGTTTAGTTTATATTTTAATTTTTTTATTTGAGTCTTTCTATATTTTTATATGTGCGTGTTTAGTTTTTAATATAAATATATCTTATTTTTGTTTTTGTTATTTTTGTACGTGTTATAAATATTTGTATATTAATTATTTACTAGTTATATGTAGTTATAAACAATATGGTACACACACACACAAACACACACACACACACACACCAGTTTCCATACACTCACACACACCTTAAAAACCTATTCAGCTCACACCCCTTTTACCATACACCCACACTCACCTTATACAGTCTCACACCTCACATGCTTTGAAACAATCAAATCAGATTCTTCTCTCTTTCTTCACCATTCACCCATCTTCTCCATCTCATCTACACCACACATACCCACTTTAACCCCAACTCATATTCAATCCATTCAAAACCCATCTTATACTAAACCCACTATTCTACCCACCTAAAATAAAGGCCCATCTACAACCCCCAACTCGAAACCATGCTTAAACTCGAGTACATAACCTGGCTAACTCGAGACCCACTCCAACCTTCATACTCGGTTTACCCCCTGCCTTAACCCGAGTCACCCTTTTTTACCCATTATCTCTCTTATCTATGTATATAAGTACATATCTATGTGCGCGTGTGTGTGTGTATTTATTTATTTATTTATTTATTTGTGTGTGTGTGTATATTTAACCATATATATATTTAACCATATATATATATATATATATATATATATGTGTGTGTGTGTGTGTGTGTGTGTGTGTGATTATATATATGGTTTTATGTATATACATATATAGATATTTATATATATATGTGTGAATGCACATGCAGTAAATATTTCATGACCCATATATTAAAACACCCATGTGCATTCGAATATCATCCTCATGTTTTTCTCACTTTCACCCATTAGCATTTTATTTTGCACAAATACCCATTTTATCCCACGTGCATTTGCAAAATTACCCTTAGCCTAATTTCACCTATATATTGGAAGATGGAGGGATTTTAAAGGGAGTTCACATTGCAAAACTCAATAGTATGGATAGAGAGTTACATTTTATACCATTTGAGATAGTTATTTTATTCGGGTTCAATAGAGAAATAACTTGAGTGTTGTACTTCAACTAAGATGATTGGGATGATTTTCTAAGAAATGGATTCTTCATATAAATTAAAGGGATTGGTTTGATAATTTTCTCCCTCCTTACATCCGTTAGGTTTACATATGAATTTAATTGTTCTTATGCTTTGGATGTTAATTATGGTAGGATAATTACCCATTCAACTGATGAAATGAAGCCTCCATGGATTAAGTTAATTTATTTTGATAGTTTTCTTTTTATTTAACTTCCTTTGATTCGTAATTTCTAGTTTTTACACTTGTTTGTGCATTGAGAAACAGTAAACCATCCCTCAGAAAATATTAAAATCTAGTTTTACACTTTTGTCCTAAGATTCAAACAAGAGATATGCTTATCTTTTGATAAAAATTGTAATTTGACTTTCTACTACTCTTGTTGTGTTATTGATGATCTAAAAGTAGTTACATGAATTTTCCCTAGTGGGTGGTTCATTTTATTAATTTTAGTCAATTTTGAGAAGAGTTTATATGAATTGAAATTCCTTTTCTAAAGCAATATTTATTTAATTCATTATTGTGATGAAAATAAACTTTTCAAATAGATAAATATTCTGGAATTGAATTAAATCGAAATGTTTCAAACTAGTGTTAACTGTATGAAGTGAGGTGGATTTCATTCCTAGTTTCTTTTTCTCCTTCACTTCATTTACATTAACATCCTGTTATTCTTTATTCAGTAGTTAGTATATTTTTGATTACTACTCATTTAGTTAACTAGCTTAATTTACCCATTGAAATTATTTTTAAAACAAAATAAAAAGTAAAAAAACTTTGAAAGTGAATTTATAATTTTCTTCACATTCAATTTTTCACACTTAGACGGTGGTTAACACCCCTACTTTCCTCTATATTAGTTTTAACACATTTCGTAGGCATTACTTGGGTCTTGATTGGAAAGCTTTGTTGCACAATGACTACACACAAGAGAAAAGCCATTAAATGGAGACATTGTCGATTTCTTGAAGTGAAGACTTGTATTTCATTTTCATTTTTGTTATTGAATTTTTATTTTTCATTAGATTGGTTGTATCAATTTATTAAGGATTTGTATTCATTTGTTTATGTTTTTACTCCATTTTTTGCAATAATTAATTCAAAAACTGAAAGAGAAATGGGAAAAAAATAGGAAAAGGGCATCGTTAAAGTGGATTTGAAGCCTCTCTATTTTGAGTTCAAAGGACTTTCTGGGTGACTGAAATTAGGAGAAATTTTTCCCGGTAAGCTCAACTCAATCTTTACCCCACATTAGTAAAAGTCGTGGGAGGTACATTTATTCATCACTCGTAAACCTCTTGTAAACGATTCCATTCCATGTGTTCTTATTTGATCCTATTTGATTTTAATTATCGCATTGCATCTAATTTAGATGGTTTGATGAATTAATGAACCCAACACCTAGACCCAATCATCAAAACGAGTCAGCATTTCATCATCCACTCAATCACTTAGACCACTTCGTTTCTAAACTGTTCCATCACATAATTAAAATTAACCATCTAACAAGCAAAGTATAAGTACAATTTTTTTTAAAGGAGATGTATAATATTTTTGGATTTTCTTGCCCAAAGATTAGTTAAAATTTGACAACACCATCACTTAATTGAAGATAATTAATTAGCTACCTGCTAGTTCGAATTTGTTCAATGCTTTAATTTTTTTTAATTAATATTTTTTAGTAGTCAATTTTGTGTGCTCTAGCCTTTTGAGTTTCAATGTGAGTTCCACTTTCACTTTTTCGAAATTCCCAAAAATATTTGCCTTTCATATTTTTCTAAAAAACCCAAAAATATTTCCCTTTTTCTTTTATAAAAAAAATCATTCCTTTAAAAAAACTAAAAGCCCCAAAATATTACACGCCCTCTGGCCGAAGAATGTCCTCTAAGGGACTACTTTAGTCATTTCCAAACATCATCCCAAAGCATGATTGAGGTTGAGCCCGAGCCCACCTTCCACTCTTCATGTAGTGGATTCAACTATATCACACATACCATTATTACTATTTTATATATCATATTCCACTACCTTTAGTGATGAGTGTCAAAGCGTCCAATACTTAGTCACGCACCTATTACTTTCAAGTGGATAACTTGTCCCACGAGCACCCATACCTTACCTATCCATCCGAACGAACCATGGACCAAGTGTATCCATGTGATATTGTTTCAGAACACACTTCGTCCAATTGTCATGACATATTGAATATCGAGTGGTGTCAGAAACCAAGTTATTCATGAAGGCTTGATCTCCCTCCCACATAATATGAATCCCATCCCCATATTATGGATACTCACTATTTTTTACAGTTGTCATGGAAACAAAGTGCACCCCATCTTGATCAGCCCCCTCACTAAACTCCCCATGATTATTAATCTTTTTTCTCTCACGAGGAACGATATTTTGTGTATGGATAACTTTACTCCTTCCCCACATCATATGATTATTCCCCGCTTCTTTTTACTATTTTTGAATGAAGCACCTTATACTCTTGACTCACTTGAGTCTACATTGTATAAGTGCTCATCTAGTTTGGAAATAGTGAAAAAATTGAGTCCCTACCCTAGATACCAAAGAACCTAAGAACCTTCTATTTAATTCCTCTTGATTGTTGTTTAAAGGTATATTCTTAATCACCCACACACATTAGGATTGCATTCATATCGTATATATTGCATAAAATGCTTGTGTGATTTAATTCCCCTTTAAATTTGTTTTTAATTATTTTTGGGAATTTTTAAACATTTTTAAATGATTTTTAAGAAATTAAAATTTGGTTTATAAAACTTTTGGGGTCAGTCTCTAATTACTGTTATTACCTTTTTATACCTGAAAGTTGGGTTGGGAAGGATCCGAATGTGCTTGAGAATTCAGGGTGCGTGTGTAATTATTTTGTAAACGCGCGTGTGAGAGCTCATCTCAGCCCTACACCTGTCAGCTTTATACCGGCTAGATTTGTGCTTTTTTACATACTCAGATCTTGTACACATTATCAACCCTTGGATCATTGGTATCAACGCTCTGCATACGTCCAAACTCAATCCCTCTGAACCTCTCTAGACCAATCAACAATTGTTTAATTCACTGCTGATGTGAAACTGTTGGATCAAAGTCAAAAGGCCAAGATCAAATCTCTACCTTTAGATTTGCACCAATCTTCTTGATCCTTCCTTTACTACTATATAAGGAGGCTTACCCTCAGCGTTTGGGGACTTTTGGCCAGTTTATAAAATGAGAGAGAGAGAGAGAGAGAGAGAGGAAGAAAGAGCGAGAAAATCGAGAGAGAAATAAACCCTAAATCGTCTAAACCCTATTTTGTTTTCAAACCCTAAACTCATTTCTCCTAAACAGTATTTACCAAACACTATACCTGTGTGTTTGAGAGTGTTGTTGGTGGGGGTTTGAAGGTTGTTTAAAGATTTTTATCCTTTGAATTCGAGATCTTGTTTCCAACTTAGACATTTCATGTTAGATCTATATTTCTCTTTCATAGAAACAATAGATCTTATTATTGCATGTCATATTACACTTAGATCTGCATATTTAGTTTCTTATCTTAAGAAATTACTTTGTTGATTATTTTTTCGTAAATGTTTTTCATAGCTCTAGAATCAACAAATTCATTTTTCTGTTTCTAGTTCTTGTGAAACAAGACTCACGATCTAGTTTGAATCACAACCGGTGGTTTTCAATTTCAAAAATATTTTGAAATCTGAAATTGATTAAGACCTTAAACTATCTTTCGAGCAAGGTAACCTTGGATTATGGGTTAAGTTTAAAGATCAAAGAGTCTTTTGTTTCCTAAGAAGAGAGAAACTAAAATTTAGAGCATATAGATATGTTCTGTAATTGATAGGACTGTTTGCATAAAATAGGTGTACGTGTGTGAATGCATGTGTTAGATCACCATCACAAACACTAGTCAAACTACAACACAAAAGTGTTGGGCATAAGATCTTGAAACAACAAGATTCGACGTAAAGACAGGACCAAAGTGGAGAAGTTAACAAGCTGGGAAAGACATATCAACTTCAGACTTGAAGATAAGTTAGAATCAAACCAGTGGGTACATATTCTAAACTTGTATAGGACTATTTTGTTTGCATGTGTGTTAAATAGTTTGTAACTTGTATATTTTGTTTTATTGGATTTTTGGTTTGTGACTTAGAAGTCACCGCGAATGTTTCCTTAGTTGGGTGAGGTTGTATCATGTCAAAAACTGTGTGTACTTAATCTTTCTACATCTCCTCATCTCATTCTTGATAGTGTGCTGATATAAAATGTTTTAGTTTTGGTTTTCAAAACTAGTTACATAATCTTAATCATATCTTGTACATTTTTCTTAAACACATATTGTGTTAATCTGTTTTGATTTATAGAAAAGAGTTTCTTCAAAAAACAGTTCGTAGTTACTTCAATAGTTTAATCTTGTATTAAAGGTCCTAAGTAACATCTTTTTCAGTGAATTGGTTCCAACTCAACCACCGTCTTCACCCTCTATTACACCCCTACCATCATCCACATCCTCTCCCTAAAGATTGTTGCAAAAGTTTATCATCGAGAAATTGTCATCTACTCAATCTCAAAACCAAGCTATTTAATGCCTTAACAAATGCTTAAATGAATTTGACTGTATGAGAGATTCGGATTACCCCTTAAGTCAACCCATTATTGCACTCATGTGGAATGATGATGAGTCATCTTATGACACAAATTTTGAGTGTAAACAACCCAATAACCCTAAGAACGTTTAAGTTGGGACCACCCCATGGTTTGATATGAATGTTGGTTATTGTGTTGACTTAACCAAAGATTATGAGACTGATAAACTCTTGCCTAGTCCAAATTAACTCCCCATTGAGTTCACATTCCCTCACCCATCATATCTAAAAATATGCTTGGGTCTACACCTATTGAGACCATCGTATGTTTCCCTAAGGCACATCATCCTTATATGTTAGCTTCGGCTACGAGTGCTAGCCCATTCATCGAGATTGAATAAGGGATATTTCTTACGGCTCTTCATATCGATCCATTTGAAAGTTATTTAACTCACATTGAGCCTGACTTTTTTATGGATCCCTTTATCTAAAATCTTAACACTTCATTTAATTTTTCCACCTCCTCGAATGGTGACGTATAGACATATAAGTAGATCATTTAATCTTTTAACACCCACTATTTCTGATGAGTTCCCTTGAGGATCATACTAACCCTCGCGATGAGTGTGTCCCCTACTCTTTGGTTGGATCATCTTCCCCCATGTATTATCCCACTATATCTACCTATTATTCCACCCAACCCTCAAACATTTTTGGACCTTATTATTCTACCTCAGCATTTTTCATATATATATATATATATATATATATATATATATATATATATATAGGTCCTTACTTGACTCCACTCTCCCCCATCAATCTTCACGTGATATCTCATAAGTTCCTCCTCCAACCCGCAATCATTGGGAGTGTTTGTGATGGCACTCCTCATTTGGTTCACGCATACCGCCTACTGGTGATGCTTATTTTTCTTATCGTCATCTTATCTATGTATCACTACGCGACCATTATTATCACCCATTTATAGAATAATCACGTTATTTTCAATAGACATAACCCATCTAAATTTTCAGACCCTTCTTGCTTTCTCACGAAATTGAGCACCATGCTATAGGTCCTTTTTATCCCTAATCTTGTTCAATAAGGCCTGTGATCAGTGCCTCTTCACCATCACCCTTGCCTTTTTTTCCAATTCCATTCTCCTCACCCACCCTTAGTCCACCAATGCGTTGCATCACGTGAATCACTTTTCCATACAACTGCATTGCCACTATAACATTTATCCAATAAGACTAATTTTTCATTCTAATTCGGGGTGATTTCTATCACCCACACCTTTTTCCACCCCGTGTTATCGTAATTCATATATTTAGGGGTGAGTACCTTTATGTTTGGTTGAAGACATTAAATTTAGCTCTACCAAAAGGCATTCCGTTGTGTCTTATTTCTGAGTGTGAGTCTTATCTTGTTTGGGGGTGGTGTTCTACCCTACCCCCGATGCTTCTCGTATGCTCTATAGATGTGTACATATTTTTGTGCTATATTTATTCTTCAGACTCTCTACCATTAACATTTTTCCATATACAATTACGATTCACTTCACCCATTATCCTTCCATATTTTCCTTATCCATATATATTCTAGACACCATCTATATATCATTTTCCATTACTACCATAATTTGTATGAAAAAAAAGTGTTTAAAATTCCAAATGTAAAATGTCGTCATTGATGTTATGAAAATAAAAGTGCATCGCAACAAAAAAATGAGAAAAATTATTAAAAAAAGAAACGAATAAAGAAAAAAATCAAATGAAAATGAAAAAAATAAAACTAATCATGCGATAAAAAATTGTGAAAAGAAGACATTAATATTTCAAGTTCTAATCCATTCTTCTCAAAGCACCATAATCATCCTTTTATCTACATCTCCATCTCACTTCCCTCGATCTTATCTACCCATTACCCACCATCTCTCACATAAATCTCCATTTTACCCTTGGTAAGATGTTCAAATGAATGAGAAGTCACTATGGTGAATAACTCGACATTCTCGACATAGTGGTTAGCATTCCTTCATGAGATTAATGTGAGAAGTTTGACCTTGTTTATATTTACACAACTTCACACATACTAGAGAGATACACTTATCCATGTATCAGATCGATTCAATGTAGAGACACATATTCAGTGAGATTTGAAGTCAAAGTATTAATTCTAAAAGGCAATCTAAGAATCACTCTTGCAATACATAGGATTGTTTCACATAAAACAAACGCTGGGTTTTTAGGAGGGATTGTACATTTGATATTAAGTAATTTTATTATATACTTTGAAAAGTTCATCTTTTTATTCCTTAATGTCTTTATAGATGTGTTGTATAGCGTTTACATTGTCTACTAAGAGGCAATATTTTCATAAATATTTTTCAATAAAAATATTTTTGATATCTATTGGTATATTCACTTCAAACTCGCACGGTACAACACTCGTCTTATAAGATAACCTGTAGGTTTAACGGTCTGCTGCACATGCTATGTGCATTTACACGTACTTGTAAAAAAGTACACTTTTGGTAATTTATCTTTCCCTTTATGTTTCGCTCGAGAACTAACAATATTGTCTTTTGGTGTGGTGTGATAATCACCTAACAATGTTTAAATTCTATCTCTAATAGACGTGTTTTAATTGCTAATTTTTGGTAAAACTGTCCTTATGCATGTATTTGTTTATCTTGTAGGTCAATTTGCATTTTAAATTTCAAACGTGTTATATCAAGGAAAATGTGGTAATAATGTAGTCAAACAAGCCTAAATCATTCCTATAGCAGTTTTGTAATTACCCGTGTGTGTATTGTATTTGTATGACTATTTTATACATATTATTTTGAGGTATTTTACATATTTTTAGTATTGTATTTGTGTGTGTATCATTTTATATATAGTAGAGTTTATGTGTTTTTTATTAGTATATTAGTATGTCTTTTTGTGGGTCCTATATTATGTAAATACATATAGGTGTGCTTCGTTAATAGTTTTTTCCATATTTTATTTTATATTCTTATAGTGTTAGTTTTTAGTCTACATTTTAATTTGTTTACTTGAGTATTTTTATACTTTTTATGTGTGTTTTAGTTTTAATATTAGTATTATTTTTTGTGTCTTATAAATATGTGCACATTAATTGTTTACCAGTTATATGTAGTTATAAACAATATGGCACACACATACACCCTTAAAACCCACTCAACTGATAGCCTTTTATAATACCCCCCCCCCCTTAATACACTCACACCTCACATGCTTTAAAATAACAAAATCAGATTCTTCTCTCTCTTCACTATTCACCCATCTTTTCCATCTCATCCACACTACACATACCCACTTTAACCAGAACTCATCTTCAACCCATTTAAACCCCACCTTATACCAAGACCACTCTCGTACCCACCTAAACCTGAGACCCACCTACACCCCAACCCGCAATCATGCCTAAACCCAAGTTCCTAACCCAGCTAACTCGAGACTCACTTCAACTCCCATACCTAGTTTACACCCTGCCAGAACCCGAGTCACCCTTTTGTTTTTACCAATTTTCTATCTCATATATATATATACTAGGGTATACCCGTGCCGATGGCACGGTGTGAAATTTGCTCCCGATTGTATGTGATTATAGAACATTCATACCCGTGTAAATGTCACAATCGAAAATTTACTCCTGCTTATTTCGTCTTTCATGTCGTGTCACCGTAACGCCTTCAAGTACCCATGCCGATGGCACGGTGTGAAACGATTGTATGTGATTATAGCACATTCATACCCGTGTAAATGTCACGGTGAAAAATTTACCCTCGCTTATTTCGTCTTTCATGTCGTGTCACCATAGCATGACCAAATTTAAATTTAGAAGTATATATTTTTTACAAAATTAACTTCTAATTTGCTAATTTAAGGGTTATTTAAATCAAATTTTAACTTGAACATAACACATTTATATAGACGTCAATTTCAAATCAATTACAACAAACTGATTCGTTATATACCGGATTTTAAATGTAAGCCAATAAAAACACAAATTTTTGAAGAATGCATTTACGGGTGTATGACGGCACGTTGACAATTCTCCCAAGAATGAAACGTGTAGTTAATTTTCCTAAAGGACAGATATTTTTTCAAAATTATTTAAACATGGTTAATTTTTCTCTCATGTATTTGTGATAAATTTATCACCATGTCATTAGCAAGGATATATGAGTGCCCGTGCATATGGAATGATAATAATAAAACTCTTATAAATAGTCAAATATGTGATGACAAATGGCAAAATTAACAAAAATTAAGTCAATTTTTTTCAAGTATATTAAAGTAATCAACCCTATAGGTGTAATGTTGTTGTTAGTGTTCCAGTGTTTAAACTCATTAAAAAAAATTAATGAATTTATTTTGTCCAACAACAATTTTTTATATGAAAATATTTTTTTAATGTCCCAATTTCTACTTCAATCATTCCCCCTACTGATGGGGCGAGCAAAAAATTGTATATCAATTGTTAAGTTCATATGTTTAACAGAAAGAAAATATGAAACATACACACAGTGGTTAACTACACCAAAAGAAAACTATGCGCACAGTGTACCCCGTGTGGTGTCGTCTTCCTACACAGTTACTATCAACAACACCAAGCAGATTTGAAACAAAAAAGAAGACTGAATTTAAACAACAATAAATAAAAGGGCAACAAAAAAAAACCACCAAATGCTCAGTTTTAGTCACCAAATGGTCAGAACCACCAAACCCACCAAAAAAACACCAAATCCTCAGATCTAGTATGAGAGAGAGAGACAGAGGGATGTCTCGAACCTTAACCTTTGCCTTCACAGCGCCTGAGAATTTGAAACTATCCAAAAAATGAAACCCAAAAGCACATCAAAATCAATAAATATTCCACCTCGACCCAAAAATAAAACCAATAGTGAAAAAATACATAGATCTGAAATAAAAAAAAACATCATACCATTTTGAGAGAGAGATGGTCGTCTTCTCGTTGTCGTACTCGCCCGCCCTTCCGTTGTCTTCTCGTTGTCATCGTCTTTCCGATGTCTTACAGACCCATCTCCGGCACCATGTTTAACCATTAATAACATACACAATCATCACAACGTAAGCAAAAATAATAGAAGAAAAAAGGAAAGTTGAATAACTTACAGACACATCAACGACAATGAAGAATCGTGTGGGTCATTTTTTTCCGATTCAAACTCATCTGAAAAAACATGGAGGCACCATGTTGGATCTGGAAAAAAACCAGTCAGTACCAGAAATAAGATCTGAAAAAACACTGTGTGTGATTCCAAAAAGAAGCGGTAAAAATAACAGCTTTGTCAAAGAAATAACATCAGAAACCAAAAAAACAAACATCCAATCTCAGCCATCTGGAACCATCAGATCCCCAAGCTTCGTAAACTTAAATCAATACATAATGAATTTGATAAAAAAGAAAATCCCAAACAGAGAGATCTCAAGGCTTGCCCCCAAAATCATCTTTCTCTCTCCAATGCAACTAAGAAAATATTAATAAAGAAGTGAAATACAACTCGGAGTGAAATACTTTCTAATCAGACAGAAGGAAAGAAATGGCGGTGCTTCTTGTGCTGATGGTCGGAGGCGAGAAATGGAGTAAAGAATAGAGGTGCGTTAAAAGTGAAAGATTGAGAGGCATATATGATTTGATGAGGGAGTGGATTTGAAACGTAATGTAAGAGAAAAATAATAGAGAGGGGCGTTTGGAAGGGGCCAATACCCATGTTTGTACTTGCCACATACTTTAGAGAGGGGCGTTTGTCTTGAGCCTTGTGTTGCTATTGTCTTGAGCCTTGTGCTGTTATTGCCATGTGCTGCTATTATCTTTTGACATGGCAACGTATGATGTGGCATGTGACATGGCAACTTATGGTGTGGTATGAATAGTGAAAACCCCTCCTCCTTTATTATATATATATATATATATATATATATATATATATATATGTATATGCACATGTTGTAAATATTTCATGACCCATGAATTAAAAGACGCATGCGCTAAAAATACCTTCCCTTTTTTTCCATGTTCACCCATTACAAATTTATTTTCCATAAATACCTATTTTATCCCATGTGCATTTCTAAAATTAGACTTAGCCTCATATCATTTATATATTGGTAGACTTGGTGGCATTTCAAGGGGAGTTCATAGTGTAAAATTCTAGAGTAGAGAGAGAAAGTTACATTTTATACCAGTTGAGATAGTTATTGTCATGGTTTATTAATTATTAAAGAGATAGTTTGAGTGTTGTAAATCAATTGAGATGGTTTTGATTCTTTTGTAATAAGTGGAGTCTTAATATTAATTCAAGAGATTGGTTTGATAATTTCTTCTCCCTCTTTACACTTGTTTAGTGTACATATGAATTTAATGATTTATCTATTGCTTTGGATGTTCATTATGGTAGTCTAATTATCCCATTCAATGGATGAAATGATGCCTCCGTGGATTCAATTATTTAGTTTGATAGTTTCCTTTTTGTCTAACTTCCTTTAATTGGTAATTTCTAATTCCTACACTTGTTTCTAATTCCTACACTTCCTTTGATTTGACACGGGCTCTTTTTTTTAATGAAACTTGTAATCTAAGTTTCTACTACTCTTGTCATGTTATTTGATAACTTACCAAAAGTGTTATATTTATGATAAGCACCTAAAAGTGTTTGAATTTAAACCCAAATAGATTTATTCTAGTTGTTAATTCTAGGTAAAATTGGCCTTATGTTCGTGTTTGTCTATTTTCTAGGTCAATATGCAGCCGCAGTATCAAATAGTGTTAAATCAAAGCAATTGTGACGAAACAACTGTAAAAAATAGCCAGTGAATAAAATCAAAGGAACCGTGAAATCAGAAGTCTCTTTTTGATCTTGTCCATATCGATATTGATGCCTAAACCCATTTCCGTACCAAACCTAAGCCTAAACCGAGCTCAAGCAATCACCTAAGCCTCGTGTGTGTCTGTTTTGTACTTTATACTTTTTTAAGATTTTTATTTGATTCACGTATAATTTTTTTAGAATTTTTATATTTATTTGTGTGCGTATAGTTGTATATATTAGGGTCCGTCTGTTGTTTGTTGGGTGTTTTTATATTTTTATTTAAATATAATATGTGTGCGTATTTATTAGGTTTTTTATTCTTTATTTATTTTTATTTTTATTTAGTTTTTTAGTTTAATTTTCATTATTTTTTTATTTCAGTCTTTTATTAGTTTATAGGTTATGATTCAAATTTTTAGTTTTATTGGATTTTATTTAGTTTTAGTTGAGTCATAAATAATTATTTCAGTTTACTTTAATTAGGTTGGTATAAATTAAACACACACATTAAACCCCTACACACTCTCCTACTTACACCCACATCCCATGTACCTCACTCACACCCAATAACCCACCGCATTTCATTTCAAACAAACAATTAAAAATTTTTAAGCTCTCTCACATATCTCCATGACCAACCCACCAACAATTTTCTCTTTCCTCTCTCATCTTCCTTTATAACCAACACTCTCCATAACCAAGCTTAACCGCCCGAGCTCCGACCAACCAAAACTTGACACCAAGAATCCATCGACCTCCCTTATACTCGTCAGTGACCACTGCCTTTGACTGAAACCAAAAAATAATCTTACCCTCTCACTCAAAACAAACCCCCCTTCATACCCACTAAAATGGAAACCTCATTCCTCCAAAATCAACCTTTCCGAATAACCAATATGTAAGACCCAATTAAAAAAAATACATTTGACTTAGCCATATTTAAATCCATAAAAAATCTCCCCCACAAAATCCCACTTCGTGACTTATAAAAAAAGGGGAACCAACTCATTTGAAGAGAGGAATCTTAGACTGCATTTTCTTTATCGTGTGATATTTTGCAGTCTAGAGAGAAAATAAAAGGATTAGAGAAATACAAAAAAATAAAAATAAAGTAGGTTTAGAAAATTGTGTAGGATTAATTTTTTTATGTTATTGTAATTAAGTGAGACTATTTGTTGGAAGAAATTTCATGCATTGGAAGAAATCAATTCGACAATGAGACTTGTTATGTATTGTGTTTCAATTTCTATATTTAATTTCATGTGTATATTTTTCTTGAATATTGTGTATGCTAGTATGAAAATTCTTGGCTAAACACCATGTTCAAGGGGTGGGATGAAACCATGTATGATGTTACTTTAAATTAATTATTTTATTTTCTCCTTATATTTCTAGGAAAATTAATTTGAAAATTGTTACATGTTAATTTATGCCTCGAGAGAGGGTAAATTTAGTTCATTTTAAATTTAATGTTTAATTTTGGAATCGAACTAGAGATAGGCTTTTTCTAATTATGGCATCAAATTGAAGATGTTAACTCGCTGTTGTGATTCAAGGATTCATACGATGTATAATAAATTGATTTTAGTGGATGGTTTATTAAAGAGAGTATAAATCTATTTTTTTTAATTTGTGGCATTTTCAAATCAGTTTTCTAAAAAAATATATTATTGAATTTATAGTTGGAGTGAGAGTTCAATTGTAAATTTAATAATACCTTAAAATATTTCAAATAAATAAATTAATAAATTTAAATAATGAATCATTCGGTGTAATCTCATCTCTTGTACCTTCTAACATTTATAAACTCCATTACGTCTCATTTGTATTTTCACTACTTCATTTAGTCCTTTATACTTTTTAGCACTTTCAATTCTCTCTTAAAATTGTTTTAAAATATATATTGTTGATAGAGAAACTCACCCTCCTACTTGGATCAATCATAAATAGACATGTGTCATCCACAATGGTATTAATCCTAGTCAGCAAGGAGTAAATGCTGACCAAAGCCTAGAATGATGACCAATAATGTGAATGCCGACCAATGGTTTAATAAGCCCGACTAACAACAGGATGACAGACCAACATGGTCAAGTAAAATGCCAACAGTCATATCCATTATGGACGATATGTACTGATATAAATGCCTAACTTATAAAGGCAGTCCATCCTTTAACATTCTGAATTTTGATCCCCTTAGTGGGCTATAAATAAATTGTTATTTCTACAGCAAAAGGGACAGAAATACAATCCAAGTGAAAAACAGGCAATACAAGACAGTGGACGTAGGCTTTTACTTTCAGCCAAACCACTTTAAAAATCTTACTTATCTCTTTTATTTACCTATCTATATGTGATGAAATAAGTAGATCTATTCTAGTTTTTTGCATCAACAAATTGGCGTCATCTGTGGGAACGTATTTCTAACGATTTTGATGCAAAAAACTCTCTTGCAACTGGGAAGAATCAGTAGAAAGTTATTCAACTCGACTCTAGGTGATCAAATAAGTATATCTATTATAGTTTCCTAGCCTCATCTGTAGTAGTTCGTTCAGGTTTAACTTTTCTCAGGAGGAAGAGGCAGGTTTAGTTTTCTTCAGTTCTTCCACTTTTTTCCCTTAGTCTGGCATTTTCAGTCTCTAATAAAGAAACTCCATCATCAACAACAATAGTAGTAGTAGAAGAAGACTTCAATAATTTCAATTCATCACTCAAACTATTATTCTCTTCTTCCAATAGCTTGGCGATGACCCTAGCCTCTTATATTTCATTATTAAGTAGAAATTCCTACATCCTGAAGAAAGATGCATGATTTTCTAACTTCTGCTCAAAACCCCAACCTTCACTCAGAGCTTTGTACTTCTATTCCTAGTTGTCATGTAAAAGAGATTTAGCCTCGTTGTAATCTTCTTGAAGCTCTTATATCCTTTAAAAATACGCAACAATATTGGCCACTGCCCAATCAAGAAGACACTTCAATTATAGGTAAGCTTCTTTAGCCTGATCTGAGACATCAACCCCAAGCAAGTTGGATAGGTCTTCCTCAGACAAAGTCATATTACCAGCCTTAAAGATATCATTACATCTTCTAAGTAGATCAGAGTCAGTGGAAGAGAATTGATCCAATTTATCCATGAACTATAAAGAGTAAGATAAATGTCCAATCAATAACATAATAAAGAATTTGAAATAAAGGAAGACAAGTATGTTCCTTTCATTAATTGAAATCAAATTACAAGTACATTGATATGAAGAAGAAAGAAAAAAATAAGGGTAAAATTACAAGCTGCTCACCAAGTAAATCTACACCTTATTTTTATCAGATTTGTCCCCAGTTTGGGAAGGGGCAGAGATAGGTGGAGTGATTTATTGAGTGACTTACCCAGAAAAAGGGAGAGCGAAGACCCAACTGCTGCTATTTTTGGTTGATCAGCAGAGTCCAAGATAAAAGTTAAATCCTATGATCCTCCATCATCTTCAATATCATCATCCAAGTTGGGAGGAGAACCAAGATCATAAATAAGGAACAACTCAGAGTCCTAGGGTGTGCCAACCTCCGTGAGTGCTGCCGACCAGCCATCCTTAAAGCATGTACTCTTCACAAATTCAATCTGAGCAGCGACAGTGCTGATAGCCTTCTCCCAGCCTCTGTTTAAGTCAGATTCCTTGGCCTTCAATCTATTTCCCTTCTAATCGATAATTTTTTTTCTAGCTTGGAAACCAGCCCTCGAGCAACTGTAACACCATCTTCTGCAGCTTTTATTTTAGTTTCTCATTTCTTCTCTTCATTTGTTAACACCTATTGGGACTCAAGAAAGGACTTATCCACGCATTCACACGCCTTTTCCACCTCGTTTAAAGAAGAACTAAGGATGTCATCCTTCTTCAACATCTGGTTGAAATCAACCAGGAATTGGAAAAACAATTAGAGAAAAATCAGTATAAGAGAGCTGTCAAATAAGTGAATAGGAAAACAAATAATAACTCTTACTAAAGCAAGGCTTTGAGAAGCCTTTTCATAGATTTTAGAGTGGGGAATTATAAAAGCAACACCCCTATGGTCTATAAGAGTACTGGACTTTATTAATTTTCTGGCCAAACCAGGGACAATAGACACTAGAAAGCCAGTATCAGATAAATCGACCAAGTCTCGTTGGTCGGCACCAGAAGTAGTTCCTTCAGTTAGTCTAGAAGAAAAACCCTTTCTCAAACACTTGAGTTGAGCTTCACCATTCTTCTTGGATGGGGGCTTCTTCCCAGTCTCGTCCTTATTACTGACCCCACCAACAACAGTTTTATGGAGCCAATAGTGGTAATATCTCCCATAATTATTAGGGAACTTTACCTTCACCATGACAGCGGTAAGAGGTAGGTCTGAGTCAAGTGAAGATGAGGGGCATGTAACATCTTCACCACTACCAGATACAGTGACAGAAGAAGTGGAGACTAGGTCTTGGTCAAGCTCAATTACCAAGTAAGGAGCATTACAAGTTGGGCGAGAAATGAAGTAAGTAATTTAATTTTTATACTCCAACAGATATGATGCATACCTATTGTATTTCTCTCCAATTTTCAGGTGAATACCCCAAAGAAATTTCATTTCAGTAAGTCTGATATCACTCTCCTTGTGATACTTTCTCTTCTGATCAACTGCAATCAAGAGAAAACAAATATAGTTAATATTGTAACCAATGAAGTTATCAAGAAAAGCTATACAATAGTGTTTCAACCTATCCTATGGCCATTTTGAAGGCATCTCGGCCCCTCCTATACTGTATTCCCTATCATCAGTGCATATTGCCAATACTTGGCAATCAATCCATGATCAAAGTAGTATCTATGGCCATCCCCTCCCGGATCTCGATTCTCGTAGCGGGCGGGCCACACGAGAGTGAGGATCCTCGGGTCTCGCGCGTCCCTCTCGGGAGCGCTTCGACCGGCGTCATTTGAGGTGAGGAGAAAAGTGTAGAGAGATTAGATTCCCCAGTCTATTTTACTCAAAACAGACAAAAGAAAAAGGGAATCCATCTCGAAGGACAGCATCTAAAGACATACTGGTGCATACGAAACCAAAATGATTCAAAAAGGGTTCGGAGGCTAAGTTACGAAATGGGAAGGTGTTAGGTACCCATTCCTCCCTTTCGATCTCTCATGGGTTTTTGGTATTTTCCTTTATTTTACCCATGATATGTGCGCATGTGTATATGTAGTAGAGATAGGAATCATCGACTAGTACCATGGAAGAGGTAAAACGAGTCATTCGTATAAACGTATAAAAGTATTAGAAAATAGGATTTAGGGGATCATCACTACGTTAATCGTTATGAGGGAAAGATAACGTATACGAAATAATATTCCCTTAAGAACAAATATATGTATATATATAGTATAAGAGAATGGAGTTTAGAGAAAATAGAAAATGAGAGGAAAAGTAAAAATATGACTCGAATCTCGAGTTTTACCCCGAGACGCCTACGTAGCCTATAGAGGCATCAAAGTCCACGTTGTTCGCATACAAAATGAGGGGTGGGGTTTATCCCATATATCCAACCGGGGATTCTCTTATTTGTGTGTGTGTGTGTGTGTGTATAGAAAAAGTGTTTTAGTTGTGAGATAAGTGTAAGAAAAGTGTGAGAATTCCCGTTTGGAATTTATGAGCTAACCCATTTTTTTCTTGTTTTTTTGGGTTTTTATTTGTATGAAAATAAGGGATGTGTAGTAATACTAAATAAAAAGTATATTAGGATGTCTGAGATGAGATAATAAAAGTGCTAAGTAATAAAACAAGTTATTGCAAATTTTAGGAGAGAGTTGAAATAATTGGACCTTCTTGGAGATCTTGAGCTTGATCTTGAATATTGGAGAGCAACTCTTAGACTTGGATGATGATGGAGGGTAGTGAATTCTTAAAGTTTGATGAAAAGGATGATGAAAACTGAAGGTTGAAAAGGGGTTTGGGTGTGGAAATCACGCTGAGTTCGATAGAGGTTTTCGAGCTTTGCTGAGAGTGATATCTATCAGATCTGGGATCTCCTTCCAAGTGAGGTCAGGACTCATTTTTATAGGACCAGGCCATTGCCGATCGGCATATCCCTATTCTTGCCATTTGGCAGGTGCGTTTAGGCACACTACCGAGAGGCAGGGTCTGGGACCTGTCATTTGGCAGTGTCTTTTAGGCCTTTTTAGAAAATCGATCGCAGAACGCAAATCGTTGATCAGAATCGTGCATGGGGTAGATCATTGGAAAGGTAATTCAGAGACCTTCGGAAGTCATTTGGACTGCTTCCGAGTTCGAGACTTGAATCTATGTCAAATATGGCTTAGAAGCATTTGTCATTCCATTGGACGGGGAATCGTCGGACACAAACGGATCGTTCATCCGCATGGTAAGTCCGAATCGCGCACGGGGTGGACCGTTGGAAAGGTTAGGATATGTACTTCGATATTCCAAATAGTTTACCTGGAAGCATTCAGTGACCTTCCGGAGTCAAATGGATCATTCGTCCGTACCGTAAGTCAGAATCATGTACGGAGTGGATCGTTGGAAAGTGGTTTCAGTGCCCTTTGAAGATTAATTCAGTCTCGGTTAAGCTAAAGAGTTTAAATTTTTGTCAAACGAAGCCTGGGAGTGCCCGATGGCTTCTAGGTCAATACTCGGGGTATGACCTAGATCTGTAGTGATGAGGGGAGGTGCTAGGGACCTAAGGAGAGTTTAGGGGGTAACAAAATGGGGTGTCTACAGAGCCTCTCGACCGGTGAGTTTAGAACAAATAATAGCCGTCGAATAGACACCGCATGATGCTTCTGAGGGAGGATGGCCAATTCAAAGGGTCAAGGCCAATTCTAAGGACCTAAGGGAGCGAGGGTGACCAATTCAGAGGTCGAGGTCGATTGTGAGGACCTAAGGGATGGTTTGGAGGAAATGTTTAGGCCAATTCCTGAGAAGGTGTTGTGGATGACCGATTGTGCGGGTCAAAGACAATTCTGCGGGCTTAAGTTGAGATGACCAATTCTGCGAGTCGAAGCCAATTCGACGGGCTTAGGTGAGAGGATGATAAATTCTACGGGTCGGAACCAATTATGCGGGCTTAAGTAGAGGTGACCAATTCTGCGGGTCAAAGGAAATTCTGAGGGCTTATGTAGATATGACTAATTCTGTGGGTCAAAGCCGATTCTGTGGGCTTAAGGTGACGATCCAAGATCGAGGTCAATTTTGACCTAAGAGTGGGGATGACTGAGGGCTGAGGTCAGTTCTGACCTAAAATAGGTGACGATTGAGGACCAGGTCAATTCTGACCTAATTAATATGACGATCCAAGACCGAGGTCAATTCTGATCTAAGAGTTGGAATGACCGAGGACTGATGTCAATTTTGACCTAAAAGAGGTGACGATCGAGAACCGAGGTAAATTCTATCCTACCTAAGGTAACGATCCAAGACTGAGGTCAATTCTGACCTAAAAGAGGTGACGACCGAGGATCGAGGTCAATTTTAACCTAACTAAGGTGATGATCCAAGACCAAGGTCAATTCTGACCTAAGAGTGGTGATGACCGAGGACCGATGTTAATTCTGACCTAACTAAGGTGACGATCCAATACCGAGGTCAATTTTGACCTAAAAAAGGTGACGACCGAGGATCGAGGTCAATTCTGACCTAACTAAGATGTCGATCCAAGACCAAGGTCAATTCTAACCTAAGAGTAGTGACGATCGAGGACTGAGGTCAATTCTGACCTAACTATGGTGACGATCAAAGATCAAGGTCAATTTCGACCTAAGAGAGGTTACAGCCAAGGACCGAGGTCAATTTTGACTTAACTAGTGTGACGATCCAAGATCGAGGTCAATTCTGACCTAAGAGTGGTGACGATCGAGGATCGAGGTCAATTCTGACCTAACTAATGTGACGATCCAAGACCGAGGTCAATTCTGACCTAAAAGAGGTTGAAGATTAGATTTTGTGTTCCGTTGGGGAATTAGCTGGGGAAAATGGATTTCTGGAGTTCTGCTGGAGAAATTACCTCGTGATGTTGTGTTGAGCGGGGGAGCTGATTGCTGTGAAGCATTTTTTATTTTAGGGATTTCGCGGAGGAAAGGAAAGTTTGATGCTGTAAACTTCACTGGGGAAACGATTAGGTGGTCCAGGGATTGGACGTATTTCAAGACCTTTGGGGGATAGGAGGTGATCCTTAGAGATCCTCCAGGGACGTTGCCGGGAGTAGTTTCACTTGGTTTTTTGAGAGTTTCTCTTGGGAGATGGGTGTTTCGCTTGAGGGAGTGTGAAATTTTCTAACTGAAAATGTTCTAAATCCTTTATGGTATTTTTAAGAATTTTCTGAGGATTTTTTCGGATTTTCAGGGAATTTTTGTACAAAATTTTAAGGGGGTGCCAGTCGGCACAATTAAGAGGGTGCCATTCGGCAGTGGCACGGACTTTTGGACTGCCTCGGGAAGGTAAGGAGACAGTGCCGATTGGTGGGTGGGGGTCAATGCCGATCGTAATGACACTTAGCATCCTATATAAAGGGGTTAATTTCCCTTATTTTTCACAGCTTCTTTCTTTCTGCGATTTTCCTCTGCAAATCGTTCTAGCATTCCGATCTCCAAGAAATGGCCGCCTTCGTGAGCACTGCAGCGCATAGGGAATGGTTGACTATTGGTGACTGGGCGAATGTGGAGTGGAAGGCCAGGGCTCCTCTTGATTTTGGGAGTGAGAACTCCTTTGACTCATTCAAACCGATTGCGGATGAGCGGACCTTGGTATGGGAGCCGTCGCATTATCGCTCCTCGAGGGTGGTGAACCCTGGCAGTTGTGTAAGTTACCTGACTTTTGGCATTCTTCTCTTTTTGGTGATTTTTTCTTTCTTCCATGAATTTTGACATGGTTTCTTCTTTTGATAGTCCGACATCTCTTTGAAGAACATGCGTGCCCGCAGGACGACGGGGATTAAGGATGCCTGGGAGCATCTTCCACCTGTGGTGCATTGGGTGGTATCATCAACAGGTTTTGGGAGGTTGGCGTCTGCGCTGGATGAGACGCCTCGGACGATAGCGGTCTTGTGCGCTTGGGGGGAGAGATGGTTGGATACTACCCACACGTTCCATTTTGGTTTTGGGGAGATGACTGTGACTCCCATAGACGTGCAGCAGCTGCTGGGGCTGGATTGCGATGGAGAGCAGAGAGAGGTGGATCGCTCTTTGCGGGTGAGGTCAAACGCGGTGAGGGCGGCGCTCGGTGATGTAGGGAGGATAGTTTCTGGGGATTCAATTTGATTGTCCAACTGAAGGATGTTCTACTGAGGAGGGTGGTTGATGCGGAGGACGGGCTACAGGTGAGGCATATGGCCCGTTTGTTCATTTTTCTGGTGCTGGGACGCTTTATGGTGGCATCGAGTGGCGACATCGTCCATTTGTGGTTCTTGCCGTACTTGAGGATGTTTTCGAGTATCTCTCTCTATGATTGGGGGAGCCTGACATTGACAACACTCTATTTTTCTTTGGATTCATTCAGCTGGTGCTGGCGACAAACTTTTACTGGAGCCACGTATCTCCTCGAGGTATCCTTTAATTTTGCGCATTTTCTTTTCATGCATTTGCATTTTCCTTATGCTTCTCTTTTTAATTGTGAATTCCTGTCTTTGGCAGATGTGGTTCTATGAGGTGATTGGGTGCAATACCCCGCTGATCGCTCTGAAGGATGATACTGTTGGGGACTTTTGTCGATTGTATCGATGGCGGAAGGCCAATCGGCAGTCGAAGGGATCTCTCTCTCTAGAGGCCACGCATTAGGTCTTGAATGGCCTGACCAGTAGTAGGGTAAGATTATTTCCTTTTTTGCCTTGGTTTTGGCATTAACTGATTTTTTATTGACTTATGCCTCCTTGGAATTTTTAGGTGACCTTTTACTCTTAGGGGACAACCATTCAGGATACGGGGGAGAACAGGGTGAACTCGCAGATGAGGCATTTGATGGCGCATGAGTTCGGCCATTTTTGGTATCTGGGGGAGCGAGTGGGTCGGTAGATTGCTGAGGAGGAGGTGGTGGTGCCACCCGCATAGCCTCCTTTGTCTATGAGGTGGGAGCAGCTGCTGCCGGAGGATGTGAGGATCGCATCGATGATCGGCCAGTCCTACCTATTGTATACTCATACGGCCGCACCGTATGACTATATGGACTTTGTGACGAGTTGGTTGATGGCGCCCAGCATATATGGTGCCTTGCCTTTCCCTCCTGTGTAGGGGTGAAACCGGTACAGTATGGTTGGTAACGACCCCTTACCAATACCAAAACCACTTTCTATATGGGAAAACCGTACCGTACCAATTTACCGACCGGTACATCAAAACAAAAACCAAAACCAAACTAACCAATTTTTCGGTATTTTTGGATTTTTTTGGTTTTGGTAATTTCGGTTTCAATTCAGTTTTTTTCTGGTAAATACCAAAATTTCAAATCCGTTTATGCATTCGATAAATCTGGTATATATATTTTAATATACCCATTTCTAGCTGTTACAATTTCTAGCATTTCTAGCTATTACAATTTCTAGCATATCTAGTTGTTTGGAACAATTAGAAACATACACAAACAGGTACAATTTCTAGCATTTGTATCATTTGGAACAATAGATTTAAACAGATACGAGACCAAACTAACCGGTTTGCTTTTGTCGGAGATGGAGGAGAGTGAGACGAGATGAGGGAGCTAGTGCCTAAGGAGAGTGAGCCAAGATGATGAGCCCCAAAAATGAGGGAGGTGTTACCTAAAAAAATGTTCGCTAAAAAGTCAAAATCATCCACATCTCCAACACCGAGAAGACAAACCTTCGTCGGAAAAGCCAACTCACCGAAAAAGCCAACTCGTCGGGAAAAAAAATCACCGGAAAACATGGAGGGAACTCAGATTTGAATAAAGCTGGCACCAAAAAAATTGTCACCGGAGACCCGATCTCAAAACAAAGTAACCACACCAAATCGAAAGCCAAATTTCAAAACAAAAAAATGGTGTGCTCAAATAAAAGTCCCCAAAAAATTACTTCTCAAAATCAACCCAAGGTTGAAGAAGAAAAAAAAATGAGAGAGAGAGAGAGCTCAAACAAAAATGACGGCCACACTTTTTGAGAGAGAAAGAGGTAAAAAAATGAAATGAAAACCCTAAAAGAAGATCTGTACACAAACCACAATACAAAACCCCAATGAGATAAGGGAAAAATGGAAATATAGCCAACAAAACAAATGGCTCTTTTTATTTTAACAAAATGCTGCCTAATTGATTTTGTGTTAAGTGTTTGATTAATTAAACAAAATATATGTTTAATTAACATGATTATTTAACACTTAAACCAAATGCTAAAATAAATAAATTTAAATTCAAAGAGAATATAAAAACTCACTCATGAGAAATAAAATAAATAGAAGTAGTATGATACCCAAAATAATTTGACACTGCACAAAAAGTTTGGTATGGTATTTCGGTACGGTAATTTTGGTACGATATCGGTACGGTAAATTCGGTAAATCAGTTATTTGTATCTAAAAACCAAAACCAACGAAATTTTTTACGGTATTTTTTGTTTCGGTAAAATCTGTTTTCGTTATTTCATAATATGAAACCAAAACCATTTTTTTGGGACCAAAACGATACGATACGGTAAAAAACCATACCGGTTGCACCCCTACTCCTGTGGGTTCAAGTCGGGCGATGGGGTCTTCCCATAGAAGCTGTGGTTCGGCGATGGCGGCGGTAACGATGACGGCGGCTTCAGACGTTCCTTTTGTGGAATTGCACATTCCTTTGTACAACATTCAGCGAGCTGATGGAGGGATGGTGACAATGTTACACCGTCTTCATGCGACGGATTCGGAGGAGCTGGGTTTGACAGAGGAGGTCCTTCGTCCTGCGGTATACCTTCTTGTTCTTTTTGGTTCCTTTTCTATTTCGATCCCATTTTTTGATACTGATTTTGCCTTTTACTTTGCAGCAAGTCCGGGTGTCGACCACTTGGCTGAGGGACATTAGAGATTGGATCTCTTTGGCGACTGCCCATATTCGGGAAGCGATCCCGGTTCCTTCTTGTTTGGTGACTTCTTCTTCGTTCGAGGAGGACTTTGGCTCGGGTAGTGGTGGTGCGTCGTCTCGCCGTATGGTAAAAAGATCGCGTCGCATGGGTGGAAGCTCTTAGAGAGAGGGGGAAGGGTAGGTGAGAGAGAATATGGGTTCGGGTTGAATCCCGTTGGTTTTTGCTTTTCTTCTATTTCGTACAAAATTGATGTAACACAGAGAACAAATATATACCCAATGCAATGAATTTTTTATTATCTTTTGTTAATGATGAATGAATGCATGCGCTTTTTACTTTGTTGCTGAGACCGTAAAAAGAAATATTTTTGGGATTTTAAAGGAATGTTAAAAATGGGAAATTTTCTAAGGATGGAAAAGGATTTTTGAAATTCTGTTGAAAATATCAATTAATTTTTATTCGGCTTTTGATTTTGATAAAAGAGGAAAAAGGAAAATTTCCAAAAATGGGGGGTTGCCGATCGGCAAGCACCTTGTCCTGCCTATCGGCAGTCAAGTCCAGTCCCATCAATTAAAATATTTTGATTTGTGCCCTCTTCAGCCTTTTGTACCTTGTGGGGTAGAATTTCCTCCGATTTTTGTAGGGATTGTGTCTCTTATGAGGGTTCTTAAGTATAAAAAGGGGAAGGGTGGAGTGTTTCCATCACACCTTCACTTGTCTACTGTTTCTTAGCCTTGCAAGATGGCTCTCCCCGGTAGCATTGAGTTTGCTAATTACCTCGAAGCCTTGGAAGCAATGTGCTTTTATAATGTCGACTATGATGATTTCAACATGCGTCGAGTCTCTTTGTGGCGCAATCGATCCATTGAGTCGAACATGCTGATGGCGGCGGTATAATTTTGGTACCCCGAAGACCACGTATTCCATTTTGGGTTGGATGAAGTTTGTCCCACCTACGAGGACTTTTCTTCCATGCTGGGGATTAATCCTAGTCTTGCTGCGGCTTTATCCGAATTTTTCCATTCTCCCAGGGATTTGCTGGCTGGGCTTCTTCGCATTTCACCATCGACGACTAGATCACTGGTTGCTGGAGGAATGATTTCCCTCCCGACTGTGTTCCACTCCGTGCATTTGCGGGAAGTAGGTGATTCTGGTTATGCTGGAGTCATTGCTCTGGGCTTAGTATCAAAATAATTACTGGTGACTAGGGAACTGGGTGTGAATTCGCAACTTGCATTCATTACTTCATGGATGTCATACCATCATAATCCTGCGACGGTGATACTGGAGGAGACCCTTAATGGTCTGGATGCCTGGAGAGAAGGTCATTTTGACTTCCTGCGGGTAGTCCCGTGATGCTGTTCATGTGGTTGTCTAAAAGACTCTGCCTGGTGAATCTCCCAGAATATCCTTTGTCTACTGTACCCAACTTCTTTTCACGTCACTTCTTCTACGTTGGTCAGTGCCTTGGTGGGGACAATTGCTACCAGTTCTGAAGCTAGGAGAATACCCGTATGTGCGGTTGGTTGGTCTCCGCCAGACCTCTTTTTATTTCCCTTGGAGGTTCTGCTCTAATTTGGCTGGGTACAAGTCGTGCAACCTCAGACACTAAATTTCTTTCCGGTAGAGGATTTGACCGAGCGTCTGCACCTATGGCTTGGCTCTCTGTGGGAGAATCGACGTTCATCGACCCATCCTTCTCAGCCTGTTGAGAGAGTTTGGCATATCCCTGGGGATTCTATGAAGTGGTTGTGGAGGATAGTAGTTAGCAAGATGTTGGCAGTGTAGACTGGATAAAGGTGTCTTGTCTCTTTTGACACCATGGAAGGAGGTGTTGTGGTCTTTTCGAAGCTGGTTCAAGCTTATCGGTCAATGAAGTGTCTGCGACACTCTATTCAGGTAGGGGAAACTTGGGGACCCCAGGAGGTAGATGATGATGACGGAGCAAGCTCCTCTGGTAGCTGTGGATAGGCTCTTGGAGAGTTTATTGTGGGGAATAAATGTGGGGATTTTATTTAGCTTTTTTTACGAGGGTAGGGGGAAGGGAGTTATCTGTTCATTTTGTCATATAATCTATACCATAATTTCTTATTAGTGAAATAAATAAGTTTATGATCATCCAGCTGTGCCTTTGATGAGTTTTGTGTTTGTTTGAATTATCTATACCAATCGCTAAGGCATACATAAACCTTTT
The DNA here is from genome assembly GCA_949130495.1 of Sambucus nigra. Taxonomy (NCBI): domain Eukaryota; kingdom Viridiplantae; phylum Streptophyta; class Magnoliopsida; order Dipsacales; family Adoxaceae; genus Sambucus; species Sambucus nigra. Next base: position 490,948,373 of record OX422209.1, on the reverse strand, counting down.
GTTTAAGTATATATTGGAATTGACTGTCGTTCTCGGAGATAAGAAAAGAAATAGTATTTTGTGAAAAAGAAAGGGTCGTGCTCATGTAAGGTGTATGAGCTTCCTACGTACCTCTTGGATTTTTTGAAAAGTTTATAATTTGTTTGAAAATGGTTATTTGCAGAGGATTAGGCCCACGTAGTTTTGGGTAGAGGAAAAATGAAGATATTTTTTTAGAATAGAAGGGAGATGATAAGAGTCATATATCGTGCTGAGATTTTTTACTAGGGGTAGAACTTCTTGAGATCGTCCAGGTTGACTGGACGAGCCATCTCTTCCCCATCTAAGTCGATGAGCATGGCATCACCGCCGGACAAGATCTTTTTAACAATGTAAGGGCCTCTCCAATTGGGCTTGAATTTCCCTTTAGGGTCCTATATGGGTTCTATGATTTCTTTGAGGGCTAGGTCCCCTTCTCGGGCACAGCGATCCTTGAATCTCCTATTGAATGATCACTCTATTCGGTGATGGAAGCCTTGTATGTGGTATAGAGCTTTCAATCTCCTTTCATCTAGGAGGGTCAGATCGTCAAGACAGCTTTAGCACCAGTCTTCTTCACTGACCTTGCTTTCAATCATGATGCGTAGTGAGGGTATTTCCAACTCCACGGGTAGGACTGCTTCCATACTGTAGACTAGAGAGTAAGGGGTAGCCCCAGTAGAGGTTCGAATTGAGGTTCGGTATCCCCAGAGGGCGTATGGGATTCGATCAGCCCAATCCCATCAGCTTTCGATCATCTTGCTGATGATGGCTTTGAGTTTCTTATTGGCGTCTTCAACTGCACCATTAGTCTGAGGTCAGTAGGGAGAAGATTTGTGTCTCTGAATCCGATACTCGTTGACCACTTATGTGACTTCTTCCTCGAAATGTAGGCTAATAGCTGACACAAGTTCATGCGGGACCCCACATCGACAGATGATAATTTTCTGATGAAGTTGGCCATTTTCTTAGCGTTCAGCACTGCGTATGACTCAACTTCGACCCATTTGGTGAAGTAATCAATGGCAACTAGGATAAGTCATGCCCATTAGAAGCCTTCGGTGTAACCTTACCTATAATGTCGATGCCCCAGGTGGTGGATGGCCAGGGAGAGGTCATGTTGTATAATTCGCACGAAGGCAGATGCTAAAGGTTGGAGAGTTATTGGCATTTGTGGCACCTCTGGACAATGGCGGTTCAATCCTGGGTCATGGTAGTCGAGTAGTAACCTTATCGGATGATCTTCTTGATAAGAATGTGACCGTTCATGTGAGATCCGCATTCCCCGCTATGGATCTTTTGATTTATCTTTTCAATGTTAGCCCTTGCGATGCAGTGCAGATGAGTTTCATCGAAGTTCTTTTTGAGCAGTGCTTTGTGACAGGTGATGTACTGGGCGGCGATTCTTCGAAGGGTTACTAGATCTTTCTTATTGGAACCCTAGAGATACCTTCCATGTTTGAGGAGGCATCAGATATCATAGTACCAGCAATTGGCTAGTTCGGGATCTTTTATGGTGACGAGCTCAATGTGGTAACAGTCGGTTGGTTTGTCTCTCTTTTAAACTAGGAAGGGGGTCATAGTTATTCCCTCGGGAATGTCTACCATAGAGGCCAGGGTAGAAAGGGGATCGGCTAGTTTATTCTTTGCTCGAGGTAGGTAATGGAAGGTGATATCTTGGAATTGGTAGGCTAGTCCTTCTAAGTAGGCATGGAAGGGTTGGAGTTTCTCGTCCTTGACTTTCCACTTTCTAAGCACTTGACCGATGATGAGGGAGGAATCCCCCTAGACATCTAGGCATTGAATATCTTTCTCGAGAGCAACTTTGAGGCCTATCGTGCATGCATCATATTCAGCCATATTATTGGTGCAAGGGAAATCCAATTTGATGGCGATGGGAGTGTGGGAGTCATCTGGGCGATCATAAGTATCCCAATGCCGTATCCTTTTTTATTGGCAGTGCCGTCAAAGAACATTTGCCATCGAAGGTTGTCTTGAGTAGTGTAAAGGATGTTTTCATCTGGGAATTCAAATATCTAGACATCAACTTCTTTTACGAAGTAATTAGCGAGGTAGTCAGAGATGGCTCCTCTTTTCATGGCTTTATACGTGACATACATGATATAACTCGGCTAGGAGCATCAACCATCGAGCCATTTGGCTGGACAAGGTAGGTTTCTCAAGCAAGTATTTGATGGGGTCCATTCGGGATACAAGTTTATTTGGGAAGGAGAGCATGTAGTGCCGTAATTTTTGGGTGACCCAGATAAGTAGGACACACTCCTTTTCCAAAAAGGTGTAGTTAACCTCATACCCGACCAATTTGCGACTGGCATAATATATGTCTCTTTCTTTGAGAGAATCTTCAAGGTATTGGGCTAGCAAAGCCCCCACTGAAGTGTCGGTTATGGATAGGTATAGGAGCAAGGGGAGACCAGGCTGTGGTGACATGAGTACCGAGAGTTGGGTTAGATATTGTTTGACTCAGTCAAAGTCTTCTTGGCAGTCCTTGTTCTAAACCTTGGTTAAATCCTTTCGGAGGAGTTTGAAGATAGGTTCGCAGATAGAGGTTAACTGGATTATGAACCGTCTGATGTATTGCAATTTCCTAAGGAAACCTCGAACTTCTTTCTCTGTTCGGGGAGGTGGCATCTCATGTATGGATTTCATCTTGGTGGGGTCTGCTTATATACCCTTCTCACTGACCATGAATCCTAAGAGTTTTCCCTTTGTAATGCCGAAGACGCATTTCTGTGGATTAAGTTTCATATGATACTGTCGCAGTCATTTGAAGAACTTTCGTAGAGAAGGAACACGGCCTTCTCTAGTCTTGGATTTTATAATCAAATCATCCACATAGACCTTAACTTCTTTGTGAATCAGTTCATGCAGGATGGTTGTGGCAGCCCTCTGGTAGGTAGCCCCAGCGTTCTTGAGACCAAATGGCATAACAGTGTAGCAAAAGGTTCCCCATGGGGGATGAATGCAGTTTTTTCTTGGTGTTTTGGTTGCATTTTTATTTGGTTGTATCCAACAAACCCGTAGACGAATGACTTGAGAGAATGACTGGATGTGTTGTCCACGATCTTGTCGATATTGGGTAGCGTATAATCATCCTTTGGAGATGCTTTGTTCAAATCCCGATAGCTTACACACATCCAAACTTTTCCTCCTGATTTTAGCATGGGCACTATGTTGGCTAGCCATGTGAGATATTCGATCACACTAATGAAGCTTACGTTCAACTATTTGACCACCTCTTCTTTGACCTTGAGCGAACATTCGGTGCAGAGTTTTCTCAACTTTTGCTTGACCGACTTGTAATCTGGGAGAGTGGGAATCTCGTGCTGAGCTGTTTCAGGATCAATGTCGGGCATATCATCATAGGACCATGCGAAGACATCCACGAATTCCTTTAGCAATTCTTCGAGTTGTGCAAGCTCATGCTCGTCAAGGGTAGTCCCTACCCTAATCTTGCGCAGTTGGCTACTAGAATCGAGGTTTATAACAACAGTCTCTTCTTCATTAACTTGAATGAGATTATGTTATTTATTATTAACCTTATTTAGATTAGTTAATAATTGTTCATTTGCAAAATCATCATCATCAAAAGTTTGATTAGAATCCAAATAGTTAATGTAAGGCACATGAAGATACTCAAAATCTTCGTTTATTTCATTGATAGGAAAAAAACATTGAGAACCTCGTCAAAAGAGGAATTGATTACATTTGAACTAGGATAGACAACAAAAGAAGAAAGGGGGTAAACATTGGGATTAGGGGAGATTTTAGTAGGTAGAACTAGTGTAGCATGCCAGTTGAGGAGAGGTGTGTCAGCACCTTTAATCAGTTGGGATGGATCCAGTGATGTAGTGCCTGAATGAAACATGCAAAGTGTTAGCCCTAATGTCTGTAATTTGAAGGAATCTTGGGAGTCACTTTCCTCAGTCTCTTTGGTAACTTTGATGAGCGGTTGTTAATGGTGTTGGGAGCTCTCGGCCCATGGGTAGCTATCTTGGAAAAAGATCTACATTCCAGGCTTCATCTTCTTGTCTGTATGGTCATACCATGGTTCAGGAAAGATGCAAAAGGGGAAGTCTTCACCCTCTTTGATGAATCGTCCATTCATGGAGTCACCTGGTATAGTCTGGACGCAGTCTAGTCCTCTCTTTAGTCAAGACAGGCAGATCATTCTAAGCATTTATTCTGACGATTGATACCTCAAACCACAAGGAGGGAAGGCATTCTCCAGTTTAATTGGCTCGAGTATACCTTGTTGTCTTTGTCCTAGCCCCAGTCTGGGCATGAAGTGCATGTTTCTGAATATCTTAATCACATTGACGTTGCCATGAGGGTTGTATTCTGGACAAACCCTTTCTTTGAAGTCGTCCCCTACCGGGAGTAGAAGTGGTTCAACTCAGAATCCTAATAGGAGCATATCATTTGACTTGTGTTGTATCTTAAGGATTAGGCTACTGGTGCTTGCACCATCGGCATTGTCCTCGTCACCCAAGATGGTAATGACTCGCCCGTCGATGAAGAATTTTAATTTTTGATGGAGTGAGGAAGACACGCCCTTGACACTGTGAAGCCAAGGTCATCTTAGCAATAGATTGAAATAAGATGGGATGTCAATAACTTGGAATTCAATGACAGGGTTTATAGGGCCGTACCCTATCAAATTATTTATGGATCCCATAACCTCCCGACGGGTATTATCGTAGGCACACACAGTGGCGAAAGTTGGAGCAAGGTCGCTTTCTTTCAGTCCTAAACATTTGAAGTTTCTCAGTGGGCAAACATTCAGGGCAGATCCATTGTCGATAAGAGAGAGTGGTACAACCTTCCCCATAACTTTGATGGAGATGTTGAATGCATGATTATGGTTTGGCCAAATCTTAGGGATTTCCTCTTCGGAAAAGGATAGCATTTGGGTAGAGGTCAGGGATCCGACCAAATTTACCGCTTCCTCTGGTGTGGTAGAAGGATGAATTATGGGTCGAGTGAGCAACTTGATCAAAGCATTTCTATGCAGCTAAGAAGACACAAAAATCCCCATATAGTGATGTTAACTTGAGTTTTCTTTAGTTGATCGAGGATCTTACTCTCCTTGAGGGTCATTTCTGGCATATGAAGGTTTTTAACTCCCTTCCCTTTATTATTGGCTGGTAGTGAGTTTGGAATCTAGTAATGCTTCCCTCATCTGGTCATGTGATTTACTGAATAAGGAAAAACATGAATCTCATTTCCTTATCGATGTCGGGTTGTTCTGCCATCTTGTTTATTTCTCTGAGGAGTTCTTCAAATGATATCATTCCACACATGTTGGCTACGGGGCCAGTTCTATCGGAAGCTTGCTCTTCATTCAAATCTTCAAATTCTCCTCCCCCCCCCCCCATCCGGTGGCAACAATTCTATCTTTCCATGCAAAGTTAATGCATTCCACAACTTCAACGGCTTCTTTATACAGGTCATCCCATTCTGTGGGGACATGTAAGGGTGAAGGGACCAGGCGCCCCTGTAGCTTCAAAGCATCAAATAACTCAGTGATACTGTAAATGTTATTGGTCTGCCTGAAGAATTCTGCTCTAATCTCGACCACATCATCCAGGCTGATTTCGTCGATCGGTAATACTGAACTATCTCACTCTCGGGCCTATTTTCGTTCTTCCAAGAACAACGTACTAAATCTCTGGCAATCGATGATCATCTGTGAGGGCAATTTCAGCCCGAACTCTAGGAGTTGGTTTAAGACTTCTGATAATTCCATACCTCCATTTTCTGAATGGATGCGGACAACGATGCATGATCTGGTGAGGAGTGACAATTCCTGATCAGTGAGGCTAGCAGGGTGTAGGAGGAAATATGGGCAAATTTGGAGAGTTTTAGGAAAGTATATGGGTTCGATTTGAGTCGAGGGATCGAATTCTTGGATGTCTTTTAGAAAGATGGCATTGGTATGATTTGGAGGTGGGTTATGAGTAGTGTTTGGCTTAGGATTGGCTGGTGGGGCGATGTTACCCCTGTTAATTAGACCTTAGATCATGTTTCGGAGGTGAAAGCATTCGTCGGTGGTATGGCCAGCTATTTAGTGAAAGGCGCAATGGGCATCTACCTTGAAGTTTCTTGGGAGTGGATTTGGCAATGAATGAGGATCCAAAGGTTTGATAAGGTTTCGGCTTAGCAAGGCTTGATAGACTTTGGAGAGGGGAGCATGGAGCTCAGTGTATTCCTTTCGGACTGGGACATGGAGGCTTTCTGCTGCCCATGATGTGGTTGGTTAAGAGATGTTGTCGATGGTTTAGATTGTAGCACTGGCAGGCTTGTCATATTTTCTGGGGGTGAACTATCCGAATAGCTTCTTTGGGTCAACTTCTGTTTTGGAAAGACCTTCCTCGATCTCTACTCTTGCTTCTCTGAGAGCTCGGAAGTGGGGGTAGTATTGGCCTCCCATCGCTGCTCGGACATGGGGTAAGAAGTTCTTCTTCACTATGCTGACTTGTTCTTCCTCGGAAGGTCGATTGGTAATAGTTGCTGCTTTTTCCCTCTATCGGGCGATGAAGTTACTAACTGATTCTCCAGGGTTCTGCTTGAGCAGCTCTAAATCACAGCGGGTGACCTCAAGCTCTTCATTGTATTTGTATTGTGACATGAATTCTCATGTTATATCCTCCCAGCTATGAATTCTGGATTCTTCGAGAGACTGAAACCATCGGAGGGCGCTAACCTTCAGAGTTTGTTAAAATAATTGGCCCATCACTTCTTCAGAAGCACCTAGTAGAGTCATGGAACAGTGATAACTGCGGAGATGAATAATCAAGGGTCCACTTACTCTGAATTTCTCGATATTTGGCATCTTGAACTTCTTGGGTAGCCTCGCTTTAGGATAAGGAGACATGTGGGTGTAATCCATGTAATTTCCTGAAATTCTGACTTGGTCAAACTTCTTAGTGAGCATCTTGAGGTCCTCTTTGACAATGTTCATCTCTTTTTCCTTCGGATTAATGACCATACGCAAGTTAGCCCCATGCTGGGCAAGGTTCGGCATAGGAAACTGGGCAGGCGGCGGCCCATTAACAGGAGGAGCATGTGGAGCGTGCTGATATTCTTCAGGAACCCAGATAGGCACGGATAGATCCATGGAATGAGGAAATAGGGCCTCGGGCTCTTGAGGAACGGGAACCTGGTTTTGTTGCATATCTCGGACCTCAGTTTGGAGCTTATCAATCTTGGACACAAGCTGAGCTAGAACTGCCGTCAGATCTGACTGCACAACGGGTACTCGATCTGTGTTCTTCGTGGAAAATGGATGGATTATGAACTCGGAAGGAGTAATAGGGGAACGAACGGAACTCTTGGGTGACTTGATTAAGGACCGAAGCCAATAAGGAGCCAGGCCAAGGGTTTGCAATAGACCTAAGAAGGCGTAAAATGGGATTTATTTTTTAGAAAAGGGGAAGAAGTTTTTTTTTTGGACATTTTTTTTAGATTGAAAGACAAAATATTTTTGGATTTTTGATAAAGAGAGGAGAAATGTTTTTGGATTTTTGATAAATAAGGGAGAAATGTTTTTGGATTTTTTTTCTTTTCGAGGGACGGATCTCAACATGATTAATATGATTATTATGTTCTCACTTGTATTAAATTCTCCTAAATGCAAAATGAAATGTCGGACGGGACCCATGCCTGGAAAAATTGGGTTTGTAATATATGCAAAGTTATGGATGGAGTTGGGACCAGTCTCACAGACAGGGTCCCATTTTAAAAATGCGTGAAAATTCGGGTGGCAGGCTGACCCGAAATTTCGACAGAGTTTCGGGTTGAAACCGACAATCTAACATGTGTGTCCTAGGGATGACACCTATATGCGCGTATGCAGTTGGTTGGGCGAATCAGAAAGGGTTTTCTCTTTGGCGTGACTTCCACGATATACGTCTTGCTCTTGCAGGCAATCGGTACGTGTGGACAAGCCATTCAATATACCTGAGTGTACGTGAATTGCCTCACCATATACCTTGTGGGGATGGTACGTGTGAGAGAGAATTCGATATACTCGGTGTACGTGAACAAATTCCCTGCGATATACCTCCCGTTATGACTTCGGTCAAGCGGTACGATGCAGATGAACCGTTCGATATACGTTGAAGGTACTGAGCCAATTGAAGGTGAGAGTCATATCGCTTAGGCTAACTGCGCCCTGTCGGACCAGTGCGCATCATAAAGTGACCCTCTAGTTACTGGGTAAAATTTTGTCAAACACAATGCTCTTTGGTGATGTCGTGTGAATCATGCATAATTCTCTTATTAGTATCTTATGATGAGATTATCTTTCTTAATTATGCCAAACAGGGAGCAAAGTGCAAGTACCGATGGTACACCAAGTATGGATGATGAGTGCAACATGTGGATATATGTGACCCTAGGTGTACGTGGTGCGAAGTGTACATGGAGAATTTTATACAAGTGTGAATAGAAGCATAAGCATGGGGCTACACATGACTAATAAAGGGGGAACATGCAAAATGGGGGAGAATATAAACAAACATAACACCCATGTAAATAGAGTATAGACCTCAAAAGATAATCCCCAGCAAAGTCGCCAATGTGTCCATACGCTCCGAATCCCGATCCTCGGGCAGGCAGGCTGCGCGAGAGTGAGGATCCCCGGGTCCCACGCATCCCTCTCGAGTGCGCTTCGATCGACATGATTTGAGGTGAGGTGAAAAATGTAGAGAGATTAGAGTCCGCGGTCTATTTTACTCAAAACTGACAATAGAAAAAGGGAATCCATCCCGAAGATAGCATCCAAAGACATAATGAAAAGGGTCCGGAGGCTAAGTTACGAAATGGAAAGGTGTTAGGCACCCATTCCTCCCTTTCGGTCTCTCATGGGTTTTTGCTATTTTCCCCGTGATATGTGTGCATGTGTATATTGTAATACCCCGTATTTTTGGCTATAATTATTTTTGGGATTAATTAATTAAATGCGTATTAATTGGAAATTAATCCTGGTTATAAATACTAATGTGATGCGAATTGGTATTTGATTATGTGCATATATGATTATATATGTATTTGGTATTATAAAATTTGTCGTGAGATTCATATACGGCAATTTGGAAATTTTGTTGAGACGCGTGGGACCGCCGCGTCACGGTATAATATTTTGTTAATAAAAGTGAATTTAAAATCTATAATCCGTATGGTCATTTTGAGTGCGCCAACGCGTCCGGAAGGGTCGAGATAGTCAGAAAACACTAGCCGGGGGTATAGTTTGGGTCCCGGGGTATTTTTAGGCCATACCGGTAACTTAAAGGGTATTTTGGTAATTTTACATTTTGAGGAATTAAAAGTGACAAAAATTAGAGATGTAAATCTGATGTGGATTAAACCCATTGAGCCCATTAACCAACCCATATTAACCTAGAAGGCTACGTAGGTTGTCATTTAGGTTTTCTAAGTTTCCCCAAATCAAAACCCTAGCCACCTTGAGCCACCATTGGAGAAGGAACTTAGAGAGAGAGGAAACTCTGCAGAATCTTCACCAAATCTACACCAAACTCAGAGACAACCAAGGCAAGTGACTTTATTCCATTTAATTTCTGAGAATGTCTTTTCCATGTTAGAAAATTCGGATTTATGGTTTGTTCTTGATAAAATATGAAAACCCATGTAGTCTAGATCATAAAACTTGAGGAATTTGAGAAGGATTGCATGTAGAATAGTTTGGAGACAATTAATCTGATGTTAATACATGTTTGGGTGAAAGAAAAACGAATTAAATTCTGGAATTGATGTTGATATATATCTAGGGTTCATGTTCTTGATGATATTGGGGAAAAGTATAAAACCTTGGGATTTAATGATGTTTAGGATGCCTTATTGCCTTAAAAGACGTTAGTTTATAACCTAAGCATGTTTTAGTATGATTAGAGGACTTAAATCATTGTTAGAACGAACTTTGGAGAAGGATTGAAGTGATAAAAATGATGAAAAACGAGAGGGGAAAATTCTGGGCCGAAGCTGGAAGCTCGTTAGAAGCAGCCCCCAGGTCGTTCGAACGAACTCGTTCGAACGAGCTTCTAACGAGTTGACCAGTCGTTACTAACGAGTAGTGATTTCGTTCGATATCTCGTTCGAACGAGATATCGTTAGAAGGGACAGTTCGTTCGAACGAACCGGATCTCGTTCGAACAGCCTCGTTCGAACGAGACTTCTAACGACCTGACAGTCCAAACTCGTTCGAAGTCTCGTTCGAACGAGACTTCTAACGAGTTGACAGTTTGGTCCTTTTTGGACTGTTTTGATTTTTGGAGTCCCGTAAACTTGTTCGAGGATATAGATGACCTTCCTTTATTGATGTGAGGTTAGATTTGGGACTTTTGGATTATTGAGAGGTGTAAATTATATACGAGAGTTATATTCAATGAACCATTTGGGTTGAGACGTGAGTGTCTACTACGATGTGAGGATGAATTATAGCGCGTATAATTACAAAGCAGAATAGTACGAATTGTGATAATTATAGTTAGTACGAGAATGCGATATGTACTACGATTAAAATACGGTATTACTAAGACGTGTATTTACTTAGTATTGGTATATGGATTGTTTGTATGACATACCTACCATACTTGCTATCACGGGAGGTTGCGTTCTCTTTGGACCCTCTAATCCTTGTGTGCCTACGGGGGGGATATAGACTGGTACCTCGATGAACATAGGTCATAGAAAGACTTATTGTGATATTAATAAGTCCGCTGACCATGGGAGCGTAGGTATGTGCGTGACCCATGTGATGGTGACTGTGTTCGCCTCCATTATTTGTGATGTTGTTATCGGTAAACTATTCCTGAGAGATTCGGAATATGTAATCCTTATGTACGTGATGTACCGGGATGGATAGCAGAGTATGTGTGCACTACAGCTTAGATTGCGGGGTGCTTGTATTGTATATTTATGATATGAATAATATACATTATATTATGGGAATCCTCATGTTAATGTTGTAAAAATATTACGGTATTGTTTCGAGATATATAATGAGTTAACTGATAGTTATATCAATGGCATATTTAGTAACTGAGTTTACGTTAAACCTCTATTAAATTACGAGCGTTGTTATGTTAAATGGAACCGAGTAAAATGGGTAGAACCTTTGGCAGTCTAGCTAGTTATGTTGTCAGTTAGCTAGTAGTATGGGTCGTTATAGATGGGTACTTACGTTAGGAGTGCACAGTTAGATGAGAGGTGAGGATATCATGCGAGTGTACGTCCTAACATGTACTTTGCATTTAATGTTTTAAATGTTTTTAAAGCACTTGCAGGTTTTTAAAATATAACTCCACATTCGGGCTCTGACCCGTTTGCTTTTCAAATCTCTTTTTCTTTGTAAAACTATTTTAGGTGCCCAGCCACAAGGACACCAAGCTTAGGATTCTCATTCAGGTGACGAGCTGTAGCTGTTTGTGGAAGCTACAGGGATTTACTTATAGACGCTTCTATCTTTTGGATTCCAGAGTCACTATCTATCAGTTGTAGGGCATGTTGCCCATTTCTATTTAGAACATCTTTTACACTTCAGTTATCAGACTTTAGCATGTTTTACTTCAGTTTCGGTTATTCATTTCAGTTATGGGATTGTAGTGAGGAGTTTCCTCCAGACTTTATTTACTTTATTGTGATGGTTATTCGTTTTACTTCAGTATGGTGAATGGTGTTATTTATTTCTTCATTACATTTGTTGCATGTTAATCAGACTTAAATTAAAATTTGGCAACTTGCTTTTTAAATACTAGGTGGTTAGAAATAATAAAATGTTTTCGACAGTGATGCTATTAACTGAGCCAACTTGGCATTTTGAATTAATTTTATAAAGGAGTAGCTACCCGGTATTTAATTAGTCGAGGTGTCACAGGTGGTATCAGAGCATCAGGTTCTAGTGTCCTTTAGGATCTGTACGGCTATTATGTTTCCGCTACGTTTTCTTTGATATAGAGCCCTATATTTTAGGACTGTTGTACTCTTTTTGTGTATGCTTCGTTCTTCAGCTATATTAAGTTTATAAACCGTGAACTTATAAACTTTGTTCTTGTTTCAGATGCCTCCACGACGTGCACGACGAGTTCCCAGGAATGCAATGCCCGAACCCCAGCCCGCTCCAGTTCAGGGTATGTTGAACGCCGTTGAGGTTGCTGCTATAGTAGCCCAAGCGGTAAATGCCACGATTGCCGTGATTCAGCAGGCACCGCCTCAGGTGCCGGTTGTCGCGCCAGCACAGGTTAATGCATTCCCGCCTGCTTGGGAGCGTGTACGAGACGCTTTTCAGAAAGCGCATCCGCCAGAGTTTGCAGGTAGCTCAGACGTGGTAGTCTCGAGCCAATGGAGGAAGGACATACAGAGGCATTTGAGGATGCATGAGTGCACTGATGTTCAGAAACAGGTGCTAGCTACTTTCAAGCTAGTGGGATCTGCACTACAGTGGTGGGAGTCTATTACCACCGCGGAGGAGAGGGATACCCTCACGATTCAGGAGTTCTGGGTGCGGTTCGACCGCAAGTACTTTCCGTCCGCAGTTCATACAGAAATGAGGAGGAAGCTGATGAGTTTGAAGCAGGAGGGCAAGACAGTGGCCGAGTATGAGGCCGAGTTTACTAACCTGTTGAATATCGTTCCAGACGAGATTCCAACAGAGAAGAAGAAGATAGAGAAGTTCACTGATGGGTTGAATTGGAGGATCCGTCAGCATCTGCTAGGGAACCTATCGTTGGCCACGTATTCTGATGTGGTTAACGCTGCATTATTGCACTGCCAGGACCACCGTTTTCATATGGCCGAGGGTAAGCGGTCGGGGGAGTCTAGCCATCAGGGCAGGACTGGAGGACATGGTGCCAGCGGGGCACAAACCGGTCAGGGGCAGAGACAGAATGAGCAGGGTACCCAGCAGGGGGATAATAAGAGGTTCCGGACAGGGAACTACAGGCAGGGACAGGGAGGTTTCCGCCAGGGCCATCAGGGTCCAAACGGCCATCAGGGCCAGCAGGGGCAGAATGGGCAGCAGTTTCATCAGGGCCAAGGGAGGGAACTTCCCAGGGAAGTGCTTTACTTGTGGAAAGACTGGCCATAAGAAGCAGGATTGTCCTGATAGGGGCAGGGCCCCACAGCAGCAGCAGTAGGGTGCTCGCCAGGAGCCGCAGAGGCCTATGTTTCCCGCCGCTCTTCCTGCACCGCCACAGATGGCAGCATTGCCACCCATTCCAGCAGTCCCAGTTCAGCAGGGGTAGCTACAGTATGGACGTGTCTACAACGTTCACCAGGCTGCAGTTCCACAGGCACCGCCCGCGATCGAGGGTACGTTTCCTATCCATGGCACTATGGGTCGGGTGTTATTTGATACGGGGGCTACACATTGTTTCATAGCTACACACTTCGCGAAAGCTTTAGGATTGTTAGCCACGGCAGAGAGCACAGTGACGTGTGTCGACTCACCATTGGGGAGTGGGTCACTTATTTTCTTTATATGCCAGGGAGTGGGGGTAGAGGTTGGTGGTTTGGTATTACCTGCGGACATGTTAGTGTTAGACATGAATGTTCACGATGTGATCATCGGTATGGATTGGCTCGTAGCATATAGGGCCATGATTGATTGCTTCAGCGGGAGCATTGTTTTTGCCATTCCGGGGCAAGAGATGTTTGTAGTGGCGATGCCTCGCCCAGAGGGAGGATCGATCGCTCATTTGTATTACATAGAGGAGGATACCTCTAAGGAGGTTGTTATTCCTTTAGATTCGATCCCGGTTGTCAGGGAGTATTCAGATGTGTTTCAGGAGATACCAGGCTTACCACCCAGTCGGGAGATAGACTTCGTTATAGATTTGCTACCGGGTACGAGACCTATAGCACGTGCACCGTACCGTATGGCTCCGGCTGAGATGCGAGAGCTACGGGATCAGATAGAGAAGCTGTTAGGGCAGGGCTTTATTCGCAGGAGTACCTCACCTTGGGGCGCTCCAGTTTTGTTTGTGAAGAAGAGGGATGGTTCACTGAGATTGTGCGTGGACTACCGAGAGTTGAATAAGGTCACGATACGGAATAAGTATCCGTTGCCTCGAATCGATGACTTATTCGACCAGTTGAGAGGAGCTTATTTCTTCTCGAAGATTGACTTGAGGTCAGGATACCATCAGTTGCGTATCAGGGAGGAGGATGTCTCGAAGACTGCGTTCTTGTCGAGATATGGTTCTTACGAGTTTCGGGTTATGCCTTTCGGTTTGACCAACGCTCCAGCAGTGTTTATGGACTTAATGAACAGAGTGTTCAGGGATTTCCTAGACCAGTTTGTCATTGTCTTCATTGATGATATCCTGGTTTACTCTCAGACAGAGGAGGAGCACGCCGAGCATTTGAGGCAGGTTTTGCAAACACTTCGTCAGAACGAGCTGTATGTAAAATATGAGAAGTGCGGGTTTTGGCTGAAGGAAGTCCAGTTCTTGGGTCACATTATTTCCGACCAGGGAATATCTGTCGATCCGTGGAAGGTGTCAGCGGTGAGGGAGTGGGGACAGCCCACGACACCAACGGAGATTCGTAGTTTCTTGGGTTTAGCAGGATACTACAGGAGGTTTATTCGGGGTTTCTCGGAGATAGCAGGTCCTTTGACACATCTTACTCGTAAGGGTGTGCCATATATCTGGAGTGATGCCTGTCAGTTGGCATTCGATGAGTTGAAGGACAAATTGACCTCAGCACCTGTGTTAGCATTGCCGAGACCGGGAGTTGAGTACTTGGTTTACACCGACGCGTCTTTGCAAGGGCTTGGAGGTGTGTTGCAGCAGGAGAGACAGGTCATAGCTTATGCTTCCCGTAAGCTTAAGCCTCATGAGAAGAATTACCCCACGCATGATTTGGAGTTGGCAGCGGTAGTATTTGCCTTACGGATTTGGAGGCACTATCTTTTGGGGGAGAAGTTTCAGCTGTTCACGGACCACAAGTCACTACAGTATCTGTTCACGCAGAAGGAATTGAATATGCGGCAGCGTAGGTGGCTTGAATTTGTGAAAGACTACCAGTTCGACATCCAGTACCACCCGGGTAAGGCTAACGTGGTAGCAGACGCGTTAAGCCGCAGGCCAGCAGATGAGGTGGCATAGGTGTGGAAAGCTAAGTGGAAGGAATTGGGACACCAGGATGCAGTGGCCCGATCTTTCATGTCTGTGATGACCGTTACACCGCAGATTGTCACAAAGGTAGTACGTGCACAGGCTAATGACTCGTTCTGTCAGGAGCAGATAGTTCGATTACTTGCAGAGGGAGCCGAGTCCTATACCGTTAGCTCAGATGGGGGATTGCGCTTCAATGGGAGATTGGTAGTTCCGGAAGGGGAAGAATTGCGGCACGATGTGATGGCAGAGTCGCACGGCTCACGGTTCGCGGTACATCCCGGAGGGGAGAAAATGTACCAAGACATGAGACGAAAATATTGGTGGAGCGGTATGAAGAGAGATATCGCTGAGTTTGTCTCGAAATGCGCCACTTGTCAGCTTTTAAAAGTGGATCATCAGAGACCGGCAGGATTGCTACAGCCGTTGGAGGTTCCGGTGTGGATGTGGGAGAGCATATCCATGGATTTTGTCACGGGGTTGCCTACGTCGCAGAGGGGTCACGACTCCGTTTGGGTAATTGTGGACAGGTTGTCCAAGGTCGCTCACTTCTTACCCGTAAGGACTGACTACACTACGGGACAGTATGCCCAGCTCTTCATTTCAGAGATTGTGAGACTTCACGGTGTGCCCCTAAATATCGTGTCTGACAGAGACAAGATATTTGTTTCGAGGTTCTGGGAGAGTTTCCAAGAGGCAATGGGCACGGAATTGCGGTTGAGTACGGCTTATCATCTGCAGACCGATGAGCAGACAGAGCGCACCAATCAGATGTTGGAGGACATGCTACGCATGTGCATTATTGACTTCGGGGGTGGATGGGAGCAGTACCTTCCACTGGTGGAGTTTGCTTACAACAACTCCTATCAGTTTACTATTGGCATGGCTCCGTTTGAGGCATTGTACGGTAGGCCTTGTCGTTCCCCAGCATGTTGGCTAGAAGTGGGGGACAACAAACTACTTGGGCCGGAAGTGATTCAGGATACTTCGGCAAGGATTGAGTTGATTCGGAGTCGCATTCGGGTAGCTCAAGACAGGCAGAAGAGTTATGCTGATGCGAAGAGGTTTTTCAGGGAGTTCCAAGTGGGGGACCAGGTTTTGCTCAGGGTTTCTCCGATGAAGGGGATTATACGATTCGAGAAGAAGGGGAAGTTGGCACCGAGGTATGTGGGGCCGTTTCCTATTATTGAGCGGATCGGACCCGTTGCGTATAGGCTTGGGCTACTGGAGCACTTGCATCGGATTCACGACGTGTTCCATATTTCCTCGCTGAGGAGATACCTTAGAGATAATTTGGCTCATTCTCACATTGCTGTGGAGGACATCGATCTCCAGCCGGATAGCTCCTACGAGGAGGGGCCAATTGCTATTTTGGACCGAAGCGAGAGGAAACTGCGGTCAAAGATAGTCCCGTTAGTGCATGTTCAGTGGCGACATCACAATGTCGAGGAGTCCACATGGGAGCGCGAGGATGAGATACACGAACGTTATCCAGAGCTATTTTTAGCAGGTACTTTCTAGTTTCGAATTTCGGGACGAAATTCAGTTATTAGGGGGGAAGTATGTAATACCCCGTATTTTTGGCTATAATTATTTTTGGGATTAATTAATTAAATGCGTATTAATTGGAAATTAATCCGGGTTATAAATACTAATGTGATGCGAATTGGTATTTGATTATGTTCATATATGATTATATATGTATTTGGTATTATAAAATTTGTCGTGAGATTCATATACGGCAATTTGGAAATTTTGTTGAGACGCGTGGGACCGCCGCGTCACGGTATAATATTTTGTTAATAAAAGTGAATTTAAAATCTATAATCCGTATGGTCATTTTGAGTGCGCCAACACGTCCGGAAGGGTCGAGATAGTCAGAAAACACTAGCCGGGGGTATAGTTTGGGTCCCGGGGTATTTTTAGGCCATACCGGTAACTTAAAGGGTATTTTGGTAATTTTACATTTTGAGGAATTAAAAGTGACAAAAATTATAGATGTAAATCTGATGTGGATTAAACCCATTGAGCCCATTAACCAACCCATATTAACCTAGAAGTCTACGTAGGTTGTCATTTAGGTTTTCTAAGTTTCCCCAAATCAAAACCCTAGCCACCTTGAGCCACCATTGGAGAAGGAACTTAGAGAGAGAGGAAACTCTGCAGAATCTTCACCAAATCTACACCAAACTCAGAGACAACCAAGGCAAGTGACTTTATTCCATTTAATTTCTGAGAATGTCTTTTCCATGTTAGAAAATTCGGATTTATGGTTTGTTCTTGATAAAATATGAAAACCCATGTAGTCTAGATCATAAAACTTGAGGAATTTGAGAAGGATTGCATGTAGAATAGTTTGGAGACAATTAATCTGATGTTAATACATGTTTGGGTGAAAGAAAAACGAATTAAATTCTGGAATTGATGTTGATATATATCTAGGGTTCATGTTCTTGATGATATTGGGGAAAAGTATAAAACCTTGGGATTTAATGATGTTTAGGATGCCTTATTGCCTTAAAAGACGTTAGTTTATAACCTAAGCATGTTTTAGTATGATTAGAGGACTTAAATCATTGTTAGAACGAACTTTGGAGAAGGATTGAAGTGATAAAAATGATGAAAAACGAGAGGGGAAAATTCTGGGCCGAAGCTGGAAGCTCGTTAGAAGCAGCCCCCAGGTCGTTCGAACGAACTCGTTCGAACGAGCTTCTAACGAGTTGACCAGTCGTTACTAACGAGTAGTGATTTCGTTCGATATCTCGTTCGAACGAGATATCGTTAGAAGGGACAGTTCGTTCGAACGAACTGGATCTCGTTCGAACAGCCTCGTTCGAACGAGACTTCTAACGACCTGACAGTCCAAACTCGTTCGAAGTCTCGTTCGAACGAGACTTCTAACGAGTTGACAGTTTGGTCCTTTTTGGACTGTTTTGATTTTTGGAGTCCCGTAAACTTGTTTGAGGATATAGATGACCTTCCTTTATTGATGTGAGGTTAGATTTGGGACTTTTGGATTATTGAGAGGAGTAAATTATATACGAGAGTTATATTCAATGAACCATTTGGGTTGAGACGTGAGTGTCTACTACGATGTGAGGATGAATTATAGCGCGTATAATTACAAACCAGAATAGTACGAATTGTGATAATTATAGTTAGTACGAGAATGCGATATGTACTACGATTAAAATACGGTATTACTAAGACGTGTATTTACTTAGTATTGGTATATGGATTGTTTGTATGACATACCTACCATACTTGCTATCACGGGAGGTTGCGTTCTCTTAGGACCCTCTAATCCATGTGTGCCTACGGGGGGGATATAGACTGGTACCTCGATGAACATAGGTCATAGAAAGACTTATTGTGATATTAATAAGTCCGCTGACCATGGGAGCGTAGGTATGTGCGTGACCCATGTGATGGTGACTGTGTTCGCCTCCATTATTTGTGATGTTGTTATCGGTAAACTATTCCTGAGAGATTCGGAATATGTAATCCTTATGTACGTGATGTACCGGGATGGATAGCAGAGTATGTGTGCACTACAGCTTAGATTGCGGGGTGCTTGTATTGTATATTTATGATATGAATAATATACATTATATTATGGGAATCCTCATGTTAATGTTGTAAAAATATTACGGTATTGTTTCGAGATATATAATGAGTTAACTGATAGTTATATCAATGGCATATTTAGTAACTGAGTTTACGTTAAACCTCTATTAAATTACGAGCGTTGTTATGTTAAATGGAACCGAGTAAAATGGGTAGAACCTTTGGCAGTCTAGCTAGTTATGTTGTCAGTTAGCTAGTAGTATGGGTCGTTATAGATGGGTACTTACGTTAGGAGTGCACAGTTAGACGAGAGCTGAGGATATCATGCGAGTGTACGTCCTAACATGTACTTTGCATTTAATGTTTTAAATGTTTTTAAAGCACTTGCAGGTTTTTAAAATATAACTCCACATTCGGGCTCTGACCCGTTTGCTTTTCAAATCTCTTTTTCTTTGTAAAACTATTTTAGGTGCCCAGCCACAAGGACACCAAGCTTAGGATTCTCATTCAGGTGACGAGCTGTAGCTGTTTGTGGAAGCTACATGGATTTGCTTATAGACGCTTCTATCTTTTGGATTCCAGAGTCACTATCTATCAGTTGTAGGGCATGTTGCCCATTTCTATTTAGAGCATCTTTTACACTTCAGTTATCAGACTTTAGCATGTTTTACTTCAGTTTCGGTTATTCATTTCAGTTATGGGATTGTAGTGAGGAGTTTCCTCCATACTTTATTTACTTTATTGTGATGGTTATTCGTTTTACTTCAGTATGGTGAATGGTGTTATTTATTTCTTCATTACATTTGTTGCATGTTAATCAGACTTAAATTAAAATTTGGCAACTTGCTTTTTAAATACTAGGTGGTTAGAAATAATAAAATGTTTTCGACAGTGATGCTATTAACTGAGCCAACTTGGCATTTTGAATTAATTTTATAAAGGAGTAGCTACCCGGTATTTAATTAGTCGGGGTGTCACATATATGTGGTGGAGATAGGAATCATTGACTTGTACCATGGAAGAGGTAAATCAAGTCGTCCATAGGAATGTATAAAAGTATTAGAAAATAGGATTTAGGCGGTCATCACTACGTTAATCGTTATGAGGGAACGATAACGTATACGAAATAATACGCACTTAAGAACAAATATATGTATATATATATAGTATAAGAGAATGGAGTTCAAAGAAAATAGAAAATGAGAGGAAAAGTAAAAATAGGACTTGAATCTCGGGTTTTACCCCTAGATTCCTACGTAGCCTATAGAGGCATCAAAGTCCACGTAGTTCGCATACAAAACGAGGGGTGGGGTTTATCCCTTAAATACAACCGCGGATTCTCTTATTTCTGTGTGTGTGTATGTATAGAAAAAGTGTTTTAGTTATGAGAGAAGTGTAAGAAAAGTGTGAGAATTCCCGTTTGGAATTTATGAGCTAACCCATTTTTTTCTTATTTTTTTGGGTTTTTATTTATATGAAAATAAGGGATGTGCAATAATACTAAATAAAAAGTATATTAGGATGTGTGAGATGAGATAATAAAAGTGTTAAGTAATAAAACAAGTTATTGCGAATTTAAGGAGAGAGTTGAGATAATTGGACCTTCTTGGAGATCTTGAGCTTGATCTTGAATATTGGAGAGCAACCCATAGACTTGGATGATGATGGAGGGTAGTGAATTCTTAAAGTTTGATGAAAAGGATGATGAAAACTAAAGGTTGAAAAGGGATTTGGGTGTGGAAATCACGCTGAGTTCGATAGAGGTTTTCGAGCTTTGCTGAGAGTGATATCTATCAGATCTGGGATCTCCTTGTAAGTGAGGTCAGGCCTCCTTTTTATAGGCCCAAGGAATTTTCGATCGGCATAGCCCTGTTCCTGCTGTTCGGAAGGTGCGTTTAGGCACACTGCCGATAGGCAGGGTCTGGGACCTGCCGTTTGGCAGTGTCTTTTAGGCCTTTTTGGAAAATTGGTCGCAGAACACAAACCGTTGATCAGAATCGTGCATGGGGCAGACCATTCGAAAGGTCACTAAGAGACATTTGAAAGTCTTTGGGAATGGTCCCGGGTTCAGGAGTTAACTCTAGGTAAAATATGGCTCGAAAGCATTTGTCAGTCCATTAGACGGGGAATCGTTGGACGCAAACGGATCGTTTGTAAGCATGGTAAGTTTGAATCGTTCATGGGATAGACCATTGGAAAGGTTTGGAGATGTACTTAGAATTCCAAAGAGTTTGATCAGGTTTGGGGAGTTAACTTTGGTCAACTGGGCCCTGGAAGCATTCGCTGACCTTTCGGAGTCAAACGGATCGTTCGTCCGTACCGTATGTTGGAATCATGCACGGAGTGGGCCATTGGAAAGGGATTTCGGTGCCCTTATAATATTCATTCAGTCTCGATCGAGCTGAAGAGCTGACCTTAGTCAAATGGAGCCCGAGAGCGCACGGTGGCCTCCTGATTGAGTTTCGGGGGAAAAAATTCGTTCGTCCGCATGGTAGGTTGGAATCGCGCATAGGATGTACCGTTGGAAAGGGGTTACAGTGTCCTTCTAAGATTCATTCAATCTCGGTCGAGCTAAAGAGTTTGACTTTATGTCAAACGAAGCCTGGGAGTGATCGATGGCTTCTAGGTCATTACTCGGGGTATGACCTGGATCTATAGTGATGAGGGGAGGTGTTAGGGACCTAAGGAGAGTTTGGGGGTAACAGAATGGGGTTTTTACAGTATCTGTTCAAGTCTAGGAGATTAACTACTGAAGTCCTATTAATAATTCTAGTTTTTAAATAAAAAGTTTTATCACTAGTGATCCATTTATAATAAAACATAATCTCTGGCATGCCTATATGGGTCCCATGGAGCTAATTCAATCTATAAACCCCATTTACAACTCTCCAAGTATTAGGGGCTACTCTAACAGGCACAACATAAAAATATTGATAAAACTTAAGACAAAAGGGGTTTGGGGGAAAAGTAAACCCACGTTCAATAATCAAAAGAGAAGGGAACCAATGTCCCTCATCTAAAGAAAAAAGATCTGCATGTAGATTAGGGAGCTCCAAGTCCACCCATGAAGGAATATTCAATTCGTTCCTAAATTCGTCTAGAGAAACTACTGAATAAAGAATGATTGAAGACGAAGAAAAGGAGAAAGAAAAAGGATTCTTACAAAGACTTAAGGATTTAGCAAGAACTAAAGGACAAAGAGAATGATCGCACGAAAATCTCAGAAGACAGAAGAAAAAACCAAAAAGTTTAAGGTAGAAGTCAACTGGCGTTTTACCTCCTTTATAGATTGCCTCTAAAATTGACCAAAGTAATGATCAAAGGGAAATGACGATTGAAATTTAGGCGAATAAGTGAAAAAGACGTATTTTCCCCAAAAATGAGTGGTTAAAATTACAGGTAATTGTAAAAATGACTTCCATGTTATACGTACAAGTGTGGGAAGTCAACGGCTGATCAAGTATTAGAAAGGTTGCCCAAGAAACTATTAGAACTAAAGGCTCCATACTTTTGAGAAAGCATCAATCCCAAAACATTGGGGGCTTCTGTTGAATAAAAAAATCACCCTCTTACATGGACCAATCATAAATAGACATATGTTATCCATAGTTGAAATAATCCAAGTCAGCATGGAGTAAACACCAATCAAGGCCTGGAATGCTAACTAATAATACGAATGATGACTAACGGTTTAAGAAGCCCGGCCAATAGCAGGAAGACAAACCAACATGGTAGAGTAAAACACCAACATTCATATGCATTATGGACGATATGTACTGATGTAAATGCCTAATTTATAAAGGCATTCCATCCATTAACATTCCGACTTTTGATCCCCTTAATGGGCTATAAATACATTGTATTCCCTACAGCAAAAAGGACGGGAATACAATTTAAGTGAAAAATAGGTAATACAAGATAGTGGGTGTAGGCTTTTCCTTTTAGCCGATCCAATTTAAAAAGCTTACTTGTCTCTTTTATTTACTCATATATATATAAGTTTTAATTTTATGATGAAACTGTAGTCATTCACACTATTTGTTTCTACACCTTTAAAGTTATATCGATGCCTGTACTTACCACAATACAAGTTGTTTAACAATTTTTGGTAGGTAATTCAAGGGATCTTGATACTTGACTTTTGAAGACAACGACTATGCACATGTAAAAAGCAAGTTGTCAATTTATACCCCAAATTGACTCATTTTAATTGTTACACCTCGAGTGTGTGTGTGTGTGTGTGTGTGTGTGTGTGTGTGTATATATATATATATATATATAAGGAGTAAAATTTATGTATGTCATAAGAGACATCTTATGATGTCACAAGTTGTATTTTCCCAATAATACCCATTTTGTCCCTTAAATATTTGAGTTCCCACTCTTTTAACACATTCTAATTTATTTTTCCTTCTCTTCAAAATATAAATATAAGGGTACGATAGTATTTGGTCCATTTTAGTCTCTCTCTCTCTCTCTCTCTCTCTCTCTCTCTCTCTCTCACATAAGGAGTGGGTGTGTTTTTCGAGTTGATAAAAGGTTTGTGGCTTGGATACTCGTTCCACACCCGCATCTCATTTGACTCTCTCTCTCTTGCTCTCCTTCCCCTCTCACTTTAACCATATCTCAACACCGCCGTTGTCGGCCTGCTGCTTCAACCACAGAAACGACCACTATTGAAGGTTGTATTTGTTCACACACTTATGGTTACTATATTTGTTAACTCATGTATGGTTACTCATTCACCATTTTAGATCCATGGATGATAATTTCCTCTCTCTATTTCAGATATGTTCACATAAATATCTAAAGGTACTATTTCTATCTTTAATGAAATTAGGGTTTTATTGTGGGGAGATCATTTCCTCTTTCTAGATTTCGATGTTCATTGAGGGTTTTTAAAAATCTAAAATCAAATCAAACAAATATTTGTTTTAACATATTATTTCTTTGTAGATTAACCCTTACAAAGGTAACATCTCGACTATATCTTTTTATTGAGATTTGTTTTCATTATTTTATTTTTAATTTGATGGATTTTTTATGGTGGCCCTTTTTGGCACTAAGGGGTGTAGTAGAATCTGGACGGCGGTTGTTGGGTGGGGTTTTCATTGAATCGTGGCAGCTGTTGGGTAGCTTATTTGAGCCGAGAGAGGGCGACGATTTCATTGAATTGTTGTAGCTGTTGTTGGGTAGCTGACCTTTCTGAAAATAAATACCCCCACTAACATTTTACCAGATTTCATCACGGTCTAGCCCAATTCTCTGAAATCGTTATGATTTGCACAATATGTTAATCTTCCTCTTCTATTTTATTTTCCTTCATTTGAATAATATTTTCTCATTTTTTCTTTTGTTGTGATGAATTTAGAGATGGTATAATATTTCGTCTCTGTGTGAGGAATTACCAATTCCATGTTATATTTTAGACAACATTTAAGTAATTATATTTTACTATTTTATTATTGTTTGATGTAGAGAGAAATATTTCTATTTTTTTGGATTTTGCAGGTGTCTTAACTAAGAACATTTTTACGAAGGTAATTTCCATTGAAATGTGAGATTTATAAATTATTTAGGGATAATGGTTTAAAACATTTGAAATGTATGTTGTTATTTTCATTTAGAAAATCTTATTATTTAACATGCTTACTATTGCTGGGCGGGGGATTTTTTGAGTTAAAATTTGGTGTTTGTGATACTCTGTATTTTTTATGTTCATAACTATGTTAGATGTCCCTGAATATCATTTAATTATTCAAGCTATGCATAACATGTAATGTTGATGACATGTACTTGATTTTACAACCTTGTAACTCTATCTGGAGTACAATAAAACATAAATTACTTCCTAGAATCCTCGACTTTGTATGTATGTTTTGATAGTGACACTAAATTACATTATGTTCCTTTTTGGTAATGTATTTGTGTTTGGATACCTTAGTTACCTTCCATATATTTGTTGTCTGAAGTTAATAACAAAAATATTTGTTGCTTGAAATTACTAAGAGATACCAAATAGACCGTGGATTGTGTGGGGAGCAATTGGATTTTGGCAACAAATTATATATGAACACATGCCTTCCTATTACTTCAATTGTTTCAAAGTTTGGAATGATATGTATAATTGCATACTGCTAAATCTTGGAGCACGTAAAAACATGGAAAAATATGAATATGCTGATAGTCACAAAGGAAACAACAGTACTCAAGTGGGAGAACAGAGCAAGAAAATAGAGGAAAATAAGTCAAATCTTTGTACTAGGAAGTGCTTAAAAAGAAGAAAAATAGTAGGTTGGTGTCATTTCTTTTCACATTCCCCAATTGAGATGCATGGTTGGGCTTACACCTCTGCAATAGTCAGTCCCTTTTACAAATATGTTTTGACAAGATTGAGAACACTTGCAAGAAGATTTTGTATTACTTTTGATTTTTATAATTTATGTGTTACTAAGATAGGATGCATCCCATAGATTGGAAACTTTTCCCATAGGTTGCATATTCGATTTTATCTTTTATTTATTTTAAATTAGAGACAACCTATCAAATTGTAGATCCAACATGGGACTTTTTCATTCAAAATTAAGTGACGACATGATAATATATGCTTTAAGGGTGGTTGTAGTAAGTTGATTGTATTTAAATCCAATCCATTTGAAAAAGATAATGTCTCAGAAAATATGTTCCGAGGGTGATTGTTGAAATATGGTCGTGAATATTAACATTATTGACTATTTTTATGTGTATTGTTAGGCATTACCTTTAATATAAAATTTAGTCTAATATAATAATTTTATATGTATTTCGTTGAACATATCATTTTTGTTGTTAATGATTATTAGTATTTTATTAACGTTACATCAATAAGAAATTAAAATTTTATCATTTTATTCGTAAGAAACGTTTTGCCATCTTGTGTTTATCAGCGTGCCATCAGGCACGTGTGTGTGTATATATATATATATATATAGCTCTCTCGGTGTGTGTGTGTGTGTGTGTGTGTACATATGTGTAGAATTTGTGATACTTGTTAATTTTATGTTATTTTTATATTTGCTCTAATCATTTTATTATTACATTATTTTGTGTGTTTGATAATTTCACGTGTATATAATGTTACATGAAGGGTATTTTGTGTATAATATCATATATTTGTCTTATAGTAATATAAGTATGTGTGTTATTTTTTGTTTCATATTTTATGTTAATGTAAATAGGTGATGTAAATCAATTTTCTCAATATATATTGTACTATTTGTCGTATAGTCTCAGTATGTATTTGTGTGTTTTGTGCATGATATTTTTTAGAATTAATATTACTTTGTGTGTTATTCGTATGGGCAAGGTTTGTAACACCCTGCCCACCCGGGGAGAGCGAACGGAGCGCTAATGCGATAAAATAAATTCAAATCCACAAGTGACAAGGTATAGAGCATCTAAATAAATCCACAATACTATAAATCTACTAATATCAATCTCTTCAATTACTACAAGTCTCTCGAATTAAAATTACAACTATCTAACACGAATAAAAATACAAATCTCCAAAGCTCTATGCATCAAAATAATACAAATCTTTCCCAAACAATCTTCGCTAAAATCAATCTCCATAGCGCCCCAAAATCCGCGCTAACCTGCCACCAAAAGAAAATATGGGGAAGTACACAATACGACAAGAAAGATTCTCAACAAATATATGTTAGCGATGAATAAAACGTAACAACACGAGCATGAATATTCAAATCAAATACAAATCTCAATAGCATTTCATCATTTTAATTTTTCAACAACACATCAATGGGTCACCAGGCCTCACCCCATTCGTATATGCTTTATCAAGGCACAGTCGGGAATAGGTATTTTGGCGGGTACGCAACATCCGTGTCATATTAAAATCTCATGACAACGTGCTCATCAATAATATAATGATACCACATGAATCAAAATAATTTCAACAATTATTTTCCAGATTTCAATGAATTTATCAATTCAAATATGAGTTCAATTAAACAAGAATTCAAAGAGAATGACACTCGCGAGATTTAAGGAGCATATTGTGTAAAACCCCATACCTCAATCCATTATGAGAAACCAACGATCACATCCTCAAGATCAACACAAAAGATCTACAAAAGCTCCTCTAAGAACCTCCAACAAAATTAGCCCCAAGAACACCTCTAATCTAAAGTTGGAACTCACAAATCTCAGGGGCCAATGTGTATATAAAAAGAAGAGGAATATAAAATATATTTGCTGCCAAAATTTGTGCCAAAAGTATGTTAAAAAGGGTTTCCCACGACTTCCTTTTATAATGCAAAGAAATGAAGAGTTGGAATCCAAAAGACTCCTTTAAATAAGGAAAATAAATGAAGAGTTGTAAGTCAAAACAACTCTTGAAAGACTTAGAATTCCAAGAGTTGAAAACATAAAAAAATCATTTAAAAATCCGTTTTAACTCCGATTTAGAAACCGTTTGAAATTGTCGCCTTAAAAAAAATAACCAACATATTTGAGCAATACAAATAATTTTATCAAAAAATTTATTTTCCTCCATTTTCCAAAAAATAATTAAACTAGCCAAAAATTACGCGGATTGTTACACTTCCCCACTAATAATCGAATTTCGCCCTCGAAATTCGCCGAATGCCCAACTCTAAAAAATCAGGCTAACAATCTCCAAACATAATCTCGTCTCCAAAAATAATTCTTCACCTCTAATCTCGAAACTTATCATGAATATCACCTAAAATTTGCTATCTCCAAAAATTGCTAACCACGCAATGAACCCAAAACCCAAGCCCCGAGGGTTTCCGTATACTTAAGCTCAAATACCATTTGTAACACCCCGCCCACCCGGGGAGAGCGAACGGAGCGCTAATGCGATAAAATAAATCCAAATCCACAAGTGACAAGGTATAGAGCATCTGAATAAAGCCACAATAATATAAATCTACTAATCTCAATCTCTTCAATTACAACAAGTCTCTCGAATTAAAATTACAACTATCTAACACGAATAAAAATACAAATCTCCAAAGCTCTATACATCAAAATAATACAAATCTTTCCCAAACAATCCTCGCTAAAATCAATCTCCATAGCGCCCCAAAATCCGCGTTAAACTTCCAATAAAAGAAAATATGGGGAAGTACACAATACAACAAGAAAGATGTTCAACAGATATATGTTAGCGATGAATAAAATGTAACAACACGAGCACGAATATTCAAATCAAATGAAAATCTCAATTGCATTTCATCATTTTAATTTTTCAACAACACATCAATGGGTCACGAGGCCTCACCCCATTCGCATATGCTTTATCAAGCCATAGCCGGGAATAGGTATTTTGGCGGGTACTCAACATCCGTGTCATATTAAAATCTCATGACAACGTGCTCATCAATAATATAATGATACCACATGAATCAAAATAATTTCAACAATTATTTTCCAGATTTCAATGAATTTATCAATTCAAATATGAGTTCAATTAAACAAGAATTCAAAGAGAATGACACTCGCGAGATTTAAGGAGCATATTGTGTAAAACCCCATACCTCAATCCATTATGAGAAACCAACGATCACATCCTCAAGATCAACACAAAAGATCTACAAAAGCTCCTCCAAAAACCTCCAACAAAAATAACCCCAAGAACACCTCTAATCTAAGGTTCGAACTCACAAATCTCAAGGGCCAATGTGTATATAAAAAGAAGAGGAATATAAAATATATTTGCTGCCAAAATTTGTGCCAAAAGTATGTTAAAAAGGGTTACCCACGATTTCTTTTTATAATACAAAGAAATGAAGAGTTGGAATCCAAAAGACTCCTTTAAATAAGGCTAATAAATGAAGAGTTGGAAGTCAAAACAACTCTTGAAAATTACTTAATGTTAGCCGACTTAGAATTCCAAGAGTTGAAAACATTTAAAAATCATTTTAAAATCCGTTTTAACTCCGATTTCGAAACCGTTTGAAATTCTCGCCTTTAAAAAAAACAACATATTTGACCAATAAAAATAATTTTATCAAAAACTTTATTTTCCTCCATTTTCCAGAAATTAATTAAAATAGCTAAAAATTACGCGAATTGTTACACTTCCCCACTAAGAATGAAATTTCTCCCTCGAAATTCGCCGAATGCCTAACTCTAAAAAATCAGGCTAACAATCTCCAAAAATAATCTCTTCCACAAAAATAATTCTTCACCTCTAATCTCGAAACTTATCACGAATATCACCTAAAATTTTCTATCTCCAAAAATTGCTAACCACGCAATGAACCCAAAACCCAAGCCCCGAGGGTTTCCATATACCTAAGCTCTGATACCATTTGTAACACCCCGCCCACCCGAGGAGAGCGAACGGAGCGCTAATGCGATAAAATAAATCCAAATCCACAAGTGACAAGGTATAGAGCATCTAAATAAACCCACAATAATATAAATCCACTAATCTCAATCTCTTCAATTACAACAGGTGTCTCGAATTAAAATTACAACAATCTAACACGAATAAAAATACAAATCTCCGAAGCTCTATACATCAAAATGATACAAATCTTTCCCAAACCATCCTCGCTAAAATCAATCTCCATAGCACCCCAAAATCCGCGTTAACCTTCCACTAAAAGAAAATATGGGGAAGTACACAATACGACAAGAAAGATGCTCAACAAATATATGTTAGCGATGAATAAAACGTAACAACATGAGTACGAATATTCAAATCAAATGCAAATCTCAATAGCTTTTCATCATTTTAATTTTTCAACAACACATCAATGGGTCACCAAGCCTCACCCCATTCGCATATACTTTATCAAGCCATAGACAGGAATAGGTATTTGAGCGGGTACTCAACATCCGTGTCATATAAAAATCTCATGACAACGTGCTCATCAACAATATAATGATACCACATGAATCAAAATAATTTCAACAATTATTTTCCAGATTTCAATGAATTTATCAATTCAAATATGAGTTCAATTAAACAAGAATTCAAAGAGAATGACACTCGCGAGATTTAAGGAGCATATTGTGTAAAACCCCATACCTCAATCCATTATGAGAAACCAACGATCACATCCTCAAGATCAACACAAAAGATCTACAAAAGCTCCTCCAAGAACCTCTAACAAAAATATCCCCAAGAACACATCTAATCTAAGGTTGGAACTCACAAATCTCAAGGCCCAATGTCTAAATAAAAATAGGAGGAATATAAAATATATTTGCTGCCAAAATTTGTGCCAAAAGTTTGTTAAAAAGGCTTGCCCACGACTTCTTTTTATAATGCAAAGAAATGAAGAGTTGGAATCCAAAAGACTCCTTTAAATAAGGCAAATTAATGAAGAGTTGGAAGTCAAAAAAACTCTTCAAAATTACTTAATGTTATCCGACTTAGAATTCCAAGAGTTGAAAACATTTAAAAATCATTTAAAAATCCCTTTTAACTCCGATTTCGAAACAGTTTGAAATTTTCGCCTAAAAAAAAGTAACCAACATATTTGAGCAATACAAATAATTTTATCAAAAACTTTATTTTCCTCCATTTTCCAAAAATTAATTAAAGTAGCCAAATATTACGCAGATTGTTATACTTCCCCACTAATAATGGAATTTCGCCCTCGAAATTCGCCGAATGCCCAACTCTAAAAGATCAGGCTAACAATCTCCAAAAATAATCTCGTCTCCAAAAATAATTCTTCACCTCTAATCTCGAAACTTATCACGAATATCACCTAAAAATTGCTATCTCCAAACATTGCTAACCACGCAATGAACCCAAAACCCAAGCCCCGAGGGTTTCCGTATACCTAAGCTCTGATACCATTTGTAACATCCCGTCCCCCCGGGGAGAGCGAACGGAGCGCTAAAGAGATAAAATAAATCCAAATCCACAAGTGACAAGGTATAGAGAATCTAAATAAACCCACAATAATATAAATCTACTAATCTCAATCTCTTCAATTACAACAAGTCTCTCGAATTAAAATTATAACTATCTAACACGAATAAAAATACAAATCTCCAAAGCTCTATACATCAAAATAATACAAATCTTTCCCAAACAATCCTCGCTAAAATCAATCTCCATAGCGCCCCAAAATCCGCGTTAAACTTCCAATAAAAGAAAATATGGGGAAGTACACAATACAACAAGAAAGATGTTCAACAAATATATGTTAGCGATGAATAAAACGTAACAACACGAGCACGAATTTTCAAATCAAATGCAAATCTCAATAGCATTTCATCATTTTAATTTTTCAACAGCACATCAATGGGTCACGAGGCCTCACCCCATTCGCATATGCTTTATCAAGCCATAGCCGGGAATAGGTATTTTGGCGGGTACTCAACATCCGTGTCATATTAAAATCTCATGACAACGTGCTCATCAATAATATAATGATACCACATGAATCAAAATAATTTCAACAATTATTTTCCAGATTTCAATGAATTTATCAATTCAAATATGAGTTCAATTAAACAAGAATTCAAAGAGAATGACACTCACGAGATTTAAGGAGCATATTGTGTTAAACCCCATACCTCAATCCATTATGAGAAACCAACGATCACATCCTCAAGATCAACACAAAAGATCTACAAAAGATCCTCCAAAAACCTCCAACAAAAATAACCCCAAGAACACCTCTAATCTAAGGTTCGAACACACAAATCTCAAGGGGCAATGTGTATATAAAAAGAAGAGGAATATAAAATATATTTGCGGCCAAAATTTGTGCCAAAAGTATGTTAAAAAGGGTTACCCACGATTTCCTTTTATAATACAAAGAAATGAAGAGTTGGAATCCAAAAGACTCCTTTAAATAAGGCTAATAAATGAAGAGTTGGAAGTCATAACAACTCTTGAAAATTACTTAATGTTAGTCGACTTAGAATTCCAAGAGTTGAAAACATTTAAAAATCATTTTAAAATCCGTTTTAACTCCGATTTCGAAACCGTTTGAAATTCTCGCCTTTAAAAAAAACAACATATTTGACCAATAAAAATAATTTTATCAAAAACTTTATTTTCCTCCATTTTCCAGAAATTAATTAAAATAGCTAAAAATTACGCGAATTGTTACACTTCCCCACTAAGAATGAAATTTCGCCCTCGAAATTCGCCGAATGCCTAACTCTAAAAAATCAGGCTAACAATCTCCAAAAATAATCGCTTCTCCAAAAATAATTCTTCACCTCGAATCTCGAAACTTATCACGAATATCACCTAAAATTTGCTATCTCCAAAAACTGCTAACCACGCAATGAACCCAAAGCCCAAGCCCCGATGGTTTCCGTATACCTAAGCTATGATACCATTTGTAACACCCCGCCCACCCGAGGAGAGCGAACGGAGCGCTAATGCGATAAAATAAATCCATATCCACAAGTGACAAGGTATAGAGCATCTAAATAAACCCACAATAATATAAATCCACTAATCTCAATCTCTTCAATTACAACAAGTGTCTCGAATTAAAATTACAACTATCTAACACGAATAAAATACAAATCTCCGAAGCTCTATACATCAAAATGATACAAATCTTTCCCAAACAATCCTCGCTAAAATCAATCTCCATAGCACCCCAAAATCCGCGTTAACCTTCCACTAAAAGCAAATATGTGGAAGTACACAATACGACAAGAAAGATGCTCAACAAATATATGTTAGCGATGAATAAAACGTAGCAACACGAGTACGAACATTCAAATCAAATGCAAATCTCAATAGCATTTCATCATTTTAATTTTTCAACAACACATCAATGGGTCACCAAGCCTCACCCCATTCGCATATACTTTATCAAGCCATAGCCAGGAATAAGTATTTTGGCGGGTACTCAACATCCGTGTCATATTAAAATCTCATGACAACGTGCTCATCAACAATATAATGATACCACATGAATCAAAATAATTTCAACAATTATTTTCCAGATTTTAATGAATTTATCAATTCAAATATGAGTTCAATTAAACAAGAATTCAAAGAGAATGACACTCGCGAGATTTAAGGAGCATATTGTGTAAAACCCCATACCTCAATCCATTATGAGAAACCAACGATCACATCCTCAAGATCAACACAAAAGATCTACAAAAGCTCCTCCAAGAACCTCCAACAAAAATAGCCCCAAGAACACACCTAATCTAAGGTTGGAACTCACAAATCTCAAGGCCCAATGTGTAAATAAAAATAAGAGGAATATAAAATATATTTGCTGCCAAAATTTGTGCCAAAAGTATGTTAAAAAGGGTTGCCCACGACTTCTTTTTATAATGAAAAGAAATGAAGAGTTGGAATCCAAAAGACTCATTTCAATAAGGCAAATAAATGAAGAGTTGGAAGTCAAAAAAACTCTTCAAAATTACTTAATGTTAGCCGACTTAGAATTCCAAGAGTGTAAAACATTTAAAAATCATTTAAAAATCCGTTTTAACTCCGATTTCGAAACCGTTTGAAATTCTCGCCTTAAAAAAAAATAACCAACATATTTGAGCAATAAAAATAATTTTATCAAAAACTTTATTTTCCTCCATTTTCCAAAAATGAAATAAATAGCCAAAAATTACGTAGATTGTTATACTTCCCCACTAATAATGGAATTTCGCCCTCGAAATTCGCGGAATGCCTTACTCTAAAAGATCAGGCTAACAATCTCCAAAAATAATCTCGTCTCCAAAAATAATTCTTCACCTCTAATCTCGAAACTTATCACGAATATCACCTAAAATTTGCTATCTCCAAAAATTGCTAACCACGCAATGAACCCAAAACCCAAGCCCCGAGGGTTTCCGTATACCTAAGCTCTGATACCATTTGTAACATCCCGTCCACCCGGGGAGAGCGAACGGAGCAATAATGAGATAAAATAAATCCAAATCCACAAGTGACAAGGTATAGAGCATCTAAATAAACCCACAATAATATAAATCCACTAATCTCAATCTCTTCAATTACAACAAGTCTCTCGAATTAAAATTATAACTATCTAACACGAATAAAAATACAAATCTCCAAAGCTCTATACATCAAAATAATACAAATCTTTCCTAAACAATACTCGCTAAAATCAATCTCCGTAGCGCCCCAAAATCCGCGTTAAACTTCCACTAAAAGAAAATATGGAGAAGTACACAATACAACAAGAAAGATGCTCAACAAATATATGTTAGTGACGACTAAAACATAACAACACGAGTAAGAATTTTAAAATCAAATGCAAATCTCAATAGCATATCATCATTTTAATTTTTCAACAACACATCAATGGGTCACGAGGCCTCACCCCATTCGCATATGCTTTATCAAGCCATAGCCGGGAATAGGTATTTTGGCGGGTACTCAACATCCGTGTCATATTAAAATCTCATGACAACGTGCTCATCAATAATATAATGATACCACATGAATCAAAATAATTTCAACAATTATTTTCCAGATTTCAATGAATTTATCAATTCAAATATGAGTTCAATTAAACAAGAATTCAAAGAGAATGACACTCTCGACATTTAAGGAGAATATTGTGTTAAACCCCATACCTCAATCCATTATGAGAAACCAACGATCACATCCTCAAGATCAACACAAAAGATCTACAAAAGATCCTCCAAAAACCTCCAACAAAAATAACCCCAAGAACACCTCTAATCTAAGGTTCGAACACACAAATCTCAAGGGCCAATGTGTATATAAAAAGAAGAGGAATATAAAATATATTTGCGGCCAAAATTTGTGCCAAAAGTATGTTAAAAAGGGTTACCCACGATTTCCTTTTATAATACACAGAAATGAAGAGTTGGAATCCAAAAGACTCCTTTAAATAAGGCTAATAAATGAAGAGTTGGAAGTCAAAACAACTCTTGAAAATTACTTAATGTTAGTCGACTTAGAATTCCAAGAGTTGAAAACATTTAAAAATCATTTTAAAATCCGTTTTAACTCCGATTTCGAAACCGTTTGAAATTCTCGCCTTTAAAAAAACAACATATTTGACCAATAAAAATAATTTTATCAAAAACTTTATTTTCCTCCATTTTCCTGAAATTAATTAAAATAGCTAAAAATTACGCGAATTGTTACACTTCCCCACTAAGAATGAAATTTCGCCCTCGAAATTCGCCGAATGCCTAACTCTAAAAAATCAGGCTAACAATCTCCAAAAATAATCGCTTCTCCAAAAATAATTCTTCACCTCTAATCTCGAAACTTATCACGAATATCACCTAAAATTTGCTATCTCCAAAAACTGCTAACCACGCAATGAACCCAAAACCCAAGCCCCGATGGTTTCCGTATACCTAAGCTATGATACCATTTGTAACACCCCGCCCACCCGAGGAGAGCGAACGGAGCACTAATGCGATAAAATAAATCTATATCCACAAGTGACAAGGTATAGAGCATCTAAATAAACCCACAATAATATAAATCCACTAATCTCAATCTCTTCAATTACAACAAGTGTCTCGAATTAAAATTACAACTATCTAACACGAATAAAATACAAATCTCCGAAACTCTATACATCAAAATGATACAAATCTTTCCCAAACAATCCTCGCTAAAATCAATCTCCATAGCACCCCAAAATCCGCGTTAACCTTCCACTAAAAGAAAATATGGGGAAGTACACAATACGACAAGAAAGATGCTCAACAAATATATGTTAGCGATGAATAAAACGTAGCAATACGAGTACGAATATTCAAATCAAATGAAAATCTCAATAGCATTTCATCATTTTAATTTTTCAACAACACATCAATGGGTCACCAAGCCTCACCCATTCGCATATACTTTATCAAGCCATAGCCAGGAATAAGTATTTTGGCGGGTACTCAACATCTGTGTCATATTAAAATCTCATGACAACGTGATCATCAACAATATAATGATACCACATGAATCAAAATAATTTCAACAATTATTTTCCAGATTTTAATGAATTTATCAATTCAAATATGAGTTCAAGTAAACAAGAATTCAAAGAGAATGACACTCGCGAGATTTAAGGAGCATATTGTGTAAAACCCCATACCTCAATCCATTATGAGAAACCAACGATCACATCCTCAAGATCAACACAAAAGATCTACAAAAGCTCCTCCAAGAACCTCCAACAAAAATAGCCCCAAGAACACACCTAATCTAAGGTTGGAACTCACAAATCTCAAGGCCCAATGTGTAAATAAAAATAAGAGGAATATAAAATATATTTGCTGCCAAAATTTGTGCCAAAAGTATGTTAAAAAGGGTTGCCCATGACTTCTTTTTATAATGCAAAGAAATGAAGAGTTGGAATCCAAAAGACTCATTTAAATAAGGCAAATAAATGAAGAGTTGGAGGTCAAAAAAACTCTTCAAAATTACTTAATGTTAGCCGACTTAGAATTCCAAGAGTTCAAAACATTTAAAAATCATTTAAAAATCCGTTTTAACTCCGATTTCGAAACCGTTTGAAATTCTCGCCTTAAAAAAAATAACATATTTGACCAATAAAAATAATTTTATCAAAAACTTTATTTTCCTCCATTTTCCAAAAATTAATTAAAATAGCCAAAAATTACGCAGATTGTTATACTTCCCCACTAATAATGGAATTTCGGCCTCGAAATTCGCTGAATGCCTTACTCTAAAAGATCGGGCTAACAATCTCCAAAAATAATCTCGTCTCCAAAAATAATTCTTCACCTCTAATCTCGAAACTTATCACGAATATCACCTAAAATTTGCTATCTCCAAAAATTGCTAACCACGCAATGAACCCAAAACCCAAGCCCCGAGGGTTTCCGTATACCTAAGCTCTGATACCATTTGTAACATCCCGTCCACCCGGGGAGAGCGAACGGAGCAATAATGAGATAAAATAAATCCAAATCCACAAGTGACAAGGTATAGAGCATCTAAATAAACCCACAATAATATAAATCCACTAATCTCAATCTCTTCAATTACAACAAGTCTCTCGAATTAAAATTATAACTATCTAACACGAATAAAAATACAAATCTCCAAAGCTCTATACATCAAAATAATACAAATCTTTCCTAAACAATACTCGCTAAAATCAATCTCCGTAGCGCCCCAAAATCCGCGTTAAACTTCCACTAAAAGAAAATATGGAGAAGTACACAATACAACAAGAAAGATGCTCAACAAATATATGTTAGTGACGACTAAAACATAACAACACGAGTAAGAATTTTCAAATCAAATGCAAATCTCAATAGCATATCATCATTTTAATTTTTCAACAACACATCAATGGGTCACGAGGCCTCACCCCATTCGCATATGCTTTATCAAGCCATAGCCGGGAATAGGTATTTTGGCGGGTACTCAACATCCGTGTCATATTAAAATCTCATGACAACGTGCTCATCAATAATATAATGATACCACATGAATCAAAATAATTTCAACAATTATTTTCCAGATTTCAATGAATTTATCAATTCAAATATGAGTTCAATTAAACAAGAATTCAAAGAGAATGACACTCTCGACATTTAAGGAGAATATTGTGTTAAACCCCATACCTCAATCCATTATGAGAAACCAACGATCACATCCTCAAGATCAACACAAAAGATCTACAAAAGATCCTCCAAAAACCTCCAACAAAAATAACCCCAAGAACACCTCTAATCTAAGGTTCGAACACACAAATCTCAAGGGCCAATGTGTATATAAAAAGAAGAGGAATATAAAATATATTTGCGGCCAAAATTTGTGCCAAAAGTATGTTAAAAAGGGTTACCCACGATTTCCTTTTATAATACACAGAAATGAAGAGTTGGAATCCAAAAGACTCCTTTAAATAAGGCTAATAAATGAAGAGTTGGAAGTCAAAACAACTCTTGAAAATTACTTAATGTTAGTCGACTTAGAATTCCAAGAGTTGAAAACATTTAAAAATCATTTTAAAATCCGTTTTAACTCCGATTTCGAAACCGTTTGAAATTCTCGCCTTTAAAAAAACAACATATTTGACCAATAAAAATAATTTTATCAAAAACTTTATTTTCCTCCATTTTCCTGAAATTAATTAAAATAGCTAAAAATTACGCGAATTGTTACACTTCCCCACTAAGAATGAAATTTCGCCCTCGAAATTCGCCGAATGCCTAACTCTAAAAAATCAGGCTAACAATCTCCAAAAATAATCGCTTCTCCAAAAATAATTCTTCACCTCTAATCTCGAAACTTATCAAGAATATCACCTAAAATTTGCTATCTCCAAAAACTGCTAACCACGCAATGAACCCAAAACCCAAGCCCCGATGGTTTCCGTATACCTAAGCTATGATACCATTTGTAACACCCCGCCCACCCGAGGAGAGCGAACGGAGCACTAATGCGATAAAATAAATCTATATCCACAAGTGACAAGGTATAGAGCATCTAAATAAACCCACAATAATATAAATCCACTAATCTCAATCTCTTCAATTACAACAAGTGTCTCGAATTAAAATTACAACTATCTAACACGAATAAAATACAAATCTCCGAAACTCTATACATCAAAATGATACAAATCTTTCCCAAACAATCCTCGCTAAAATCAATCTCCATAGCACCCCAAAATCCGCGTTAACCTTCCACTAAAAGAAAATATGGGGAAGTACACAATACGACAAGAAAGATGCTCAACAAATATATGTTAGCGATGAATAAAACGTAGCAACACGAGTACGAATATTCAAATCAAATGAAAATCTCAATAGCATTTCATCATTTTAATTTTTCAACAACACATCAATGGGTCACCAAGCCTCACCCCATTCGCATATACTTTATCAAGCCATAGCCAGGAATAAGTATTTTGGCGGGTACTCAACATCTGTGTCATATTAAAATCTCATGACAACGTGATCATCAACAATATAATGATACCACATGAATCAAAATAATTTCAACAATTATTTTCCAGATTTTAATGAATTTATCAATTCAAATATGAGTTCAATTAAACAAGAATTCAAAGAGAATGACACTCGCGAGATTTAAGGAGCATATTGTGTAAAACCCCATACCTCAATCCATTATGAGAAACCAACGATCACATCCTCAAGATCAACACAAAAGATCTACAAAAGCTCCTCCAAGAACCTCCAACAAAAATAGCCCCAAGAACACACCTAATCTAAGGTTGGAACTCACAAATCTCAAGGCCCAATGTGTAAATAAAAATAAGAGGAATATAAAATATATTTGCTGCCAAAATTTGTGCCAAAAGTATGTTAAAAAGGGTTGCCCATGACTTCTTTTTATAATGCAAAGAAATGAAGAGTTGGAATCCAAAAGACTCATTTAAATAAGGCAAATAAATGAAGAGTTGGAGGTCAAAAAAACTCTTCAAAATTACTTAATGTTAGCCGACTTAGAATTCCAAGAGTTCAAAACATTTAAAAATCATTTAAAAATCCGTTTTAACTCCGATTTCGAAACCGTTTGAAATTCTCGCCTTAAAAAAAATAACATATTTGACCAATAAAAATAATTTTATCAAAAACTTTATTTTCCTCCATTTTCCAAAAATTAATTAAAATAGCCAAAAATTACGCAGATTGTTATACTTCCCCACTAATAATGGAATTTCGGCCTCGAAATTCGCTGAATGCCTTACTCTAAAAGATCGGGCTAACAATCTCCAAAAATAATCTCGTCTCCAAAAATAATTCTTCACCTCTAATCTCGAAACTTATCACGAATATCACCTAAAATTTGCTATCTCCAAAAATTGCTAACCACGCAATGAACCCAAAACCCAAGCCCCGAGAGTTTCTGTATACCTAAGCTCCGATACCATTTGTAACATCCCGTCCACCCGGGGAGAGCGAACGGAGCGCTAATGAGATAAAATTAATCCAAATCCACAAGTGACAAGGTATAGAGCATCTAAATAAACCCATAATAATATAAATCCATTAATCTCAATCTCTTCAATTACAACAAGTCTCTCGAATTAAAATTATAACTATCTAACACGAATAAAAATACAAATCTCCAAAGATCTATACATCAAAATAATACAAATCTTTCCTAAACAATCCTCGCTAAAATCAATCTCCATAGCGCCCCAAAATTCGCGTTAAACTTCCACTAAAAGAAAATATGGGGAAGTACACAATACGACAAGAAAGATGCTCAACAAATATATGTTTGTGATGACTAAAACATAACAACACGAGTACGAATATTCAAATTAAATGCAAATCTCAATAGTATATCATCATTTTAATTTTTCAACAACACATCAATGGGTCACCAGGCCTCACCCCATTCGCATATGCTTTATCAAGCCATAGCCGGGAATAGGTATTTTGGCGGGTACTCAACATCCGTGTCATATTAAAATCTCATGACAACGTGCTCATCAATAATATAATGATACCACATGAATCAAAATAATTTCAACAATTATTTTCCAGATTTCAATGAATTTATCAATTAAAATATGAGTTCAATTAAACAAGAATTCAAAGAGAATGACACTCGCGAGATTTAAGGAGCATATTGTGTAAAAACCCATACCTCAATCCATTATGAGAAACCAACGATCACATCCTCAAGATCAACACAAAATATCTACAAAAGCTCCTCCAAGAACCTCGAACAAAAACAGCCCCAAGAACACCTCTAATATAAGGTTCGAACTCACAAACCTCACGGGCCAATGTGTATATAAAAAGAAGAGGAATATAAAATATATTTGCTGCCAAAATTTGTGCCAAAAGTATGTTAAAAAGGGTTGCCCACGACTTCCTTTTATAATGCAAAGAAATGAAGAGTTGGAATCCAAAAGACTCCTTTAAATAAGGCAAATAAATTAAGAGTTGGAAGTCAAAACAACTCTTGAAAATTACTTAATGTTAGCCGACTTAGAATTCCAAGAGTTGAAAACATTTAAAAATCATTTTAAAATCCGTTTTAACTCCGATTTCGAAACCGTTTGAAATTCTCGCCTTTAAAAAAAACAACATATTTGAGCAATAAAAATAATTTTATCAAAAACTTTATTTTCCTCCATTTTCCAAAAATTAATTAAAATAGTCAAAAATTACGCGGATTGTTGCAAGGTTCTAAAAAATGCAGGGCATGATCGAGGTATGGAGGTCAAGCCTTAAGCCTTAGAATCATAGACGGGCCTTAGGCGTAAAAAGGCGTGAAAAGGCATTTGGGTAATTTTTAATATATTTTAACTATAACAAAGCTATTAAAAATACTGAAATAGTACATACCTTAAAATATGTCCAAATATATGAAAACTAAAATGCTATTTTTTTTTAAATACTAAGAAAAAACAAAAACAGAAGAACAAAAAAGCACATTTTTTTGGACGAGAGACAAAGAGGATTGTGATACCATTTGTCTTTTGACCGTTTTGAATGAGAGATTGGTCCATTTAAAAAACAGTCTTTAAAAGGCGATATCATTTCAATAAAGCGTATTTATTTTTAAAAAAAGTGAGCCTTAAGATTTTTACCAAGAATAAGGAGTTAAAGACTTAAGGCGAGGCGTTTCTACCAAGCCTCAAACCTAGGATGCCTTTTAGAACACTACGTATGGGTGACAGTTTTATTAACGACACGATACATTATAAGTGGTAATGTTAATATAATATGTTCAGGTCATGTTTCGTGTCTAACTCCTGTTTGTCATCTTGCGTAGAAAATACCCCATATATATGAGATCATACCACTATTAATATAATTTAGACAATATATATATATATATATGTGTGTGTGTGTGGACTAAAAAAATATTATGTAGTAGACATACACACATTAACTCATTTGCTAACCCATTTCTCTATCTCTTCCATAACCCACGTCCACCATACCACACAACCATATACCCTCCTACCGAAAAACCAGATTGTTTCCTGTTATCCCATGCACATCCATTTAACCCACCTAAGCCCATCACTACCCACACACATACTACCCATCAACCCACACGCATCATTCGTAACGATGGATCAGAAACCCACATCCACCTCCGATATATCCCTCGTTAATTTGCTCTCTCAAAAAAATTTCGCATGGTTCTCTCACAAAACCCACCAAGATCTACACACCCACCCCTATATATATATATATATATATATATGGCGGGGGGGGGGGGGGGGGCATTGACATATATCCGTACTAGTGGTAACCCATACGATGCACGAAAAATATAATGCATTTTCCATTATTAGATTCATTTATTAATGTTTGAAGGATTTTAAGTTA
Organism: Sambucus nigra; assembly: GCA_949130495.1. Taxonomy (NCBI): domain Eukaryota; kingdom Viridiplantae; phylum Streptophyta; class Magnoliopsida; order Dipsacales; family Adoxaceae; genus Sambucus; species Sambucus nigra. Next base: position 490,906,353 of record OX422209.1, on the reverse strand, counting down.
AGTTACTATTAGTTATGTAATTTAATAAAGTATTCAGTGTGATTAGCTTGTAAAACATGAATATTAGTTACAATATAAATTTCATCCTCAGTAAAACATTATGAAAAAATGATAAAGTATATAGTCAAAGAACAAAATTGGTGCAAACACAACAACTATTATATGTGGGAATAACGATGGTACTCTTGTCATTGAACCATAATGAATACAATTTTTTAGGTTTCTTTTCGATTATCCCCGTTTACTATGTATCAAATTCTTCATCTTTCACAACATGCCTCAAGTAGCGTAGCTGTACCAATATCCACTATTCTTTAATAATAAGTAACATAGTTGAAGGGAATTGAAAATATGTAAACCTTGGTCTAATATAGCATCAATCCTTGGTCATTACTTTTGACATGTAGCCAATATATGCCATTTCTAGTGATAATTTTATTCTAAAGTTTGTTTTATTTATCCCTTAGCAAAATATTACACAAAATAGTCACTTTTAAAATATCCTTACAAACTTTAATTATGCCAATGTATAAATTGCTTTATAGACAAGACACACTTGTATTCATTTGTTTTTTTTTGTGCCTAAACTAAATATATACATTCGCATTTCCTAACTTTTCAAAAGAAAATAAAATAATTTCTATGAAAAACTCATTGGAAAATTTTCATATCATAAATTTTCCATGTTAATAATACTTGGTAAAATTATACGGGTACCAAGAATTTTTATCATATTTTATATCTCAACCCCGAGTTCATTAGATAGTAGTACTCTAAGTATATATATAAACATTTAATGTACTTGACAAGAAAACTCCATAAAAAAAATTGTACTTATATGATTACTCTAATAGTATTGGAATAAATGTGAGTACCATGGTTGCGTCATCACTTGTACCCCACAATCATTTAATGCAAATTTGAAGTTAGTGCTTCCTCTTTATAGGGAACCCCCCCCCCCCCCCCCCCCCCCCAATAAACGAATGCATCTTTCTAGTAAGATTGATGACACTTTATTAGTTTTTCTTAGACTTGATACTCAGTTTAGTCAAGTGCTTATTCCAATTTTATGCTACTGTAGAACATTCCTTACTCTACTTCTTCAGTAACAGTGGGGGCTAAATAAATACTAATGCTAAATAATCATAGTAATGATAAATAAATGAATAAAACATTATGTTCAATGTATGTTACACACATATTTCCAACTAAAAATGAAAAATATTGAGGTTGATTTTTGAATTAAGAATTGGAAATGATGCAACTATCAGTATGAAGAAACAATTGTAAATTTGATGCATTATTAAAAAACTAAAGAAGTTACTGGCTGAGGAGATTTCTAATTTTCCATCCAAAGGTACAATGCAACAGGTCTATGGGACGTTTGAAATTACTCTTGCCACTAATAACAATGGAGTAGGTCGTATACTATGTGAAAAGTACAACATGTCATTACCTAATACTACTTCTGAGTTGGACACAAAATGTAGAGAAACTCGTACAATAAATTAAGGCTATAACACAAAGCTTCCTAGTATAATTTCCACGAAGTATTGTTTTGCACATCGATCTTAAAAAAAAAATCAAATAAGGAAGAAGATAATGACTATAGGAGTTGTCAACTGCTAGGAACAAATAACCAAAGACGAAGTCCAAAAAATTTGGACAACAAAACTCTCTCTCCCACCATGGCCAATATTCAAGAACCATTACCCTCTAACCTCATGTATGCTTCACCTACCTCAACTAACCTCTCACCTAAAAATATAAAACAACGTTAAAAGTAAAAAATAGAATATGGAAGCAAGTAATGTTGAAAAAATAAGCATAATCACTACACCAAATCCAGCGAATGGTCACCCCTAAGGGGTCACAGCACAAAGCTGTGACCACCTCAACTTTGGAGTGACGATATCTATGACCCACTCTGGTCATGGATGCTATTGGAAGTGTTCACGAACCAAATCCCTAACAAGTGTGGGTCACTACCTAAGGCCGTGATCAGGTCGTGACCATCATAGCGCCAATTTCGCGTCAAATTTCCCTCCAAGTTTCGTCATGGATGGGTCACAACCTATGTCCGTGACCAGTACCATAATGCACAGCATTCGGGTTATGGATTTGGTCCGTGACCATATCAATTAGTTCATGGGCGTGGGTCACGACTTAGGGTCGTGACCACATGGTTGACTACGCACTGATGTGGAAAAAAATTAAGGGTCATGGAAGTGGGTCACGACTCTAGACTGTGACTAGTGTCCTTATACTAAAACATTCTTCCTCATTTTCATTTATTCTCGCGTCAATATCTCTCTCTCTCTCGCGTCAATATCTCTCTCTCTCTCTCTCTCTCTCTCTCTCTCCTTCTCTATGTGATTTCGACGATTTTCACTCTCTCTCTCTCAAACCCTAATTTTGGCCTTTATCGCAATCTCAAAGGTGAACCCTAATTTTTGTGTTTTTGATTTAAACCCCAGTGTGTATATATGTGTATACTTATATGTATGTGAGTGTTTGTGTGTGTACGTGTGTATATATCTGTGTATATATGTGTATATTTATGTGAATTCATGTGTATGTGTGTATACATCTATATATGAGTGTGTATATTTGTGTAAGTGTGTGTATCCCCGATTTATGTGTGTGTATATCTGTGCATGAATGTGTATCCCCGGTTTATGTGTGTATACATCTGTATATTTGTGTGTATATCCGCATATGTGTGTGTATCCCTGATTTAAGTGTGTGTATGTGTGTATATTTTTTTTTCAAGAAAAGGGATATTAAATTTATGAGTTGAAATTTATTGCATTATTTATTTATTGGGTAATGTTAACATTGATTGGGATTGGTTATTGAGAGGTTGAAATTAATTTCATTATTTAAGGGTATTTATCGGGTATTGTTAGTGTTGACTAAATGTGGTTACTTAGAGATTAAACTAATATACTCAAAATCCTTTCTTTATTATATAAATCTTAATCAAACTAATATACCCTAATATACATGCCCTCATTTATTTTTCTTAGGAAAAATGAGCCATGGTTATAATCACTGGCAACAAGAGTTGGAGAGGGTGCAATTAGACTGCACACGTAAGTCTTTTATTACTTAGAGTCATATAGAAGGTACTCCTATTTATATGTATGGAAATAAAAAGATTGAACAATTTAACTACCTTCAAAACTATGGAGTTAATTTCTGGCAAGATTACCTGCTCGGTCGTTTTCTATTTTCCCTATAAGTAAAATGGGATCACGTTATTGAAAATATATTTCACACGCATAATCCTGATGTAGCCCTAACCTTGGTTAAGTTGTTGGAGAAGGGGGGAAAATACTCCAACCGATATGGATACAACTGCGTACAGAGAGCATTGACATGGACTGTGATGTATCATATCATATGCACGCTAAATTGAATCTTGCTAACAAGTTGAAAATTATGGGATTCCGAGTTCATGTCACGTATATCTACACATAAATCATAAATACACTTCCTCCTAGTTGGTCATGTGCAAAAATTCATAGGTTCTTAAAAAATAGTACCGAATGGATGAAGATCATTCACATTGAACTTATTCCAAATTCTTACATTGAAATGGTATATATATATATATAGATATATACTCGAAAGATTGATTTATTAATTATAATTTCTTATTATAATTTTTTAGTCACTTATGTTTTTTCATTTTTGTAGATAATGTCAGGAGGAAACAACCCAAGGGAACAAAGTGCCGAGGGAACACCGCAATGAGGCTCACCATCTCGCGCACAACCCAAATTCTCAGTACCAATTGGTGAGCATTACACAAATCCACCAATGGTTGCCTCCTCACCAAGTCCAACTTCTTTGACACCCTCATCCAGCACTCTTGTTGCTCCACCGCCCCCATCCAACGTTGTCGACGCCTCCAGCTCAACACAAAAGAATCCCATTGGGTTCTCCCTCCTCGAGAATAACCCGAAGAGTGATAGGAATGATGTACCGAACTTTAAAGCCTAGTGTTTGGCTTTGGGAAAACTGAACGTGGGGGTTAGTGGACCAGACAACTGGAACTAGGTTTTTCAAGCCGTCAAGGATGATATATACGATTAACTCTCTAAGTATTTATCATTTCCCAATCGTTAAAAGAATAAAGTTATATTTAGGGTTGCTGAATCATTGAGGACATATAAGAGAAACCTTCGAAAGAATTATTTCATGAAGGAGGCAGCGATCTTCGATATTTAAAATTCCACTGGATCAATGGAATAACTTTTTGGAGAATAAGGCAATGTAAAAAAAGTTGGTCCAAAGGGAGAAAACAAAATTGGGCACAAAAAACTAATATCCATAGGTTAGGATCCAAATCATATGAGGGTGTGAAGAATGAATGGGAGAATAGGAAAAAGGGTGGTTCAGATGGGGGTAAAACACCAAATCGGTCCAACATTTTCGTTCATGTTTGATGGGGTAAAGATAATGCATTCCATTCGCACTTGGTAAAATCAATAGTGGCCATCAACAGTCAGTCAGATTCAAGCCCTACTAATGACTTTGACCTTGATAATGATGGCCTAAACCAGACCTTTAGAAAGGATAAAAGGGGGAGGACGAGAGGTGTTGGCTCACATATGCCAATATTAAAATTTCAACAGATCGTACCTCTCATGGATGGTTTTTCTTCGATCAATAATCGTTTCTCATCTAAGGACGAACAACATGCCAAGACTGATTGGGATGTCCAGGATATAAAAAATAACCTGGAAATTTTGACGAATCAAATTGGACAACTTGTGTCCTTTTTCCAAAATTATGGGGTCCCAATGCGTCCTCCTCCTCAAGGTTACCCTTACCCTCACTCTCCTCCTCAAGGTTTTACCTATCCCCCAACCTTTAATTTTCCCTTCCCAAATGTCTCCTCATCCACCATTCTCCTCCCAAATGCCACCTCATCCAACATTCGCTTACTAAATGCCGCCCATCACGGGACTTGAATCATAATCAACAACTCACGGTGACTATAGAGAAAAGTAGTATTTCAAAGACCTGAGCAATAAGAGGTTTGTTGGTATATGCATACTCACCTCCAAGGTTGTTGGAACTAAAGTACACAACCGATCATTGGAGATGGGTGAGGCTCAAATACTGGTCGATGAAATATACAACAGCTGTAGAGATGTACCTCTGTTCGCTGCAGGCGTGGATGGGATAGAATTGAGGTATTATACAAACTCTTTTCTTACTTGGCCAATTTATCTGTTGGAAAATATTGAATAATATTTTGTTTTGTTTGAAGTGCAATAATTTTTTTTGTTTTAGTTGTAAGAATTTTTGTTTTATTTCAGTTTAAGAATATTGGTTTTGTTTCCGTTTAAGAATATTGTTTTTGTTTTAGTTTCAATAATATTTTTTTATTGCTTCAGTTGTAGATTATTACATGGATTTCAGTTTTAACCTATATCCACAAGACTGGAATTTGTAGATTATTACATAGATTTACCACTATACAAAGAGTAGATGGGAGAGACTGAACGGATTTCAAATAATTATGTAAATGGGAGAGACTGAACACAAAGATCTCCGTCGAGCAGTCTTTGGATTTCCCACTATACAAAGATTGCTGGATTATTGGGATTTTTTCCGGGATAATCTTTGGACCAACGGAGCCATGTAGTCTCCCACAATTGAATTCCTAGCTTTTTACAACTATAACAAGTGTTCCTATTATTAATCTTAGATGCTGGATTTAGATTTTGTTTATTAGAGTGAGCGATAATGTTTGTAAGGGATTAATTTCAAGGTGGAGGGAACTCAACATTACAAGGTGGCCTTACGGGAAGATTAAGAGCTTGACAACCCTCAAAGAGGGATTTCAAGCTCTTAATCTTCCTATGAGGCCACAACTTTTGTTCATAACTATGGGGTCGGGATGATATTACAAATTATTCAAAACATTAGGGCAATTATCGAGACTGCTCAGCAGAAACTGCTTCCCCATCCTTTGTCTCCTGAGCATAAGTTGAGTTCAGTTCCTTGGAGTGTCCTATATTGGTGGTTCTTGTTAAAGGCCAGACTCCCCGTAATTAGATGAGTCATATTTGGAATACTCTATCAAAATACAAATGAAAAAATGCATCATATTATCTAGGACTCCTTTCCAGAACAATTTCAATTAGCTCTACAATACGTTGTATTTGGCAAGGCCAGAAAAAGAAGATTTTCTTGCAAAACATGCCTTTTGAGGGAGATAACCTAAAGCACCTCCCAAATGTCCCCCTGAGAGGCGAAAATATCTTGTACGGGACCAATGTATCTCGTTGGAACCGATCGCAAGGTCACGGGACCCACAATTTGAGAATATGATGATAATTTGAGAAAATCCACACTTAGTCTTGAAAACGTGCCGTTGGAGGGCGAAACCCCTTAATGCCCACTAAGCGGCCCCTTTAGGGGAGGGATCATCGCGCATGCGACCAATGTAACTCGCAGGAACTGATCGCGTAGTCACGGGACCCTCAGTTTGAGAATATGAAGATAATTTGAGAAAATCCACACTTAGGCTTGAAAACATGCTACACCCCCCAAACGACCCTTTTAGGGGAGTGATCATCGCGCATGGGTCCAATGTAGCTAGTAGGATGCAATCGCTTGGTCATGGGACCCCCAATTTGAGAGCACTGCCTAAAATAGAGAGAATACACACTTAATCTTGAAAATATGTCTTTGGGGAGAAAAACCCCTTAGCCCCCCCCCCCCCACCCCCACGGCCACGTGAGCGCGACAACACCTCGAACACGCCCAATGTAACTCGTAAGAACTGACCGTATGGTCACGGGACCCTCGATTTGAGAGCACAACCCAAAATAGATAAAATTCACACTCAGGCTTGAAAACGTGTCGTTGAGGGGAAAAACCCCATGGCGCCCCCAGCCCCTTGAGTGATTCCAACACCTCGCACGGGTCCGATGTTACTTGTAGGAACCGACCGCGTGTTCACGGGACGTTCAGTTTGATATCATGACCCAAAATAGAGAAAATTCACAATTAGGATTGAAAATGTGCCATTATGGGGCGAAACCCCTTAGTGCCCCTCAAATGTCCCCTTGAGCGGTGCCAACACCTCGTACAGGACCAATGTAACTCCTAGGAACCGAAGGCATTGTCATAGGACACTCGATTTGAGAGAACAAACCAAAATAGAGAAAACCCACACTTAGTGTTGAAAACGTGCCGTTGGGGGGGCGAAACCTCTTATCGCCCCTTAAACGGCCCCTTAAACAGATCCAACACCTTGCATGAGACCAATGCAACTCGTAGGAACTGACTGCGTGGTCACGGGACCCTCGATTTGAGGGCACGACCCGAAATAAAGAAAATAGACACTCAGGCTTAAAAACATGCCGTTGGGGGGAGAAACCACTCAACACCCCCCACACAGCCCCGCGAGCAGCGCCAACACCTCACACGAGACTAATGTAACTAGTCGGAACTGGTCGCGTGGTCACAGGACCCTCGGTTTGAGGGCATGGACTAAAATAGAGAAAATCCACACTTAGGCTTGAAAAAGTGTTATGGGGGGGGGGGGGAGAAACCCCTTAGCGGCCCCCAAACGGGCCAGTAAGCGGTGCCAACACCTTGCACGGGACCAATGTAACTCGTATGAACCGACCGCATGGCCACGGGACCCTCGGTTTGAGAGCAAAACCTTAAATAGAGAAAATCCACACATAGCCTTGAAAATGTGCCATTGGGGGCTGAAACCCCTTAGCGCCCCCCTGACCCTATGAGCTTTGCCAACACATCGCACAGGTCCAATATAACTCATAGGAACCGACAACGTGGTCATGGAACCCTAGGTTTGAGACCACGGACCAAAACTGAGAAAATCCACACTTAGGCTTGAAAACGTACCATTGGGGGACAAAACCCCTTAGAGCCTCCCACATGTCCCCATGAGTGGTGACACACCTCGTACGGATCTAATGTAACTCGAAGGAACCGACCGCGTGGTCACAAGACACTTGGTTTGAGAGCAGGGCCCAAAAAGAAGAAAATTGAGAAACATATACCAATTCTTTTTAATATAGCTAAAACTTGTCACGACGAAAGGCCGTGACCATATTTATTAATAGTCACGCATAATTAAGGTCACAGACTCTAGCCATCACCAGTGGTGTGTCCGTTGAATAAAATTTAAGTTGGGGTCACGGTCTTGGTCCGTGACTAGGGATGTGACCATCTAACTTTATTTTATGTTGGGTCACAGCCTAGGGTTGTGACTAGTGATGTGACCATCCAACTATCTTAAAGGGTTGGTCATGGCCTAAGGCCATGACCAGCATGATAGATGGGTAAAGGTCTTCATCCACGACAAGGTTCTGGACCCACTAAGATCCGTGACCATCATATGATCAGGGACATGGGTTGTGACCACAGGAAATGGTCATGCCCGATTTGGTCACGGACCAAATCCGCGACCCACAGTTTGGTCAGGGACAAAATTCGTGACCAATCGCCCAGTTTGGTGTAGTGAATATAAATAAAAGAAAATTTGTCTCAAATCTCACACTACAAACTCCATCTTAAAGTCATGTAACTTGAACATGGAATGATAAAGATAAATATTAGGCAGTATGATAAGTTGAAACCATGAAACGTAAGTGATATTTTCAATATAATTAGCGTTCTACAAAAATAAAATATTAGAGGACATCGAGGACATAGAACCCATAATTTGACTACATGAATATCTAGACACATGTCTACCGATTTTATCGTTAATATGGTAACTCAAATTTCTATGATGCTTACAAATGTACTGCAATATACAAAATCTGAATAGAAAGGGACACCCGAAAAACTCTTCTACATAACAAGCTGACTATTTCTTCTAATTTTTATTTTGGGTTAACCGTGCTTGTTTTCAACTCTCTCTTTAGTCTCCTTTAAAATTACATCTCCAAGAAGCTACCTAAAGCGTGAGTCCTTTGAAAGATGTAACTTTGGTTTCCAAGAGACAGTTGGTCACAAATTGGAATAACAAATTATAAACCACGTTAATGAATAAAATAGCTAATGACTACAGTTACTTTTGACACACTTAAGTCACACAAAAATGTCTGTGAGAAAAGAAATCAAATCCAAATAAAACAAAACCAATGCAAAAATTGCGTCTTTAATTATAATTTACTCATATAATACGACATTACCCATACCGTACAACATTAAAAATATTACTTCTCCAATGCAAAAAATTGAAAAGTAATATAAATCCTAAACAACATACATTTAAGAAAAAGTTACAATACACGCAAATTCAAGATTCCATCCGCAAAGTTAATATGAAAAACATAAAATCTTTACAAATAAATTACATAAATCTCACAATGATTAAATTTGGAATTCTTGTTATACTATTCTTATGACACCATTATCAAAGGTAAAATGATATATTTAGACGTAAGAATAATGATTTCTTTTCTGGTAGCTTTATATATGATCAATATCCACAATAAAAGAAAAGTAACTATAATAAATACACATAAGAGATTATTTATTTATGATAACAATTTTTTTTGCATAATAATATGCGAGATGGATATCTAAAACCATATATAAAGAAGTAAATTTAAAACGAATTTCAATAATTTTATTTATTGAAATTGGTCTCCTGGTTTCTACTTTGTCATCCAACAAGTTCTTGTACCTATAATGAATAATTCGACATAAAAATATATATTAAAAACTTACATTATTTTTAGAAATTTGAAGGATAATGAGTCAACAAAATATTCTTTATCTAATTGAAATAATATAAGAAAATTACACAAGTTATGAGGAAGATAAGAAAAATAATGAAACTTCTCACCCAAGAATTTTGTCAAGCACCATGGTTTCTAATATTAAACCTATTTGATCCAAACCACAAAATGATGAAAGTAACTGACATTGATAATTATATCCAAAGCAAAATGTAACTAAAATGTTCATTCTAGCATTTTGTCAAGCAACTAGGTGATAGCTTTCAATAGCAGTCGTAATGCTATGGAAACACGCCCCTTTCCCCGTATATATGTTTCCCTTTGGGTGAAGTTAATAACCACGCAAAATTCCATAGCTCGAAACAATGTTGGATCTTAAACGTCATTATTGAAAACCTTGCAAAAATCAAAAAAGAAAATTACTCAATATTCCATGGAATACTGAGAATAAATATTGGGGCTTTATTTTCATTACTAGATATGAAATTAACACAAATTAGAAGAATAAAAGAAGAAACAAAGCATGTAGTAATATGAAATTAAAGATCAAATGTATGCAACTTTTACAAATCGAGCACCTATTTCAATATCTCTTAGCCTTACTCCTAGTAAGGAAGAAAAAAAAATTCTAAAAAAACAAATAAGGACCCAAACTGAAAACCGAATTTAGAATATCACATCTTTAATGTCCCAAAATCCAAACATTAGATGTCGAAGCTTATTGTTGTTGAAGATTTAAATCTGGGATCTGAAATTCAGAGAGATAAAAAATTTGAAGTGTATATGTGTTACATCTTGAACAAATATGTTAGAACTTATATATTTAAAGATGAAACAAAAATTAAAAAATGTTAGATCTAAAAAAAATAAAATAAAAGATTACCCTATCTCTTTTTCAGTCACACGTTCCTTTTTCTCTATTGTTTCAACATGTATTAATTTTGGGTATTTTGAAGTACAAACAAAGAAGGAATAAAGATGAAGAGGAAATAAAGAAACCCTAAGCCATGAGAAGATGTGTGTTGTACTTATGTTTCGAGAGAGGAAATATGGATAGAGAGAGGAGCGGAGAAATTGAGAAAAGGGGAGAGGGTTTTTAGGAGGTTAACGATTTTCAATGTCTATTTTTGAAATTTGAAGTGATGTGGGAAGTCTGATGGTCTTGTTTGCATAATAATATGTGAGATGGCCTTATTTGTTTTTACTTCTTAAGTCTGAATTTGAACCATTCAGATTTAAGAGGTACCAAAAAGTGTTTGTTTTTTTAAGTGATTAAGAGGCTAACGGCTAGATTTGGCGCTTAATGATTAAGAGGTAGAGTTACGTCTGATGTCTGAATCTGAAGTCTGAATGAGTCTATATACATTCATTTAGAGGTATATTCAGACGTAAAAACAAACATATTTTTCAGATTCAGATTTCAGACTTCAGATTCAGTCTTCAGATTTCAGATTCAGACTCCAGATTCAGATAAAAAAATAAACGCAACCTGATTTTAAAAAAAATAAAAATTCAAAAAATTAAGAGTTGAGAATTTCATCAGGGAAAAAATCAATTCCTGGGCCAAATTTGTCCCACCAATTGATTACCCATCCTGGGTAAGATTTTTTCAAAGAATTTGGGCACAAAACGAAAAACCAAGTATGCTTGTGCTCAGCATTTTGATAATAAAAAGCTTTTGTCCAAGCCTGGACATAATCCCAATAATTATAGGATCCACCAGCATGCGTAATCAATTTTTGCGCTTTTAAAGGATGGATTCCCCATTCTCGGGGAGATATGAATTTTTTTAGAACAGCCTTGCTATAAGCAATGGGGGAATGAGAATTTCCTTGGTGTTTATTAGTATGATTAAACACCACTGATTCAGTTTCCACGAGAATCGCCTCGTATATCGTCCGGTATTTGCCTTCTAGCACCTCATAATTATGAGTATCAAGATACAGGGACTTTATTTCCCAGGGAGAAGTCATCTGCTTCTCATCCTCATCATTGAGGATCAGTACCAATTCCGATGTCCTTTGATTAGGAATGAAATTGTACTTAATAGTTTCCAATACCTCTTTAGCAGATTTCTTCTTGCTGAAAGGGTTAAGAGGGGGAGCATTCTTCTCCCTGTTCTTCGCACTCTGGCGAATGAACTCCATGTAATCCTGTATCGGAGGATATTTATCTTCATTGATCACAATCTTTTCTTTACCAGGCCGGTGAGAATACCCACGACCTTTGCCACGCCCACGAGAGGGTCCACTCATCGGTCCTGCAAAAACTCTCTAGTTAGAAAATCGGGAAGAGAGTTATTTTCCCCTTTGATATGTTCGATATCAAAATCAAAAGTCGATAAGTTTGCTTGCAATCTGGCAAAAATCTGTTTTGAAACAATATTTTTAACATCTTTTTTCAAAACCTGTTTAACAGCACTACAATCAATACATAGCAAAAAAAATTTATTTAACAAATCATCTTGAAATTTTGAAATGCATTTTACAACAAAAAAGATTTCTTTCTTAATGGTGGAGTAATTTTTTGAGGCATCTTTCCAAGATCCTGAAGTAAAACGAACAAGTTCTTCTTTTTTAGTTAAAGAATTTATTTGTTTTAAAATACCACCAAATCCTAAATCTAAGGCGTCAGTCTCGACAATTTTGAAAAACGAAGGGTTGGCTAAAGCTAGACAAGGTAATTGCTTGACTTTCAGTTTAATTTTCTGAACAGCTTTAGTATGCTCATCAGTCCAAGGAGCAGGGTTCTTTTTCAATCGAGAGTAAAGAATAGCACTATCTTGTGCAAGATTTTTTTAATAGTCACCAATATAATTGAGACTACCCAGAAATCTCTGAAGCTGAGTTTTCTCCCTAAGTTCATCAGGAAATTTGGAAGCAAACTCAATACTTCGATCAATGGGGAGTATTTTCCCCTATCCAATGTTATGCCCTAAAAATCGAACATTAGTTTGAAAAATTTTCATTTTAGGGGCGGAGACAACTAAACCATTAGTTTTAACAACATCTTTAAAAATATTTAAATGTTTAAAGTGTTGGTCAATTGAATTAGAGAAGATAAGGATATCATCAATATAGACAATTGAGAAATCAAAAAAAGGATTAAAAATATCGTTCATGATATTTTGGAATTTAGAAGGGGCGTTCTTAAGCCCAAAAGGCATAACATTCCATTGGTAATGGCCAAATGGAACCACCAAAGCAGTCTTATACCGATCTTGTGGTGCAATTTGGATCTGCCAATAACCAGATTTTAAATCAAATTTTGAGAAAATCTTGGCAGAATGTAACCTATCTAATAAATCCTTTTTATTAGGTATTGGATATCTTATCCATTGCAAAACATTGTTAAGAGGTTTATAATTAATTACAAGTCGAGGAACACCTCGTTCCTTTTCAGCAGCCTTATTGACATAAAAATTTGTACAACTCCAAGGAGAATAACTCTTGGTGATAAGCTTTTTATCCAAAAGACTCTGGATCTCTTTCTTACAAAGGTCAAGGAACTCAGTTTTCATTTGACTGGGTCTGGCCTTAGTAGGAATAGATCTTTCATGAAAATCATTTTCATAAGGAAGAGCAACAATATGTTTCTTCCTGTCCCAAAAAGCATTAGGGATATCACTGCAAATTTCTTCTATTAATTGGTTTTTAACAACCTGAATTTTGCTCATGATATGAGGGGACATTAAATTATTTTTAATGTTAAGATTAGAGATTTCTTTTTGAAGAAAATTAAGATGATTTTCTTTGAAAATAATGTTATTAGTCAAAGAATTAATTTTCTTAATCTCAGGACGAGTGATAAATTCAAAAGCAATTCTTTGGTTTTGAATAGTGGTATATATACCACTGGAGTCAATTTTATCAATAGGCATAAGCATAGATAAAAAAGGAGTAACTAAAATTATCTGTTGAGATAAATCGCCAATAAGCAAGAAGGTATTGTCTAAACAAATTCCATTGTTACAGATGGCAACATTAGTTAATTTAAACGTGATGCCCATGCTATCACCACTAGCATTAAACAAAGACTGATTTGTCTTCACAAAGTATTCAGTGGGAACAATTCCTTCCGGAATACAATTCATATCAGCACCGCTATCAACAAGGGCAATGATGTTACAAAGAAATAATTTTTTGTTAATCACAAGGTTGATAGTAGTGTACCACTTTTGGCTTGGTACACGGCTAATAACACCCAAATAATCCACAGAATCTTCAGTAGTATTTGAAGTTTCTAGATTAGAATGCTTCTAGGCATTCTTGAGATTATTAATCTCAATTTGCATGTTATCTTGCTGAATCCTAAGTTGTCTTAACTCAGTTTTTAAAGTGTTAACTTCATGTCCTAGATCATTAAGACTTGCAGGCTTGTTAAAATCTCCAGTATTCTCTAAACGATTGAGTACTTCCTTAAGGCTGTACTCTTTAGAAGAATTAGGAATAACTTCTTCCTGGGCATAACAAGACTTAATTAATTTAAGTTTAATGTCAGGGTCAGTAACCTGATTGATAACATCAATCATATTTTGTTGCTGACTGGTAAGGACATTAAGACTTAACTCATTCAATTGAATTATGGATTGGAGATGATCGCATCTCTTGGTCAATACATTACATTGACAGTGTCCGTTCTTGGAGACATCTGATCACTAGAGCTTTGAATATAACAAAGCTCATCATCGCTCTCAGATGAGGAGTCCTCTTGTTCTTCAGAGGAACTGGAATTAAGCAAAAGCTTGCTTAATTGGGACTTCAGATGTTCATCAATCTGAAGATTGCTAATCTTAGCTTCCATTTTACATTTATTAGCATAGTGGCCAAATTTACCACATTTAAAGCATTTAGGGACATATTTGTTAGTTTTCTTCTTAACAAATTTCTTTTTATGTTTAGATTCTTTTTCTTTAGGAATATAAGCCCTTTTCTTCTTACGTTTATAGGTGGGTTTTTTAGAGGCCTTCTTAGTCTTTTTAGAGACTTTACTAGTGGAGGTCTTGGGAATATCATAAGCGAATTGCTCACAAAACTCACCCAGCTCTTTCTTTCTAGAAAGATTCTGCTTCTTAAGTTGTCTCTGCAACTTAAGGTCATCGCAAAGAGAGAGACCCTCTTGAATGACAACACTTATGAGCTGACCATAAGTGTAACTCGAGTAAGGGATAGAGATGCCATTGTTGGCTTCTCTAAGCTTCTTACGGACTTTCTCAGCGAAGAAAGTAGGAAGGCCATCAATGAACTTAGCTTTCCAGTGCTCAGAGTTGTCGTCCCCTCTCTGAGTAACCCTAGCAAGGAACACGTCCTTGTACCACCTAAACTGACTAAGAGTAGGACACCTAAGGTTTTGTAATAGTTCTCTATTACGTTCGTTATGGTAATCTATACTGCCAACAAAATGATGGACAATAGCAAGCATAAGGGTGTAAACAACATCCTGTACTCCTATATCTTGTAATTGTTCATTTTTGACAATTTTTACAGCAGAAAGAATCTCATTTCTCTGATGTTCGGTCAGAATATTTCCCCACCATCCTCTGATGGTACCAGTAAATCCAGCAGTTATCATCTGCGCAATGTTATGATCAGGAGCATCATTATGTTTACATATGGTGGCATACATAGACATTTGATGAATCATTTCATAAATCTGAGAATCAGATTTACCATCGAGATTCCAATCATAGATTGATTTACCGTGGAAAGTATTCTGCATCACGGTGCTCTCTTCAAAGAGCAAATCCTGAGGAGTTGGCCTATGGTAGTAATTTCTAGCTGGGCCAATATTATTACTATAAGTAATTTTATTAACCTCAGGAGGACGACCAAAAGAAAGTTCAAATCCTTGAATATCTTTTAAAGAGATATCTGATTCAATATCAGAATCAGAATCATCATGGGATAAAGTGTTAATCTTTAACCCTTTGAGATCTTTCTCGATCTCTTTGAGGTGAGACATAAACTCTGTTTTCGTACCCATTTTAAAACCTTTGACGTCAACAGGAGGTTGAACAATAGGTTTATTAAGGCTTTTTGCAAAGTCTGGGGGAATCCTAACAGGGTTATGTGTCTGATTGTTCTCAATTCTATTGAGTTGTTTACCTATTGTTACTTTGATTCTATGAGTAAGATTACTATTCACCGATGTGAATAGTAATTTACTATTCACATCAGAATTCTAATTTAAATGATCACTATTCACATTAAAATTCTAATTTAAATGATTACTATTCATATTGAAAACCTAATTTAAATGATAATAATCAGGAGAAGTAGAAATCTGGTTGTGATATAGTGGTAACTTGTCGCGTAACCGGGTTGCCATTTAGCCGGGGAGGCGTTAGGCTTATTCCCAAAGTAAATCGTTGACCACTGGATATCAAAAGTGATTTCTAATTCGTCTTATTATATTCATTTAAATGGCGAATTTTGATTTAAATATTAATTTCATTTAGATTTAGAATTTTGATTTGCATATGGTTTTATTTAAATTAAACTCTTGATTTTATAATATTTTCCTATTCCAGATCATAAGGT
This sequence comes from Sambucus nigra, assembly GCA_949130495.1. Taxonomy (NCBI): domain Eukaryota; kingdom Viridiplantae; phylum Streptophyta; class Magnoliopsida; order Dipsacales; family Adoxaceae; genus Sambucus; species Sambucus nigra. Next base: position 490,890,065 of record OX422209.1, on the reverse strand, counting down.
TATTACTATTCTAAATATTAACATCTGTATAATGGAATCACACACCATTGATACACACACAACACAAGAGTTCACGAAGAACTCTTCTTTAATCGAGTTTGATGTTCAGAAGGATCTGAACAGGTGGACTATTCCAAAGGTCCATCCGAAAGTTATTTATAACACTAACTGGTATAACTTTCGTAGCAAATATGCTATTAAGACTATGGAACAAACCCTTAGTCTAGACGAGCAAGATAAGAGTATCGAGCTCTTTAAATCGGATGATCTTAAAGATCATATAAAGGATAAAAATTATCACTTTATTCATGTTGGTTTAATTCAAATTTCTTTTAAACCCCTGACCCTTTCTGGTATGAATGCATGTCTTCAAGCTACACTTCGTGATGGTAGGTGTACTAATTTTAGGCAATCTTTGATGGGAGCAATTGAAACTAGTTTATGTAATGGACCAGTTTATTTTGTTGTGTTTCCAAATATAACTTTGTCTTTAACGGATATGCACCTTTGTAAGTGTTTGAGTCTTAGGGTCCAAACCAAAGGTCATAAGTTTCTTCCGTGATCGGAAACTGTTGGGATTATTTATAGGATTTATTACAAGGTAATGAATACTATGGCTCCCAATATTAAGCAATTAAGTCCTTTTGGTAAAACTGTGTTAATTGACACACATCTTATAGATTCTAATGTTCACACACCTAGGACTATAAGTTGGGACGAAATTGACTTCCCAGAGACTTGGGCTATAAAAAATGCTGTTCCTCCTCAACCTCGTCAGAACCATGATGTTGAAGACATCATTGAGGAGAAGGATGGGGATGTTTTTCTAAATTTTAGGAAATTTAATAGGTGTCAATCCTCTAGGAGTTACTCTTCTAGAACCCCTTTTGTTACCTATCCTCCATCCACTTCAAGACACTCTGTCTGTGAAGAGAACCCTAGAAACCCTTCATATCAAGATGATATGAATGTACATGGTACGTTTACCCATGACCAAATACCCCATGGTATTTATGAGAAGAAGGAATCTTCTCAGCGAAGGGAATCCCCTACGCCGTCTGAAATGAATGTCAGACTTTAACCTTTCTTTCTTTTAATGGTTTTTACAATTAATAGGAAAGAGATAAGTGCTGAGTTTAACTTACCTGAATGGGATAGTTTTAGAGCTTGGTACTTTAACAAATATGATAAAACTAAGTTAGAATTTTATAAAAATGAATTTTATAAATGGGTGGAAGAAAACCAGCTGGTTACTTCTTTTGCTGTTTGGTTTCTTATGTTTACCAAAGATAGGAAACTTTTTGTTCTTGAAACAGAAAGTAAACCTAAAACTGAGGTTCAACATGAAACTAAATGGACCACTGTGAATAAACAGATTATATATGCTGTTCACCCTCCGACTAAACCCCTATCCATAGAAACTGGCTGTACGAGCCAGAATAGCGTCGCTCCAACCATAGAAGCTAGTGCCTTTCTTAGGATAGAAACTGATACCAGACTTCTCGCGCACACGAAAGATCTGAATCCCTTGACCAAACCAGGTAATTACACCAACCTTATCCTTAACACAATAGGTAAACAACTCAATAGAATTGAGAACAATCAGACACATAACCCTGTTAGGATTCCCCCAGACTTTGCAAAAAGTCTTAATAAACCTATTGTTCAACCTCCTGTTGAAGTCAAAGGTTTTAAAATGGGTACCAAAATAGAGTTTATGTCTCACCTCAAAGAGATCGAGAAAGATCTCAAAGGGTTAAAGCTTAACACTTTATCCCATGATGATTCTGATTCTGATATTGAATCAGATATCTCTTTAAAAGATGTTCAAGGATTTGAACTTTCTTTTGGTCGTCCTCCTGAGGTTAATAAAATTACTTATAGTAATAATATTGGCCCAGCTAGAAATTACTACCATAGGCCAACTCCTCAGGATTTGCTCTTTGAAAAGAGCACCGTGATGCAGAATACTTTCCACGGTAAATCAATCTATGATTGGAATCTGGATGGTAAATCTGAATCTCAGATTTATGAAATGATTCATCAAATGTCTATGTATGCCACGATATGTAAACATAATGATGCTCCTGATCATAGCATTGCGCAAATGATAACTGCTGGATTTACTGGTACCATCAGAGGATGGTGGGGAAATATTCTGACCGAACATCAGAGAAATGAGATTCTTTCTGCTGTAAAAATTGTCAAAAATGAACAATTACAAGATATAGGAGTGCAGGATGCTGTTTACACCCTTATGCTTGCTATTGTCCATCATTTTGTTGGTAGTACAGATTACCATAACGAACGTAATAGAGAACTATTACAAAACCTTAGGTGTCCTACTCTTAGTCAGTTTTGGTGGTACAAGGACGTGTTCCTTGCTAGGGTTACTCAGAGAGGCGACGACAACTCTGAGCACTGGAAAGCTAAGTTCATTGATGGCCTTCCTACTTTCTTCGCTGAGAAAGTCCGTAAGAAGCTTAGAGAAGCCAACGATGGCATCTCTATCCCTTACTCGAGTTACACTCATGGTCAGCTCATAAGTGTTGTCATTCAAGAGGGTCTCTCTCTGTGCAATGACCTTAAGTTGCAGAGGCAACTTAAGAAGCAGAATATTTCTGGAAAGAAAGAGCTGGGTGAGTTTTGTGAGCAATTCGCTTATGATATTCCCAAGACCTCCACTAGTAAAGTCTCCAAAAAGACTAAGAAGGTCTCTAAAAAACCCACCTATAATCGTAAGAAGAAAATGGCTTATATTCCTAAAGAAAAAGAATATAAACATAAAAAGAAATTTGTTAAGAAGAAAACTAACAAATCTGGCCCTAAATGCTTTAAATGTGGTAAATTTGGCCACTATGCTAATAAATGTAAAATGGAAGCTAAGATTAGCAATCTTCAGATTGATGAACATCTGAAGTCCCAATTAAGCAAGCTTTTGCTTAATTCCAGTTCCTTTGAAGAACAAGAGGACTCCTCATCTGAGAGCGATGATGAGCTTTGTTATATTCAAAGCTCTAGTGACTCAGATGTCTCCAAGAATGGAGACTGTCAATGTAATGCATTGACCAAGAGATGCGACCATCTCCAATCCATAATTCAATTGAATGGGTTAAGTCTTAATGTCCTTACCAGTCAGCAACAAAATATGATTGATGTTATCAATCAGGTTACTAACCCTGACATTAAACTTAAATTAATTAAGTCTTGTTATGCCCAGGAAGAAGTTATTCCTGATTATTCTAAAGAGTACAGCCTTAAGGAAGTACTCAATCGTTTAGAGAATACTGGAGATTTTAACAAGCCTGCAAGTCTTAATGATATAAGACATGAAGTTAACACTTTAAAAACTGAGTTAAGACAACTTAGGATTCAGCAAGATAACATGCAAATTGAGATTAATAATCTCAAGAATGCCCAGAAGCATTCTAATCCAGAAACTTCAAATACTACTGAAGATTCCATGGATTATTTGGGTGTTATTAGCCGTGTACCAAGCCAAAAGTGGTACACTACTATCAACCTTGTGATTAAGAAAGAATTCTCTCTTTGTAACATCATTGCCCTTGTTGATAGCGGTGCTGATATGAATTGTATTCAGAAAGGAATTGTTCCCACTGAATACTTTAAGAAGACAACTCAGTCTTTGTTTAATGCTAGTGGTGATAGCATGGGCTTCAGGTTTAAATTAACTAATGTTCCCATTTGTGACAATGGAATTTGTTTAGATAGTACCTTCTTGCTTATTGGCGATTTATCTCAACAGATAATTTTAGGTACTCCTTTTTTATATATGCTTATGCCTATTGATAAAATTGACTCCAGTGGTATATATACCACTATTCAAAACCAAAGAATTTCTTTTGAATTTATCACTCGTCCTGAGATTAAGAAAATTAATTCGTTGACTAATAACATTATTTTCAAAGAAAATCATCTTAATTTTCTTCAAAAAGAAATCTCTAATCTTAACATTAAAAAGAATTTAATGTCCCCTCATATCATGAGAAAAATTCAGGTTGTTAAAAACCAATTAACAACAGAAATTTGCAGTGATATCCCTAATGCCTTTTGGGACAGGAAGAAACATATTGTTGCTCTTCCTTATGAAAATGATTTTCATGAAAGATCTATTCCTACTAAGGCCAGACCGAGTCAAATGAAAACTGAGTTCCTTGACCTTTGTAAGAAAGATATCCAGAGTCTTTTGGATAAAAATCTTATCACCAAGCGTTATTCTCCTTGGAGTTGTACAACTTTTTATGTTAATAAGGCTGCTGAGCAGGAACGAGGTGTTCCTCGGCTTGTAATTAATTATAAGCCTCTTAACAATGTTTTGAAATGGATAAGATATCCAATTCCTAATAAAAAGGATTTGTTAGATAGGTTGCATTCTGCCAAGATTTTTTCAAAATTTGATTTAAAATCTGGTTATTGGCAGATCCAAATTGCACCACAGGATCGGTATAAAACTGCTTTTGTGGTTCCTTTTGGTCATTACCAATGGAATGTTCTACCTTTTGGGCTTAAGAACGCCCCTTCTGAATTTCAAAATATCATGAACGATATTTTTAATCCTTTTTCTGATTTTTCAATTGTTTATATTGATGATATCCTTATCTTCTCTAATTCAATTGACCAACACTTTAAACATTTAAAGATTTTTAAAGATGTTGTTAAAACTAATGGTTTAGTTGTCTCCGCCCCTAAAATGAAAATTTTTCAAACCAATGTTCGATTTTTAGGGCATAATATTGGAGAGGGGAAAATACTCCCCATTGATCGAAGTATTGAGTTTGCTTCCAAATTTCCTAATGAACTTAGGGAGAAAACTCAACTTCAAAGATTTCTGGGTAGTCTCAATTATATTGGTGACTATTACAAAAATCTGGCACAAGGCAGTGCTATTCTTTTCTCTCGTTTGAAAAAGAACCCTGCTCCTTGGACTGATGAGCATACTAAAGATGTTCAGAAAATTAAACTGAAAGTCAAGCAATTACCTTGTCTAGCTTTAGCCAACCTTCGTTTTTCAAAATTGTTGGGACTAACGCCTCAGATTTAGGATTTGGTGGTATTTTAAAACAAATAAATTCTTTAACAAAAAAAGAAGAACTTGTTCGTTTTACTTCAGGATCTTGGAAAGATGCCTCAAAAAATTACTCCACCATTAAGAAAGAAATCTTTTCTGTTGTAAAATGCATTACAAAATTTCAAGATGATTTGTTAAATCAGAAATTTTTGCTATGTATTGATTGTAGTGCTATTAAACAGGTTTTGCAAAAAGATGTTGAAAATATTGTTTCAAAACAGATTTTTGCCAGATGGCAAGCAAACTTATCGGCTTTTGATTTTGATATCGAACATATCAAAGGGGAAAGTAACTCTCTTCCCGTTTTTCTAACTAGAGAGTTTTTGCAGGACCGGTGAGTGGCCCCTCTCGTGGGCGTGGCAGAGGCCGTGGGTATTCTCACCGGCCTGGTAAAGAAAAGATTGTGATCAATGAAGATCAATATCCTCCGATACAGGATTACATGGAGTTCATTCGCCAGAGCGCGAAGAACAGGGAGAAGAATACTCCCCCTCTTAACCCTTTCAGCAAGAAGAAATCTGGTAAAGAGGTATTGGAAACAATTAAGTACAATTTCATTCCTAATCAAAGGACATCGGAATTGGTACTGATCCTCAATGATGAGGTTGATAAGCAGATGACTTCTCCCTGGGAAATTAAGTCCCAGTATCTTGATACTCATAACTATGAGGTGCTAGAAGGCAAATACCGGACGGTATACGAGGCGATTCTCGTGGAAACTGAATCAGTGGTGTTTAATCATACTAATAAACACCAGGGAAATTCTCATTCCCCCATTGCTTATAGCAAGGCTGTTCTGAAAAGATTCATATCTCCCCGAGAATGGGGAATCCATCCTTTAAAAGCGCAAAAATTGAGTTCGCATGCTGGTGGATCCTATAATTATTGGGATTATGTCCAGGCTTGGACAAAAGCTTTTTACTATCAAAATGCTGAGCACAAACATACCTGGTTTTTCGTTTTGTGCCCAAATTCTTTGAAAAAATCTTACCCAGGATGGGTAATCAATTGGTGGGACAAATTTGGCCCAGGAATTGATTTTTTCTCTGATTAAAGTACCCAGGCTAAACTTTTTCTCCCTTGGTGTCAATTTCATCCTCTTTTAAAGGGAAAAACAAAACTCCGGTAGGATTAAACAGCATACTCTTTTTCTCAGAAATGAGCATTCCTTGGATCTCCAGATAGGATCTGTGTTGTAGAGTTAACAATCTCAATGTTCCTCTACTTGAACGTATCTTCTTTTACCGGTGGTGGAGCGGAGTTGATTTAGATTCTACCATTGCCCAGATTAAAGAAAGTTTGAGAAATAACATGGATTTGGTGGAAGAATCTCCCCCTCCTGCAGAACAAATGACACCTACAGTTAACCCCATTGAAAGGTTAAAAGATGCCATGATGAAGCAGTATCCCAAAGCCACAGAGATTGAGCTTCTACAGAAAGTTATGGATTACACTCATAGCCAATTCAAATCAGCTTTTGGCGCTTGTGTTACTCCTGACGTTCCAGCTAAGACCAGTTCTAGCTCCTGGAATCCCATTCCTCTTCCCTCAGATGACGATGATGATACATCAATGACCTCTGCCTCACAAGATAATCCTTTCTTTTGCCTTGCCGGAGAATCACAGAACCCAGAGGACGATCCTTACATTGGTGACATGTTCGACACCAATATCCCCACTGAGCCAACGATGGAGGCCTTCTTCAACTCGCTGAGTTCAGCCTTTCCAACACGACCGTTGGATAATCCATTTCCCAGCCCTGGCGCAGATGGTCTAGATGATTTGAGAAATTCAATCAATCTGGGGTAAATGGCCCACCTGGCCCCTGTCGGTCCCAGAAAGATGCTCGCCGACGCATATGGACAAAGGCTCACTACTTTCGGTGAAAGTGTTAGGACCCCCTGGTGACTCACAGACCCACTTGCAAATGCCCGTGACTTCTGTGGCCCCACTTGGCCCATCAGCCGACGTTAGAAGAGAAGAGACTTTGTCAAGCCTTTCAACATGGAGGGCCCCTTTTCAGGAATGATTGATTCCTTTCTTTGTATAAATAGAGGGCTTCCCCTCTTGTTTATTCACGCTTACACTTACACTCACGCTTACACTTACGCTCACACTTACACTTACACTCACGCTTACATTTCTCTCTCTCTCCCTCTCTCTCTTATTGTAATAAGCTTGTACTTATCCGGCTACATTCCGGTGGGCTCTTCTTCTATTTTGTAAGTTTTTAAGTTTGATTTAATCATAGTCTGTAAGATAAGTTTGTAATAATATTTCCAGTTTAATTCCGCATATTGATCCTGTCCTTGTTATTCAGAAAATTAAGAGTTGAGAGATTGGAGTGTTTTCAGCGGACACATACATACACATATATAATACAATATGAACGTGTATGTGTATGTGTATGTGTATGTATACATATGCGTGGTGTAACCCCATAATAGCCCATCAACCTGTGGTTGTCCAACAGAACTCCGAACACCACTTACACTAAACAAACCCACCTAAACCGACCCAAACCTACCTAAACTGGACTCAGTATATGCACCCCGAGACCCTTTAGCAGTAACTACAAAGCTACTATGTGTCCCCCATCACCTTATGCTCTTTCTCTCACTCGACACACTCCCACTGTCCTTTTCTCCCATGATTTTCTCTTTTTAACCAATGCACTCCCACTGTCAGGAAAAAAAATACAAAGAAAACTAACATCAAAACAAAATAAGTGAATAAATAGCTCCTTCATGTTCCACATCCGGCAAGCATCCTGGCCTTTCCTCCCCAACATAAACAAGATTATTGTTGCATTCCAAGATGAGAGTTGGGATTTTGTTTTACACAACTCACGCTGGGAGCTCAGTTTTGAATAGTTCTTATGAATAGTTTTAGTGTAACTTTTAGGTTTAGTTAAGTGTATAAATTTATATTTCTTCCTTTATATTTTTACTGAGTTGAGTGTTGACATAATATTTTCATGAGATACAAGTTTTATGTGTTTGAGAGTTGTTTATAAACTCATATTTTGTGGGTTGTGATTCATGTCCAAGATTGGAAGTGTAATGAAAATTAAAGGAAACTTGGTTGTTATTTTGTTATCTCTTCTATTTATTTATTTTAGTCTTTTTATTGTGCTATTATTACATTTTACATGTAATAATACGAAATGAGTGGCTGAATACCCCATTCAGGAGGTAAGATGAAACCTTTTGCTTAATTACTTTTATTTTCAATTCATTTATTTCTATGCCCCTTTTAATATTAATATTGAAATTTTGCAATTTATATTTACGCCTCGATAGAGGGTAAATTATTTTCGAAAGAAAATAATAAATTCAAATTACAATATTCATTTTTAACTTGAGTAGGGATAGAATTTTTTTAAATAATATTGTAGTTTCAATTTCTCAACTCTAAAGCTTAAATTTTAATAGTTAAAATACTTTTACTAAACTTTTCATAGTGGGAGATATATTAGAAAATGTTTAAATCTGATTATTATAGAGTTTGTGAAATTTTAATATCAATCGTCTAAATACCCTATGTTTAATTCCGCATAGGCGGTGAGAGTCGACTTTTAGCTTTGGATATATCATGCGTATTTTCAATAGTGGAACTAATTAATAAAAATAAATAGGCTATATGGTGAATTTTAATCCCTTGAATTATCTCATATTTGTTTTGTCTTATATCTCTCTCACTTTATTATTTTATCTAATTTTCAGTTATTTTTTTTAGCATAGGTAATATAATATCCCTTGAAAATTATTTTAGAAATCATACTATTCTTTATTTTGTCTATTTCCATATTAAAAAGTTGGATTGATAGCTATACTTTACATATACATGTATTTATTATATTTTATAAGTTTTGGGAATTTTGATTAAAAATGGACTATACCACAATGACATCATAAAATCCTTATATCTAATGGCATCGTTGCCTTCTTTTTAAGCATTGTAAATTTGCTCAAGTTTTGGCAATAACTTTGTCACCAATCGTCGTTGCCGAATTCTCCAGTGGAGGAGCATTCGGAAGATTTGAATATTTGTTTATTTTGTACATATTTATATATTTTTTAGAATGTTTTTATTAGGATACTAGGGCCTTGTACATTTATTTGTGGTGATTTAGACACCAATTATTTGTAATAATTAGTTAAAAAAATAAAAGGGAAATGAAAAAAGGACAAAATTGAGAGAGTGCGTCATTGGAGTGGATTACAAACCTCTCAATTTTTGAGTTCGTAGAACTCCCGACACTGACTGAAGTTAGGGCACAATTCCCGCCGATCATCTCAACTCGGTGTTCCCCCCACGTGCATAAAAATTATGGAAGGTTCGTTTTTATCACTCGCGAATCTTCCAGAAATGAATCCATTTACTATTTGACTATTTGTTCCTATGTAACATTATTTTATGCATTGTATTACACTGAATCATTTGATGAATTAACTGGACTTGAGACCTGGACCTAGATATTGAATTGTGTTGGTATTTCATCACTTACTCAATCACCTAATTCCACTTGCTTGTTAACCCGTTCCATCATATAATTAAAATTAAACTGGTAAACTAAGTAGGAGGCATTTTTCAAGGCGACGTATAAGACTCCGTGTTTTTGTTGCTTGTGGATTAATTAGAATTAGACAATCAAATCACTTATTTGAAGGTAAAAATTATCTATGGGGTAGTTATAACTCGTCCTATACTTGTACGTCTCTATTCAGAATCTTTTGGTAGTCGAAAACTTTGAAATACCGTGTTTCAAAGTGTCTAACCTTTCGTTTTTTCCAAATAAAAAGAAAAAAATACAAGTTTTTTCATTATTTTTCCTAACTCTAAAAATCCCCTAAAATATATTTTTCATTATGTTTCTCGTATTAAAACAAATCTCAAAAATATTTTCATAGAAAAATCCAAAAACAAATTTTGAAGAATCCTTTTTCTCCAACTATCAATCTCGTCATGGCTGAAGAAAGTTCTTTAACGAACTACCTTTGTCATTTTCTATCTACATCGTTTGCTCCCATGTCGATCACTTACTCCATGCTTGTCCGTTCAGTCCTTATCAACCTGATTTCACCTTGAAACAAGTACATCCATTTGACACTGTTTCGAAACCCACTCCGTCAATGTATAATGATCCTTATAATCTAGAGTGGTGTGAGCAACCTAACTTATCGTAGAGTAATGAATAACCTCCCATTCAGTACAAATGTCAACCCCATGTTAAGGATCCTTATAATTTCCAACATTTGTCATGGCAACAATGTGCACCCCACCACTATACCAAATCCTACGAATGGTCACCCCCAAGGGTCACGACCCAAAGCCCTGACCACATCAAATTTGGGGTGACCATATCCATGACCCACTATTGTTATTGATGCTTTTGGAAGAGGTCACAGACCAAATACCTGATTAGTGTGGGTCACACCCTAGGTTGTGACCATCGTGGTGACAAATTCGAGCCAAAGTTCCTTCCAAGTTTGGTCATAAGAGGGTCACAGACAAGGTCCGTGACCATTTCCACATTACACACCCATTGGGCTACGACTTTGGGTCGTGACCATATCAATATGTTCACTTGCGTGGGTCACAACTTAGGGTCATGACCACATGGTTTCTACACATTGATGTGGAAAAAAATTAAAAGTCATGGTAGTGGGTCACGCCTCTAGGACATGACGTTCTTATACTAAATACATTCTTCCTCCATTTTATTTATTCCCGCGTCAATCTCTTTCTGTCTTTCTATGTGCGCTATAGGGGATTTGGATTCTCTCCCTTTCAAACACTAATTTCTCTCTCAATCTCAAAGGTAAACCCTATTTTTTTTATTTCTAATTTAAACCCTAATGTATATGTGTGTATATATGTGTGAATGTGTGTGAATTTTTGTTTATGTGTGTGTACGTGTGTATATGTGCGTGTATTTCTGTGTACGCATGTATATGTGAGTGTATGTTCGTGTAAATGTGTATATGTGTGTGTGAGTGATTGTGTATTTCTATATACGTGTGTATATGTGTGTATGTGTGTATGTGTGTGTACAAGTGTATGTGTGTGTGTGTGTGTGTGTATGTGTGTATGTGTATGTATGTCTATATAATTGTTTTTCAAGAGAATGGGATGTTTTATAATTTTATGTCTTGATTGGGTATGTTATATTTAGGGATTGAAATTTATTGAGTATTGTTAACATTGATCAGAAATTTTTATTTAGAGTTTAAAATTAATTTCATTATTTAACGGTATTTTCATTATTAGTATTGAGTGAAAGTGGTTACTTACAGATTAAAATTATTTGCATTATTTAAGGGTATTGTCATTTAGGGCTTGAATTTTATTTAGAGTTTAAAATTAATCGGGTATTATTAGTATTGACTGAATGTGGTTACTTAGAGATTAAAATGAATTACTTTATTTAAGGGTATTGTCATTTAGGGCTAGGTACTTATTTAGAGTTTGAAGTTAATTGAGTATTTTAGGTTCCGTATGCATTGACTCTGTATCATTTCGATTCTAGAAACCTTAATCAAACTAATATACCCTAATATACCCTTATACCTTAATTGCAAGACTCATATTCATGCCCTTGTATATTTTTCTCAGGACCACAATTTCAAACTCTATTATACAAAACAATTTACCCTTATACCTTAACCACTATATACATGTCTGTTGAAACTGGATTCCTCACGGTCTCCCGTAACTGTAGCTGATGGGCTTCCATGGCTAAGTTGAACCATGGCATTCATATTTACGGCTTCAATTGACCCACAACGGCCTAAGTTATCTATGATTATTTGACAAGTCACGACTTGGATTGGCTGTAAATTTCGATAACTCACGACCTAACTAGGCGATTGATTGCAACAACTCACGGGTTGGGTGGCCATGTTTTCCTTCCCAGTTTAATTTCTTCGGTGGAAACGATTATTCTCATTTTAAATTCTTATTCCCATATTTTATTGTAGATCCATTAAATGGGGATAGATGGTAGACCACATGTGACTGCATCTGTTACTACATCAAGGATTAGGTGCTAGGTAACATGGTTTTCTAGGCATACTTGATCAATATCTAAACGTTCATCTGTAATCCCATTTTTTTAAATTTAATTTTTTACCCTAGCGTGCCAATTATTAGTTATCTAAAATTCCCTTTATAATAATAATCTGTCAAATATTAATAAATTTATTATTTTTTCTTGTCCTATGGATGATCTTGCTCACTTAGTTGCATTTTGGCTCAATAATATTTTGAGTGAGATGCTTCGAAAAATGAATCTAATAGATAGAGACAAATGTTCTATTGCGCTCTATTGCATAACTCAATTCTTCTATGTTGTGTCCTTACCCCTACTGCTAGATTCATTTTTAGAAGCATCCGACTCAGCAAAGTGTCGGGTCCTAAATGAAGCTAAGTGAGTAAGATCATCCTTAGGACAAGCAAAATTAATAAATAAATTTATTAATATATGACAGGATAGTATTACAAACGGGAATTCTAGAATGCTAATAATTGACACGATAGGGTAAGAAAAATAAATTTACTAAAATGGGATCACAGATGTAACTATAGATAATAGCAAGTACACCTAGCAAACCAAGTCATCTACCACGACAACTGATTTTAGGGCATGTGTATCAAAAGTGGTAAATTTCACATCTTATGTGTGTCGCTATTTATTCGTGTGTGATAAAAATATGCCCTAATACAAATTCATTAATAAATTCAAGTTGCAAGGTAAAGTCTTCGAATGTTTAGTTAATTTAACAAGACACTCAATTTGAGAATACAGTCCTTTTGATTTTATAATTGGATCAAATTAACCCAGCTCAATTTCCATGTGTTCTTGTACATATACATTTGGTGATTACTTTCATTGATGCAGTGTTCATAAAAGGAAGTTAAATTAGCTTGATTTTATGAAGATTGTATTAAAGAAAATAATCACAAATGTACATGTAAAAGATTACGTTGGGGGCTCTCAGATCAATTTGGTCTAATCACACATTCTGAAGACTCTTTTAATGGCCTTCTTGGATTGCAGGAATCGGGTACTCTTTACTTTAATTGAAGTAGTTATATAATTAAATATGCGTTATATTTTATATATTTTAGATGATATAAGGAGTACGGGAGAGTTATTGGTTTTGTTTGGTTTGGTCGTTGGATAATTATTGGATGTTGGCTTGTTATTGGATAGTATTTTAGAAGTAGTACGGGATAATTAATTATTTTATTCGATTTGGTTGTTGGATAATCATTGGTTATTGGCTTATTGTTGGATGGTATGTTAGAAGTAGTACGAGATAATCATTGGTTATTAGATTTTTGTTGGTTTTTGTCTATTAGATAATCATAGGACCCCCGGTTTGAGAACACGATGTTAATTTCAAAATATCTAGAGTTAGGTTTAAAAACATTCTGTTACGGGGCGAAATCTCGAAAAAAGCCCAAAACGTGGACAATCAGTCGCAAGAGTCGGGGAAGTTTAAGAGCTTCGCGATCAAATATTGATGATGTAAAATTAGTCGAGAGGTGTACCAAGCGTCATCGGCGGTGAATTTGTACTCCACCTTATAGTCGATATTGTCCATCTTAGGTATGGAGTTGGGAACTTGGGAAAGTACCAAACCTAGTGTAGTGTTTGTGTAGAGTAGCATGTCGTGTGTTTCAAACATAACAAAATTCGAAAATAGGCACAGCTATGCTTGTTTTCAAGAGCATGACCCAATCTTCAGAATATCTACACTTAGGGTTGGAAACATTCCGTTAGAGGGCCAAGCCGCGAAAACCCACCAAAACAGCCCGTGAGCGGCACCAACACCTCGCACGGGAACAACATAACTCGTAGGAACCAATTGCATGGTCAGGAGACCCCCGGTCCGGGAGCACGACCCAATCTTTCGTGTATCACACTTTGGCTTAAAACATGTCGTTAGATAGAAAAACCTCAAAACATCCCCCCAATGCCAACACCTCGTATGAGACCAATGTAACTCGTAGGAACTGATCACGTGGTCGCGGGACCCCCGACCTAATCATAAGAATAACTACACTTGGGCTTGGAAACATGTCGTTAGAGTGTAAAACCCCAAAATACACCCCAAACGGATCCATGTGTGATGCTAACACCTCCTATAGGACCAATAAAACTCGTAAGAACCGACCACATGATGACGAGACCCCCAGTTCGAGAGCATGACCCAATCTTCAAAATATCTACACTTAGACTTGAAAACATGCCGCTAGAGGGAGAAATGCCAAAACACCACCCAATGTAACTCATAGGAATCGATTGCGTTGTCACGGGATCCCCGGTCTGAGAGCAATACCCAATAATTTTATTTTCTACACTTAGGTTTGAAAACACGTCGTTAGAGGGAGAAACCCCGAAACACCCTCCAAACAGCCCAGGGAGTGGCCTCAAAACCTTGCATGGGCCTAATATAACTCATAGGAACTGATCGCGTGGTCACAGGACCCCCAATCCGAGAGCACGACCCAATCTTTTGAATATCTACACTTAGGCTTGAAAACATATCGTTAAAGGGAGAAACCCGTAAACAACCCCCAAAAGTCCCCGTGGGTGAGTCCAACACCTCACATGGGACCGATGTAACTCGTGAGGACCGCCTCATGGTAACGGGACCCCCGCTCCGAGAGCACGACATAATATTTTGAATATCTACACTTAGGCTTGAAAACATGTCATTAGATAGTGAAACCTCGAAATGCCCCCCAAATAGCCCCGTGAGTTGTACCACCACCTCACACAAGACCAATGTAACTTGTAGGAATCGACCGTGCGGTATAGGGACCCCCGGTTTGAGAGTACAGACCAATATTTAAAATATATACACTCAGGCTTGAAAACATGTTGTTAGAGGGAGAAACCACGAAACACCAGCCAAACGGCCCCGTGAGCAACGCCAACACCTCAGACGAGAACAATGTGGCTCGTAGGAACCGATCGCGTGGTCACGGGACCCCCGGTCTGAGAGCAAGAACAAATCTTCAAAATATCTACACTTAGTCTTGAAAACATGCCGTTGGAGGACGAAACCCCAAAATAACCCCCAAATGCCCGTATGAACGAACACAACACCTCGCACGGGCCTAATGTAACTCGTAAGAACTGACTGCATGGTCCGAGACCATGGCCAAATCTTAAGAATATTTACACTTAGGATTGAAATACATGTTGTAGAGGTCAAAACACTGAAACACACCCTAAATGGCCCCGTTAGCATCACCAACACCTTGCACGGGACCAATGTAATTTGTGGGAAACAATCGCGTGGTAATGGGACCCCCGATGCGAGATCATGAACCAATCTTCATAAAATCTATACCTAGGCTTAAAAATGTGTCGTTAGAGAGAGAAACTCCGAATTGCAACCCAAATAACCCCGTGAGCAGTGCTAACACCTCGCAAGAGACCAATGTAATTCATAAGATGAGACCCTTCGTCCAAGAGCGAGGAACAGTGTTCAAAATATCTAGGTTGAGGCATGAACACATGTCGTTAGAGAAAGAAACCCTAAAACACCCCCCAAACGGCCCTTGAACTGTGATAACACCTCGCTCGGCACCAATATAATTCATAGGAACTCACCGCGTGTTAATGGAATCCCCGATTCGAGAGTATGGCCCAATTATAAAAATATTTACACTTAGCCTTGGAAACATTCCGTTAGAGGGTGAAACCCCGAAACACCCCCTAAACGGCCACGTGAGCAGCACCAACATCTCATAAAGGACCAATGTAACTTGTAGGAATTAACAACATGGTCACGGAACCCCCGATTCGAGAGCACAACCCAATCTTTAGAATACCTACTCCTAGGCTTGAAAGCATGCTGTTAGAGGGAGAAACCCCAAAACACCCCCCAAACGACCCCATGAGAGACATCAACACCTCACATGGGAACAATGTTACCGAACGCGTGGTCACAGGGCCCCTGGTCCGAGACCACGACCCAATCTTTAGAATATCTACACTTAATCTTAAAAACATGTCGCTAGAGGGAAAAACCCCAAAACACCACCCAAACGGCCCCATGAGCAGCCCCAACACCTCACACGGGACAAATGTAACTCGTAGGAGCCGACTGCATGGTCACGAGACCCCCAATCCAAGAGCACGACTCAATCTTTCAAATATCTACACTTTGTCTTAAAAAATGTCGTAAGACGGTGAAACCAATAAACACCGCCCAAACAGCCTCACGAGCAGTGCCAACACCTCGCACAAGATCAATGTAACTGATAAGAATTGACTGCATGGCCACAGGACCCCCAGTCCTAGAGAATGACCCAATCATCAGAATATACACACTTAGGCTTGAAAACATGTCGTTAGAGGGAAAAACCGTAAAACACCCCCCCAAATGGCCCCATGAATGATGCTAACACCTCACATGGGGCCAATGTAACTCGTAGGAATTGGATGCATGGTAACTGTACCCTCAATCCAAGAGCACGGTCCAATATTTAGAATATCTACACTTAGGCTTGAAAACATGTCATTAGAGGGTGAAACCCCGAAACAATCTCCAAATGGCCTCGTGATCAGCGCCAACACCTCACTCGGGACCAATGTAACTCATATGAGCAAACCACTTGGTCATGCGACCCCTCGGTTCGAGAGCACGGACCAATCTTCAAAATATGTACACTTAGGATTGAAAACATGTCTTTGGTAGGAGAAACCCCGAAACACTCGCGAAAAGGCCCCATGAGTGGTGCTAACACATCGCACAGGACCAGTGTTACTCGTAGGAACCGACCTTGTGGTCACGGGACCCCCGGTCCTAGAGCACGACCCAATATTCAAGAAATATACACTTAGGCTTGAAAACATGCCGTTAGAGGGAGAAACCTCGAAACACCCTCCAAACGGCCTAGTGAGTGGCATCAAAACCTCGCATGAGCCTAATATAACTCGTAGGAATGGACCGCATTATCACAAGACCCCCGATCCGAGAGCACAACCCAATCTTCAGAATATCTACACTTAGTCTTAAAAACATGTTGTTAGAGGGAGAAACCCTAAAACATACCCCAAACGCCCCGTGAGTGGCGTCAACACCTCGTACGAGACTAGTGTAACACATAGGAACTGATGGCGTGGCCACATGACCCCTGGTCAAAGAGCGTGAACCATTCTTCACAATATATACACTTAGGCTTGAAAACATGTCGCTAGAGGGCGAAGCCCCAAAACAACCCCCAAACGGCTCGTGAGCACTGCCAACACCTTGCACATGACTAATGTAACTTAAAGGAACCAATCATGTGGTCACGAGACCCCATTCCTAGATTACGATCCAATCTTTAGAATATCTACACTTCGGCTTGAAAACATATCATTAAAAGGAGAAACCTTAAAATATCGCCCAAATGGCCCAATGAGAGGGGCCAAAACCTCACATAGCACCATTGTTACTCTTAGGAACCGATCGCATGCTCACGGTACTCTTAGATCGAGAGCACGACCTAATATCTGGAATATCTAAACTTAGGCTTGAATACATTTCGTTAGAGGGAAAAAACCTTAAACACCCCAAAATGGCCCCGTGAGGAGTCCTAACACCTCACACGGGCTTAATATAAGTCATAGGAACCGACCGCATGGTCAGGGGACCCCCAATCTGAGAGCATGACCCAATCTTTAGAATATATACACTTAGGCTTGAAACACATGCCGTAGAGAGAAAAACCCCAAACCACACCCCAAACGGTCCCTTTAGTGGCGCCAACACCTCGCACGGGACCAATGTAACTCGTAGGAACCGATCGTGTGGTCATAGGACCCCCGATCCGAGAGCACGACCCAATCTTCAAAATATCTACACTTAGGCTAAAAAATGTGCTATTAGAGAATGAAACCCCGAATCACCCCCAAACGACCCCATGAGCGGTGCCAACACCTCACATGAGACCAATGTAATTCATAGGAACCAACATCATGATTATGGGACCCTCGGTCCGAGAGTGAGAACTAATCTTTGTAATATCTACACTGAGTCTTGTAGACATGTCATTAGAGGGGAAAACCCCGAAACACCCCCAAAATAACCCCATGAGAGGCACTAACACCTCCCACGGTAATAATGGTACCAACCGCATGGTCACAGGACCCCTAGTCCGAGAGCATGACCTAATCTTGGGAATATCTACACTTAGGCTTGAAAACATGTTGTTAGAGGGCGAAACCCCAAAACACCCCCCAAACGGCCCCATGAGTATCCCTAACACCGCGTACGCAACTAATGTAACTCGTAGGAACTCAGTACAAGGTTATGGGACCCCCAATCCGACATCACAATAATATTTTCAAAATATCTACACTTAGGCTTGGAAAAATATCGTAAGACAGTGAATCCCATAAACACCCCCCAAACGGCCTCACGAGCAGTGCCAACACCTTACACATGACCAATGTAACTCATAGGAACTAATTTCATGGTCAAGGGACCCCCGATCCAAGAGTATGACCCAATCTTCAGAATATATACACTTAAGCTTAAAAACATGCCGTCAGAGGGAAACCCCCCCAAAAAAACCCAAATGTCCCCGTGAATGATGTTAACACCTTGTATGGGACCAATATAACTTATAGGAATCGACTGCATGATCACTAGACCGTTGGTCAGAGAGCACGATCCAATCTTCAGAATATCTACACTTAGGCTTGAAAACATGCCATTAGAGGGTGAAACCCTGAAATAACCCCAAATGGCCCCATGAGTGGCGCCAACACCTCACACGGGACCAATGTAACTTGTATGAATAGACCGCTAATTCATGGGACCCCCGGTCATAGAGCACAAACCAATCTTCAGAATATATACACTTTGGCTTGAAAACATGCCGTTACGAGGAAAAACCCCGAAACACCCCCCAAACAGCCCTGTGAGTGGTGCCAACACATCGTACATGACTAATGTAACTTGTAGGAACTGACCATGTGGTCATGGGAATCTCGATCGGAGAGCACGACACAATCTTCACAAAAGCTACACTTAGGCTTGAAAACATAACATTAGTGGTCGAAACCCCGAAACACCCCCCAAATGGCCCAGTGAGTGGCCCCAAAACCTTGCATGGGCCTAATGTAACTCATAGGAACTGATCGGGTGGTCACCGGACCCCCAGTCCGAGAGTACAATGTAATCTTCAGAATATCTACACTTAGGCTTGAAAACATGCCGTTAAAGGAAGAAAGCCTTAAACACCCCCCAAAAGGCCCCTAGAGAGGAGCCAACACCTCGCACGGGACAATGTAACTCATAAAAACTGACCGTGTGGTCACGGAACCCTTGGTCCAAGAGAATGATCTAATTTTCAGAATATCTACACTTAGGCTTAAAAACATGTCATTAGAGGGTGAAACCCCGAAACAACTTCCAAATGGCACTATGAGCATTGTCAGCACCTCGCACAAGACTAATGGAACTCTAATGAACCAATCACGTGGTCATGAGACCCCTAATCTGATGGTACAGACCAATTTTCAGAATATCTACACTTAGGCTTGAAAACATATCGTTAGAGGGAAAAACCATGAAACACCCCCAAACGGCCTTGTGAGTAGTACCAAAACCTCACACGGGACCAATGTAACTCTTAGGAATCGATCGCGTGGTAACGAGAATCCCCGATCGAGAGCACGACCCAATATTCTGAATATCTACACTTAGGCTTGAAAATATGCCCTTAGAGGGAAAAACTATTAAGCACCCCCCCCCCCCCCAAACGGCCCCGTGAGCAGCTCTAACACCTCGCAAAGGTAAAATATTACTCCAAGGAACCGACTGCTTGGTCACAGGCCCCCCGGTCTGAGATCATGACAAAATATTTAGAATATATACACTTAGGCTCAAAACATATGTCGTAGAGGGTAAAACCCCAAAACACCTCCAAAAAGTCCTTTTAGTGGAGCCAACACGTCGCACGGGACTAATGTAACTCATAAGAACCGATCGCGTGGTCATGGGACTCCCGATCCAAGAGCCCAATTCAATCTTCAGAATATCTACACTTAGGCTTAAAAATGTTCCATTAGAGAGAGAACCATCAAAACACCTCCCAAACGACCCAGTGAGCGACACCAACAGCTCGCACATGACCAATGAAACTCATAGGAATCGACAGCGTGGTCACGGGACCCCTAGTTCGAGAGCACGACACAATCTTTAGAATATCTACACATAGGCTTCAAAACATGCCGTTAGAGGGTGAAACCCTTAAACACACCCCAAACGGCCATATGAGCAGCCACAACACCTCGCACGGGACCAACGTAACTCGTAGGAATCGACTGCCTAGTCAAGGAACCCCCAGTCTAATAGCACAACCTAATCTTCTAAAAAGATACACTTAGTCTTAAAACATGCCGTACGAGGACAAAACCTCGAAACACCCCCAAAACGTCCCCGCGATCAGTTCCAATACCTCATAAAATACCAATGTAACTTTTAGGAAATGACCACGTGGTCATGGGACCCCCGATCCGAGAGAAAGATCCAATCTTTAGAATATCCACACATAGTCTTGAAAGAATGACGTTAAATGGTTAAATCTCAAAATACCCACCAAACATCTTCTTGAGCGGTGCCAACACCTCACATGTCCCAAATGTAACTCCTGAGTACCATTCGCGCAGTCGCATGACCCTCAGTCCGAGAACATGACCCAATCTTCATAATATCTACACATTGGTGTGAAAACATGCGATTAGAAAGTGAATCCCCAAAAGACACCTAAAATGGCCCCGTAAGCAGTGCCAACAACTCTCACAGGAACTCTTAGGAATAACCAGGTTATCACGAAATCCTCGATCCGAGAACATGACCCAATCTTCAGAGTATTTACACTTGGGCTTGGAAATGTATCGTTAGAGAGTGAAACATCAAAATGCCCCCAAACGACCCTATGAGCAGTACCAACACCTCACACGGGACCAGTTTAAATTGTAGGAACCGTTCGTATGGTCAGGGAACCCCCGATCCAATAGCAAGAACCAATCTTCAGAATATCTACACTTAGGCTTCTAAACATACCATTAATGGGCGAAACCTCGAAACACCCCTTAAACTGCCCAGTGAGATGCCCTAACACCTCGCATGGGCCTAATGTAACTAGTAGGAAATGATCATGTGGTCACGGGAACCACAATCCAAGAGCACAACCCAATCTTCAAAATATCTACACTTAGGCTTAAAAACATTTTGTTAAAGGGAGAAACCCAAAAACATCCTCCAAATGGCCCCATGAGTGGCACTAACACCTCTAACGGAACAAATGTAACTCAGAAGAATCGACCGCATGGTCATGGAACCCCTAGTCCGAGAGCATGACAAAATCTTCAGAATATCTACACTTAGGCTTGAAAACATGTCGTTAGAGGGCGAAACCCCAAAACACCTCCCAAATAGCCCCGTGAGCCACGCCTACACCTTGTATGGGACCAATGTCACTCGTAGGAATTGACTGCATGGTCACGGGCCCTGGTCAGAGAGCACGACCCAATCTTCAGAATATCATCATTTAGGCTTAAAAGTATGCTGTTAGAGGGCGAAACCTCAAACACCCACCAAACGGTCCCATAAGTAGCTGCAACACCTCGCACGGGATCATTGTAACTCGTAGGAACATACGACATTATCACGGGACACCCAGTCCGAGAAAAATACCCAATCTTCCAAATATCTATAGTTAGGCTTGAAAACATGTAGTTAGAGGGGGAAACTCTGAAACACCCCCCAAACGGCCCCGTGAGCTGCTCCAACACCTCGCACTGGACCAATGTAACTCATAGGAACTAATTTTGTGGTCATCTCTTAGGCCTAAAAATATGCTGTTAGATGGTGAAACCCCGAAACACCCCCCCAAAAGAACCCATGAGAGGCACCAACACCTCGTACATGACTAATGTAACTTGTAGGACTCGACTGTATGGTCACGAGACCCTCGATCCGAGAGCACGGTGATAATTTGAGAATATTATCGTGATCTCAAATCGGGGGTCCCATAAACATGTGGGCTTTTATGATTTATTGTTTAGCATTATGGTCGTACGGGGTTTACATCACGTAGGTTTTAGAATGTCCAAAAAATAGGAAATTCTGCCCAATTTTTTTAATATATATTTAAAACTGGTCATAGATCTAAGACGTGACCATATCCATTTTTCTCATGCATAAATAGGGTCATGGCTTAGGGCCATGACTATTTTTGTAAGGGCAAAGCATGGCTCACGACTTTGAGCCGTGGACATTATGGTGACCATTTTAATATAATTACGGATGGGTGACGGACATTAGTCATGAGCAGATTTATGATCATTGTCATATATTAGTTGATAGGTCATGACCATTGGCCATGACCAGATGTATGTATGGGTGACATCCCTAGTTTGCGACCATCTATCGGGACCCATCATTTGGTTAGGGATTTCTACCGCAACGCACAAAATGGTCACGCTCGAAATGGTCATGAACCTTGTCCATGACCCAAAATCGTGGTCAATGTCTTTGGTCGTGACCATTCGCCTAATATGGTGTAGCACACCCTGACCTCTTTCCTTACTACAATCATAAAAGTCATCAAGCTTTTATCAGTCGTGGAGGAACTACTATTATATATGATCAGCTCGATCCTATCTCACCCATTTCATATGAGTATTCTCCACTTCTTAGTGTCAATAGTGAGTTGGTCCCATCTCAACAATATTCAACTTCAACTCTAAAATTTTATTCTCTCTTGAAAGTCTCTAGAAAAAATTCACCGTTCAGCAAGAGGAAGATAGTAAATATAAAAATCATGCCTTAAATGGATTAAGTAATGCTTAAATTAATTCGAGTGTAAGCGGACGCAAGATTTCCCTCTAAGTCAATCTATTTCTTATCCCACGGGGAACGAAAATTAGTCGACTTATGGCATTATTCTTGTATATGACCAACACACTTACCTTGTGAATGCTGAAGTTGAGACCACCTAATGCTCTCAGACCCAAGTTGACAATTGGGTTGACTAGCCCCTAGACTGGTACACTTAGGTAGAGCTCAGACTGTATATTTGAGAGAGAGATATCCGATGATATTTGAAGTTGAGCAATGATTCTAAAGACAATCTAAGAACTACTCTTATGCGATGTAAAGCTATTTTGATTTATTTCACACAACACATGTCGATTTCTAGGAATGATCATGCCTTTGGTATTAAGTAACCTTACCTTTACATACACTTATCATTTTAGCTTTCCTACTCCTCGAATTCTTTAAATATGGATCGTTATGTCTCTTACGTCTAATAAGAGTATCACCCTTTTTCAATAGAAAAATATTTTTGAATTTTGTAGGTATATTAACTCCAAACCGTCACGAGATAACAGTTGTCCTGTAGAGTACCCTATAGGTTTAACAACTTGTTGCACATGCTAAGTGCAATCACAAGGGCCTGTGAAAGTGACACACTCTTTGTTACTTATCTAAAGTTTCTATTTTTGCTCGAGGACTAGAGAAATTCTATTTGGGGGTAGAGTGAAAAACAAACAAAAATGTTATATTTGTACATGAAATAGGCTCATTGTAATTGTTAGTTCACATTAATATTGGTCCTTTGTGTTCAATTGTTTATGTTGCAGGTCAATACACAGTTACAATGTCCAAATGTTCAATTCCCGACAATTGCAGTAAAAATACATTCAAAATCACTAAAGTCACTTCTTATATGACTCGAGACAACCAAATACCCCTTAAATCCCATCCTAAACCATATTCCTAGCCTTCGAGAACCTTCTATGTGTTGTGTGTGTTGCACACGCACGAATGGCCTCACTGCTAGATGACACATGCCTAGTCGGCATTATTAAAATTCGGGATAGTCCGCACATGAGCAATATATATATATATATATATAAAAAGTATCGCTCCTATGCGGACTATCTCGTATTTTATCAGTGCAGACTGTACATCTATCACCTGGCAGT
Source organism: Sambucus nigra (assembly GCA_949130495.1). Lineage (NCBI taxonomy): Eukaryota > Viridiplantae > Streptophyta > Magnoliopsida > Dipsacales > Adoxaceae > Sambucus > Sambucus nigra. The sequence continues at coordinate 490,865,961 of OX422209.1, read as the reverse complement.
GAGCCTAGAAATTATTGACTAAATCATAGGCACTCTCTCTCTTTTCTGGGCTCATCGCCAGGTGACACGTGTCCAGTTCGCATTGTTAAAATTCGGGATAGTTGTAACAACCCCTATATTCTCACGTAAAGGCTGTCCAGGAATGATACGCCGAAGATAGGGCTTGGTTATCAATTAATACCATTCTTAACACAATTGTGAATACAATATAATTATTATTTAAGGCCCGTGTTTGAAATGTTACGAACACATCCAAAATAAATAAATAGTTCCAAACCACCACAAATAAAATAATAAATATAACCAGTGTAATTGAAAACTCAACCAACAGAAAGTAAAAACTCTAGGTCTTATGACGTTACAATTGTTCCAAATAAATAAATAGCTATCATAGGAAAATAACCTATGCTATAATCGAATGATCTGGAGTCCGGAGAGAAAGTGAGACTGCAGGACTGCTATAGCACAATTCAACTATCCCTGTCTAGGAGCACCTGGGGGGGGGGGGGGCATTTAAATATAGGTCAGAGCCCGAGGTGTGAAAGAATTAACTTGATTAATTTATGATGCAATAGTACAGTTGATGCAAAATAACTATCACCCCTTCGTCACTCAAATGTGTTTAACACCTCACCCCTCATCTAAGTGTGGTATTAACCACATCCAGAATACGTCCCAAATAATCATTATGACATCGTCTCAAATTTATAAGATGGATATATCAATATTTAAATATTTAAATGTCATCACTACACTTAATTTCCAACATCCATTTATCCCAGTCTCATATAAGGCATAAACATCTAGTATGCATCAAAAGTTAAAAATGTAATTATTGTCCACATTCATAGACAATTTAATTTATTCCATTTAAGTTCAAGTAATTATCCATATATCTACTTCCATATATTTGACACACAATGGGCATCTACCATTGGTGTTTTATTTGTGCTCTATTGGCAAGTATGGAGCAATCTCTTATCTTAAGCAAACATCACCATACACACATATATTGGGGGTGGTCCCTACACAAGATACCTCTGCATAACCCATACCCAACGGTGACATAGGATGGCTCAGGGTCAACACTAACCTCTCGTAGATGGCGCATGCATGTAGCACCTATATGACCTACACATCATCAAGCCCCACATGAACTGACATGTGGTACCTGCTCCAAATGCGCGAACCCCCGTGTTGGTAGGACAATCCACCAATATTGATATGTCCACAAAACACATAATAATACATATTATTATCCTATATAATATATATAAAAAGACCAACCAAAGTCCACAGTATTTTTTCCATATATTAGTAATTGATCATCTAATAAATTATTAATTCCGTTCCATAATATAATTACTTAACCATCTATCTATATATAATTATTATCATTTGAACATGGGTATAAAGTGTTTTTAACAATTCCTCATGTTATGTCCCAATTATAGTAAAACGTCCGATCCAAAACTAATAAACCAACCAGGACAAAACCCCACTTCAGTTACCAAATTCCAGAACGAGAAATCCAAAAATGCATCACGTCGCTCGAACGAGAGTGGGCTCATTCGCACGGCATAACATGTCATTCCAATGAGATCCCGCCTCATTCGAATGACCCATTGTCTCTTTCCCAACACCATCTTCCTCATTAGTTCTTCCCAGATCGAATTTCGAAACCCATAAATGAATCATATGAAACCCAAAAACTGTTCATCCAAAAAAAAAACCTTTACTTCCAAAAACCGACCCAAAATCCATGCATTCAAACCCAAAATTCTAGATCATTTCAAGGCTTATACGACTGAAATGTTTTCCAATTTCCAACTATCATTTAATTCACAATAAAGGAGCATTTATTAGGGGATCCACATCAAAATTTAGTCCATTAATTAACATTGAGCTCTCTACATTAATTAGCCAAACTAGCTCAAATTTAGCTACAAAAATCATATAGATTCTATCACCTATTTTCAGATTTACGATACCTAATTTTTGGGATAAATTCTACATAAAAATAAGTCCTGTACATGTGTTGTTCATCATAACATCAATCATATTCAAACCTAAATCCTAAAAACTAAGGGAGTCATTACAGGAATCAAGAAATATATTGAAAAGCATAAATTAAGCAAGAGAATTCTTGCCTTAAAATTCGTTGAAAAAAGCCTCTTGAAATCCCCTTGACTTTCCCCTTGGTTTCTTACCTTTTTTCTTCCATTTTGGCCCTTGTCATATTCTCTCCTACTACCTGTTGATTTAGGTTTTTTGTAATGATAGTGGGGGAGTGGCTTAACCTACTTAAACACTAAAAAATGGCTAACTAGCCCAAAATGGACCCTTAAACGGACATGAATCCATAACCAAACTATCCCAAAAGTACCCCAACCTATATATTATGGATCCGGGAATATTTTAATGGTCTAAAACATCCAAATGACTCCATATGTGTCCCAGAATATTCCCCAAATTATTTATGTCAATAATAGGCACTTTTAATTTCTATCGCACATTAATTATGTATTTCTCTTCATTATATGTAAATGCCATACTCATGCACATAAAAAATAGTCACGCACAAATATAACTAATTGACAAATTTCAACTGTGCAATTTTTTTAAATAAAAGAAGTATATTAAGTCCAACATTCAAAATTATTATTTATTGTACAAAATATTATTTCATTATTTATTTTAGAAGAAAATATGGGGTATTACATTCTTCACCCTAATAATGGGATTAAGTCCTCGGAATCAAGAAAGTACATACATAGATAGAGAAGTTTGGGATACTTTGTGAACATGGAATCCTACCTCTCCCAAGTCGACTCGTCCTCCCGATGGTGCACCTACTACACCCGAACAAAAGGAACAACTTTGGATCGAATTCGGTGCTCCCGTCGATTCAGAATGGCTACCGTTTTCTCCTCGTAAGTAACATCTGGCTGGAGATCAATGTCGTCGATATCAATGTGTTGGTATGCCACCTCATCTCTAAGGAATTTCTACAATCAAGATATGTTTAAAACATCGTGCATCCGTTGCAAGTGATCCCGTAATCTCAAGAGGTATGCTATGGGCGTAATCCTCTCTAAAATAGGGAATGATCCCACGTATCGAGGATCCAACTTCCCTTTATTCCCAAATATTTTCACCCCTTTCATGGGAGACACTTTAATCAACACATGATCTCCAACATCAAAGTCTAAGTGTCTCTGACCCACATCCACATAGCTTTTTTGCCTCTCCTCGGAAATCCATATCCTGGCCTGAATCATCTCTACCTTATTTGAGGTGTCCTGAATGAAGTCTATACCAAGCAACTTGTTCTACCCCACGTCTAACTAGCATGAGGGTGGACGATAAGGTCTCCCATAGAGTTCCTCAAACAGTGCCATCCCTATTGTGAACTGGTAGTTGTTGTTGTAGGCAAACTCCACCAATGACAAATACTGCTCTTAGCTCCTCTTAAAATCCAAAATGAACATCCACAACATGTCCTCCAGCATCAGGTTCACCCTCTCCACCTTCCCATCGCTCTGAGGATGATATGATGTGATCAGTATCAACTCTTACCCCAAGGCCTATTCAAAGCTCCTCTAAATGTGGGACACAAGTGTCTTGTCCTTACCTGACACTATGTTGAGCGGTATCTAATGAAGCTTAACAATCTCTGTAAGGAAGATTCTAGCATACTTCTCGAAGCTATAATCTGTCCTAACCGATAAGAAATGAGCCACCTTTGTCAATCTATAGTAAACCACCAATATCAAATCATGCCCTCTCTATGAAGTAGGTAGCTTCGTAAAAAAGTCTGTAGATATTCATCCCCATTTCCACACCGGGATCTCCAACGGTTATAAAATACCTGCGGGACACTGGTGATCCACCTTCACCAGTTGACACGTCGCACGCCTGGACATAAACTCAGTTATATCCCTTTTCATTTCGGCCCACCAATACTGATGCCTCATGTCGTGGTATATGTTATCTCCTTCGGAATGTACCGTAAAAAGTGAATTGTGATTCTCAGAAATGACCACTCGCCTCAACTCCTCATCGTCTGAAATAACCAATCTCACCTGAAATCTCAAACCACCATCCGACCCAATAGAAAAGTGATCCACCCCTCAGCTAGCAAATGTCTCACCCTTTCCTGGCAAAGTTGATCCTCCAACTGTGACTTCACCACCCAAATAATGATCTCGAGGGTGATGGTGAGAACTGGCATAACTGCTCATGTCAAGTAGTTGTCCCCATGGAGTGACTTCCACTCCGCTTCCACACTGCTGCCAACTTCATAAATGACTTACGGCTCAACGTATCCTCCATGACATTTTCTTTCCCCGGGTGGTACTGAATGTCGAACTAATAATCTTTCCCAAACTCTAGCCATCTCCTTTATCACATGTTTAACTCTAGTTGTGCGAACAAATACTTTAGGCTCTTGTGGCCTATGAAAAGATGAAATTTCTTCCCTAGGAAATAGTGTGTCCACACTTGCAAGACAAAAATCACCGCTGCTAACTCCAAGTTATGGGTGGGGTAATGTTCCTCGTGAGACTTAGGATTTCAAAAAGTATAAGCTATCGGCCTCTCCTCTTGCATCAAAACCCCGCCAAGTCCCTTTAGGGACGTATCTGTATAAACTATGTAATCAAACCCTGCCCGAGATAACATCAAAATCAGTGATGTAGTCAATATAGTCTTTAGGTACTCAAATGCCTACTGGAACATCTTATCCCAAATAAATGGTACCCCCTTCCTTGCTAGATTTATTAAGGGCCCTACTATCTTGGAAAACCCCAGGATGAAACGATGGTAGTACTCGACCAATCCCAATAAGTTGCGCACCTCGGTGGGTGTAGTGGTTTGTCCCAACTCCATTACAGCAGAAACTTTCCCTGGGTGCACTGATAACCCCTGCTCGGACATAACGTGGCCCAAGAACTGTACCTCACTCAACCAAAACCAACATTATTTGAACATTGCATAAAACTGATAATCCCGAAGCATCTATAAGACAACTCGTAGATGCTCAGCGTGCTCCTTCGCAGTCCGAGAATATACCAAAATATCTTATATTAACATGATAACAAATTGATCCAAATAATCACTAAACACTCGATTCATCAAGTCCATAAATACTTCCATTGCAATGGTTAGCCCGAATGGCATCGCTAAAAACTCATACATATCATATCTAGTAAGAAAGGTTGTCTTTGATATGACCAACTCCCAGACTCTCAACTGGAGGTACCCCAACCTCAAATCAATCTTTTAAAAATATGTAACACCACTAAGTTGGCTAAATAAATCATCTATATATGGAAACGGGTATTTATTCCGAAAAGTGACTTTGTTAAACTCCCTATAATAGTCACAAATCCGTAGATATGTGTCCCTATTCTTGATGAATAATACTGGAGCACCCAAGGGCGAAGTACTCCTCCTGATAAACCCCTACCCTAACAACTGCTCAATCTGCTCCGATACGGAGTACGAGCGACAAGTCTCATTCCTGAAAATAAGTCAATTATGAAGTTGATCTCCTGACTAAGTGGTAACCTCAGAATCTCTACAAAAAATTAGAAAACTCGCTCACCACCGGGATGAAATCTAGAGTTACCACAGCCTACAAAAAAGTATCCTCTATGTGATTCAAATGGGTGCTTGACCCACCCCCATGGTACAATATCGCAACTAGGAACATCTCCTGCCCCGGGATAGAGAAGAGGATGGATCTCCCATAGCAATCCACACATGCTCTATACGTAGCTAGCTAGTCTGTCCAAAAAATGACATCGTAGTCGTGCATGTCAAGAACCTATAAATAAACTACAAAAGTGAGTTAAACAATCTCAATACTGATACCCCGACATACTAACCGTGTGGGTGCCCCTCTAGCCACTAATGAGTCCATATGTAAACCAACATCTGATGCAAAATCTACCATACCCATCTCTCGTGCAAACCCTCTGCTAACAAAAGAATGATATGCACCAGTATTAAAAAGAATGCGACCAATATGGCCGAAAATGGGAAACATACCCTCGGTTACATGTGGCGGTATTGGCCATCTACTACTATAACATGGTAGACCCGCCCATGCTGTAATGGTTATTGCCCTTGAGGTGGGCCGACGGGTGCTGGAGCGGCTAGTGTAGTGTCTCCCTAAGCCAAAAATGGTGGGCGTTGTCCCTATGGAGCCTGTTATCCTCTAAAACCTCCCTGCCCTTGGGCTGCCTAGTCCACTTCAGTCCAATTCTTCAAAGTGTGGTCCCTCTAACGACATGTATAGAAATTTCCCTAAAATGTACACTACTCAAATCGGCGACCCTGATGGCCTCTACCTTGCTATCCCTAACCCTGATGGCCTCTATACTACCAGTCCTGCTGGCTTCTGTACTGATGGTCGTGATGGCCCTGTCCTGTCTGGACCTGCTGTCCCTACCTCTGTCAATCATTTGAACCCCTAAACTTCTTATTATAATCAATGAATGGGGTGCCCTTGTGCTATTGGGCCCCAGATCCACTCCCCCCACTCGCCTTGCCCTGTTGGATCGATGAATCTCCTTCGTGTCATTTCACTACACCAAATCTGTCGAATTGTCAAGGTCATTGACCTTGACAAATCCAACTTGTCAAGGTCAATGACCGTGACATTTCTAGGCGAGACAACTTTTTTTGTCACGGTCGTGTCACGATAATTGACCTTGACACAAAACTCGCGTTTTGTGTCACGGTCGTGTCGCGGTCAATGACCGAGACACGTTTGTCACGGTTTATAACCGTGACAAAGCCGTGACCCTTTTTAAAAAAATTGTCACGGTCAAAGACCGTGACAATTCTGGGCAGAATTTAAAAAAAATCTGCTGGGCAGTATGGCCACTGTCACTGCCTAGCAGTATATTTGTACCTATTATAGCAACGTTGTACCTGTTCCAAACATCATATATCCAAACAAACTAAAGATAATGCAAATATATATTCAAAATAGAAACTATTTAAGAAGAAACAACATCACCATCAATTATCTCAAATCTACAAACTATTTGCATGGAAAAGAGATTTTGTACCGCGATGCTCGGGGACACCTCCTTATCCTTACCTTCTTGTCCGAATAGCCACATAAGTATAGAGCATATGTGGCCTACCCTTAGGGCCACTCCCTGTCCCCTAAATTGAAATAAAGTAAAATTAGTATCCGCCCCTCAAATATAGATAAATATAAATCGTAATTGAAATCGAAATTGAAATTGACATATAAATATAAATACATTACCTGTAGTGTCACTCAAACAGCTAACTTGAGCTCATATGGCACCTCCTTCCAACTAATGTACCCCGGGTAATCGTGTCAAATATAATTCTCTTCATATCTAAGCACTAAGAAATACCATAATCCTATGGAGTTATGCGTTGCAAATTCCTTCCAACCGTTGTGTAGCCAAAAATCAGCAGTTGAAGTTGTCAATTCAACCTTTCAATGGTCTCCCATGTTTTGCTAGAAGTTCCAAGGGGTGGGGGTATGGAAAGTGGAATTGACGACTTCAACTGGTGATGTTTGGCTACATAACGGTTGGGAGGAATTTGCAGAGCATCGCTCCATAGGATTATGGCATTTCTTAGTGTTCGGATAGACGAAGAGATTCAGTCTCCTCTACACAAATAGGACACCCCAAATAACTATGTACTAATCACCTATTAAAGATAAGAAGCGTATATTCATGGATTAGTATAAACAAAATTTAGATGTAGTTGGAATATTTATGTATTAATCTCCTCTCCACACACGCACACTACACAAGAGTGAAAATGATAAAGTGCAGATCAATTAAAAGAAATAAAAATGGATGTTTCAGTGCAAATTGATCTACGTTGTCCCCTTCTACATCTATTCTACTTGTTGAAGGTTGTTGTGAAGGTTGGTCGGGGACAAAAGGAACTTTCAATTCACCATGAAAACTCCAAAATCGATAACTATCTTGCATACCCGATCTTAACAAATGTAGTTCAACTGTTTTCCACTCAAACACCTTACCATTCTTACACCTAGCACACGGACACGGAAACTCTTCATCATTACGACATCTCTTTGCATATTTCAAAAATTCGTTAGCACCTCTGCGAAACACATCCCCCATTCTATTAGTCTCACCCATCCACTCTTTGTATTCCGGATATCCCATCACAGCTACCACAACTAAACACCTATTAAAGGTAAACAAAACGTAGATTTATAGTATGTTTTATTTAATTATCCCATCATTTAATTATCCTATTAATGGGTAAGTGGTCCTATCCCATTCAAGACTGCATTTTTCTGTAATATACTTAACAGCTCATGCACATTGTTACGATTTGAAAAAAATTCGACAGCATATCCCCTTAGTTCTCCAAGTACACGACGTAGATTAGCAGGTGTGAGTGTTATTTGAATTGGTCAATTGAAATAACAGTCACACTTGTCAATCTAGTATGTACCCAGAGAACATTAAGATACGACTGCAGAACTTCCTCCAAAAGTAACAACTTTAAGCCAATAAGAATATTATACAGAAATTATACAGTCTCAAACTGTCCAAACGGGACAATTCGAGAGATCTCATTACAGGGGTAATGACTCTCGAACGGGTCTAAGGGCTACTGAATGCGTACGCATAAGAACTAGAAGGCTAGTATCTATGCGCACTATATTTAATTTCAAGTATGTTTAATATAATGGGTTAATTCAAATACAAAAATAAATTCGTGGGTTAATTCAAATACAAAAATACAAATTCATGGGTTAATTCAAATACACACACACACACACACACACACACACACCTCCCTCCACACCCCCCACTCACCACATACACACACACCACCACCCCCACTCACCACACACACACACACACACACACACACACAGTAGTGACTGTCTATTTAAAATAATCTCAATGTTAATTTCATGTATGAATTTCTACTATTGTTTTGTGCTTTTTATAAATCATATTCAATGTTAGATATGTGTTTTGTTAAGATATCTAATCTATTCTATAGAATTATTTTTTGCATCTTGAAGTTTAAGTTCTAAAATAATCAACCTAAAGTTGTGGTTCATAAAGTATTATCACAAATATAAGCTAAGAGTGATAAAATAACTTTGAGGCATATAAATTAATTGTGACAAAGTAAGATTATGCACCAGAACCTAAAATTTAAAAAAAGTGTTTTTATTTAAACCCCACTTTTCTTTCTATAACTCATATTTTATTAAACTTTAAATATAATTAAGGGTGTATAGAAAGAAAAGTTAAATAGGAATAAAAACAACATTTTTAAAATATGAAGGGCTCACCAATTTGATCAAATTTTTCAACAACATAATTTTTCATGCTTTTAGCAATTTCGGATGCCATTTTAACCCTTATTGTAGTTTTTTGTTGTAATGTCATTTAAAAAAAATCATTTAGGTATGTAAATGTATTGTAATAGATCTTGCCTTCCACAAAATGATATTTTATGGTAAAATTTTATTTGATGGATATAAAGTCATGTGATACCTATATGTGTTATTTTGCATCTAATAAAAACAAAAAACGCCATATATGGTTTTTTTTCTCCATTAGTATAAGTATATAGCGATTATTTCACACTTAAATCACATATTAAGCCGGCCTTCATTTTTTTATGAAATTTGTAGAAAATTACTTATTTATTTTGAATGAAAATAAATTGTTATCCAATATTTTTGGATATTATTTATAATTATGAAACTCATACACAAATTAATGTTGTATCAAAATAATATTACATTTTTAACCCCTACCCCACCCCCTACTCCCACCCTACCCCCACCCTGCCCCACCCCCTACCCCCGCACACACACACACATATATATATACACACATACACACATATATATACACACAAACATATATATAAATGGAAGAGAGAGAGGGAGAGAGAGAGAGAGAGAATTAAACCTGAAAGTAGAGAGAGAGAGAGAGAGAGAGCAGCATCGAGAGAGATAGAGGGAGGGAACAACGGGAGGGAAAAAAGAAGGGGGAAAGGGTTTTTGCTGCAAACATTGTCACGGTCGTGTCAAGGTCATTGACCGTGACAATTATTTAAAGAATTGTCACGGTCATTGACCGTGACAAGTCCGTGAGAGGTAAATTTGTCACGGACTTGTCACGGTTAATGACCGTGACAATTCTTTATCACGGTCGTGTAAAGGTCAATGACCGTAACACAAAACACGTGTTTTTTGTCACGGTCAATGACCTTGACAAGGGTGACCGGCTGAAAGGTGACAATTTTGTCAATTTGGTGTAGTGTTTCTCCCCCTTACTTTTCAGAAATGCCCTGTGATCCTGACCATGGAGAAGTGAAGCATTATCTAACTGGTTATATATCACAAAGGCTAGATTCCCCATAAGAGCCTTCCTAATATGCCAGGTTGATCCCATAATAAATAGATCCATCCTCATCTGCTCGGTATGAACATATTTCTTTGTGAAGTTCGAGAGGGAAGTGAACTCCTCCTCGTACTCAGAGATAATATGACCCTCATGCTTAAGCTCTATGAACCTAGTCCTCATCTCAGACTGCATGGCTAAGGGAAAGTATTTCCCCTCGAACCTCTCCCAGAATTGATCAATAGTGAGGTTGTACCTCTCTGCAATAGTCGTAACCTCCTTCCACCACTGAAGTTCATCCCCCACCAATATAAACGAATCTAGCATCTGCTTCTGAATCGGCGTGCACTCAACAGTCTGCAAGTGCCTCTTAATTTCCTTACACTGATTCGCTAACAAAAATTTTAGAACCACCCGCAAACTTTGGAGGTTGGCCCTTAACAAAATCCTCCCTCACTCTATCCCATATGTAACCTGGTGCCTGTATCGGTATAGCCACCTATTGTGGTGGTGTAAACTAAGGTTCCTGTGGAAGTGGGAAGTGATGAAGCATGTTGCCATAGTCATGGAGATCGCCTGAGACATGACGGTGGTTAGATCAATATGGGTAATAAGTTGTGGGGTTGGTGGGGCCTGTGGTGGATCCGGGTGAGCCCCTTCCTCCTCCTCAACCGGTGGAACTACTCTCCTAGGTTTTCCCCTCCATCTGTTTGCCATCTGAAAGAAAATAAGGTTCGAATTAGTATCAATCGTAAGAATACAATTAATCCTAAGTTCAGTCTCTACATATCAAAGTACGCAACGCAGAATGTAATGAGCGCAACACAAATCCTAACGACACTAGAACCATGCTTTGATACAACCTGTAACAACCCCTATTTTCTCATGTAAATGCTGGCCAGACATGATACGCCGAAGATAAGGTTTGCTTGTTAATTTACACCATTCTTAGAACAAATAAGAATATAAAATAATTATTATCTAAAGACCATATTTGAAATTTCACTAATACATCCACAATAAATACATATATCCAAACAACCAAAAATAAAATAATAAATCCAACCGGTGTAATAGGAAACTCAACCAATAGAAAGTAAAAAGTGTCGGTCTTATGCCCTTATAATTGTTCCCAATAAATAAATACCTACAACAAGAAAAGCGCGTATGCTAGAATCCAATGATCTGATGTTTGGAGAGTAAGTGAGAATGCAGGACTGCTACAGCATAATCCAGCTATCCCTGTCTAGGAGCACCGGGGTGGGTGGGGGTGGGGGGGAATATTTAAAGTTGGATCAGAGCCTGAGGTGTGCAAGAATTAATTTTATTAATTTATGATGCAATACTACCGTCGATGCAAAATAAATATCCCCCCTTCGTCACACATATGCGTTTAACACTCACCCCTCATCTAAGTGTGATATCAATTGTATCCCGAATACAACCCAAACAATGATTATAACATTGTCTCAAATTTATAAGATTGATATACCGATAATTAAATATTTATATGTAATCACTACACTTATTTGACAACATCCATTCATGCCAGTCTCATAAGTTTTATATATAAGGCATAAACATCTATTATGCATTATAGGGTCAAAATTGTAATTATTTTTCACATTCTTAGAAAATTAAATTTATTCCAATTAAGTCCGGTTAATTATCCATATATTTCCCTCCATATATTTGACACACAAGGGCGTCTATCGTTGGTGTCTAAATCGTTCTCTATAGGTAAGTCCGGAGGAATCTCTTATCCGAAAAAGAAATCACCATAAACACATAAATGGGGGGAGCTCCCTACGCAGGTTACCTGTGCACAACCCATAGCCAGCAGTGACACAAGATGGGTCAGGATCAACACCTACCTCTTGTAGATGTCGCCTCCATGTAGAACCAATATGACCTACAGATCGTCAAGCCCACCTGTACCGACGTGTGGTACTCGATCTGAACGCGTTAATCCCTGAGCTGATAGAACCCTCCATGAATATTGGTATGTCCCCATAAATATATAATAGTTCATATTATTATCCCATTAAATATGAATATAAAAAGTCCAACCAAAGTCGAGGGATTTTTTTTCATATATTAATTATTTTCATCTAATAAATTATTAATTCCATAAAATAATTAGTTAACCATTTACTTAGTTGTAATTATTATTAATTAGTTGTGGTTATAAAGTGTTTTTAACAATTCCTCATGTTAATTCGCAATTACAGTTAAATGTCCCATCCAAAGCAGATAACTCAACCCGGCCAAAAAACCACTTCGGTAACCAAATTCCAGGAAGAAACGAGAAGTCCAAAATCACATCACATCGTTCGAATGAGAGTGGGCTAATTCGGGCGACATTACATGTTGTTCGAACGAGATCCCACATCATTCGAACGACCCCTTGTCTCTTTCTCCAACCAATCTTCCCCTTTTGTTCTTCCCAAATTAAATTCTAAAACCCATAAATAAATCATACAAAGCCCAATAACTGTTCATCCAGAAAACAACTTTTACTTCCAAAAACCGACCCAAAATCCTTGCATCCAAACCCTAAATTCTAGATCGGTTCAAGGCTTATACGACTCAATTTTTTTTCCAATTTCCGACTATTGTTTGATTCATAATAAAAGGGGCATTTATTCGGGGATCCACATTAAAATCCAGTCCATTAAATGGCATTGATCTCTCTACATTAATTAGCCAAACTTCCTCAAATTTAGCTACGAAAATCCTACGAATATTATCACCTATTATCAGATTTATGATAACTAATTTCTGGGACAAATTCTACATAAAAATCAGTCCTCTACATGTGTTGTTCATCATAACGTCAATCATATTAAAACCTAAATCTCAGAAATTAACAGGGTCATTACATGCATCAACAAATATATTAAAAAACATAAATTTAGCACGAGAATTCTTACGTTAAAATTCGTAGAAGAAAGCCTCTCGATATCCACTAGGTTTCTTGCCTTTTTTCTTCTCTTTTGGCCCTTCTCCTATTCTCTCCCATTAACTGTTGATTTAGATTGTCTGTAATGATAGTGAGGGAGTGGTTCACCCCCCGCTTAAACACTAAAAATTGGCTAATCCCGAGTTGGGCCTAAAACCCAACTTTTAGACCCTCAAATGGACGCGAATCCATATCTCAAATAACCCAAAAGTTCCCAAACCTATATACTATTGATCCAGGACTATTTTTAAAGGTCTAAAACATCCAAATAAGTCCATATGTGTCTCGAAATATGTCCCGAATTATTTATGTCAATAATAGGTACTTTTAATTTGTGTTGCGCATTAATTATGTATTTATCTTTATTATACGTAAATGTCATACTCATGCACATAAAAATTAGTCACACACAAATATAAATAAATAAATAATTTCAATTGTGGAATTTTTTTAAATAAAAAAATTAAATAGGTCCAACTTCCGAAATTATTACTTATTCAAAAAAATATTATTTCCTTATTTATTTAAAAAAAATACGAAATATTACAATTGTTTTGCCCAAAAATAGTACTATATATATATATATATATATATATATATATATATATATATACATACATACATACACACACACACACACACACTAGTGTGTGCTCGTGCCGATGGCACGGCGATAATTTGCCCCCGGACCGAAAAACAAATTCACCCCAAGCAAAAAAAAAAGTGAAATTTAAAAATAAAAAAAATACTACCCCCCCCCCCCCCCCCCCCCCCACACACACACACACAAAAAAACCTTTTTTTCCCTTTCTAAAAGTAAAAAAGAATAAAAGAACTTTTAGCATGATATTTCATGCATGCCCATGCATTCATGAAATATATGCATGTTATGTAGCATAAAAAACATAAAATATGAGACATAAAAAGTTAAAATATCATACATATATTTTTAACATAGCATTCCTCTCTCTCTCTCTCTCTCTCTCTCTCTTTATATATATATATATATATATATATATATATATATATATATATATATATATATAATAGACACCCACACGTGACTCATTTGCCAACCCAAAATTCATTTCTCTATCTCCTCCATAACCCACATCCACCATACCCCACAAGCATATACTCTTTTACCCACAAACCAAAATGTTTATTATTATCCCATTCACACTCATTTATGTTAACACAACCAAAAATGTTACTACCCACACACATACATACCCATCCCCTACACATGTCATACGTAACCATGCCCACGTTAAAATCCACATGAGCCAAGACCCACATCCACCTCCATAGCCACTCGTCAGTCTTCTCTCTAAAAAATTCTAGCATGTTTCTCACACAAACTGCAGGAAGATCTACACACTCACCCCTATATATATATATAATAATGCTCTTGTGATGACTAGCCCGCATCTTAAAAGTGGGACTCAACACGTGTCCCCTAGTGGTGAACCTATAAAGTATCGGCTAAATTATAGGCGTGACCCTAGAAAAAAGAGAGAGAGTGTGCCTATAATTTAGTCGATAATTTATAGGTTCGCTTCCAAGGGACACGTGTCCGGTCCGCATTCTTAAAACGCTCACTAGTCCGCACAAGAGCAGTATATAATAATAATAATAATAATAATAATAATAATAATAATAATAATAATAATAATAATAATAATAATAATAATAATAATAATAATAATAATAATAATAATAATAATAATAATAATAATAATAATAATAATAATAATAATAATAATAATAAGGTTTAGAATTTGGACACTATTCAATAAGATGATAAGCTAATTAGGGGTTAGGATTGATTCTTAAAAAATGGAATCCAATGGTTGAGATTAAAATACCCCTCTTTACCATTTTTGCCCCTTAAAAATTTAAATTCTCCCTCTTTTGACACACTCTAATTTATTTCCCCCTTTTTTCAAAATTCAAATACTAGGGTAAAATGGTATTACACCCATTTTGATCACACATTTCAACCTCTTACCCACACCACCTCCTCTCCACTGTCTCTCTCCCATCACACGCAACCCACCGACCCTCAAACATTTACCCCCTTCCTCTCTTCGGCTTCTCTTCTCCCCATGACCTCTCTCTCTCTCTCTCTCGCTCTTATTTTGCATCTTATAAACTCTAATATTTACAAAGACTTTGTATTAACAAGTTTTACCGTTTGATTTCTAGGTTTACGAGTTTGGGGATTTTCAGGATCTTGGTACTATCGCTCCGTCTTTTCTTCTCCATGAGGTATGATACCTTTTTCATTCAGTTTTTGTTTTGAAAATAATTTTTTGTATATCGAATCCTAATGATATATTTGAATTTTGTTGTTTACGTTTTGTTTTGCAAATCTTTTTTTTAGTTTGAAAAACTATTCAGGTTTGTTTGTGTGGCCTTTTTGGTTCAAATTAATATTTTAAAACCATAATCTTTTCTTTTTTGTTTCAAAAAGGCTTTTTGGAGGATATTTTTTTTTTGTATCTCTGTCTCTATGTTAGATACGAAATTTTTTTAATCCATAGTCTTTGCATATCTTCTCTCCATCTGATCGAAACCTAATGATGTACAGGTTTGTAGAGTTTTAAATCAGATTTGGCCATGTGGCTTTGTTGTAGATGTGATATGCCAAATGTGGTATTCAAGATTCCCCATTTCTATATTTGTTATTCTTTAGGTGCTCAATTACAGAGGAGGTGCCTGTCCCACTCCAAGCTATGTTTTTAATTAGCTTTTTATGAAGTTGCAACTGTAAAGTTTTGGTTTGGGGCGGTTTTTATTTCCATTGGTTTGTTTAACTTCACTAACTTTTGTTATCTGATTTATAGGAACACACTATCGCATAACAAGTTTAAAAGACCACCCCCAATTTTATGAATAAAGTTATGAATAAAGTTTATGAATAAATCAACCCCCAAGGTTATGAATAAAGTTTCTTTGAAGTTCTATTTTAAATGTACATAGGTGTGATGAAAAATGATAGGAGGGACTGCCTTTCCTTAAGATATGGAAGTGTTTTTATGACTCTGGCCTATACTTTGTATATAATAAGGATATAAGTGCATAGGTTCAATGTTTTACATAAGGATATAAGTGCATAGGTTCAATTTTTTACATAAGGATATAAGTTCATAGATCCAATGTATATCCTACATGTCTTTGTTGTCTTGATTTGATTATTGCATAGGCACAATGATGAAATTACTCTTAATGAGGAATCTGGATTTCTCTGTTGAGAATCCAACAGTCATTTGTTGTTCCTGGGCTCAAGACTTGGCAACAATGCCTCACAATAGGGGAATCCCCCATTTTTTATGCAGTATGTTGACATCTAGAATGTAGAAATTGTTGAATTCTAGCCAAATGAAACAATGGTTACGTCCTCTCTTATGGCGCCTTTCTCTGTTACAATTAGTTACTATTGTAACTGCCATTAGATTTAGTTTTATTTTACTATCTTTATTGATATGGAACGAACTAAGGGGTGGGGGTACTTTAAACTTCTTATAACCTATGCTCAATTTTGTTATAGATCAGTTTTTTTTAAGCATGGAATAATACAGTAGATAAATTGACATTGGTTCATAATGCCTTCATCAATGTTTTTCCTTTAATCACATCTCTTGGTATCTGTTATTTTATAGATTGTGCTATAGTATGAAAAAAATGATTGCTCGTTGCTTTGATATACTGATTGTTCTTTCATTTTATATACTAATCATTCTCCTTCTTTGTGATATTTATTGGGAAACAAAGTCTTTAATACTCAGTTTGCAGATGAGGTGAATGGGGTTGCTCTTAAGGCTAGAAGTGGTTTCCATGAAGACTCTAAAGTTGTGACGGGAATTTCAAGTCGAGAAATGAGCAATGCTGGAAGTTAGGATGATCATTTTGTGTGTAACTATAAACAGGTTTGTTTTTTAAAGCTTGGCAAAATCCCTGTTTGAAACTTGAATCCTGGAACAACGATCTCATCTATTTCATGTTTTGCACATATTTCAAATTGAATTGTGGTAGTTATAATTGGTAATGATAATAATATATTTACATATATTTAAATTCTAAATTTATTTTTCGTTTTGTAATTTTAGTAGGTAGTTTAGACTATCATTGCGGTGGAGGAGTTCTGATCCAACATATTTAGGCGTGAAACACTGCCATACAGAAATCCACTACCGAATACCAAGTATGGTTCTATCTGTGTCTCTCCCATCTCATTTGCTATTTTTTTCAGTCACGACATATTTGCCCCTTCACCTATATGTGTTTGTTAAAAGTAAAAGTTAATACAAAGTTTTCTTTTATGAGGACTTTATGTTTTATATAGTGCCAAAATGAATATGTACTCATATATTGAGTAGTTCAATCTCATAATATCATTTACTTCTACATTTTCATGCAGACATGCTAGAATTATTTTTTATACAATGGGCAATATTTTATTTATAACCACTATTCACTGGTTCAACGATTTGATTTTTAATTTCAGTTTAAAAAGAAGCTTAAGAGTGGCAGAGGAGAGTACATCCTCACATTTTGTTTATTCTCTATGTATGTAGAACAGTGAAGTATTTCGACGAAAATTTTTGGTGTTGACACTTGCATAACTGCGATCTTGGTACGAAATTGTCATATCTTTTACGTTGTGGATATCTATATTTGTAGTCTCTTTGAAATTTACAAGAGTTGAAGAACCTATTACAGCTAATTCAAGATGAACAAAATTATACAGAGAGTTGTATATAGAAAAATTAGCAACTGAGAACCATACAAGAATCTAGCTTTATCAAGCCAAAATAGTATATTTACAAATTACAGAGCACTAAATGATATATGGATTCTTGAGATAATGTATATCGGCTTGATATAGTAATTCAAAGTTTGCATAACATGCTCCAAATTATTTTTCTTTCATGTTTTGGCTATATTTTATGCATCAAATATAAAATTATAATAATGATTTCTAGCTTAGTTTGTTTTCATTCATAATCCCATTTTTCTTCTGAGACTCGATGTGTCTCAGGATAATTCATTTGGAATATTGATTTTAATTTGTCTTTTCTTTACATATTTAGGACTTTAATTTCAATGATGGCGTACTTCAATGTGTGATCCAAAATTTGATAAATTTTCACATCTAATCTGCATCAGTTTACATTTTGATGATTCATAACAATTTGCAACTTCTTAAATCTTATTATAGGTTATAACAATTTGCAACTCCTTAAATCATATTATAGGTTATAACAGTATTTTCCAAACCTTAATACACCTCAATTGATCTCAAACCATTGGTGAGATGGCCATGATGTTTCTTCCTACGAATGGCACTTTGAGAATGCACTAGAAATCTCTTTTTAAATACAAGCACTGCATTTAATATGATAGATTGTGTTGGTGCATGCAATTCAACTCATTTTTGGGGGTTTTGTTGCTAGTGAGGTAAAATATTAAGACCTTCATATGATAGGTGTTTAATTTCATCCCTAGACAATGTTTCGAGCATCTAATTCTCTATTATTCGTGGTTAGTTACTTTCTTTAATTTGATTGATTTTTCAATTTGATTTAATGAATTTTGTTTATGGTTTGCAGCTGAAAACTAAAGTCCTTTCATTATACACCAAAAATTGGGGTACGCCACAAGACCAGGCACTTCTATGTCTAGAACACGTGGTTGTAATAATGACCTTACTATCTAACCAAAGACCAGAGGCACATCTATGTCTAGAACACATGGTGGTAATGATTTCTAGAAGCCTGTCCATAATACAATACAAGTAATAGGTACAGTTGAGTTGGTTATAGTTTTTAGCAAGTTTGGTATGTAAGTTGTTAGTTTAGTTTGTATTCTATATATACACAAATACATGTTTCTTTTATGTATTTGATATAATAAGAAATACAGTTGCATCTCTGTCTTCATGCCGTCTCTGTTTTCATTGGCAAAGCCCAACTTAGTGTGGTAGTGTTACTTTCATCGACCTTTTTTTTTATGAGTTGTAAAAGTTATAGTTAAGTTTGTGCTTCACCACTGGTTGTAAAATTGGAAAATATAATGGTATCCATGCATTTGAATAATCTAAAAGTATTCATATGTTACAAATTTCTTGAAATAAAAAAAGATAATGTCAAGATCCTGTCATTGCTTTATGAATTATTTTGGTACATATAAATTGTGCAATTACTTTTAATTTTATAGTTTTGAAATGTTGAGTTTGACCTGTATATAGATATTTTGCAGAATTTTAGAAATTTATTACTGAGCAAGTTTTGCTTCTGGCCAAGTTAATCAGTTGACGTTTACTGTATTTTCTACCTTTCTCTATCTAACAGTGGTACATATCTATGATGAAGTAGTGTAATTCAACAAGGATTTCTAATATTTGATACTTTTATATACACTTGAAGTTCTGAAGATTAATATATTATGACAGCAATAATTTTTCTAAATAGTTTTCCTTCTTCTTTTCTTTGCCCTCTCTCTCCAATCTTTTCAGTTTTGTAATTTTGTTTTGTTTTAGATTGGTATAGAAAACATATGTTGTGATATGTTAGTCAAACAAATATTGGTTCCTATTGCAGAGACTACTTAATCTTCTGTTTGAGGTCATCATTTTGAGTTTGGCAATAATTTCTATTAATTTTAATTTGCAAAATAAAAATCAGGTTTCTTAGATTAAAACTTGAATTCAAATTCTTGGTTACATAGTCACAATGTATGTCATTTCCTAGACTCCTCTTTGTTAACAGATTAAAATGTTGCTTTTTCTTAAGTTTTTTTTCTATTTGTTATTTCCTAGACCCCTCACTGTTAATCAATTATGCTACTCCCTTCTATTACCTGTTCTTTAATAGATTTACCAAACTCCTCTCTATTTTTGTCTGTTTTTTCCTTAAATAGGTAACAAAGTTCCTTTTTTTCTTAAATATATAACAAAGCTTTTAGTTGTTCAAGAAAAAAGTTGCATCAGTTATGGTATATCTGCAGTAAGAACGCTTTTATCTGTTTTGCCTTTGGTATATCTGAAGTAATATTTGTCTCGGTGTACACTTCGATTGCCACGCTCAACTTGCTTCATAAATTCCCGTGTTGTGGGTGATTAAAGGATAAAGGAGGCATTAACATCATGAATCATAAGCATGGGTAAGTATAGAAGTTTCTAGCCATTTCTCTCGATACATTTGATCTCAATACATTTGATCATACACACTTAATTTATCTCGATACATTTTATTTGTAGGTTTATTTTAAATACACTTAATTTATCTCCATACATTTGATCTTAATTTGTACATGGAGCACTGTATATGGCATATTTGATGTTAAAGTAGTTTTATTTATCCTCTTCTTGCAGCTAAAGAGCATGATGTTATAGTAGTATTACTTATCCTCTTCTTGCAGCTAAAGAGCTTGAAATGCGGAGGACTCAGAATACATGTGAACTCCTTATTGAAGAGAATAGGGGGCTGTGTCATGACATATCGATTGCAGAAGTGTTTACTTTATTTGTGCATCTGGGTATATGACTTTCATATAATAGTTTGTAATGAATCATGAATACTTATGTTTAATGTGTTAGTTTGACATCCGAGAGGAAGTTTTCATTTTTTTTTATTTGCAGGTCATATAAAGTGGATTGGTTTAAATTGAATTGACTCTAAATGGACTGGTAATTTATAACACTTAGTTTTTGAGTTGTTTTATTCAAAGTACAATTTCTATTCACTTTTATAATTTAGAGGTTGATTTGTTTTTAATGAATTTGGGATTGTTACCATATTATAGTCAACAAAGTCAAGTAATATTGAGGAAACTTTGGAGAATGGATTTAGTGTCTTGCCATCAGCATTTCAAGTCTTACTAACCAATCACGTATATATAGTTTATGTACTTTTTTCTTCATAGGCCCAACCTATCACAATTTTTATGTATTCTACTGTGATGTATCATAGGTATATTTTGATTCTGTTGGATACATATATTAAAGAGTTGTAATCTTACATAGACTTCAGATTGCGGTATTGTATTATATCTCCATAGAAATGTTATTGTATTAAGTGTTCTTTTTCTGTTGTTAGGTTTTAGGAACATTCATTTTTGTGCTTTTATTTACATGTAGGCTTCGATCATTTTCATTCTAGACTTGGATCATTTTCATAATTAAAATGGTTGTTTATCCCGATCTAAAATTATATTTTTTCTATTATCATCAGTGTTATGATTTTGACTGCATGTCTATAAAATAGTCAAGCAGTTGTGAGCTCCTAAACTTCTAAGTACCATGATCATCTTATGCTAGTGTATGTCAACATTTTAAAACTATTTGGTGTTAATATAATTTTTTTGAACTACTTTGTGGTTGTTTACCAAATGTTTGATGTTCTTTTGAAAACATCATTTGTTTGGTATATCTTCATTTCTCTTTGTTTAGCTTTCATTTTGAAAACATAATTTGTTTGGTTTGATCGATGAAAATAGTCTTTGTTGGGAAAGAAAATTCAAATTCTTCTATCCAAATGACTTTCCTAATTGCTACGTAAGGATAGTTGTGCAACTGTTTTGTACTGCTTGGTATAAATGAATATAGAGTTTGTGTGAAGCTTCTATTGGTACATATTTAGTATTGATACTTCTTTACCAAGGACTATTTATTTCTTACTACTTGGTCTAACTGTCTTAATTTTTTGAATCTTTACCATGAATAAGGAAAATGGGTAGCACCTAATTAGAGTCCAGATCATCAAAGTGCTGAAGGTATGGGTTCAATCCATCACCTCGGAATTTATTATTTTAGGATAGAGTTTCTTGATTTATTTTTTGTAAGGGGTCGCTGAGACTTACATAGGATACTTGAATATTGAGAATATTTCCATTTTAAATATTACACTAATAGAGTATTCCACTAAGAGACTAAATTGTAATAATAAACTCTCAAGTTACATAAAATTGTATACTTTATGGATGTTGGTGGTTTAGATACACTACCAAACTAATAGACTAAACTGTTGTTTTACAACTAAGAGGTATATAGCCCCTTTTAATTGCTTCTGTTGTACGAACCATTTGCCTCATCAATGTCTTTGCTTCCATCCACAATTAATGAGTTAAAATGACTTTTTTTCTATTTCCACTTATCCATCATTAAGTATCCCAAGAATTTGAAAATCCAGATATATATGTTAAGCAAATATGTGTACATATCTTAATGTTTATTGTTTACCATTTACTCGACTATGGGTTTAGATATATTTTTTATGGTTATATACTTGTTTCTTTTAAAGAGTATGCTTATTTAAAAGAATGTGCATAACATGTGTTGTGATTACACTTTGATTCAACTTTTACTAACGCTTTTTCATACTGAATTTTTATGTTACTTTTTTCATTTTCACATACAATATTGTTTGGAGATCAGATAATACAATAGCAGTTTTCAGCTAGTAGTTTTTTGTGCTTATATTCTTTTTTGTTACCATTATTTTAATTAATAAATGAGGTGTATGAGATGAAAGAACAAATAAGTTCTCCATACATCAATGATGTGGATTTATAGTATGAGAGGAGAATTATTGATGTTTCTATGATGGCGAGTGTTGAGAAGTTACAAGATTACACTTATATTTGGAACGACAATACTGATACAAACTTATATAAGGAATGGAAATTTGGGGAATGGAAACAACTACACATGAAAGATTTCGTGGAGATCACCTCATGTTTTGTGGAAGAATTGGACTCAAGGCCCAGGGTTCCAACCTTTGAATCTTTTTTTCAGCATAATGATCATAAATCTCCCTTGCCCTGCTTTTATTTTTCACATTTGATGTTGATATTATGTAAAGAGATATGTTTCATCGTTTTATCCATTGAACTTTTTATTTACTTTTCAAAAATTCTAACACTCCTTTATTATTTGGTTATAAAGTTTTGAAAGTAATAAAATGACTAGAGTGGCCTACATGAGGCATGTTCTAGGCTCAATGCATGCCCTATTATATATTCTCTCCAACATATGCTACAAATATTGTGATAGAACTAAAGTAGATAAAGATACACGTTCTTATTTTGGCACTTTTAGTTTATTGTGCTTTTTCATTTTTATTAATTGTATAGTCATGGCATGTTTATTGTAACTTTTATATGGTATATCTGTTCATTCACTCTTAATTCTACCGACTGATCCACGATGTCGATAAATGCTCATATTGAGAGTAATGGCATACGTGCAACAAGTGAGAAATGATTTGTTATTATTGAAATTCCATTGCGGACTATTAGTACTGTTGTTGGATTATTTAATTTTCTTAAGCGGGGTGGATAGCTCTATAAAAAGAGGAAATTTTGTCTAAATTTATAAAATTATTCACAATTATTTGTGTAATAAAAGAAATTTTAACTTAAATTATACAAGACTTACATTGGAGAATGAATTTTTTTTCGTTTACCAATTACGTACTTTAGAAATTTTTGTCCTTTTCCGATTACGTAATTGGAAAATTTTCACCGTGCCTTCAGGCACAGGCATTCCGCTAGTATATATATATATATATATATATATATATATATATATATATATATATATAAAATAAAGGAGGAGGGTGTTTTTCCTGTTCATGCCACATCATATAACTTTTTCCACATCATATAATAAAGGTGTTTGCCACATCATACAATTTTGTATACAAAAACAATATAAACATGTTTTTGTATCTATATCTCTCCTTTTTGTCCACACTAACTCACTGTTGAGATTTAATCTCCGAGGTGTTCGTATAAGCTAACTGATTCTAAACTACAAACCCACGTGTCAAGTTTGCACCCAGTATTTCGAACCCACCAAAAGTACTATCTCGAGCCTCTCAAAACATCATACCCATACGCAACATAAAAAATCTGTAAGATCTTTTACAGTCAAAACATATCTATTCTTCCTTAAGTTTGTATACAATAGTTAAATAAACAAGTTATGTGTCTATCTATATAATAAATTCGTGCAGCTGCAAATCTGACCCATGTGTACCTGCAAATCTGTGTACCTGCAAACCTGACCCATTAAATTTTAAGATTTTTCACACGTTAAGCACAAGGCTCGATATTTTTTTATTCAGATTAAACATAAAGCTCGAGATATTTTAACATCCCACATCACTTTCAAACCAAAATAAAAAGCTCCCTCTCTCCTCACTTTCAAACGGTTGTACAACAGAATACATCTGGGTTCGGCTTTGGGTGCCATATGTTAAACCCAAAATCTCCCCTCCCCTCTCTCCCCTCTCGCCACATTATGTTGTATTCATATGTTTGGTTTCATGTGTATGATCTGAAGTTACTTTGTTGAACATGATATGGGCATGGTCGGGCTATGGTGGGCAACAGGTAACATCTATTTTTCTCGACTGCAAACATTGGTTTAGAGAGGAATTAAAACATGGGTACATATTTTTCTCGGCTTCAAACAACAGTTAACAGACCATTTCCATTTTTTCCATAACAGTAAAAAACCAAACAAATCCGAGAACTGATGGCTAGATTTGGTTTAATTTTTGGGTTTAAATCACAGCCTCTCTCGCTCTCTCTCTCTCTCTCGCAAAACTCCTACATGTAACCGGATCTAACAACTGATGGGTAGATTTGGTTCGATTTTGGGTTTGGTTTCTGTTTTTTTTCTTTTTTCTCATTTTTATAATTACTGTTGATTTGATTTGTAAGAAGTGTCTGAGAGAGAGCCATGACGCTAAGGTCCAGAAACAAGGGTTTGATTTGCAACAAGGGTTGAATTTGTAACAAAGGTTTGATTTGCAACAAGGGTTAGATTTGTATCAAGTATTTTCTCCATATCCGTTTTGTTTTATGGCATTCTAATTTTCTTGGTTCAAATTTTTGAGAGTGCTGCTATAGGTGAGTTCATTTCTTACCTTGAAAGCACATGAAATGGGTCCCTTCTATGCTAATCTCATCAAGTCAACGGACTGGATCGAGTGGTTTTTTATTAGGACTGTAATCACACGAAATGGGTCTCTGTATGGAGGACTGTAAATGCTACTCTCAGATTTGCGAACTCTCTCTTTCTAACCAACTTGAGGTACTTTTTTTAGTTTATTTAATTTTTGTTATTGTTTGTTTGTTCTAAGGTCCCTTATTCCCAACTATCTGAGCTATTTGATTTATTGTTTTTTTATTTTTACTTGATTTACTTTTTTCTTTTTTTTTTGTAAGAAAAATAATTGTTGATGCTGTGTGTTTATATGATGTGTGCTTCAAGCATCCACCCTACATTTATACGCATACAATTATATGCAGTGAGTATATTTTTAGTTTTAGGTTGTTATACAAAGTTGGATTTTACATGTTTTTTATTACATGTATTTCCATACCTCTTTTTTGCTCTATCACCTAGCTGACCTTTGTTTTTATTAGGCAAAACATGTCTTCACAACCAAATGATATACACATAGAGTAGCAGTAAAAATGGATGACTGAGGAAGTTTCGAATAAAACCAACTTAGATAATGTCGAATTCACAGTAGAAGCCCAAATGTTCTTAAGAAGGGTCTTACGATCGGATTACTTTTGTTTGAAACTAGAGATGAAAAAATTATCCATCAGTTTGGATCTTAACGACATAAAGGTCTTTTTGATAGCAATTAAATTTCATGTCAAATTTTAAAAAGTTGAAAATTTGAATTTTTAGAATGTTTAATGTTCTAAATTTACTCACTAATTATTTTTTAATATATAACATACCTTAAACATAATTTATCACCTTTGGAAAAAGATTTTTGTTTAGTATCTTTGGTGGCAAATCACTCAAAACTATGGGCGGAGGAGGGAGGCGAGCATGTGGTGGCGCAAGCCCCCATGACTTTTATAAAAAAAATATATTTGTATTTAAAAAGATATTACGGTAAAAATTGAAACTTTTCCAATCTAAAATATTAAGGTTACTTCTTAGAATAATGCGTTTTGATTGGACTATTTTAACATTATATCATGTATTTTTTTTTTGTTTGGTCATTTGAATGTTCTGTTTTGTTGGAATTTCATATAAGATATTGCATTTTATGCTCGAATTTGTATCTAATTGGTGATCATATTTTTTTATTGTGCATATGGTGACAGCTCATTTAGTCATGCACACTAGAATCGAATCTGCAGGTGGATGTAGAAAAAGATTAAGATTGAGAAGATGAAGCTTCATTAGAGAATAAAGTGCAAGAAGATTGAGAAGACGAAACTTCATTAAAATGCTAAATCAAATGCTCACTATACTGGGGTTATTTTTTTGTAGTAGATATTCAACAAAAATGTCGAGGGTTGTCATTTTAGTACGGAACCAATTGTATTTATGGAATAGAAGACTTATTTATAAGCCTTATCTGTATATCAGTAAGAATATTCAGTGTGTGGTTAATGTGTTGTTGTGGTTCTGTTGTAGTGCACTTTGTTGGATATAAAATAATTTTTGTGTGCTGTAGGTATTTCTAAGGGTAAAAAATGGAGTGAGGGTTAAAGATATATGTCTTTTTGTGGCCTGTTTTCTGACAGTGTTATTGTTAACTTTTCAGAAAGGATATTCAAAGTGTGGGTCTAGACATAATGAGGTAACTTCTGAGTTATTGAAGTTCTTATGTGATAGTTGTGCTGGTAAAAATATATATAGTTGTCCAAGGGTCCCTTTTGTAACCAAATTCTTAATTTTTTCTGCAAGACATAATACATACAATACATAAATTTAATTACAAGGTAAAAATATGAATTTTAACTTGAGATTAAGTAATTACAACCTATATTTTTTGAACACATGAGTGATGTGATGTCTAAAGTCTCAATTCATTATGAAAATATTTAAACAACCCATTTCAAAATGTTCAATACTTAAATATTTGTCAAAACTGTAGTCTTTATAATGGTCAAGTCTTATAAAATACATACACTAAAATAAATCACATTTGTGCAGTTGTTTTGTTTTCAAACCTTTAAATTTTAGTAATGTTTTTATTTTCCCCTACAGTTTTATTTTTTACCCTGCCATCTGCACGGTCACACATAAATGTGTTGTTTAGTGTTGTGTTTATCCGGTATTACCCATCAGGGTAATATGAATTTTTTTGAATCGTGTGTAAGTTACATATAGTTAATCTACAAAAAAAATGTTACGTGCTCCAACAATTTTTTTCTTATTTTACCAAAATTATTGGCGTCTTAATGGTTATTAACGGTTGAAGTGGGTCAATGCAATGGGGTCTTAATGGTTATTTCATAATCACTATTAGGAAATATTCAAAACATTTTTATAACCGTGCCATCGGCACGGGTACACCCTAGTATATATATATATATATATATATAGAGAGAGAGAGAGAGAGAGAGGCCCCCTCATATAAGGACTCCTTATGGTACTGCCCCGATACATACCATTTTTTTAAAATAATAAAAAAGTGAATTTTTTGACGAAACTTCATGGATATGATCTCCACGGTCAGAAGATCATAAATAATTTTTTTCATCAAAATATTCAATAAAAAAACCATTGAGATGAGGTGATATGTAAAAAATGGTATAAATATGTACTTTCGACCGTTGAAATATTGGCGGTCATCTCACCCACTTTTTGATTGCATTTTTTTATGAAACTTCATGGATATGATATCTACAGTGAGAAGATCATATCCGTGAAGTTTCATCAAAAAATTCAATATATAAAGTGGCTGGCGCCAACCCAACATTTCAACGGTTGAAAATGCATAATTATACATTTTTTTATAGATCGCCTAATCTCAACAGGTTTTTTATTGAATTTTTTTATTACAAAAATTGGAGATGATCTTATCATCGTGGAGATCAAATCCAGGAAGTTTCATAAAAAAATTCATTTTTTACCATTTTAAAAAAATTATACGTAACGGAGTCTGCACCATAATCTCTTTCTCTCTCTCTCTCTATATATATATATATATAATGCTCTTGTGCAGACTAGTCCACATTTTAAGAGTGCAGACCATACATGTGTCACCTAACGGTGCGCCTATAAATTATAACCTAAATTATAGGCACACACTCTCTCTTTTCTGGGGTCACCGCTAGATGACACATGTTCAGTTCACACTCTTAAAATATGGACTGGTCCGCACAAGAGAAGGAGTGTATATATATATATATATATATATATATATATATATATATATATATATATATATATATATATATATATGTGTGTGTGTGTGTGTGTGTGTGTGTGTGTGTGTGTGTGTGAGAGTGAGTGTTTTGTTGTTCGGTTTTTGGGGTGAATTGATCTCAGAAGTTTGTTTTTTGGGAAGAAAATTATCTCGAAAGTTCGAAGGTTAACATCGGTTAAGCTGGAAAAAAAATACCTGAGATAACAATCAAAAAGTCAATCAAACAAACCCATAAAACCCTCTTCATTTCTTCTATTTTCATTCTTCACTAAACCAAACCAAAATAGCAAACAGTGAAACAATATAGTGAAGGCCACCGTGACATCATATAAGAAGCTTTATGATTCGTTTATAAATGTAAGTAAAGTAAATATAGACACACACACACACACACTAACCGTGGCAGCCCAACATCAGTCCGACAACCACCTCAACCGACCTAAACCCACCTAAATCGACCCAAACCCAGCTAAACCCGAGCCAGGGTACAAAACCCGAGACCCACACCAGCAGCAACCCGTAACAACCTGAGACTTTAGAGACGATAATTTATTCAGTTTGGGAGAAATAAATATTATTTTATTGGAGAATA
The DNA here is from genome assembly GCA_949130495.1 of Sambucus nigra. NCBI lineage: Eukaryota > Viridiplantae > Streptophyta > Magnoliopsida > Dipsacales > Adoxaceae > Sambucus > Sambucus nigra. The sequence continues at coordinate 490,836,795 of OX422209.1, read as the reverse complement.
ATTAAATTGGCAATTGAGGTCAAAATTTGAAGTTGTTAGAAAGTGTTTCGACTGGAAATTCTGAGGGTGTAGTTGTTCTTGGAAGGGTCGAGAAAGTCCAACTGACTGTACTTAGGGACTATTTAGGTTTTGAAATATTTTAAGCTCGTTTGGCTCGAATTAAAGTTACCGAGTCATTTAAAGTGTGTATGATCATTTACAGTTGTGTATCTTGGGAGATAAGGCTTATTAATCCTACGGGAGAAACAATTCTCCTTATAGAGAAAGAGAAATAGAAAGAAAGAAAGAGAGAAGAAGAAATAAGAAGAGAAAGAGAGAGAGAGTGGAGATTTCCGGCCATTACGTGATCTCGAGGACGAATCAGACCCTACAAAGGCTAGTGATTAAACTTGCTAAATAATTATTGTGTACCATTTATCTCATGATTTTTGGATTAAATCTTTGGGTTTTAGGTTTAGTTTGATAAAACCTAACTTTTGGGTAAAATCTTTGATTTGTTATGTAGATCTTGTATTTGATGATAGAAGTTAGTTTAAATGTGTTCTTAGATGAATATTAATGTTATATATGTGATTGGGTTGAAGAGAAATGAAGATAAGATGATTAAAATATATTTTGGGATTTTTGGCTTACTAAAAAGTAGCCATTTTCGAGCCTTCTGGTAGGCCGAATCGATTCGGCCCCTTAGAAGAATCGATTCGTCCCCTCAGTCGAATCGATTCGGAAAGTTGCACGTGCCTAGGTCTAAGTGACAGAATCGATTAGGACCCCAGTCGAATCGATTCGACCTGTGATAGAGTCCTAGGTCTTAGGACCCGAATTGATTCGCCTTGAAGGCCGAATCTATTCACCGGGCCGAATCGATTCTAATTTGGCCCGAATGGATTCGAAAATAGGGCATTTTAGTGGATGTTTTTCTAGGGAGAATTTCAATCCGTTTCATTTGAGGTTATCGATTGGGAATCTCTATAGGGATTATTACGAGTATGTCTTGGAGACTTTAGGGAGTTTCCCTCATAAGATATTGTTTGGGTCATCTGGACTTAATTTGAGAAATAGCGATTAGAGATTAGTGTAGATACTAAGTGGGGAAGCCCACTAACATTGAAAATTCTATTTGGAAATAATTATGAAATTTTATGAAAGAGAGAGAATGCGCTTAATGATATTGGATTTTAGTATCAAATCCCGAATGGGATAACTTTCAAGGTTCATATGATTAATTGAACCATATTATGGACTGGGAATAAAAAATGTTAATAAATGAGCATACGGATATAGAAATATCCTTAACGATGATTAATTTGGGAGATGTCTCGCACAATGAGAATTGCTAATCGAGGTTCATTAGGATAGAGAGTATCCTTAACATAAATAGAATTGAGAGACAATTCATAATTAGAAGTGATGCGAAAACTTCAAGTGAGAAATAACATAGTGTATACTAAGTGGGGAAGATGTGTGATAATTGGCCATTAGTATAACAAGAGATAAATATAATAAATAATGATATTAATTCAATTGCGCCTAAGAGCGTACTACGAATATATAAACAATGTGATAGGTATACCTTATATGATGGTATATCTTTATATGATGTGATAATGCATGTATTTCTTATGTGATGATATATATATATATATAAGTGAAGCATACCCCCTCCTTGCTATCAGTGGGAAGTTGCGCGATGAGGGTGAGCACCCTGGCTCGATGAGCAGTGTGTGGATATTCCCCAGGTCATAGTCGTCCATTATGTTGATATGTGATTTGCATTATATTTTGGGGGTGACAAGTCGTGGGTATGTCTCTTTCTCACTTTCCGATTAGGAACTATGACCGCTTCCCGGACGTTGTGTGTGTGAGTTGATCACGAGGTAGGTGTCGTTTAGTCCTATAGGTGGTCCCCAATATGCTATGTGGTTTGGGCACTGGAAGATGATAGAATTGAGAACCTACGTCCTCGAGTTATAGCTCATTTGGATGGTTATTATATTATTGATGTGATTGGTTACTTGGGTATCGAGGGCATAATGGACCTCAACGACCAACATTGACAAGGAGTAGTGTATCAGGGGGGTTCCTTGTTTGGATTTTACTTTGCGAGACGTCCCACGCACGAACCGCAGTGTAATGTTGGAAGTGAGGAGAATTTATTCCTTAATTCTCATATATATATATATATATATATACATCTCGACGATCGACAGTGCCAGAAGTAGTGTATCGGGGGGGGGGCGGGGGTCCTTGTTTGGATTTAGCTTTGCGAGACGTCCCACGCACGAACCGCCGTGCACTATTGAGAATTGGGAATAATAAATAAATTAATTGAATAATAAGAATTTGGGTTACATGCATCATGCATTGAGGGCATAATGAATCTCGAAAATCAATACTATCAAGGAGTAGTGTCACGGGGGGGTTCCTTGTTTGGATTTCGCTTTGCGAGACATCCCATGCACGAAACGCAGTGCAATATTGAGAATTGGGAGAAGTTTAGTCCTTAGCACTTGGATGCTAATAACTCATATATAATTTTATGTATGTTGATGGTATAACTAGAATACAAGAAATTCTAGTAAAGAGAATGTTTAAGTGTTGTGAGTATGTTAGTATGAGAATGGTTATATAAACATTATATATTAAGTAAGTGAACAAATAAAAAGAGAACTATAACATTAAAAGTTAAAGCATATGATTTAGATGGAATTCATATAAGTGTAGATTGCGAGATAAGTTAGATGAGTTTCATCGAACATTTAATTTGGGTTTTAGTTAGACTTATTTGCCTAATTAGATTTGGGCATTTATTTGGAGATCACGTGTATACGTTTAGTTGCACGCTTTAGTTGAGATGTGAGTTGTATTTTATGGAGAGTGCGACTCCATTAAATCATGTCATAATGCATTTATAATTATTATGCATTTTAATGCACTTGCTATAAAATGTTTTCACCTCGGGCTCTGACCCGTTTATATTTTTCTCCTGCTATGTATATATATTGTATTATTTTAGGTGTTCCTCCGCAAGGACGCCATGGATGTTCATCCACCCAGTGTATTCGTGGAGCTGTGGCAGTAGCGGACTGTCGCAACACTTTGTCTTAGTCGATTCCTATCTTTTGTATATCTAGATTAGGACTCAGTTTGTATATCGGGTTTATACCCAAGTATTGTAGATTAACACTTTTATATTCTCTCTCAGATTTTTGTATTATCTGTGACCCGACAGTATATTCAGGTATTTTACATTGTACATTGTATTGTACTCTTTTATACATGATTGGAGCATATGTATTTCCCTCATCATATTTAGATGTAGTATTGTTGGTTATGGTTGCATGGTTGGTTTTATTTTGGGTGTCAAGTGAAAACTTTTAAATTTTGACATCTGCTTGTAATAGGTTCGGGTAGTTAGTCGTACATTATTTAGTATTGTCAGTTGATGTTGAGACTGAGCCATCTGAGACACCTGATTTAATGTAGTATAGGGCTGACCACCCGTTATTACTTTGAACGAGTTTTCGCATAGCCACGAAGCTGATGCGTGTCCCCCATCACCTAATGTTCCCTCTCTCACTCGACACACTCCATAATTCATAAGTCAATGTCTCTCACGATCTTCTACCTTTAAGCCATGCACTGTCTCTAATAAAAAAAAATGGAAGCAAAACCAAACAAATAAATAAAAAACTCCCTCAGGTTGCACACCAGACAAGCTCCCTGACCATTCCTCACCTAGTTATACAAGATAAATGTTGCATTTGAAGGCGGGAGTTCGGACATTTTTGTTTTACACATGTCACATCGGGAGCTCAGTTTTGAGTAGTTCTTTCGGGTAGTTTTAATGTAAATTTTAGATTTAGTTTAGTATGTAAATTTATATTTCTTCTTTTATACTTTTTTTAGCGAGTTGAATTGTGAAAAAAATATTGTGGTGTTAAACAAATTTTGAGTGCTCGAGAGTTCTTCGTAAACTCGGATTTTTGGATTGTTATTCATGTCCAAGCTTAGGAGTGCAATAAAAAGTTAAGGAGACATGGATTTTATTTTGTTATCACTTCTATTTATTTATTTAATGTATTTTATTATGTTATTATTACATTTTATTTGTAATAATACCAAATGAGTTGCTAAATACCCATTCAGGGGGTAAGATCAAACTCTTAGTTTAATTACTTTTATTTTCTGCTTTCTATATTTATGCCCATTTAGATATTAATATTGAAATTTTACAATTTAATATTTATTTATTAAATATTACAATATTTATTTATTAATCTCATTGACAAATGAGTGGCTAAATACCCCATTTAGATTATAATATTTATTTATTAAATAAATTAGTTATAGATAATTTTGAAATAATATTGTAGTTTGGAAATCTCAAATCTAAGGTTTAGTTTTTAATGGTTAAAATAATTTTAGTAATGTTTTTCTAACGAGTTATTTGTTAGAAAATGTTTAAATTTGATTTTTATTGAGTTTCTCAAGTTATAATATTAGTCTTATAAAAAAATGTATTTAATTTTACATAAGTTATGAGAGTTGATTTGTGGCTTTAAATATATCATGAGTATTTCAAATAGATAAACTAATTAATAAAACGAAATAGGCTAAGTGGTAAATTTTAATCATTTGAATTATCTCATATTTCTTTTGTTCCATATCTCTCCCATAATGATGTTTTATTTTCTTGTTTGTTTCATTTTTTTATTTTAGCATAATTAAAATAATTTTCACCCACTAACCCCATTACGATATAATAAGCCAAATAGTTCACAAACCACATGTGACACCCGGCCTAATAAAATACCGGGCGATCACTCCTATATCAAATTATGACAGGAGTCTCATATGGATCATTCTTAGCATCACTGTCGAAAGTCCATTTAATTACTAATAACCTATTAGGCCGGTGTCAAAATTTTACTTAACTACTATTTTTAATCGAAGATGATTAAAACATCCACACAGTTTTTGCGTAAATGAAACTGAAATGAAATAAAATAACCGAACACTCGGTCAAAATTATACAACCATATCGAATGTTGTACTAAAAAGAATAATTAAATGCAATTGGACCATTGGCCCGAATGTGTATACTGTACCTCCTATCTAGATTTCAAAGATGGAAGCATCTACTGAGAATCATGCACGCATCCACAGCTGCTGCAGCTGACGTCTGACTCGAAGGAAGTGTCATCCAGGCGTCCCTGTGTCTGGACACCTATATAATATATATATATATATAAAGAGAGAGAGAGAGAGAGAGAGAGAGAGAGAGAGAGAGAGAGAGAGGAAAAGTAGATAAATGGGTCAGAGCCCGAGTTTTGAAAATATTTAGCAAGTGCATAAATGCTTTATTTTTAGAAAAATATTTTTATCTCATATTTAAGTTCGGTATCGCACTCCCATGAGATACCCCTCACCTCTCTTCTAATAGTGCACTCCAAGCGCATCCCTCTAAACATCAAAACATCCTGGTCAAGCTACCCTGCTAAACTAGTCTATCGCCCAACCACTATCAACCCTAGATAGTTCAAGTACTAAGGGCTAAACTTCTCCCCAGTATGAACACTGTGCCATGTTCGTGCGTGGGATGTCTCGCAAAGCGAAATCTAAACAAGGAACCCCCTCGATACACTACTACGCGGCAAGGTCGACCGTCGAGATCCATCAGACACTCAGTACGTAATGTATATATATATATATATATATATATATATATATATATATATATATATATATATACATCATATAAGAAATATTAGTATTAGAGCACTAAGGATTAAACTTCTCCCCAGTCTCAACACAATGCCATATTCGTGCTTTGGGTGTCTCGCATAGAAAAATCCAAACAAGGTGCCCCCCGATACACTACTATGTGGCAAGGTCGATCATTGGGATCCATTAGACCCTCGGTACCCAATTTATCCATATATATATTCATATTTCAATATACATACGGATCTATCTCCCAGACTGAGGTGTATTCTATACTGATATCAAAATCTTCTATTTCCCTTCTTTTATACAGGAAATATATTTAAAAGCCAATTCATTATCATGAATTGCTTTAACACATCATGTAACTTTATAAAAGCAAGTTTTATCATCATAAAAACGATTTTCCATTTTAAAACATCTCATTTCCCTTCTTATATCCACGAAATGTATTTAAAAGCCATTTCTATTATCTTAAAAATGCTTTTACCATATCATATGCTTCCATTTCCCTTCTTCCATTCGGGAAATGTATCTAAAGCCAATCATTTATCCCACTTCCCTTATTCCATCCAGGAAATGTTTTTAAAGCCATTTTATTATCATAAAATGCTTTAACCAATCTAAGACCGCCCCTCCGGGTTTCCCCACTGGACGTGCCACTAAATGGCTATCATCTTCCAGGGCCCATCAAACAAGACAACCTGGGAAGCGGCCATATTCTTGCGGGAAAGTCAAGACCCCACCCAAAATCTCCTAACCAGCGCAGTAAAATGCAATCGCCATATGGCCTAGGACTATATCCACCCTGCATTCATTAGCCAGGGGGCATCACCATACGCACGCAACTTCCCTTATGATAGCGATTTAGGGAGGCGTGTAACCATAATTTATTAATTATGAAAATCTTTTCTTTTCCATTTTGAAAATATTCATTCTTACATTTTCAAAATCGTTTACCTCATATCGTATATATAAATATGGCCCTAATTGCCAATCTCATCTAACGATGACCAATAATCCCATAGATACGCTCAAGGAATCATAATCATGCATTCATATAAGCATGATACTAAACCCAAAACATTTCCTAACTTTTATAAATAATAAATACCTTAATCATCTCTAAGGATTTTATTGGATGTCTCCAATTACCAATTCACTCTAAGTGAATGTACATATCTATATACCCAAATTATCCTAATTATCTCCTCGGGTACACTCAACAGTAATCGATATAATTATGCTTTCTATACGCATAATTATATAGGCCTATATGCCTACTAGAAATATTCTCGGGATTTATCTCTCCCGAACAACCTTAAATTTAATGGGTTATGGATTTCATTTCCATGAACCCAAGGACTACCTCTTGTCAATATAATCACATAAAGGTCCCCAATGTAATTTAGGAACCCTAAACCATCAAGTTCTACAATTATACTATTTCCCTCAAAAATATAATTTAAGGGTTATTTATTTTAAACCCTCACTTAAGCCTCTTAATTTCCCTTAATAAGTGGACTATATAGTCCCAAAAGATCCCTTATGTTTTCACATAAATGACCTCGAGCGATATGAATTGGAATCTATCCCATCCAACTCACCCTAGAAAAATTGTCAATCTGTCAGTAGGGGTTGATCGATCCACCCATGGCTGTCAATCGATCGATGTCTTCAATCGATCGAACCCCCATGATCGATCGATCGATCATGGCGGGCATCTTCTTCTCCGAGAAGCTGTTTCAACCATGAAAGCTTCTCCAAAGCTTCCATCTCCTCACCCAACGACCTACAACTCCAACCAACAACAAATACACTTATAATACGGGTTCTAAACGTCCTAGAACCCGAAATCATCAATTAATTTCAGTTAAAACTTAAGTTTCTCCAATTATTAAATTTGAGGGGTTTATTCATTTTAACTCCTGAAAACCCATTTTATCCACGAAAACCCAACCCAAAATCGTTAGGGTTTATTTATACCAAACTAAGGTATGAGATATTTATGCAAAAATCAAATAAAGCAAGTAAACACTTGCCTCGTGGATAAAATCCGATGTCGTCGAGTCGAATCCGGCGGAGTTTGGTCCGAATCTCCATTTTTCTCCTCCTCTTTCTTCCTCTTCTCTCTCTTCTCTCTCTTTTCTTTCTTTTCTTTCTATTTTCTCCCTCTCCCCCTCTTTATATAGATGAGAAAAGGGTTATACCCCTTAAAACCCAAAAATGACTCGTTTACTCAATTACGAGCCTATTTAACTCCAAAATTTCCCGAAACTCAATTTCGATAATCGAACACTCTTTTTCGACTATCTCGGACATTCCGAGACTCACGGCGCAATCGAAATTACCATCTGAGGTACTTGACGGCAAATCACTATTTCAACCCCACGCGACTTAATGGGGTTTTTTCCAAATTAAATCTCACCTCGTGTCGCTTTACTCAATGGCGACATATAATTAAAATATTTCGACCTATATAGTCCCAAAAATAATAACAACATCCATCGAAAATCATTTAATCCTTGAAAATCCCGAAAATTACTATTTAAGGAAATTCCCCAAATTCCAATTTATACTTAATTATGGAATTTAATCGTCTCCAAAAAGGGCGGGTTGTTACAGACTCCGCCTTTATAACGAAATTTCGTCCTCAAAATTCAGGTATAACCTACACTAGCAAACTAGGATCACTCCAAATCCTAATACCTCAAGGGGAAACGATAGTGACCCAATGGTTCCTAACCATATGCTATGCGGCTACCACAATCATAAAGTGACTATAATAACATCACATTGTACCCATCATCTATAATGCCTCTCGGCATTAATTTCAACTTTATATAGTACGCCCATTCTATTTTAGGCGGTATATAAAACCATCTAACCAAAATTACCATACACCTTTCTAACTTGTGCACATCTTCACAAACATTGCGAACGTTTGACATGTAACACTCTCTCTCGATAAGGGTCTCCTTTCCTCGGGGTAATACTCACATATGGGTTCTCCCAACCCTCAAAATGCAATTCTCCTAACCTCGGCGCCACTAACACTACCGAACCTACATCCTAGTAATGCTACGGTCTAAGAGTTGCCTACCCATGCGAAACGATAGTCTAAATATGTCCCTAGTGCCCAAGGCCTCTCTCAACTTCCAACATTTGCTTGGTTTCATATGTGGGACGTCTCGCCAAAGCAAAATCCAAACAAGGAACCCTCCCGTTACACTACTCCCTCGCGTTGTCGGTCATTGAGATATAGCGACCTAAGGCACACCAGCGAGATGTCCTAAATCCTACCACGCTAACCTACGAACGCATTTCTACTATTTTATCCTTCTGCCCATACGAAAGGAAACCTATCCAAATCGAAGTGCCTACTCCATGTAAAAGCACTATGTACATCAATCCCAAAAACATATCTTCTCAAAATTTAACCTTTTCATTAAGGCCTGGCTATAAGCCTCACATCAATTTCTCTAAGTCCTACTCCACCCACCCACTTATGGTGAGAGGACCACTTTAGTGCCTTTTCGTAACACAATATTTCCATAAGCATACCATTATCATATGTCTCATAGTCTATAGTGGTTCATCCTCACTATAATACTTTTCAACGAAACCAACATCCTTGCATCCTATAACATCTCTCCACTCCCGACCCCACTAAGATTCATGTGTGGAGCGTCTCGCAAAGCGAAATGCAAACAAGGAACCCCTCCACACACTCCTACTTAACTTTATCGGTCATGGAGGTTCGTTATTTCAAATATGCAACCGGGAAAACCCTATCCCTTATTTTCAACAAAAAGGTGATCCGAACACCTATCTCTAACTAAGAGTCACACCACCCAGCGCTCGCACTAATTTTAAGTCCTTGCACAATCAATAATGAGCTTTATCTTATACCTCAACATAATCCGGTGCACCTGAAATCATATCTATAAGGTCGCCATATACTCCAATCACGATAATGAAACGTCTGCTCATCGAAGTTCCATCTTTGCACATAATAAAAGCGAACTCAACCTGTATCCAGGTGAGACACCGCAATGACAACACATTCCACCCTGGAACCATGGACACGATAGTCTTGCCATCATTAGCCTTCTATCGCTCCGATAATACCATAATATCATACATATATGCACAAAATATAAACACCCGCCTCTATGGCGAATAAAGGAAAATAATACTCCACTACCGCGGAAAAAACATAGGCATACATGATATAATGTTATCGATACCGCCACATCTCAAATTACACACACGAGTTTAGGGTTAACAACCACCGCAACTTTATCCAGCCATGCCAAATATACCCCCTTCATTGAGGTAAGACTCACAACAGCAACTTGTTTTAACAAATTCCCTGGGTGGATGTCCACCAATGGGGTCCTCAACCATACACATTTTCCATAAGTGTTAGCAACACTTCTCTAGTGAGCCTATCATTCCTCGAAAGGACTCATTATTAATTGTACCTACCTCACCACGGTACAAGATTAACTTCTCCATATTACTCTTTATTCACCGTCGACCTCTGGCCGAACCTTATGTGAATAATTCCCAAAACAGCATTCTTTTCATTCTTGCTGAATCACGGGGACTCATGGTTAAAACTATCCATAAGATACCTTTCGAATCCTTACTTCACTGGGAAATTCAACTTTAGTACCACTTTCTACTATGGTGGTACTACGATACTCATAACTACTATACTTTAGTAGTCGTTGAGACAATCCTTAGCAAGCACTGCAAAGGAAGAGACCTCTACTAAGGTCCTCATTCCCGACTTCTACTAGCTCAGTCCCACCTCCTGCTTCCATCCAAGCCTCGCACACGAATCTCAAATGAGCGCGCAAAAGATTACTATAATCTTCTAACACGGGAGGAGAATGAAATCTCACAAGAGAAATCAACAATCCTAATCCTGGGGCTCTATAACAAATCGAGAGCAACACTGAAAGCGTAGTATGTTCACACAGATTCCTAAGGACACTAGAACCTGATGCTCTGATACCATCTGTGACACCCCACCTAATAAAATACCGGGCGATCACTCCTATATCAAATTATGATAGGAGTCTCATATGGATCATTCTTAGCATCACTGTCGAAAGTCCATTTAATTACTAATAGCCTATTAGGCCGGTGTTAAAATTTTACTTAACTACTCTTTTTAAGCGAAGATAATTAAAACATCCACACAGTTTTTGCATAAATGAAACTGAAATGAAATAAAATAACCGAACACTTGGTCAAAATTATACAACCATATTGAATGTGGTACTAAAAAGAATAATTAAATGAATTTGGACCATTGGCCTGAATGTCTATACTTTACCTCCTATCTAGAGTTCAAAGATTGAAGTATCTACTGAGAATCCTGCACGCATCCACAACTGCTGCAGCTGATGTCTGACTCGAAGGAAGTGTCATCCAGGCGTCCATGTGTCTGGACACCCATATATATATATATAGCAAGAGAGGAAAAGTAGATAAATGGGTCAGAGCCCGAGTTTTGAAAATATTTAGCAAGTGCGTAAATGCTTTATTTTTAGAAAAATATTTTTATCTCATATTTAAGTTTGGTATCGCACTCCCATGAGATACCCCTCACCTATCTTCTAATAGTGCACTCATAGTGCATCCCTCTAAACATCTAAACATCCTAGTCAAGCTACCCTGCTAAACTAGTATATCACCCAACCACTATCAACCCTAGATAGTCCAAGTACTAAGGGCTAAACTTATCCCCAGTCTCAACACTGTGCCATGTTCATGTGTGGGGTGTCTAGCAAAGCGAAATCCAAACAAGGAACCCCCCGATACACTACTACGTGGCAAGGTCGATCGTCGAGATCCATCAGACCCTCAGTACGTAATTTGTAGATATATACATCATTTAAGAAATATTAGTATAAGAGCAGTAAGGATTAAACTTCTCCCCAATCTCAACACAATGCCATATTCGTGTGTGGGGTATCTCGCAAAGCGAAATCCAAACAAGGAACCCCCCCGATACACTACCATGTGGCAAGGTCGATCATCGTGATCCATTAGACCCTCGGTACACAATTTATCCATATATATATATATTCATATTTCAATATACATCCGGATATATCTCCCGTATTGAGGTGTATTCTATAGTACTATCAAAACCTTCTATTTCCCTTATAATATCCAGGAAATATACTTAAAAGCCAATTCATTATCATGAATTGCTTTAACACATCATGTAACTTTATAAAAGCGAGTTTTATTATCATAAAAATGCTTTTCCATTTTAAAACATCCAATTTCCCTTCTTATATCCAGGAAATGTATTTAAAAGCCATTTCTATTATCATAAAAATGCTTTTACCATATCATATGCTTCCATTTCCCTTCTTCCATCCGGGAATTGTATCCGAAACCAATCATTTATCCCATTTCCCTTCTTCCATCCAAGAAATGTATTTAAAGCCATTTTATTTTCATAAAATGCTTTAACAAATCTATGACCGCCCCTCCGGGTTTCCCCACTGGACGTGCCCCTAAATGGCTATCATCTTCCAGGGCCCATCAAACTAGACAACCTGGGAACCTAACAACGTTGGGAAGCGGCCATATGCCTGCGAGAAAGTGAAGACCACACCCAGAATCTCCTAACCAGCGTAGTAAAATATAATCGCCATATGGCCTAGGACTATATCCACCCTGCATTCATTAGCCAAGGGGCATCACCATACGCACGCAACTTCCCTTATGATAGCGATTTAGGGAGGTGTGTAACCATAATTTATTAATTATGAAAATCTTTTCTTTTCCATTTTGAAAATATTCATTCTTACATTTTCAAAATCATTTACCTCATATCATATATATATATATACTTTAATCATATAGTATATACATATACCATATATTCCTACTCAATATATAAATATGACCCTAATTGATAATCTCATCTAGCGATGACCAATAATCCCATAGATTCCCTCAAGGAATCATAATCATGCATTCATCTAAGCATGATACCAAACCCAAAACATTTCCTTACTTTTATGAATAATAAATACCTTAATCATCTCTAAGGATTTTATTGGATTTCTCCAATTACCAATTCACTCTAAGTGAATGTACATATCTATATCCCCAAATTATCCTAATTATCTCCTCGGGTACACTCAACAGTAATCGATATAATTATGCTTTCTATATGCATAATTATATAGGCCTATATGCCTACTAGAAATATCCTCGGGATTTATCTCTCCCGAACAACCTTAAATTTAATGGGTTATGGATTTCATTCCCATGAACCCAAGGACTACCTCTTGTCCATATAATCACATAAATATCCCCAATATAATTTAGGAACCCTAAACCATCAAGTTCTACAATTATAAATATAATTTAAGGGTTACATATTTAAAACCCTCACTTAAGCCTCCTAATTTCCCTTAATAAGTGGACCATATAATCCCAAAAGATCCCATATGTTATCACATAAATGACCTCGAGGAATATGAATTGGAATCTATCCCATCCAACTCACCCTAGAGAAATTGTCAATCTGTCAATAGGGGTCGATCGATTGACCCAAGGCTGTCGATCAATCGATGGCTTCGATCGATCGAACCCCCATGATCGATCGATCATGGCGGGAAACGTCTTTTACGAGATGTTGTTTCAGCCATGGAAGCTTCTCCAAATCTTCCATCTCCTCACCCAACGGCCTACAACTCCAACCAACAACAAATACACTTATAATACGGGTTCTAAACGTCCTAGAACCCGAAATCATCAATTAATTTCAATTAAAACCTAAGTTTCTCTAATTATTAAATTTTAGGGGTTTATTCGTTTTAACTCCTGAAAACCCATTTTATCCACGAAAACCTAACACAAAATCGTTAGGGTTTATTTATACCAAACTACGATGTGAGATATTTATGCAAAAATTAAATAAATCAAGTAAACACTTGCCTCGTGGATAAAATCCGACGTCCTCGAGTCGAATCCGGTGGAGTTTTGTCTGAATCTCTATTTTTCTCCTCCTCTTTCTTCCTCCTCTCTCTCTTCTCTATATTTATTTATTTTCTTTCTATTTTCTCCCTCTCCGCCTCTTTATATAGATGAGAAAAGGGTTATACCCCTCAAAACCCAAAAATAACTCGTTTACTCAATTACGAGACTATTTAACTCCAAAATTCCCCGGAAATAAATTTCAACAATCGCGACTCTTTTTCGACTATCTCGGACATTTCGAGACTCATGGCGCAGTCAAAATTCCCATCTGAGGTACTTGACCGCAAATCACTATTTTTACCCCACACGACTTAATGGGGGTTTTTCCAAATTAAATCTCACCTCATGTCTCTTTACTCAATGGCGACATATAATTAAAATATTTCGACCTATATAGTCCCAAAAATAATCACAACATCCATCGAAAATCATTTAATCCTCGAAAATCCCAAAAATTACTATTTAGGGAAATTCCCCAAATTCCAATTTATACTTAATTATGGAATTTAATCGTTTCCAAAAAGGGCGAGTTGTTACACCACATTTATTATTTATGTATTTATTTTGTAATACATATTGAAACAACTTCAAGGTTAAAATGCGGAATACTAAAAATCCAATCGTTTTAAGGAGACATAATCTAAACATAACTCACATACCATTTAACTTAGTTACAACTAGTACAATGCATAAAACAAACAAATAAGACCCTGACAGCTTTAGAACCTAAAAATGTAAACATATAAAACCAAGAATTTAAAAACTCAGTGAATGTACTACATCTCTATATAGTAAAAGAACTATTTTAACATCTCAATGTCTCAATATATATCCATCTATGTGCCAAATTAGTCCATATACATATCCGGAATTAATAAACCCCACATCTCCTGCCCGTAGGCAATAATCATATCCACAAGTTTTAATAACCTAACATCTCCTGAATTGCATACCAACTCAACATATCTTGACTTTTATAAAGCCATAACATCTCAACATCTATTGAATTTTAATAAGACATAACATCTAAACATCTCATGAATTTGAATAATCCATATCATCTCAATATATAATACATACACATTATATCCATAATCAACTCAGTAAGTACACTCCCACTCGGTTGTCAACTATGTACTCATGTTTCCTTCGGGTGGAGCTGAACTAGATTGATTTGACCTTACACCTGTTAATCCAACAAAATCAGTATTGAATCTCAATCATAAGTATTATCTTAATATCTATGTAGCTTTCAATGACTATAGAACAACAATATAATTCTACTCAACTCACATTCCATGAAACATGTGTAAAGATGAAACAATGGTATATATGTTGATAAGGTTATGAACATTCAACCATAGAAAATACCTCGTATGGAATTTATAAATAAAATCAAGTTAACATAAAAGTATACTTCTCAATGTATCTACACGTCAAACATGTACTCAAAATATTTTTGGGAAAGAGAGGATACAACATTCTTTCACGGGGTATCTAGTATGGCCTCAAATTATTGTCCTCCATAATTAACGATCCCATATTTATAATTTGTACGTATACATGTGTCCAATCTTATCAATATGAAAAAATATCTGAATATAACTTCCATTACAAGTGACAGTGTAATTTTTCAAGCTTCCTAGAGGACGTTATGACCATTTCTTTACAACCTATTAAATATGACCCACAAGTGTAACAACCCTCAATTCTGGGAGGCTCATTTTATACTAATTTTACCGCATAAGGTAATTATATAAAATGTGGGGACTGGAGTAAATAGTAATTGAATGAGATAAAAGTAAATATTTACTAGGATGTTGTATATTTACCATATATGTAGGTAAATATCCTCATGTTGTATATTTTATAGTGTCATGTATATTAAATGGCATTATAGTTTAAATGTTGGTGGGACTCTAAATAAATTATAAAATTTTCGGATGCAAGTTTAGAGGGTGTAGTTAGTCTCGGATGGCGCGAGACAGCCAAAATAAGTGCCATATTGTATTTTTGGGTTTCGGGCACTTTTACCTGGTTTTAGCTTAAATGCGTATTTGGGAGCCATTTTAATGTGGTGTTAACCATTTAAGTTGGGAGTTTTAACTTAAGCCACGATTTTAGTCTTCTAAAATCCCTCATTTTTCCCCATTTTATGTCTTGAAAATAGAGAGAAAAAGAGAGAAAGAAAGAGGAAGAGAAAAGTGGAGAAAGAAGAGAGAAAATGAAGATTGGAGATGGATTGTTGCTTCTACTCAAGGAAATATGAATTTGTAACCCTAAGGCAAGTTTTCTACTTACTAATATGTGATCTAAGATGAATAATTTGTATGATAGTTGTGTATTTGCATTCATGGATCAAAAATGGAAATTTATGGGATTTAAACCCTAATATTAGTTTTGATGATAAAAGGGTGAGTTTTAATGGTTACAAATTATGTAGGATAATCTTTGGGTTGATAAAAGTTGTTGGTTGTGTTAAAAATGAAAGAGATTTGAAATTTGGGTTTAGCTTTTGGAAGAAGGAAGAACCCTAGGTCTGATATGACCGGTCGACCGCGGTCCCAGGACCGGTCGACCGGGACTTCGGCGGCAGGTTCACTGCTTTTCTACAAAGGCATAAAATTCTTGCGCGGTCGACCGCGGTCTCCTGACCGGTCGACCGGCCATTCCATTTTGATCTTTCTGCTTTTCTCCGAAGGCAAAACCTTGAGACGCGGTCGACCGCGGTCTCA
Source organism: Sambucus nigra (assembly GCA_949130495.1). Taxonomy (NCBI): domain Eukaryota; kingdom Viridiplantae; phylum Streptophyta; class Magnoliopsida; order Dipsacales; family Adoxaceae; genus Sambucus; species Sambucus nigra. The sequence continues at coordinate 490,820,314 of OX422209.1, read as the reverse complement.
GGACCGGTCGACCGGTCCCCTATTTTTTCACCTTTAAACTTTATTTTGTTTCCTGGGTTTATCCTCTTTAATAGGAACTAGGAACCTTCTTGTGTGAAGTAAACTTGGAGTCCTAGAGTTCTCGATGAGTTGAGATACTCCCCTAGATTAGAAATGGTTTAGGCGGGGGTTTTCGGGGTTATGCCTATTGACGTTAGGGCATTCTTTCTTCTAGTTGATTTCTTTTAAAACTAGAGGATGCATTCTTATGTTTGGGAGACCTTAGGGGATGCATTATTATGATTGGGAGACATTAGAATCTCATTGGAGCTATGTGATCTTTGATGGTTTATTATATCTATCAACGAATCTTGGGAGAATAATTGAAAGTCTATTTATTCTTTGATGTCAAAATGTCAATGTAAATGCGTACGGCTCCGGATTTAAACAAGGTGAAATATTTACATCATGTATATGAATATGGTTTTGGATAAGTAGGATATACATTTGCTAAAATGTGAACGGAATTTAGTATAAAATATACATTTGCTCAAATGAAATTTGATATGGAAATGATAGTAAATGATAATTTACTTAATCATTAACATGATAAATGGTAATTTGGTTAAACACACCTCTCTAAATGACATCATAAGGGAAGTTAGCGCGCTTGGTGATGCCCCCTGGCTAATGAATGCACGGTGGATATAGTCCTAGGCCATATACGCGATTATGTTATGTTTTCTGCGCTGGTGAGGGGATTCCGGGTGTGGTCCTGACTCTTCCGCAGGCATATGGCCGCTTCCCAACGTTTGCGTTATGAGCCCAGGTTGTCTTGTGTAGATAGGCCCTGGAAGATGATGGTCATTTAGGGGGGTGCCCAGTGGGGAAACTCGGAGGAGCGGTCTTAGAATCGTTGTATGCATAAGAATATAACCATTCTAAATCAAGTGGGACTTGATGTATGATAAATGCCATAAAGAGCATTTAATGTTGATTATATTCCTACTAAGGAATGGTAATGCCAGGATGGGCATGTAATTAAAATAAGGGCCACAAAGAGCTTAAAATTGAGATAAAATCCATAAAGAGCTTATAGTTATAGATTTATTTTCCTGTTGAGGAATAAACTATGACATGAATCGGGGTATATGATAGAAGTTTTAATTATGTAAATATTTCTTTTCTCCTGCTTAGTTAAATTAAACTCATGCTTTTCTTCATATTCGTTAGCTTATGCAGTAGATCTGTGTAGATAGATTTGTTTCCTTTTGTCTTTTCTAGTATGATGATATTCATAACTGTCATACTCTTTATTTATCTGGTAATCATATAGAACCGGTCCCTGACCCGTTTACACTTCTTGTTGCATATGCATCTTGTCTCTGCTCAGGAACTCCTCCGCAGGGATGCCTGATTTGAGTTCCTATTCCGAAGTCCTCGGCGAGCCGTGATGCATTGCGGGTATTACGGGACACAATTGGTATAGAAGTTTTCATTTTTGCATTCTAGTTAAGATCAAGTCTTTTATTCGGGAGAGGTGCCCAAGATTTTGTAAATGTCTAATGAAATGTAATAAGTAACTTATTGAACTTGTGTATTATTGGTGTATCAGTTGGTGACCGGTAACATATTCGGCCTTTTTATTGTATTCTTGTTGTATTATTTATATAAGTCTTGTGGTTTCCCTTATCTTGCAGGAATTGGGTTGTTTGTTTTCATTTCTTTACTTTCAAATAAAAATTTTGGCAACCCGTTTTCTGAAACATTGGGTGGTTATCCTGGATACTCTATATTTTCATTGTGATGCTGAGAATGATTCCATCTATGATTCCATTATATTTGAGTATAGGGCTGGCCACCCCCTATTTCGGATTGGCGGGTTGTCACAGATGGTATCAGAGCATCAAGTTCTAGAGTCCTTAGGAATCCGTGTGGACGCCTTAAGTTTCAGCGTTGTTTTTGATTTGACATAAAGCCTTAGGATTAAGATCGTTCATTCCTCTAGTGAGATCTCGTTCTTCTGCCATGGGGTAGAATCTATAAAATCTCTTGCGCATTCGCGTGAGAGTAGTAGGTCGATTGAAGAAGGGCGTCATGAGCAGGAACTACTAAGGACTGTAGTTTGTGGTCGAGGATGAGGACCGTTTTGGAGGTCGCTCCCTTTTTGTGGCGCTTCCTTGTCTTACTGCTACGATTGCTAATTACATTTGATGTGGTTTCCTAAGTACCGCTAGAAGCGGGACGTGGTACTAAGGTTGAGATTTAAAGCGATGTTAGATTGGAGTAGAGAAGTGCCCTGAAGTAGGATGGAGGAAAACCCTTCACCCGTAGGAGTAGTGTAGAGGTGGTGAAAATGTGGTCACCATATTCGTGGGTGCCGGAAGTTTGGCCCATAGAGAAGCCGGTGGATACTTGCAATGGCGAGTTTTTATGGGATAACTGGACTAAGGAGAAGGTGGATTATCGAAGGTTCACAAATGTTCGGTTAAAGACCGATGGGGAATAAGGTGTTGTACGGTTAGGGAGATCGTGCACCAGGAAATGATAGGCTTCAGAATAGGTGTCGTTAACACTTCTGATGGAGTAAGATTCATGAAACCCCATAGGTGGACATCCGCTTGGGGAGGTTTCATTGAACTGAGGAAGAGGGGGCCGAGAGCGTGTCCTCTTTTACTGAGAAAGTAAGAGGGACTGCGTGGGTAATTGTTGTCGACCAGAGTCAGAGTAATGGCTAGGATGCGGAGTGGTTGGTAAGTATGTGGATGGGAATTCCCCCTTATTAGTGGGTGGTGTATTCCTTATTATAAGACTTAGTAGTATTATATCTACTTTATATTCGGGTGTGTATATTGAGCTTGTAGTTGTATTGACGTCATTATAGGAAGAGTAATTATATGACTTCCGTGGTAGGGAAGTTTTATGATTTCTTCACTTGTTATGAAACGAGTGATGATATTTTAAAGGTATATGTGTTATATGTGATGTGTGGTATGAGTGTTCTATTGCTTGTTTGCATTGTATGTGGTTGTTATGACTTATCTCCACGACCAACAAAGTTAAGTAGTAATGCATAGGAGGGGTTCCTTGTTTGGATTCCGCTTTTGCGGGACGCTCCACGCGTGAACCTTAACGACGTTGGGAGTGGAGAGATGCCATTTTTCATTCTTTTAATTTATGTGTAATACGCGAATAAATGTATTTTGGTTGGTTTGGGGTGATAGCAAGCAAATAAAATTGTAAGGCTATCTTACTTCTAGCTCAAATGGAACTAGTTGTTCTGTAATTTCTCTCCTCGATACAGGTTGAGACTTTATAGAAGTGGATCGAGGTAGGTAGGAGATTTTGCCATTCGTTTTATTTCCATGTGTGAGTGTTTGATTATTTGTTTGTTTTGTTCATGCATGTTACGCTTATCTCCATGATCAACTAGTTAAGTAAGCATGTGTCGGAGGGGCTCCTTGTTTGGATTTAGCTTCGGCGAGACACTCCGCCGCATGAACACTTAACGATGTTGTGATTGGAGAGACGCTATCCTTTTATTTCTCTTTTATTTTATTTATTTTGTTATTAGAAGTGGAATTGGAAGTTTAGCCGAGAATCACGTAGAAGAGTGATTAAGGGCTATTAAAGTGCGAGATAGAAGCACTGTATATAGTTCTCTCCTCTAATCGATGTGAGGGAGACTGTGATACGAAGTCGGATTGAGACTTCGGGATTGTTCCTTGATAAGAAGGCCATGTTTTTATAAGGGGGATATGTATCTGAAAGAATTCACAGGAAGTGAATGTCTGATCAGTTAAAATCTTTAATAATGCTATGGTAAGACGTAGAAATAGAATTTTGTTGAAATAATTACAAGTTAAAATTTATCGATCCCGGTTATGTGTTTTAGACCGTCACATCTTAACGACCGACGATGCGAGTTAGTAGTGTAATAGGAGGGTTCGTTTTTTGGATTTCTCTTCGGCGAGATGTCCCACACACGAAGCCAAGCGAATGTCGGAAGTTGAGATAGGTCTTGGACACTAGGGATATACTTAGTATTACACATATATACGACTTAGCTAGGATATCTATAGATCGACCTTAGAATTTATGAGAAATTTAGGGCATTAGGTCTCTAGGGTATGTGATGTTAATTCAGGAAGGTGGTAAGGAGTGGACCACGAGTAAGTCGTGGGTTGGGATTAGATCCCTAGGAACGATATTTAATGGGTCTCGAGAGGTTCGATAGGTTTGGCTATATTAGATGAGGCCTTTCTTAGAAATATTGTTACGTTGGAACTTCACTTCCGGGGAGATTAAAAGGACGGGTGGACCCTCACTCCTGAGCCCATGATAGTGAGCTCGAGAGTGGGTGTAATGAAGAAGTTTCTGCCAGGTTGGGGAGTAATGATACTGGAGCTTAGACCCATTGTTTATGCATCTCACAAGCTTAAACTTGTGGGAAGTATTATTCCATGCTTGAATTAAAATTCATCGTGGTAGTGATCACCTTAAATAGATGAGGCACTACTTCCTGGGCAGGAGATCTGGTCTTTCTCGCTAGAAACAAGTTGTTGCAATATGTCGGGGGAGAAATTGAGTTGGTGTTTGGAGTTCTTAAATAACTATCATTTGGATATTCTCATTCGGTAAGGAAATGCGATTGGGGTAGTAGATGCGTCGAGTAAGAAACTCGTCGGAGATATTTGTGTTGGCATGGAAAGCCAAATGAAGCGAGTATGACTCGAAAGACTCTGTAGCGAGAGCATTCCGGTCTGTGATTGACCGTTTCACCTACTCGTGTGAAGAAGAGTATCGGTGGAATGAAGAAGGGTATATTCATAGACATTTGCATTGAATTGTCGGCAGCGTTCTGGTCATGATCCTATTTGAGAAAATTGTTAATCGTTTGACCAGACTGTTGCGTTTCTGGCCATTATGGACGAACTTCATGTGGATGAATGCGGCCCGTTCTTTATGGAGGAATGGTCGAACCGTGGGAGGTGCCTATTAAAATAAGGTAGATCGAGACTAGATATTCGTGTCGGAGGTTTGGTACAAATTTCCATGAAGTAATGGGAACCGTATGGAAATGGAGTATGCCTTACCCCCTAACACGGATGTATGAATGGAGGAGGTTGACTTAATGTCGAAAGGCATATCTTGAATGTACGCCTTAGAGTACATGACTAACGGAGCAGTAGTGTGTATGGATGGAAATCCCTGCACAACCATTAGGCTTTTGAATGTCCTTATGGATCATTTCCTAAGGCATTGGCATTGTGAGTGGCCTAGCGTGGTCGGTTGAGTAATTCGCTTACTCGTTGGAAGGAACCAACGGGTAATATGTTCCTTGGACTTGGAGTGGTCTCGGGACATTTCTTTAAAGATTTGGCTTTTAAACCATACACCTTGATGAGATACGTCAATGTGAGGAAAAGTTGAGTAGCGTTGGGGTTAAGCCACTTAGAGTCGGTATGGGTGCCCCGAGGGGAGATGTAACATGATTCTGGAGGTTGGGCGATTTGCGTTGAGTCATGTGGATATCGTCTTCCGCCGTAGGAAGCTAGAATCGATAGTTAGTGAGGAACGCTTTGTGCTATGCTAGAGCACAAATGATGTAGACTGAGATCAATATGGTCGATCTTAGTTCGGGTCCATTTGGGACGATACGATAACCAGGGGTTTTCTTAGGTTGATAGAATCCTAGTTTAGAGTAGTATACCCTTTATGAGACTTGGGTGTGCCCAAATTTTGGGGAAAAAATTCCCCCTTAAGGGGGGGAGTATGTAACAACCCTCAATTCTGGGAGGCTCATTTTATACTAATTTTACCTCATAATGTAATTATATAAAATGTGGCGACTGGAGTAAATAGTAATTGAATGAGATAGAAGTAAATATTTACTGGGATGTTGTATATTTATCATATATGTAGGTAAATATCCTCATGTTGTATATTTTATAGTGTCATGTATATTAAATGGCATTATAGTTTAAATGTTGGTGGGACTCTAAATAAATTATAAAATTTCCGAATGCCAGTTTAGAGGGTGTAGTTAGTCTCGGATGGCGCGAGACTGCCAAAATAAGTGCAATATTGTATTATTGGGTTTCGGGCACTTTTACCTGGTTTTAGCTTAAATGCGTATTTGGGAGCCATTTTAATGTTGTGTTAACCATTTAGGTTGGGAGTTTTAACTTAAGCCACGATTTTAGTCTTCTAAAATCCCTGATTTTTCCCCATTTTATGTCTTGAAAATAGAGAGAAAAAAAGAGAGAAAGAAAGAGGAAGAGAAAAGTGGAGAAAGAAGAGAGAAAATGAAGATTGGAGATGGATTGTTGCTGCTACTCAAGGAAATCTGAATTTGTAACCCTAAGGCAAGTTTTCTACTTGCTAATATGTGATCTAAGATGAATAATTTGTATGATAGTTGTGTATTTGCATTCATGGATCAAAAATGGAAATTTATGGGATTTAAACCCTAATATTAGTTTTGATGATAAAAGGGTGAGTTTTAATGGTTACAAATTATGTAGGATAATCTTTGGGTAGATAAAAGTTGTTGGTTGTGTTCAAAATGAAAGAGATTTGTGATTTGGGTTTAGCTTTTGGAAGAAGGAAGAACCCTAGGTCTGCTATGACCGGTCGATCGCGGTCCCAGGACCGGTCAACCGGGCCTTCGGGGGCAGGTTCACTACTTTTCTACAAAGGCATAAAATTCTTGCGCAGTCGACCGCGGTCTCCTGACCGGTCGACCGGCCATTCCATTTTGATCTTTCTGCTTTTCTCCGAAGGCAAAATCTTGAGACGCGGTCGACCGGTCCCCTATTTTTTCACCTTTAACCTTTATTTTGTTTCCTGGGTTTATCCTCTTTAATAGGAACTAGGAACCTTATTGTGTGAAGTAAACTTGGAGTCCAACAGTTCTCGATGAGTTGAGATACTCCACTAGATTAGAAATGGTTTAGGCGGGGTTTTTCGGGGTTATGCCTATTGACGTTAGGGCATTCTTTCTTCTAGTTGATTTCTTTTAAAACTAGAGGATGCATTCTTATGTTTGGGAGACCTTAGGGGATGCATTATTATGATTGGGAGACCTTAGAAGCTCATTGGAGCTATGTGATCCTTGATGGTTTATTATATCTATCAACGAATCTTGGGAGAATAATTAAAAGTCAATTTATTCTTTGAGGTCAAAATGTCAATGTAAATGCATACGGCTCCAGATTTAAACAAGGCGAAATATTTACATCATGTAAATGAATATGGTTTCGGATAAATAGGATATACATTTGCTAAAATGTGAACGGAATTGAGTATAAAATATACATTTGCTCAAATGAAATTTGATATGGAAATGATAGTAAATGATAATTTACTTAATCATTAACATGATAAATGGTAATTTGGTTAAACACACCTCTCTAAATGACATCATAAGGGAAGTTCGTGCGCTTGGTGATGCCCCCTGGCTAATGAATGCAGGGTGGATATAGTCCTAGGCCATATGCGTGATTATGTTATGTTTTCTGCGCTGGTGAGGGGATTCCAGGTGTAGTCCTGACTCTCCCGCAGGCATATGGCCACCTCCCAACGTTTGCGTTATGAGCCCAGGTTGTCTTGTGTAGATAGGCCCTGGAAGATGATGGTCATTTAGGGGCGCGCCCAGTGGGGAAACTCGGAGGGGCGGTCTTAGAATCGTTGTATGCATAAGAATATAACCATTCTAAATCAAGTGGGACTTGATGTATGATAAATGCCATAAAGAGCATTTAATGTTGATTATATTCCTGCTAAGGAATGGTAATGCCAGGATGCGCATGTAATTAAAATAAGGGCCACAAAGAGCTTAAAATTGAGATAAAATCCATAAAGAGCTTATAGTTATAGATTTATTTTCCTGTTGAGGAATAAACTATGACATGAATCGGGGTATATGATAGAAGTTTTAATTATGTAAATCTTTTTTTCTCCTGCTTAGTTAGATTAAACTCATGCTTTTCTTCATATTTGTTAGCTTATGCAGTCGATCTGTGTAGATAGAATTGTTTCCTTTTGTCTTTTCTAGTATGATGATATTAAGAACTGTCATACTCTTTATTTATCTGGTAATCATATAGAATCGGCCCCTGACCCGTTAACACATCTTGTGGCATATGCATCTTGTCTCTCCTCAGGTACTCCTCCGCAGGGATGCCTGATTTGAATTCCTATTCCGATGTCCTCGGCGACCCGTGATGCATTGCGGGTATTACGGGACACAATTGGTATAGACGTTTTCATTTTTGCATTCTAGTTAAGATCAAGTCTTTTATTCGGGCGAGGTTCCCAAGCTTTTGTAAATGTCTAATGAAATGTAATAAGTAACTTATTGAACTTGTGTATTATTGGAGTATCAGTTGGTGACCGGTAACATATTCGGTCTTTTTATTGTATTCTTGTTGTATTATTTATATAAGTCTTGTGGTTTCCCTTATCTTTCAGGAATTGGGTTGTTTGTTTTCATTTCTTTACTTTCAAATCAAAATTTTGGCAACCCGTTTTCTGAAACATTGGGTAGTTATCCTGGATACTCTATATTTTCATTGTGATGCTGAGAATGATTCCATCTATGATTCCGTTATATTTGAGTATTGGGCTGGCCACCCCCTATTTCGGATTGGCGGATTGTCACTGATGGTATCAGAGCATCAGGTTCTAGAGTCCTTAGGAATCCGTGTGGACGCCTTAAGTTTCAGCGTTGTTTTTGATTTGACATAAAGCCTTAGGATTAAGATCGTTCATTCCTCTAGTGAGATCTCGTTCTTCTGCCATGGGGTAGAATCTATAAAATATCTTGCGCATTCGCATGAGAGTAGTAGGTCGATTGAAGAAGGGCGTCATGAGCAGGAACTACTAAGGACTGTAATTTGTGGTCGGGGATGAGGACCGTTTTGGAGGTCGCTCCCTTTTTGTGGCGCTTCCTTGTCTTACTGCTACGATTACTAATTACATTTGATGTGGTTTCCTAAGTACCGCTAGAAGCGGAAGGTGGTACTAAGGTTGAGATTTCAAGCGATGTTAGATTGGAGTAGAGAAGTGCCCTGAAGTAGGATGGAGGAAAACCCTTCATCCGTAGGAGTAGTGTAGAGGTGGTGAAAATGTTGTCACCATATTCGTGGGTGCCGGAAGTTTGGCCCATAGAGAAGCCGGTGGATACTTGCAATGGCGAGTTTCTCTGGGATAACTGGACTAAGGAGAAGGTGGATTCTCGAAGGTTCACAAATGTTCGGTTAAAAACCGATGGGGAATAAGGTGTTGTACGGTTAGGGAGACCGTGCACCAGGAAATGATAGGCTTCATAATAGGTGTCGTTAACACTTCTGATGGAGTAAGATTCATGAAACCCCATAGGTGGACATCCGCCTGGGGAGGTTTCATTGAACTGAGGAAGAGGAGGCCGAGAGCGTGTCCTCTTTTACTAAGAAAGTAAGAGGGACTGCGTGGGTAATTGTTGTCGACCAGAGTCAGAGTAATGGCTAGGATGCGGAGTGGTTGGTAAGTATGTGGATGGGAATTCCCCCTTATTAGTGGGTGGTGTATTCCTTATTATAAGATTTAGTAGTATTATATCTACTGTAGATTCGGGTGTGTATATTGAGCTTGTAGTTGTATTGACGTCATTATAGGAAGAGTAATTATATGACTTCCGTGGTAGGGATGTTTTATGATTTCTTCACTTGTTATGAAACGAGTGATGATATTTTAAAGGTATATGTGTTATATGTGATGTGTGGTATGAGTGTTCTATTGCTTGTTTGCATTGTATGTGGTTGTTATGACTTATCTCCACGACCAACAAAATTAAGTAGTAATGCATAGGAGGGGTTCCTTGTTTGGATTCCGCTTTTGCGGGACGCTCCACGCGTGAACCTTAACGACGTTGGGAGTGGAGAGATGCCATTTTTGTTTCTTTTAATTTATGTGTAATACGCGAATAAAGGTATTTTGGTTGGTTTGGGGTGATAGCAAGCAAATAAAATTGTAAGGCTATCTTACTTCTAGCTCAAATGGAACTAGTTGTTCTGTAATTTCTCTCCTGGATACAGGTTGAGACTTTATAGAAGTGGATCGAGGTAGGTAGGAGATTTTGCCATTCGTTTTATTTCCATGTGTGAGTGTTTGATTATTTGTTTGTTCTGTTCATGCATGTTACGCTTATCTCCATGATCAACTAGTTAAGTAGGCATGTGTCGGAGGGGTTCCTTGTTTGGATTTCGCTTCGGCGAGACACTCCGCCGCATGAACACTTAACGATGTTATGATTGGAGAGACGCTATCCTTTTCTTTCTCTTTTATTTTATTTATTTTGTTATTAGAAGTGGAATTGGAAGTTTAGCCGAGAATCACGTAGAAGAGTGATTAAGGGCTATTAAAGTGCGAGATAGAAGCACTGTATATAGTTCTCTCCTCTAATCGATGTGAGGGAGACTGTGATACGAAGTCGGATTGAGACTTCGGGATTGTGCCTTGATAAGAAGGCCATGTTTTTTTAAGGGGGATATGTATCTGAAAGAATTCACAGGAAGTGAATGTCTGATCAGTTAAAATCTTTAATAATGCTATGGTAAGACGTAGAAGTAGAATTTTGTTGAAATAATTGCAAGTTAAAATTTATCGATCCCGATTATGTGTTTTAGACCGTCACATCTTAATGACCGACGATGCGAGTTAGTAGTGTAACGGGAGGGTTCCTTGTTTGGATTTTGCTTCGGTGAGACGTCCCACGCACGAAACCAAGCGAATGTCGGAAGTTGAGATAGGTCTTGGACACTAGGGATATACTTAGTATTACACATATATACGACTTAGCTAGGATATCTATAGATCGACCTTAGATTTTATTAGAACTTTAGGGCATTAGGTCTCTAGGGTATGTGATGTTAATTCAGGAAGGTGGTAAGGAGTGGACCACGAGTAAGTCGTGGGTTGGGATTAGATCCCTAGGAACGAGATTTATGGGGTCTCGAGAGGTTTGGTAGGTTTGGCTGTATTAGATGAGGCCTTTCTTAGAAATAGTTTTACATTTTAACTTCACTTCCGAGGAGATTAAAAGGACGGGTGGACCCTCACTCCTGAGCCCATGATAGTGAGCTCGAGAGTGGGTGTAATGAAGAAGTTTCTGCCAGGTTGGGGAGTAATGATACTAGAGCTTAGACCCATTGTTTATGCATCTCACAAGCTTAAACTTGTGGGAAGTATTATTCCATGCTTGAATTAAAATTCATCGTGGTAGTGATCACCTTAAATAGATGAGGCACTACTTCCTGGGCAGGAGATCTGGTCTTTCTCGCTAGCAACAAGTTATTGCAATAGGTCGGGGGAGAAATTGAGTTGGTGTTTGGAGTTCTTAAAGAACTATCATTTGGATATTCTCATTCGGTAAGGAAATGCGATTGGGGTAGTAGATGCATCGAGTAAGAAACTCGTCGGAGATATTTGTGTTGGCATGGAAAGCCAAATGAAGCGAGCATGACTCGGAAGACTCTGTAGCGAGAGCATTCCGGTCTGTGAATGACCGTTTCACCTACTCGTGTGAAGAAGAGTATCGGTGGAATAAAGAAGGGTATATTCATAGACGTTTGCATTGAATTGTCGGCAACACTCTGGTCATGATCCTATTTGAGAAAATTGTTAATCGTTTGACCAGACTGTTGCGTTTCTGGCCATTATGGACGAATTTCATGTGGATGAGTGCGGCCCGCTCTTTATGGAGGAATGGTCGAACCGTGGGAGGTGCCTATTAAAATAGGGTAGACCGAGACTAGATATTCGTGTCGGAGGTTTGGTACAAATTTCCATGAAGTAATGGGAACCGTATGGAAATGGAGTATGCCTTACCCCTAACACAGATGTATGAATGGAGGAGGTTGACTTAATGTCGAAAGGCATATCTTGAATGTACACCTTAGAGTACATGACTAACGGAGCAGTAGTGTGTATGGATGGAAATCCCTGCACAACCATTAGGCTTTTGAATGGCCTTATGGATCATTTCCTAAGGCATTGGCATTGTGAGTGGCTTAGCGTGGTCGGTTGAGTAATTCGCTTACTCGTTGGAAGGAACCAACGGGTAATATGTTCCTCGGACTTGGAGTGGTCTCGGGACATTTCTATAAAGATTTGTCTTTTAAACCATAAACCTTGATGAGATACGTCAATGTGAGGAAAAGTTGAGTAGCGTTGGGGTTAAGCCATTTAGAGTCGGTATGGGTGCCCCGAGGGGAGATGTAACATGATTCTGGAGTTGGGCGATTTGTGCCGAGTCATGTGGATATCGTCTTCCGCCGTAGGAAGCTAGAATCGATAGTTAGTGAGGAACGCTTTGTGCTATGCTAGAGCACAAATGATGTAGACCGAGATCAATAGGGTCGATCTTAGTCCGGGTCCATTTGGGACGATACGATAACCAGGGGTTTGCTTAGGTTGATAGAATCCTAGTTTAGAGTAGTATACCCTTTATGAGAGTTGGGTGTGCCCAAATTTTGGGGGCAAAATTCCCCCTTAAGGGGGGGAGTATGTAACAACCCTCAATTCTGGGAGGCTCATTTTATACTAATTTTACCGCATAAGGTAATTATATAAAATGTGGGGACTGGAGTAAATAGTAATTGAATGAGATAGAAGTAAATATTTACTGGGATGTTGTATATTTACCATATATGTAGGTAAATATCTTCATGTTGTATATTTTATAGTGTCATGTATATAAAATGGCATTATAGTTTAAATGTTGGTGGGACTCTAAATAAATTATAAAATTTCCGGATGCCAGTTTAGAGGGTGTAGTTAGTCTCGGATGGCGCGAAACAGCCAAAATAAGTGTCATATTGTATTTTTGGGTTTCAGGCACTTTTACCTGGTTTTAGCTTAAATGCGTATTTGGGAGCCATTTTAATGTGGTGTTAACCATTTAAGTTGGGAGTTTTAACTTAAGCCACGATTTTAGTCTTCTAAAATCCCTCATTTTGCCCCATTTTATGTCTTGAAAATAGAGAGAAAACGAGAGAAAGAAAGAGGAAGAGAAAAGTGGAGAAAGAAGAGAGAAAATGAAGATTGGAGATGGATTGTTGCTTCTACTCAAGGAAATATGAATTTGTAACCCTAAGGCAAGTTTTCTACTTGCTAATATGTGATCTAAGATGAATAATTTGTATGATAGTTGTGTATTTGCATTCATGGATCAAAAATGGAAATTTATGGGATTTAAACCCTAATATTAGTTTTGATGATAAAAGGGTGAGTTTTAATGGTTACAAATTATGTAGGATAATCTTTGGGTAGATAAAAGTTGTTGTTTGTGTTCAAAATGAAAGAGATTTGAGATTTGGGTTTAGCTTTTGGAAGAAGGAAGAACCCTAGGTCTGCTATGACCGGTCGATCGCGGTCCCAGGACCGGTCGACCGGGCCTTCGGGGGCAGGTTCACTGCTTTTCTACAAAGGCATAAAATTCGTGCGCGATCGACCGCGGTCTCCTGACCGGTCGACCGACCATTCCATTTTGATCTTTCTGCTTTTATCCGAAGGCAAAACCTTGAGACGCGGTCGACCGCGGTCTCAGGACCGGTCGACCGGTCCCCTATTTTTTCACCTTTAAACTTTATTTTGTTTCCTGGGTTTATCCTCTTTAATAGGAACCAGGAACCTTCTTGTGTGAAGTAAACTTGGAGTCCTAGAGTTCTCGATGAGTTGAGATACTCCACTAGATTAGAAATGGTTTAGGCGGGGTTTTTCGGGGTTATGCCTATTGACGTTAGGGCATTCTTTCTTCTAGTTGATTTCTTTTAAAACTAGAGGATGCATTCTTATGTTTGGGAGACCTTAGGGGATGCATTATTGTGATTGGGAGACCTTAGAAGCTCATTGGAGCTATGTGATCCTTGATGGTTTATTATATCTATCAACGAATCTTGGGAGAATAATTGAAAGTCAATTTATTCTTTGAGGTCAAAATGTCAATGTAAATGCGTACGGCTCCGGATTTAAACAAGGCGAAATATTTACATCATGTAAATGAATATGGTTTCGGATAAATAGGATATACATTTGCTAAAATGTGAACGGAATTGAGTATAAAATATACATTTGCTCAAATGAAATTTGATATGGAAATGATAGTAAATGATAATTTACTTAATCATTAACATGATAAATGGTAATTTGGTTAAACACACCTCTCTAAATGACATCATAAGGGAAGTTCGCGCGCTTGGTGATGCCCCCTTGCTAATGAATGCAGGGTGGATATAGTCCTAGGCTATATGCGCGATAATGTTGTGTTTTCTGCGCTGGTGAGGGGATTCCGGGTGTGGTCCTGACTCTCCCGCAGGCATATGGCCTCTTCCCAACGTTTGCGTTATGAGCCCAGGTTGTCTTGTGTAGATAGGCCCTGGAAGATGATGGTCATTTAGGGGCGCGCCCAGTGGGGAAACTCAGAGGGGCGGTCTTAGAATCGTTGTATGCATAAGAATATAACCACTCTAAATCAAGTGGGACTTGATGTATGATAAATGCCATAAAGAGCATTTAATGTTGATTATATTCCTGCTAAGGAATGGTAATGCCAGGATGCGCATGTAATTAAAATAAGGGCCACAAAGAGCTTAAAATTGAGATAAAAGCCATAAAGAGCTTATAGTTATAGATTTATTTTCCTATTGAGGAATAAACTATGACATGAATCGGGGTATATGATAGAAGTTTTAATTATGTAAATCTTTCTTTTCTCCTTCTTAGTTAAATTAAACTCATGATTTTCTTCATATTCGTTAGCTTATGCAGTAGATCTGTGTAGATAGATTTGTTTCCTTTTGTCTTTTCTAGTATGATGATATTCATAACTGTCATACTCTTTATTTATCTAGTAATCATATAGAACCGGGCCCTGACCCGTTTACACTTCTTGTTGCATATGCATCTTGTCTCTGCTCAGGTACTCCTCCGCAGGGATGCCTGATTTGAATTCCTATTCCGGTGTCCTCGGCGAGCCGTGATGCATTGCGGGTATTATGGGACACAATTGGTGTAGACGTTTTCATTTTTGCATTCTAGTTAAGATCAAGTCTTTTATTCGGGCAAGGTGCCCAAGCTTTTGTAAATGTCTAATGAAATGTAATAAGTAACTTATTGAACTTGTGTATTATTGGTGTATCAGTTGGTGACCAGTAACATATTCGGTCTTTTTATTGTATTCTTGTTGTATTATTTATATAAGTCTTGGGGTATCCCTTATCTTTCAGTAATTGGGTTGTTTGTTTTCATTTCTTTACTTTCAAATCAAAATTTTGGCAACCCGTTTTCTGAAACATTGGGTGGTTATCCTGGATACTCTATATTTTCATTGTGATGCTGAGAATGATTCCATCTATGATTCCGTTATATTTGAGTATTGGGCTGGCCACCCCCTATTTCGGATTAGCGGGTTGTCAAAACAAGCTCCTCTATTGTTCCTTCAAACTCCATGAATTTTCATAATTTTTATCCAGCATAACATTACATTATTTTCCATCCATTTTCAATACACATACTAAATAGTATAGAATTAAAGTTTCATAATTTTTTGACTTCATTTGCTATGTCAAAAGCTTGATCAAACTTAGGGCACATCGAAATGAAATATACAAACAACGTCTATGTACCAATTTGCAACTACCACTAAATCCCAACCACGAGGGGTTAAATTCTAATTTTTGGATATGATATGAATATATGGGTCTAGTTTAATATCCAATTGGAATTTATCAATTCCAGTAAGTACGAAAAAATATATTCAAGTTTGAATACAAGGTATTTCAATAACAAGCAATACGGGCGACATACACCACTTATCTCACATGTGAACAAATACTTATTATCACAATGGAGGATGGAATTTTAATCAATAATTCATGATTTATATACTTTGAAATAACTATAATCCAAGATTAAAACAATATTAACACATAATTATACCTTGGAACCACCATAAGGATTTGTTTGGAATTTTTCCTAGCTTTTAATGTAACCCGTTCATCCTTAAACTTCCACTTTCTCTTTCCTCAAGCTAAAAACCTTCCAAAACTGACCCTATGATGTTATCTACTGAATAAATAGGTTAGAAGAAGAGTTTTAAGTCAGCCAAGGCCGCATCCCATGCCAACCAATCAAACTAAACCATTTGGTTTACTAAAGGACACTTTACCACTTAAAGGGAATGGACATATTTTCCCCTTATTCGTAAATTCGGCCTAAATTCTTACTCGGACATCCGTTTTATGCACTGTTTATTGTGACACAAACCTAACTCATATATATACAACTATCTACTACCTTGAATCAGTTGTTTCATTATAAGGGTCAAAACTATTCTCCAATAGAAACATTTCTACCGAAATAACAAAATTGTGTTTGTACATAATTCGACACTTCGTGATTTATGAAAGTAGTATTATACTAACCTTAAACACTTAACATTAGCTATACTAATAACAAATTATTCATATCACATAAATTAAGCATGATTTAAATATAATTTATCATAACATTCAACGATAACATTCAATACATGGTGTAGAAATACATGCAGGTAAGCATGTTTGTTAATGACATAAAATGTACATGTCATCACCTCTGGAGTAGCCTGAGCATCCTGTAAATTCATAGGAAATATTCTTCCCGGAGCCCTGTAACCACTAGCTTGTCCTTTACCTCTTCCTCTCCCCATGCCTCTAGGTGATGAACCTCGACTAACAATAGCTGAGTGAATCCCTCCTAGTAGAATATGACAGTTCTTTTTGGTATGGCCAATTTGATAACAGTGATAACACTCTACCCCCTTTAACTTGGGACAATCTGGACTAATATGGCCCTCAGCTTTGCAAAAATAGCATGTAACAGGCTTAGACTGCCCATTGTCATTCTCTTGTTGTCTATTCTGTCGGCCCTTCAATCATGCACCCCTAAACTACTTGGCGTCCTATTCTGAACATAATTTCTAGTCCCTCTACCGCGTTAAAATATTTGACTCCCCTATTTTGATTATTCTATATTGCCTTCCTTTTGCTGAGATGGATCAAATCTACTTATCTTTCCCATTTGTTCCCTATTCTTTATTGCATCATTAACATCTCCTTCAACCATCATAGCTTTGTTAACTAAAGAAGTATAATCTACCATTTCAAGTGCAGTGAGTCTAGACTTGATAACCAAATTCAACCCATCCTGAAATCTGGAGCTTTTGTCCTCCTCCTTGTGTAAGAAACGTAATGAAAATAGAGACAAAGATATAAATTTATTTTCATACTCCCTGACCGACATATTCCCCTGAGTCAATGATAAAAATTCTCTCTCCTTCTGCTTCCGATACATATGAGGAAAATACTTTTCATATAAGACTTTAATAAAGGAATCCCAAGTAATTACCTCAACTCCCCTCGAAGTAAGCAATAAATGTTTGGAAGACTCCGACCAATATTTAGCTTCGCCCTTTAACATGAAAGTAGCCAAAATTACCTTTTGCGCACCAGGTACATTCATCACCCCGAAGATAGTTTATGTTTCTCTGACCCAAACATCAACTTCTAAAGGATCTACATAACCTGAGAATGCTGGGGGGGGGTTCAATTTGATAAATTTCTCGTGCAGAGTATTGTTCTCCTCTCGTTGTATTTCCCTTTCTCTTCTAGCCAAAGTATTCTCCTCTAAGTACTTGTCTTGTTGTTTTGCTATTTGCGTCATAAACATGTTTTATTGTTCTGCCATTAAAGTCACGGCCCGAGCCATTCTCTGCATATCGATAAGTTGTTCAAGTTCCCCCTCTACATTATTTGGATTTTGTTGGTTTACGATATTTGAAGACTCCTCATCCACCCTCTAATGAACATTTGATCCTTCCATATCTTACTATCTGTCATAAACCACAATTACAGAAACAAGTATACAACATTTATTTCTAACATAATGGTTAGTATTTCTCATAAGTTAATATATATGACCCACACCACACTATTTCTGCCACTTCCACAGCTAGACTCTCTAACCCCATAACATAAAAGCTTAAAGCTCTAATACCAAGTTTTCACCTCCTAACCCCATTAGGATATAATTAGCTAAATAGTTCACAAACCACATTTATTATTTATTTAATTATTTTGTAATACGTATTGAAACAACTTCAAGGTTAAAATGCGGAATAATAAAAATCCAATTGTTTTAAGGAGACATAATTTAAACATAACTCACATACCATTTAACTTAATTACAACTAGTACAATGTATAAAACAAACTAACAAGACCCAACTATTATTTACTCAACCTCCTAGACCTAGCAGTGGCAGCTTCAGAACCTGAAAATGTAAACATATAAAACCATGAATTTAAAAACTCAGTGAATGTACATCGTCTATATATAGTAAAAGTAATATTTTAATATCTCAACATCTCGACATATATCCATCTCTATGCAAAATTAGGCCATATACATATCCAGAGTTAATAAAACCCACATCTTCTGCCCATATGCAATAATCATATCCATAGGTTTTAATAACCTAACATCTCCTGAATTGTATAGTAACTCAGCATATCTTGACTTTTATAAAGCCATAACATCTCAACATCTCTTGAATTTTAATAAGCCATAACATTTCAGCATACCATCACTTTAATAACCTATATCATCTCAATATATAATACATACACATAATATTCATAATCAACTCAGTAAGTACACTCACATTGGGTTGTCAACTATGTATTCTCGTTTCCTTCGGGTGGAGCTAAACTAGGTTGATTTGACCTTACACCTGTTAATCCGACTAAATCAGTACTGAATCTCAATCATAAGTAATATCTTAATATATCTATGTAACTTTCAATGACTATACAGTAACAATATAATTCTACTCAAGTCACATTCCGTGAAACATGTGTAAAGACGAAACAATGGTATATGTGTTGATAAGGTTATTAAAATTCAACCATAGCAAATACCTCGTATGGAATTTATAACTAAAATCAAGTAAAGATAAAAGTATACTTCTCAATGTATATACTCGTAAAACATGTACTCAAAATACTTTTGGTAAAGAGCAGATAAAAACATTCTTTCATGGGGTATCCAATATGGCTTCAAATTACTGTCCTCCATACTTAACCATCCCATATTCATAAATTGTAGATATACAGGTGTCCAATCTTATCATAATGAAAACATATCTGAATATACTTTCAATTACATGTGACGATGTAATTTTTTAAGCTTCCTCAAGGAAGTTATGACCATTTCTTTACAACCTATTAAATCTGCCCCACAAGCTCCCTTATTGTTCCTTCATCTTCCAAGAATTTTCATAATTTTCTCCATCATAACATTTCATGATTTTCCCCCATTTTCAATAAACATACTAAATAGTACATAATTAAAGTTTCATAATTTTGTGACTTCATTTGCTATGTCAAAATCTTGATCTACATAAACATGTCAAAATGAAATATACAAACAACAACTATGTACCAACTTGCAACCATCACTAAATCCCAACTACAAGGAGTTAAATTCTAATTTTCGGATATGATATGAATATATGGGTCTAGTTTATATCAAATTAGAATTTATCAATTACAATAGGTACACAAAAATATATGCAAGTTTGAATACAAGGGATTTCAATAACATGTAATATGGGCTACATACACCACTTATCTCACATGTGAACAAATACTTATTATAGCAAAGGAGGATGGAATTTTAATCAATAATTCATGATTTATATAATTTTAAATAAGTACAATCCAAGATTAAAACAATATTAACACATAATTATACCTTGAAAAGACCTTAAGGATTTTGTTGGAATTTTTCCTAGCTTTTAATGTAACCCTTTCTTCCTTAAACTTCCACTTTCTCTTTCCTCAAGCGAAAACCCTCCAAAACTGAACCTAGGATGTTATTTACTGAAGAAATTTGTTATAAGAAGAGTTTTAAGGCGGCCAAGGCTGCCTCCCATGCCAACTAATCAAATTAAACCATTTGGTTTACTAAAGGATCAAGTACCACTTAAAGGGAATGGACATATTTGCTCCTTGTTCGTAAATTCGGTCTAATTTCTTACTCAGACATCCCTTTGATGCACCGTTTATTGTGCCACAAACCTAACTCATATATCTACAACTATCTACTTTTAACCTTGAGTCAATTTTTACATTATAAGGGCAAAAACTAGTATCGAACTGGAACATTTCTACCGAAAATAACAAATTTTTATGTTTATACATAATTCGACATTTCATGATTTATGAAAGTAGGATTATACTAACCACAATCACTTAACATTAGATATAATACTAACACCTTATTCATATCACATAAGGTAAGCATGATTTAAATATAATTTATCATAATTACATCCGGATTGTCACATTAATATCCCTTGAATTTTTTTTTAAAAATTATACTATTCTTTATTTTGTCCATTTCCATATTAAGAAGTTAGATTGATAGCGTTACTTGCCGCTGTAAATTTATTGAGTGTATTTTACAAGTTCAGGGGATTTTTATTAAAAATGGACTATACCACAATGACATGACAAAAATTCTTACATCGTTATTGATGAATTAAAATTAGTTACACAAATATTTCTTAGCAAGTGGTTCATTTGATTAATTCTATTCAGTTTTAGAACAGTTTGTAGGAAATGAAATTTCTTATATAAAATAATATTGTTTTAGTACATTAGTATGATTAGAATCTGCATTTGAAATGGCTAAATATTTTGGAAATTAACTAAATTAAAGTGTTTCAAACCATTGCAAATTATATGAACTCGGGGTGAATTTCATTCCACGTCTCTCTGTCTCTCATTCAAGTCACATTATTTATATTACATCTTGTTGTTTTGCATTCACTAGTTAGTACACTTTAAATTACCACCCATTTTGTTAATTATCTTAATTTACCTCTTAGAATTGTTTTTAAAACAAAGAAAAATTAAAAACAAATTTTGAAAGTAAATTTATAATTTTCTTCACATTTAGGTTTTAACATTTGAAAGGTGGATTGAAAGCCCTACTTAGTTATATATTAGTTTTTGTCACATTTTGTAGGTATTTCTTGAGTTTTGGTGGAAAAACTTTGTTCTACATTGACTGTATAAAAGAAAAAATCTATCAATAAATTTCAAAAATTTTAAGCTTCTTCTCCTTGATTTTAAATATAAATAGATATATTTTTCATTACTAGTTTTCCTCACATTTTTAACAAATTTTAAATGCTTTTAAATAATCTTTTTTCGTTTTCTTCAATTTTTATGGAATTTCATACTTTTTAAATATATTTTCTACAATTTTCAAATATTTTTTTTTCATTTTATCTTTTCTAAAAGTCTTTAATTATTTCTTAAATATTCCTTGCATTTTTCAAAATTTCAAATTAGTTACCTCTATTTTCTTTAATTTTACTAATAGTCTTAAATATTTTTTTTTATCATGTTTAGATTATTTAAATATATTGTGATTTTTTAAAATATTTTACATAATTTTATGAAATTTATAAATATACATTTGTAATTTTCATATGTTTTAATGTTTTCTTTGTAATTTCTATATTTTTAAAATATTTATTTTGGAAATTTCAAATTTTTTTAATTAGTTTGCTTTAATTTTCGTAATTTTTAAAAACAGTTTGAGTCATGACAATAAAAATTCTCATGTGTTAAGCACATGACCCATTTTTTTGTCAAACAAATTAACAATGTTTGTATTAGGCGGTATACTTAAAGCCCTGTCGGGACATTAGGAGGTTAGGTCTAGAAAATGAATGTTCAGGTGGTGAAGTGAAAGTGCGAGTAAAGTTCAAGGACAAAAATGTAATTAACCCTTTATATTTCTAGTTATAATTTTAGCCCTTCTTTCTCCTTTGTCACCAGTTTCTAATCATGTTTATAAATTTAGTCCATGTTTTTGTAGGAGCGGTATTTTCTTTAAATTATTTGATTTTGTCAATTTACTTAATTGCCCTTTATTGAACAAAGAAGATGAGATTGAGTTTATGTCGATAATGACTATATTATAATGCCAAAAGTAATACACAAATGAATGAACTATCTTTTTAATTATTTTCTTCATATTCATGCACGTTCATATGTGTGAAGTGTTGTGATGTAGCAAATTGATTTTTGCATGGAAATTACTAAATTACATATATAAAAATAAACAAATGAATACGCATTAGAAAATGTATATTTGTAAGTAGTTTTTGGGTATTTGGACATATAAAATCAATTATTAACGATCAACAGAAAACTATTTTTGCATTTTTAGATCTATGTAACCTTGAAATTAGTGCAAATATATATAATAACCAAGTATTTTTTGTCTCTTTGTATTTAAAATAGTTGTTAGTTATTATTGTTTAAAATTATCAATTAAATATAGAGTACTGATTTGTTTTTTCCCTTTATTTACTTGCATTTTTGGGTAATATATATTTGTTTGCTTTGACCCTTTTTTTCGGAAACAAAAAGAAATGGAAAATTGAAGCGAATTGATTTAAGATATTCATGTTTGTAACCATAAATGCTAAAATTTTACAATTTCTAAAGATTTAATTTTCATGAAGATGAACAATGACAAATTGAAACCATCAGAGAGACAAATCGATAATCTCCCGGGCTATTTTTAGTGTTTTCGACAATTTTTGGACTAATCGAAAAATTTAAAAATTACAATTTTTACTTCAACCTTTTGTGATTTTGACTCTGAGTACAAGTGACAAACTAATATTTTTGTTCTAGGGGGAAATATAAGTAGAAAATCAAAATATTATTGATTTTGCTTTGCCTAGGTAAGGGAAAAGGTGGTTGAGGCTGTAGACTAGTTGTAGTGGAAAGCACATAACCGTGAACAAGATTGGCACATGAATACAATCTAATTGTTTCCTAATTTATAATTTCACTTTTGCTTAAATTCAATTTGATTTTTTTAATAAATGATAAGTTCAGAAAATGAAACAAGGATATAATACTAGACGAATGAAACAAAGAGACGATATTAGATGAATAACATACATCAAAACAAAATATAAAAATGTTAATATAATATTTGCTGGTGTCCAAAACTGATATTATGAATTACCAATTTTGTAATCGCAGATAATTATTTAAGTAATGAGAAGGAAAATAAACAACGCAATAAAAGACAACAAAGATTTTTAATGTGGTTCAGCTCAAGGAAAGCCAACGTTCATGGTTACGGTAATAGTCTTGCTTGTGTGTAATTAACTTATCCATTGAGCTAAGGGAAATAAGGTATATTTATAGTTGTCCTAGAAACCAAGGGGTGGAATGTCATTATATGTCCTAGAAACCAAGGGGTGGAATGTCATTATATATATATATATATATTTCTACACCTATGTATAATGAATGAGAATATTGATCTTCTGAGGGTTTTGTGAAATGACCATTGATAATTCCCATATGAATGACTTTTATTCTTCCTAATGGTTCATCTCCTTAAACTGGTTGGACGACATGCCGACTAAGTGTTTCTGGAGCCGATCAAGTATAAATGAAGCACTAAGATATATACCTATGAGGACGGGTGTCCCGATGTAATGGATCCACATGGCATGAATAATTTTACTCATAACAAAAGCACATAATGCTCCATGCTTGATGATTTATTGAAATGATGCAGGATTTCTTGTAAAAAGTTTCTCGACATCCCAATATGATGGTGGTCGGCAATCGACCTTCTGGACTTATAAATTTTCCATCGCTCTATCAGTAAGTGGAATTTTTGTGAATAATTTGAGAAATAGCGACCCCCAAAGGATACGCAGGTCTTTCATGCTTTTGGAAAACGTGCGGCCATTAAGAGTTCAGTCGTTGCTTCAGTTGATCTTTATTTTTCAACTTTCAAGGTAATCTATAAAAGGATGAACTTTTTCCACCCATTTATTTTCACCACCAACCTTCGCGCAAAAGCAACCTATTTTCCTTCAAGATTTTCTTTGTCATTCCTTATTTGCTTCTTTTTAGAAAACACTGTAAGATTTTTTTCTTCTTTATCCCTTTCTTTTGCTTTATTTCATTTCAACAATGGTGTACATCATTGATGACGATTCTATAATACAATCTGGGGAAAGAGGGAAAATTCCCAATTGGGTATATTTAGAACTAGTTAAAGGTCATGTAGATTTATTATCGTTCGATGATGGTCATTGGATCCCCACCCTATTTATTATAGAGTGTGGAATAACTTTTCCTCCAAATGATTTATTCCTTAAAATATATCAGTATTTTAATGTGGTCCCAATAAGAGCTACCCCCAACACTTAGAGAATTGTAAATGGGATCCATCATTTAAATGAACTTCATGGGTCCCACATTAGGATTTCTAAACTCATGTATTGTTACAAGTGGTGAATAACATGAGACAATACATACTACCTGAAGATTAGACAAGAAAATAGTGCATTTGTAGTTAATATGCCATATTCTAACAAGGATTATTGGGATTATGAAGTTGTGGTAAAGAACTGGAAGTAGGCCCCCCTTCGTGAGGGGGTGAAATACACTCGTCCTAAATGCCCCTAGAAAGGGCATGGCATAAGTCGGCTAATACTTTGGATTTTATTTTTCTTCCATGCCTACTAGTTGTTTCATAATATGATGACTAATAATTTTTACTTTATTTTTCAGAGGAAAGTAAGAAGAAGTGTCCCAAGGAGTCTGAGGTAAACTTTGACGAGTTGAAGTTCTTGTGGTCAATTCATCAGGGAATAGGGGAAGAGCACCATTAATCTGCTTTGGTCTTGGTAGAGTGTAAGAACTCCATCACATCATTTGTATCCCGACCAACTAAGATTATTACCCAAACTCCAATTAACTTGGATGAGGAATCTGTTTTAACTTCTTGTGCTGTTAATTATTTTAGAGTAGATAATGAATGAACATTATAAGGAACCTCTTTCTCATTTGATCCCTTTGACATCACTACTATCCAGACTTCGCCCATTGCTGAAATGGAAAAGAGAAGAGTTCTTAACCTATTGATTGGTCTGCCTTCTCCACCACCCAAAAATACCAGTGCTATCGATAATAGACCCCTAGTGCTTAATGTTGAAGAGGATAATACCACTGAGCCTCAGTTCAAGATATTGAAGAGATGACTAGATACACCACAATAATTATTTTAGAAAAGCTCAGCCGACCAAGTTGCATTGAGTTTGCATCAGTGGCAGTGAAACCTCGGTTATCAAGGGGACTAATTATTATTGGAGTTCTTCCAACAGATAGGTCGGTGATAGATGAACCAAAATTTATCTTTGGTAAATTTCTTGACCCTTTTCTTACTTTAAATAACTTTCCTTTAATTATATATGATAATAATTTTGTTGTTGCCTTGTACTGCAGTTTTTTATTATCAAACTCTTATGAATAGTCACAAAATTATGACTGTTATAACCAATCATAAATTTTAGATTTGTGACCGCTATTAATAGTCACAAATTTTTGAATGCTTGTAGCCGTCATAAAGGCTTAATACTTAATTTGTGGCAACTATGAGCGGTCAAAAATTTGTGACTACTGGTAGCGGTCATAAATTTTGGTGTAAGAGTTAATTTGTGATTGCTATTAGGGGTTATCAAATTTTTGGCCTAGGTTTAATGTCCCTCTTCTCTCTCACATGTGCTCTTCAATCTCCTGCCAGTATCCCTCTTCAATCTCCCTCTCCCTCCGCTATCCCTCTTCACACTCTTTTTTTAACAGGGAAAACCCTCACTCTAATATCTCTCTCACCACTAGAATTTTTTCTTCCAACTGTTGTTATGCTATCTTCGAGTCTGCCTAATCATAGTCCAGGTATTATGAGACAAAATTTCATTTGATTTTTTTTGGATTAAATGGGTTAAGGAAATAGGGAAAGATAGATGCTTTTTTCTTTCTATATTGTTCTTAGAGTTTTGTTGTTTTTATCTATTTCTCATCTTTCTATATGTTACAAACTGTTTTAGGAACTACAATAATGATTAAATTAAGCAATCTTGGTGAAGAGAGAACACAAAGAGAGATCCAAGCCTAAAATAATATTATTTCTTATTCTAAACATTTCATTTGGCCTAAAAAAAACCTAGCTGTAACTTTACATCACTAGAATTTTTTATATACTATACCACATGTGTGTGTATACATAATGTTTAAGTTTTTAAAATGTTTTTGTCATTCATTTTAATGTTATAAGCTGTACAAATTGGGTTAGTGTTTTCAACCAGTGGCAACTTGATTAATGTTTGAGATAATTGTTTTAGCTCCAAGAAACGTAGGACTGTTTCATCTCCAAGAAGCCGATCTATTAACTCGAACAAATGTTCTCTCTAAGAAACGTAGGACTGTTTCATCTCCAAGAAGTTGATCTATTAACTCGAACAAATGTTAGCTCCAAGAAAAATACGACTATTTCAGCTCCAAGAAATGTTATTAGCTGAAACTGTTTTAGCTATAAGAAACTGATCCGTTAACTCCAAGCACTCCATATAAGAAACGTAGGACTGTTACTCCAAATATTATTTAAGTGTGTGTGTGTTGCGTCTAATACGACATTATTTCTTGACTCTGTTTCTTGTTACAAACGTAAAAGGGAAATATTTCATTCTAAACATAGTATTCTTGGATGGAAAATAAGATTGTATATAATTTTTTGTTGAGGATATGACATGTTGTGGAGTGAAGACTTATGTTTGATATTATTAGTTTGTTTCAACTGATGTTTGGAAATTTCCTTATTCTCTTTATATTGCCATTATTTATTCATCTTTTTTTGGCAGGAAGACAAACTAAATGATCTGATCGACTGAGTTAATCTAGTCCTGGGCATTCAAGTCATAGTATCGTCGAATTGATATGGATAAAGGTAATTTTAATTCTTGTTCATTGATTAATATCATTAGTATTTGAACTCGATTGATTTGTAGTGGTGATAGGAGGTTGAGGGTGAGCCAATTGAAAATCCGGATTGTCAATTGGTTGTTGTAGTATAGTTTTAAGATTAATTTATGAAAATATTTGTATATTTGTTTGTATGAATTTTAGTTGAATTATTGATATATTTTTTTGTGTTAATTAATTCATGTCCTTTTCAAGAAGTTCATGCCATTCAAGTTAAAGTTATTATTTGTCTATACTTGTTTGTGTGAGTTTACTATTCAACATGAAAGTAATTTAAGTGAAGTGACCGTCATTGGACTCCCGATTTTTCAAAATTGGCTAGTTCATATTTGTTTTGGTATTAAAATGGAACTCGGGAAAACTCAAAAAACCAATCGTGTGACCCGAATAAAGGTACATATACCCTAAGCGTTACAAAGTAACTTATAGGAAGTGGTGTGTCTCATCGGGCTCCTCATTTTTGAAATTGACTAGTAAGCGTTTGCTTTGAGGTTAAAATGGGGTTTAGGGGTAAAAACTAAAAATAACAATAGAATGTCCTAAATAAACCAACAAACACCCTAAGAGGTGAAAAAGTATCTTACAGTTAGTGTGAGTGCCCTAATCAGACCCTGGTTCTCTAAATTGACTAGTACACGTTTGTTTTAGGGTTAAAAGTGGGCATTGGGGTGTGAAAAGCAAAACAAACAATGAAGTGCCCGTAAAGAGGCACGCATAACCGAGAAGAAGTCTTAGTGGGAAGGGTTTACTCCACTCTCCCTATGTCATGAATGGAACTTCATCATCGGGTGGACTTCCTCAGGGTTTAAGTTTAAAGAATATAGCTTCTGCACGTGATAGTGAAAAAAGATCACTCTTCACTTCGAACCCCCAAATAACTCCTGAAAGTCCTATTTTGCACAAATTTAATCCAATGTTATCTTGGAAGAACTGGGAAGCAGATCCCAACTGATGATACCATGAAGTTTATAATGGATGCATACCGATTAAAGACCGGAGAGCCCTTCAAATTTTAACTCTTTTAGCCTATTTTGAACAATACTAAGTGACCCGTTGACATGCTAGTGTAGTACAGGTTGACCAAGAGAGGAATGGTTGATTCATCATCTAACTCCACTCCAAGATGATGGGAATAACCTTTCATTGTCATCGAGGCGGATCATCGAACTATATTATTCTGATGGGTCATGTGTCTTTGGGGATGACACAGGACACACCCTTTCCCAATTAGGAGTCACCAACCAATTGTAAGGAATTCTACGAAAGAAAAGAACAATTAAAACCGATTTCCTCACTTATATAGTCATTTGTATCGGCTCGCGACTTGTATTGGAGCAGATTATGTATAATGACGATCGACGAACGTTGGACTTCTAAATTTTGTTGTGAAGATGACTCATATTATAGGCCTAGAAATTGATTTTATCATTTTTACAAGCAAGTTTGATAATAATTTTTTGTTGACATTAAATAATTTTTTTATCAAAAATATTATTTTTTTGTTGACATTGAAAAGATTCTTAACATCTAATTAGTAAAGGTTTAAATAATATTAAACAATGATAAGAAATTTAGGGTTTATCAATATCCATATTACATGAAGAACTATAGAATCAAAGCACAAGAATAAAACTTGGGATTTTATAAACTAATCCCATTACAATTATTGATACCTAGTTCTAATTTGGGGAAAAAATTTCATGTTCATGTTGAGCAGGTCCTTGATTAATGGGGGAAGAGAGTCAAAAGACTAGAAGATTGTTTATTCTTATGATGAGTCTGCCTTAGGGGCCAATACATTTGCAACTGCATTGACTTTTCTCCAAATATGACTGGAGAATTAGCGAAAGAAAGGTTATCGAAGATATCCAAAATAGTCAATGGAGGTTTGGTCTTGTTATTTAAAATGTCAACTAGGATTTTTGAATCTGTTTCTATTAGGACCTGATCAAAATTTAGTTGAGAGCATATTTTAAGACACTTCTCTAGTGACTTAGCTTCAGCAAAAAGAGAATACTTGTTTCCCAAAGACAAACGAAATCCAGTAATGAAATAACCCCTATCATCTCGAATTACTCCTCCTATACGACTAGGCCCAGGGTTGCCTTTGGAAGAACCATCACTATAGGAGGTTTAGACCATCCATATTTATATATCAGTACCTGTCAATGCCTGACTTTCAGGTTGAATCAATTGATGATGAATTGATCTTCTAAGGTGCACCTACTCTTATAGATTTTAGTGTGGCCTATGTCAATAGCTAAGAGATAATGATATATAATTGTCCCTATAACTGGTCTAAAGCTAAGGCACAATTTAATCTGTATCAGACCTACTTCAGACATACTTGTAGATTTTGTATCATACCTACTTCAGTTTGTTGTTTCTAGTTTTCCATAACTTCCAAAAAATGACTTTAGGCAGGATGTTGTATATGAATTGTTGATGATATCTTCTAGGCATTTTGAACAATTATTCCTTTTAAGAGATAGTGGATGTTGTATATTAACCATTGTTCCTTTTAATTGATGTCCATAACTTTATCTTATTGCTCTATTTGGGCCTTATGTGCATTTTCATCTTTGGCATCTATGTTTTCATCACATGATATTCGCATGGGGAAAAGCATATATACGTCAAGTGTCAAAGTGCAGGGTTTCTCAGGTGAAGGTAGTATATGCTCCTTTCTATCACCATTGCAATTTTGTAGATCTTGTAAAGTACCATTTGAACTTCCTGGGTGGGGAAGTTCAAATTATCTCAACGAGGTGTCTTTAAGTGTCCATCACATAAAATATGAGAAATAATATCGACTCGTTCACCGACAAACAGAAATAACATTTTTATAGGAATTATTAAGTAATAATAAAGAAAGTTATAAATAATGAAATTAGTCTCTTGGTTAATTTCAACGAATACTTTAAAACTTATAGTTGAACTTTTTTTATAAAATAGTTAACCACGTGATTTTGAAAAATTAGACGGACAACTATGTTTTGCGTTTGAAGTGAAACATATTATATATTAATATTCGTATAATTCTAAAGACGTATATATTTGTCATTGTGTCTCTATCATGTTGTGTTCTAATTTTTTGAGACATGGCAGACACATCGGTGTCCATGATTCATACATGAAATTTGCTTCTCCGAAATCAATAACAATTAGAAGAACTTGAAATGTATCTTCCCATAAATTCATTCATTCCACACATTAGAATTATATGTATGATGAAGGTGACCCTGAAACCCCTGAATAGATGTCAAGGGTGACTTCAAGGTTGGTTAGAGGAAAGGAAACCTGATTCCTCATCCTTTTACTGGCTTAAATTGTAGCATATCCTTTGATGATTTGAATGAGGTGTAACATGGCACAATCCACATTATAACTGCATTTGTAGTTGATTTTAATTAGAAACTATTTTTTTAATTTATAATTATCTAGTCCTCATTCAGATTAATTTTATCTAAAAATGCATTAATTAAACTTTAAGTGTCCATCACATATTATATCAAAAATGCAAATCTCAACTCCACTTCAGTTATGAAATCCACTTGAACTTAAGTTAGGAACTTCAGTTATATAACATAATTGTTTTAAGGCTAGTTTATTCTTCCTCCCCATGACAGGTACCAGCTAATGCCTTCTCCTCATACCTGTTTCTGGATCATTTATAGTTATAACACTGATTGATTGGGGTTGTTTTATTAGCATGTTATTGTTTCCCTCCTTCACTATTATGGTTTGATGCTCATTCTCTCCATTATGTTTCTTTTTAGTAACGGATCTATAATTCGGAGAATCTTTGATTTTGAATTTTGTTTCCACCCACTCTTTCGTTATATCCTTTATGTTCATTAGTTGGTCCACCTCTGTTTTGGGTTTGTCTTGAATTTTCTGATTTTGGGACTCATTCCACTTTTAAGTAGGGTGTTTCTATTGAGAGTTTTAGATGTTTTTACCTCATATCCGTATCTTCCACATTGAGAGTTTTATCTTGAATTTTGTTTTCATTCATATAACTATTATAATATTGCTTTGAATGCACCCCCAAAATTTCAATTTTCAATTATGGATGAATTACTCCAATCTCTCCGGTGCCCCTCAACTCCAAAGACAACTTATTTTATGACTTCATCATCATCGTCATACATTAGGAAAATCATGGAATCACGAAAAACATAGCATTCCATTTATAGTTATAAAATTTTGGTAAATTATGATATTGGGCTAAGCTTCGTGTTTAGTGTTCAATATTTTACTTGGGGTGGCATGGCGTGTTTTTAGAGTTGACTTGATTACTGGTTTTTCGTCCACCATAGAATCGGGTTGTTTGAATTTGAACTTGGGCAGGTACGATAGGGTTCTATATTTCTGTATAGTTTGTGTCAAGTGAACTGTGATTTGTATATGGAATTATGTTTTTGCTTTTGTTTTGTCTTCTCCCTTATATTGAGGAGTATATATATATATATATATATATATATATATATATATATATATATATATATATATATATATATATATATATATATATATGCACTAGTGTATGTCAGTGCCAGAAGGTACGACGAAAAATTTCCAAAATACGTAATCGCAAAACGGAAAAAAAAATCAAAGTACGTAATCGCAAAGCGTAAAAAAATTTCAAACGGCAAAATTTCGTTCCCCAACGAAATAGTGTAATTTAAAAAAAAAAGAATTTTCAAAAGTATATATTGTTTATAAGACATACGTCATATTTATTCCAACAACATTAAAGGCACGATGCAAATTATCTAAAAAATTAAGCAATGTTTCCTTTGTTTATGATCCAAACCACCAAGTTTAAGAACAAAAAAACTAACTATACTATTATTAATGGTAGATCTAATTGAGTTATATGTCATATTTATTTCGTAATAGATAAATAATTTTTGAAATAACCTATGGTACGAATCTTATGATTTAAAAAATCGGGGTTAATTTCCTTTGTATATCAGACACTCCATTTTGAAAAGTATAAAGTTGTGTATAATGTAAGTAATAAATGTTTTATATAAACATAATTTAAATAGCTTTAATCTTCTTTACATAATAAACATAATTTATAAGTATCTACTTCAATTTATTGCCCAAAAAATATTATTTTATTATCTTTGATCTTCTTTTTATTACATTATAATGAAGATACACTAAAGGTTCTTAAGAAATCATAACACATGGACCATTAAATTCAAGAATAAGTGATATCTATTACAAATACCATATTTAAAATTGAAAAGGTTGTGTTTTGCTTAACTTGGGGTATTGTTCTTCTTTTCCAAATTTCCCATTGGAAGACCAACAGTTGGTAAATAATTTGATATGTTAAGGGCTAATCTTTGATATACCATATTTAAAACTGAAAAGGTTGTATTGATATGACAAATTTTTTATATTACACAAATAATTGTAAACAAATAAAAAAAATTCGACAACATTTCCTCTGTTTATAGGACTATCCATCATGTTTAACGAAAAAGATACACAACCAACAAAACTAAACTATAAAGAAATTCAAAAACTAAACTATAAAGAAACTGTGGAATAATTTATACGTAGATATCTTGGAGAAGCCCGATGGAGATCTCTTCCCTAACATAATGGTGAAATTGGGCGTGGTAGGTGGAGTACCAAAAGAAAGCGCCCTTGGGAACTGGTTTTGTGCATTTAAATCCCTCAACGGAATCGCAAATAAGATCAAACTCGCACCCTCCATATTCACTTTCCAACTCATAGGACTTGTTAAGTAACCATAAAAACCTCCACCATACGTGAAAAAATAGACAAAAGAGTAAAAAAAATTCAACTTGCAAATTAGATTAAGTGGACAATGCATCTGACCATAGGACAATCACGTTTTAATACCTTTTTAATACATGGTATAATACTTGTCTAATTAAAATTTTAATACCTGTAAACTATAAATCCTAAGGTAGCTAAAAATTATATTGTAAGAAGAGGTTCTAGTAAAGGCCATCCATACAAAACACAACATTGAACATTAACTATATTTTTCATCTACTGAAATCAGTATTGAAAAAAATACCAATTATACATGTGAAATACATTTGTTATGAAAAAATAGGAACAAAAAGTGGGATAAACGAATACATATGGGAAAAAAGGTCATTGAACCATATCTAGGCATCTACGAGCAAGTATCAATCTTCTCATCAAGCAAGTATAAATGTGTAAATAAACTTAGTGCATATAGTACAACTTAGTGCATATCAACAAATCCCACGTATTAGGGGCCACAAAAAATGGTCTTCAACACTATTTAGGATTAGATAACTTATGTCTTACTTATGTATTGAAACAGTTGAATCTTTGGGTATATAAACACCATATTGATCCAGAAACACCATATTGATCGCTTAACGATGATCAATATGGGATGAAGGCACGATGACAATTCTCCCAAAACTCACACTATCTTATTAGTCTACCAATAAGATTAAATTTTCACATCAAGGAGATTGAAAAATCTAAACAAATGAAGATTGTGTTATGTTCTTACCTCAAAGAATCAAAGATCAAAGTCAAAGAAGGATGGCAGAAGGATTACTGCAGGGAAACGTGGTAGAATAATAGTAGTCTATGGAAATAAAGTGAAAGAACCATCATTTTTTCTTCCCCTGAATATTTTAAAGATGAAGTGGGGTTAATATGTTGAGAAATTAATAACCTAAAATGGATTAGATATACATATAACAAAATGTCTTATTGTTTTGAACAATCATCAAGCCACTCGGACAATATTGATCCTTCATCCCTTTACATAGTCATATTATTGAGGGATTGCTACTAATGAATATAAAATGAAGAAAAAAACATGTCATCTTATTTATTTATTAGTTCTTTTTTCCTCTTACTAAATTCTTGAGGAAAAAAAGATAATGAAGATTAGGAGAGGAGATAAAAGCATAGAAATAGTATAATAGATCTCACAAAACCAATGGGAGTTTTGGAAATCTGATAAAAGAGAGAATCACTGTTTGTTTTGAATATTGATTTAAAAAAAAAGATCAAACGTTACCTGCTGGGATTGGCTTGGCTTGGCTTGTGGCTGCAAAATCACTGAGTCGAGGGAGATACCCGAAGAGATGACGGGCGCTGCTGGCAGGAGTGGAGGAGGGGAAATAGAAGGGGTGCCTTGTTTGGGGAGAGCAGTAATGCTACATTTCAATCTCAAATAGACCATAATCAGAGAACAACTACTACACCAAAAATATGGAGACGACTCTAGAATAAATTTACGGGTCAAATACAAAAAAAACTCCATATTACGTTTGAGGCTGAGAAATGGAGGTATGATGAAAAAATAATTGAAAAGTTTGTAAAAGTAGATTACCTTACCTCGGTGGTTTAATCAATGGAACATTTGTAAGAATTTAAGTATGCTATGAAAGTATCACACATGATGTTTCGTCAATTTAATATTTTTTTTATAATTTGTTATTTCACTCGTACAATGAGTAAAGCTCTCAAATAGTCACCCCTTTAGAGCAAAAATGGACCAATTAAATGTGGGAAGCTAGGCTAGGAGAAACCTGTAAAGCTCATACAGTGAGGAAAGCTCTTTGTAACAACCCGTCCTTTTGGAGATAAATAAATTCCATAATTGGGTATAAATTCGAAATTTGAGGAATTTCTCAAAATAGTAATTTTTGGGATTTACGAGGACTGGATGATTTTCGATGGGTGTTGTAATTACTTTTGGGATTAAATATGTCGAAGTATTTTAATGATATTTCATCGTCGGGAAAAGCGATAGAAGATGACATTTTAATGGGGATACCGCATTTATTTATTATGGGTTGAAATAGTGATTTGCGATCAAGTACCTCGGATGGAAATTTCGACTGTGCCGTGAGTCTTGGAATGGCCGAGATAGTCGGAAAAGAGTGTCCGATTGTTGAAATTGAATTTAAGGGAATTTTGGAGTTAAATGGGCTCGTAATTAAGTAAACGAGTCATTTTTGGGTTTTAAGGGTTAAAACCCTTTTCTTCCTATATAAAGAGGGATATGGGAAAGAAAAGAAAAAGAAATGAGAGAAGAGGGAGAGGAGGATAGAAAAGAGGAGAAAAGGAGAGATTCCGATCAAACTCCGCGGGATTCGGCTCGAGGTCGTCGGATTTTATCCACGAGGCAAGTGTTTACTTGCTTTATTTATTTTTGAGCATAAATATATCATATCATTGTTGGTGTAAACAAACCCTAAAGATTTTGGGTTGGGTTTTCGTGGATAAAACGGGTTTTCGGGAGTTAAAACGAATAAACCCCAATATTTTTCTAATTGGAGAAACTTAAAAATTAATTAAAATTAATTGGTGATTTCGGGTTCTAGGACGTTTAGAACCCGTAATATATGTGTATTGGTTGTTGGTTGAGGTCGTAGGATGTCGGGAGAGGCGACAAAATCTTGGGAGAAGCTTTAATGGTCGAAAACAACTTCTCGGAGAAGAAGTTGTCCGGCATGATCGATCGATCGACTGGCAGAGGTCGATCGATCGAAGCCTCGATCGATCGATGACCAGGGGTCGATCGATCGACCCTTCTGAAAGTTAGGCAATTTCTCCTAGGGTTGATTGGATGGGATAGATTCCAATTCTAATTGACTCGAGGATATTTATGTGATAGCATAAGGGATCTTTTAGGAATATATAGTCCTCCAATTGAGGAAATTTAGGAGGGTCGGGTGAGGGTTTTAAATGTATAACCCTTAAATTATATTTCGAGGAAAATAGAGAAATGGTACAATTTAAAGGTTTAGGGTTCCTAAATTAGGGTGGGGACCTCTAATTGATTATAGGAATGAGATAAATCCTTGGGTTCATGGAAATGAAATCCATGACCTACTAAAATTAAGTTGATCGGGGAAAGGAAAATCCCTAGGACATTTCAGTGTGTATTTAGGTCTATATAGTTATATGTATAGGAAGCATAATTATATCGATATTGGTGGGGTAAATCCTAAGAGATGATTAGGATGAGGGATTGAAATATAGATATATATTCACTTAGTGTGAGATGGTATAATTGGAGATATCCAATAAATCCTTGGAGATGAATAAGGAAATTATTATTTATCAAAGTAAGGGAATACTTTGAGTTCAGTATCATGCGTATATGAATGCATGATTATGATTCTTTGAGAGAATCTTTGGTATTATTGGTCATCTATAGATGTGATTGGTAATTATGGCCATATATATATATATATATATATATATATATATATATATATACTATATGATTGAAGTATATATAGGATATGATATAAATACATTTATATATATATGTGGTGATATGTATGCATTTAGATTGGCTGCTTTCCACGGGCTTTCCTTTGGTATAGGGTTGGAACAACCGCAATTATATATTACTCTAGTGCGATCCAGGGAGGTTGCGTGATGTGGGTGAATCCCCTGGCTCAAGGAGCAGGGAGAGTATAGTCCCCAGGTCATTTGCGTCCCGCGTTCGAGTGCGATTTATGTGATTTCCCACTCATAGGAGGAACTTGACCGCCTCCACTGTTGTGTATTTTACCAGGACTGTTGAGGATTTCGACTAGTACCGTGGTATATGAGCAAACCCGAATTCTTGGATCGACACTATGAGATAGCATCCTCGAGTTATAGCTCGGTGGGATGGTTTGTATGCATGTGTGCATGGTATATTACTTGTGTATGAGAATAATGTAATATATATCTCTAATGAGATAAAGAGATAAAAAAATGTGTATAGAATACACCTCAGTCCGGGAGATAGATCCGGATGTGTATTATAAAGAAGAAAATAGAATAAACCTCAGTCTGGGAGATACTATCCGGATGTATATTGTAAGATGTATATAAGAATGAATATAATAAGTATATTCTTATATAAGTATAAATTTATATATTAGTTTTGTACTACGGGCCTAACGGATCTCTACCATTAACCCTGCCAAGTAGTAGTATATCGGGGGGGGGGGGGGGTATCCTTATTTGGATTTTGCTTCGCGAGACACCCCATGCACGAACATAGCACAGTGTTGAGAATGGAGAGAAGTTTAGCCCTTAGTGCTCAGGTTGTAGAGATTTCTTGTAGACGAGTACTAGATTAGTTAGGCGGCATAGCTTAACTAGAATGTACTAGATGTGCGTTAGGTGTGCACTGTTGGAAGAGAGGTGAGGGGTTTCTCATGAGAGTGCGATACCAATTTAAATATGAAATAAAACCTTTTTCTAAAAATAAAGAATTCATGCACTTAAAAAAATATTTTCCAATTCGGGCTCTGACCCGTTTATCTACTTTCCCTCTGTTGTTATATATATATATATATATATATATATATATATATATATTATATATATAGGTGTCCAGACACAGGGACGCCTGTATGTCATTTCCTTCGAGTCAGACGTCCGCTGTTGCAGCTGTGGATGCATGCAGGTTCTCGATAGACGCTTTCATTCTTGTAATCTAGATAGGAAGTACTGTATATACATTTGGGCTAATCACCCAACTGCATTTATTCATTTTTACCGCCTGTTAGCGTGGCATTTGATATGGATGTATAATTTTAACCAAGTGTTTGGTAATTTTATTTCATTTTCAGTTTCAGTTACTCATACTGTGTGGATGTTTTAATTTTGTAGTTGTTTAAAAAGAGTAGTTAAGTAAAAATTTTGACACCAGCCTAATAGGTTATTAGTAATTAAATCGGTTTTCGATAGTGATTCTAAGAATGATCCATATGCGACTCAGGTTTTAATTTGGCACAGGAGTGATCGCCCGTTATTTTGTTAGGCAGGTTGTCACAGATGGTATCAGAGCATCAGGTTCTAGTGTCCATAGGAATCTGTGCGGACGTACTACACTTTCAGCATTGCTCTCGATTTGTTATAGAGCCTCAGGATTTGGATTGTTGATTTCTCTTGTGAGATTTCGTTCTCCTGCTATAGTATGAGATTATTGTAAATCTTTTTCGCACTCGTTCTAGGTTCGTGTGCCGATCGAGGAATGACGACGAAGGAGGGCTGTGATGAGGACAACAGGAGGCGGGGCTTACCTGGGGCTAGTAGTAGTTGGGGGACGAGGACCGCCGTAGAGGTCGCTCCCCTTATGGCAACTGCTAAGGATTGTTGCAACGACTACTAAAGTATAATAGTTATGAGCATCCAAGTACTGTTATAGTGGAAATTGGTACTAAGGTTGAATTACCCTCTGAAGTTAAGGGTTCAAAAGGGGTCTTTGATAAGGACCATACATTAAAGTTGGGTTGTGCAAAGTGAGTGTGGCACTGCCCAGTGGAAGTATAAGGCTCGGGAGCTTTGGCATAGAGCAGGGTATGAAAATACCCATACGTGAAAATTGAAGGAAGATTTTCACTTGTAGGAGTAATGTTGTAGTGGTGATAATAATGGTCACCACATATGGGGGAGAATGATGTTTTGGTCATAGAGGATTTTTTTGGACGATTTTAATCGCGAGTTCCTTTGATTGATTAGTAAGGAATACAGTTTTGGATTATCCACATAAGGATCGACCAGAGGCTGATAGTGGATAAAGAGTGATGTGGAGAAGTGGACCCTGTACTAAGGTGAGGTAGGTACAACGAAGGGAGAGTCCTTCAAATAAATGATGGGCTCATTAGAAAAGCGTTGATAACACTTATAGAGAATGTGGGTGTGTTCATGTGCCCCTTGGTGGACATACACATGGGGAAATTTGTTGAAATAGGGTTGTTGAAACTGGTAGTGGAGTTTTCTTTTAACGAAGAAGTTAAGAGGACTATCAAGATGATTTTAAGGAGCATGGCTGTAGAATCAGATGGTGGTGACAACTTTATCATGGTCAGGAAGGCCAGTGATGAAAATAGTGATGTGGAGCCACACGGTTAGTACTTTCCCGGTAAGGAATGAAGGACAAGGTTAGGGTGCCTAGATGGGGCATAGAGTCAAGAATTTTGGCAAATGGTGTGACTAGATAAAGTTGTGGTGTTCGTTTGCCCTAGACACGTGTGTGTAATTTGAGCTTTGTGGCGGTCTCGATAACATCATAATATAGGCTAGTTGTTTTCCGCAGTAGCGGAGTTTTATTTTTCTTCATTCGCTATAAAGGTTGGTGATGATATTTTGAATATATATATATATATATATATATATATATATATATATATATATATATATATATTTGGTTTGTGATACTCGTTTTATATGCTTATACGAGTATGGTAATATGGTGAGTATAAGATATTATGGTATTATCGGAGTGATAGCAGGCTAATGATGGCAAGACTATCGCGTCCGTGGTTCCAGGGTGGAACAGATTATTGCGTTATCTCGCCTGGATACAGGTTGAGCTCGCCTTTATTGTTATGGGTAAATGGAACTTTGATGAGTAGATGTTTCATTATTATAAGTTGAGTGTGTGGCAACCTTATAGATATGGTTCAAGGCCCGTAGAATATATTGTTGAGCTGTGAGTTTAATCTCATTATTGATTGGGCAAGGACTCAAAATTAGTACGAGCGCTTGATGGTATGGCACCTGAATAAGAGATGGGAATTCGGACCACATTTGGGTGAGAGAGGGGATATGATTATCCCGATCGCATGTTCGAAAATAACGGACCTCCATGACCGACAAAGTAAAGTAGTAGTGTGTGGAGGGGTTCCTTATTTGGATTTCACTTTGCGAGATGCTCCACGCATGAACCTTAACGGCGTCGGGAGTGGAGAGATGTCATAGGATGCGAGGATGTGAGTTTTGTTGATAAGTCATATAGTGTGGACGAAACACTATAGACTATGAGCCGTATGATAATAGTATGCTTACGAAAATATTGTGCTATGGAAAATCACTAAAGTAGTCCTCTCACAACTAGTGGGTGGGTGAAGTAGGACTTAGAGAAATTGATTTGAGGCTTATGGCCAGGCCTTAATGAAAAGGCAAATTTTGGAGAAGTATGTTTTGGTTAAGATAATCGTAACATCTCGATAGAGAATAGGAGCCCGAATGATAGGATAGAATAGTATAAATGTTTCCGTAGGCTAACGAGGAAGGATTTACGATGTCCTGTTGGTGTGCCTTAGGTCGTTGTATCTTGATGACTGGCAACGGAAGGGAGTAGTGTAACGGGAGGGTTCCTTGTCTAGATTTTGCTTTGCGAGACATCCCACGCATGAAACCAAGCAAATGTCAAAAGATGAGAGAGGCCCTGGGCACTAGGGATACATTTAGGATTATACTCGTTTCGCGTAGGTAGGGTAACGCATAGACCATAGCTTTATTAGGGATTAAGTTCGATAGAGTTAGGGATCCAAGGCAAGGAGAATTGAATTTCGCGTGTTGGGAGGACCCATGTGTGAGTATTACACCGAGGAAGGGAGATCCTCATTTTGAGAGAGTGTTACGTGTCAGACGTTCACTATGGTTGTGCAGATGTGCACAAGTTAGAAAGGTGTATGGGAACCTTAGTAAGTAAGGTTTATATATCGCCTGATATTGAAGGGGCGTAGTATACAAAGTGGGAGTTTATGTCGTAAGGTAGTCACAAATGGATTTGGAGTGTGCTGGATCGAATGTCGTCAGAGGTACGCAATATTCCAATGGTATATGGGGCAATAAGAGGTAACGTACCCAAGAAAAGTGACGAGACTATTGGTAGTAGTCAACTCTTAGTAGAGTTTCCTTTTTAAAGGAAATTAGTTATCCTGCTGTGGATGAGCGGACGCTTTTTAGTAATAGTGGTAGCTTTGCGAGATGTAAAGCGGTCTTATTGGCAGCAAGAGAAGCCATAGGAGTAACGCGTAGATATTGTGTGTTAGTGGGTAGAAATGTAGATGAGCTTGTGGTGAAGCTATTATGGTTGAGTACACCTTGAGGTAGGTGGAATATGGTAAGGGACCATCGTGTTAGCACCTTTGGCTTTAGGGGTACTAAGATGTAGTGGGATTTGTGACCCTAGTTTGGTGATGTAGGTTAAAACTGAATTTCGAGGATGAAATTCCGTTGTAGGGGTAGGGGGGAGTATGTGACAATCCGTCCTTTTGGAGATAAATAAACTCCATAATTGGGTATAAATTGGAAATTTGAGGAATTTCTCGAAATAGTAATTTTTGGGATTTTCAAGGACTGGATGATTTTCGATGGGTGTTGTAATTACTTTTGTGATTAAATATGTCAAAGTATTTTAATGATATGTCACCATCGGGAAAAGTGACTGAAGATGACATTTTAATGGGGATACAACATTTATTTGTTATGGGTTGAAATAGTGATTTTCGGTCAAGTAACTCGGATGGAAATTTCGATTGTGCCATGAGTCTCGGAATGGCTGAGATAGTTGAAAAAGAATTTTCGATTGTCGAAATTGAATTTCGAGGAATTTTGGAGTTAAATGGGCTCGTAATTGAGTAAACGAGTCATTTTTGGGTTTTAAGGGTTAAAACCCTTTTCTTCCTATATAAAGAGGGAGAGGGGAAAGAAAAGAGAAATAAAAGAGAGAAGAGGGAGAGGAGGAGGGAAAACAGGAGAAAATGAGAGATTGCCGCCAAACTACGCGGGATTCGGTTCGAGGTCATCGGATTTTATCCACGAGGCAAGTGTTTACTTGCTTTATTTATTTTTGAGTATAAATATCTCATATCATTGTTGGTATAAACAAACCTTAAAGATTTTGGGTTGGGTTTTCGTGGATAAAATGGGTTTTCGGGAGTTAAAACGAATAAACCCCAATATTTTTCTAATTAAAGAAACTTAGAAATTAATTAAAATTAATTGGTGATTTTGAGTTTTAGGACGTTTAGAACCCGTGATATATGTGTATTGGTTGTTGGTTGTGGTCGTAGGATGTCGGGAGAGGCGACAAAAGCTTGGGAGCAGCTTTAATGGCCGGAAACAGCTTCGCGGAGAAGAAGCTGTCCGGCATGATCGATCGACATGAAGAGGTCGATCGATCGAAGCCTCGATCAATCGATGACCAGGGGTCGATCGATCGACCCTTCTGAAAGTTAGGCAATTTATTGGATGGGATAGATTCCAATTCTAATTGACTCGAGGTTATTTATGTGATAACATAAGGGATCTTTTTGGAGTATATAGTCCTCCAATTAAGGAAATTTAGGAGGGCGAGGTGAGGGTTTTAAATGTATAACCCTTAAATAATATTTTCAAGGAAAATAGAGAAATGGTAGAATTTAAAGTTTTAGGGTTCCTAAGTTAGGGTGGGGACCTCTAATTGATTATAGCAATGAGATAAATCCTTGGGTTCATGGAAATGAAATCCATGACCTACTAAAATTATGTTGATCGGGGAAAGGAAAATCCCTAGGACATTTCAGTGTGTATTTAGGTCTATATAGTTATGCGTATAGGAAGCACAATTATATCGATATTGGTGGGGTAAATCCTAAGAGATGATTAGGATGAGGGTTGGAATATGGATATATTTTCACTTAGTGTGAGATGGTATAATTGGAGATATCCAATAAATCCTTCGAGACGAATAAGGAAATTATTATTTATCAAAGTAAGGGAATACATTGGGTTTAGTATCATGTGTATATCAATGCATGATTATGATTCTTTGAGAGAATCTTTGGGATTATTGGTCATCGCTAGATGTGATTGGCAATTATGGCCATATATATATATTCGAGGGGGAATATATTATATATATATATACTATATGATTGAAGTATATATATGATATTATATAAATAC
The DNA here is from genome assembly GCA_949130495.1 of Sambucus nigra. Taxonomy (NCBI): domain Eukaryota; kingdom Viridiplantae; phylum Streptophyta; class Magnoliopsida; order Dipsacales; family Adoxaceae; genus Sambucus; species Sambucus nigra. The sequence goes on along the minus strand of OX422209.1, from coordinate 490,777,635 downwards.
ATATATATTTATATGTGATGATATGTATGCATTCAGATTGGCTTCTTTCCATAGGCTTTCCTTTGGTATAGGGTTGGAACAGCCGCAGTTATATATTACTCTAGTGTGATCCAGGGAGGTTACGCGATGTGGGTGAATCCCCTGACTCAAGGAGCAGGGAGAGTATAGTTCCCAGGTCATTTTCATCTCGCATTCGAGTGTGATTTATGTGATTTTGCACTTGCAGGGGGAACTTGATCGCCTCCACCATTGTGTATTTTACCAGGACTGTTGAGGATTCCGGATGGTACGTGGTATATGAGCAAACTCGGATTTTTGGATCGGCACTATGAGACCGCATCCTCGAGTTATATCTCGGTGGGATGGTTTGTATGCATGTGTGCATGGTATATTACTTGCGTATGAGAACAATGTAATATATATCTCTAATGAGATAAAGAGATAAAAAATGTGTATAGAATACACCTCAGTCCGGGAGATAAATTTGGATGTGTATTATAAAGATGAAAATAGAATAAACCTCAGTCCGGGAGATATTATCCGGATGTATATTGTAAGATGTATATAAGAATAAATATAATAAGTATATTCTTATATAAGTATAAATTTATATATTAGTTTTGTACTACGGGCCTAACGGATCTCTACCATTAACCCTTCCAAGTAGTAGTGTATCGGGGGGTTCCTTGTTTAGATTTCGCTTTGTGAGACATCCCACGCACGAACTTAGCGCAGTGTTGAGAATGGAGAGAAGTTTAGCCCTTAGTGCTTGGGTTGTAGAGATTTATTGTAGACGGGTACTAGATTAGTTAGGCGGGGTAGCTTAACTAGAATGTCCTAGATGTGCGTTAGGTGTGCACTATTAGAAGAGAGGTGAGGGGTATCTCATGGGAGTGCTATACCAATTTAAATATGAGATAAAACCTTTTTCTAAAAATAAAACATTTATGCACTTGCAAAAATATTTTCAAACTCGGGCTCTGACCCATTTATCTACTTTTCCCTCTCTTGTTATATATATATTGATATATTATATAGGTGTCAAGACACAGGTACGCCTGGATGGCATTTCCTTCGAGTCAGACGTTCGCCTCACTAGCTGTGGATTCACGTAGGTTCTCGATAGATGCTTCCATTCTTGTAATCTAGATAGGAGGTACTTGCACGTACAAAGAGTGATGGTGATAGTATGGTATAAAAGACCCAGAAGTGCGCATCGTGGAGGAAAGAGCACTGGTCAAAACTTTCGGCATACACCAAGGAAGGAAGGGGAGTATTACGTGTCACTTAATGTGGGACATTTCAAGGAAAAATCGATATTTAGTGGGACGTAGTGAGTAGTCTCTACATGCACAGCCCATAGGTAAGGTTCGGTTGGAAGAGGAGAATCAACCAGAGGATTTTGTGTTTATTGACAAAACCTAAAATTGGAAGAGGTTGGTGAAGTCGATAAAGTTCTTTGATGGGTTGCCATCCTCAAAACACAATCAAGGGTTCATTCGAACATGTGATTTAAGTCGCCCGAGAAGGAAGTAATTGATATTCCTTTGGGGTAGTTTACAATATTAACTAGTATGCCCCAGACTTCCTTTGAAAGGAAGGATCGCGCCAGTACATGGTACGACACAGTATTAATTTCTGAATCGGGATGAGATTTGTGAATCCCACCTTTGATATGGGATTTCAGGAACCAGCGAAGAGAAGGTTTCGTTTCGAGTAGGATGTATCACCCTTAACCAGGGAATAGGCGCACGGTGATTAAAGATTAGTGGAGCCACGTGAAGGAAGTTTTGGAATCTTGGTATGATGATTTCAGGAATGATCTGTAGAAGCACTCGCACCTGTTTGTCGCGTATGAGGTGCTTATTAAGGTTTTGGTATGAAAGAACCTCGACTATTCTCCTTCCGTATGTTTAGAGGTGAGTGGATAATTAAAAATTTGGATAGGTCGAGAATAATCCGATGACTATGGTGGAATTCTATGAATGTTTTAGGCGAACAAGAGTGGTCAAATGTTCGTATGATGTTTCTCCGAAGGGGAGTCTTGTATATAAATAAATCCGAGTAGTTGTCATGTAGTGAGGTGCGGCCTCCCAATGATAGTGAGATAATGATAATCTATAATAGGCGTGACCTATGCGAATGTTGTCAGTTGGGAGCACCATGTGAAATGTCTCCAATGAGAATGTTAATCAAGCTTGCTGTGACGCAGGGGATATAGTGCTTAAACTCCTTACTATATAGATAGTTTACGTACTAAAAGGATACCCAGAATTGTCCTGCTAGGTAAGCCTTATTTTTCGAATTTCGGGACAAAATTCCGTTATTAAGGGGGAAGTATGTAATACCCCGTATTTTTATGGCTTTTAAATTTAGGGATTAATAATTTAATTTTAATCTGGAATGTTGTTTTAAATATTTACTAGCATGACGAGAGTTAGTAATTATTAAAAAAATTTGAATGTTACCGGAAGAGTATAGTAATATATGAGATTTATTTTATAAAAATTATCACGTGTGAATAAAATGGCAATTATGCAAATTTAGGTCGGGACGCGCCTGTGTTGTGTTGGGACTAAATATTGATTAATAAAAGTGAATAAATTATAAGTCGCTCGTATGGTCGTTTTGAGTGCGCAAAAGTGTCCGGAAGGGTCGAGTTAGTCAGAAAAGTGTACTAGGGGGTTTGGTTTGGGTCTCGGTGCGTTTTAAGTCTATTTAGGACCCCGGGAGGGCATTTTGGACATTTTGCATTTTTGGGTAATTAAACCCACGAAATTTATTAGGTTATATCAGCCATTTGGAATGGTCTTTTAGGGTTACAAGACTCACAACCTTAGAACGGCCATTAGAGAGGAAGGTAGAAAGCTTTCCAAGCAATCCAAGGCCAATAAATTCATCCGGTTGCACCGCCACCACCACCAACGCGTAGATCGCGCGACGAGGAACACAACCACACAAAATTCGTGCACAAATCGAAACCCTGAAATATACATGCATGTATTTATCTTGCTTAATTTCGTTAATGCATCATTCATGTTAGTCTAGGGATGATTAGGATGAGTTTCATAGAAGAAAACCCATGTTAGAGATAGGAAAAATTTCATGTAGTAATGATATATATGATAATCTGGAAACCCCTTCATATGTAGAGGTTGTATTACGAAATTTGGAATTAATATGGATGAACGAATTGATGTTGATTAGGTTCTCTAATTGAAAATTTGGGAATTAGGGTTCTTACGAATTAATTTGGGGATTTCATGTAATCTAAATGATTTTTGATGAATTAATGATTCTAGGAAGTTATTAATGTTATATAATCATGATATTATTGATTGGGATTGAAGAGGAGACGTTTGGGATTAAATTATAGAGGTTTTTAGGCTTAAAAATGGTGAAAAACGAATCAGCCAAAGGTTGAAGACAAAACAGTGCAGTTCGCGCGATGTCGCGCAAGTAGTTCAAGCGAGATGTCAATGTCGCGCGAAGTCGTTCGAGCGAGATGGACAAGTCGCGCGAAGTAGTTCGAGCGACACGTAAAAGTCGTTCGAGCGAGAACCATTCTGGTTCGAGCGAGATTTTCAATTTTTAGGGAAATTCCTATTTTACCCCTATTTTAGAAATCGGATTAATTTGAGTGAGGAAAACCAGTATTTGAGGAATTCAAATTAGTACAAAGTTTTTGGGGTTGTGTAGGTGTGACGATTTCAGTATTTGTGATGGTGAGGTTACTTTAAAGATCACGAGAGGGAGATAATCATAATAAACGATATGAGTCCGTTATATGGGATAAGTGAGTAAAATGTCTTCAGAACAAGAAGTTATAATTATAGATTGTGGGTACACCAAATTGAGAAATGTGAATAAGTTTTGTATATATATGACTATGTGATTATGCATATATTATAAATGTGTAAAAATCATGCCCGCGCTACTTGCTATCCCTGAGGTTACCGCGCTGGGACAATCTTATCTCGATGGGACCTTTATGGGGGATATTGACTCGTACCCTAGAAGATAGGAATCCTAGGTACAGGCTATCGGATCGATAGTCACGGTCCTAAGAGACGTGAGGGTATGTGCTGACCTCTTGGACTTGGAAACTATGCTTCGCCTCATTATTGTTTGTGTTTTGTTCAATATAGTTCGAGAGTTATTCCGAACTTGTATTTCCCTTAGTACGAGTGATACGGGGACTGGATAGCAGAGTATGCCCGCACCATAATTATTATGTGAGGTGGGTGCTATTAGAATATATATATTATATGAGGATTAATATATATTTAAATCTGAATTTGGGAACTACCTACTGTGCTTAAGGTAAGTAAGAAATGAATAATTATTTCAATTGTGGAATAAGTGTTTGAAAAGTAGAATGTGTTACTGAGAAACTTATTAGTAAATAAGGTTTAAATGAGAACTTTTTTGTTAAATAAAATTAACCTATTAAACAGTTAGAATTGTCAGTTTAAATCTTACGAACAACCTAAGATAAGATAAGTTAAACGGTTGGTAAGGTTAGTACGATAGGCGTGCACATTAGTAGAGAGGTGAGAATTTCTCAAGGGAGTGCCGCACTAATATGTTGTTGCGTTGGACAGTAAACATTTTAAATACTTGCTAAACAAATTTTAAAACGTTTTTACAATCGGGCTCTGACCCGTTTCCATTTTCTTCCCCTCTTGTATATATATATATATGTACGTATTACAGGTGCCCAGCCACACGGGCGTCTTGCATAGGATCCTTTGGAAGGAACGCGTTGTAGCTTAGGTGGGAGTTGCAGGCCTCTTGCTTAGACGACCTCATTTATTTGATTCTACTCCTAGCATTATTTATTCCAGTTGGGCATGTGTTGTCGTTTCTATTATTAAGTTGTTTTATTGGATATCGTAATCCATTTATTTCCAGTATTTACACTTTGGAATTTGTATTGTTAGGATGTTTTTCATTTAAGTATTAAATGTTGGATTCAATTAATTGAACGTTTGGTTATTTGGATTTATATATTCCAAGATAGTTGTTGTGTGATTCTTTAATTATGAATTTCGTAAAGTTTAAATGTTTGTTTATATAAATCAAATTTGGAAACTAATGTCTAAAATGGTTTTGGCACTTAGCTTAATTATTTTGGATGTAAAATTGGTAAAGTTATTTTTACGACAGTGATGCTAAGAATGAACCAACCGTCACCTTGATTTTAATTTAATAAAGGACCTACCACCCGGTATTTAATTAGGCGGGGTGTCACACTTCCATGGAGATTGAGAATGCTAGACAAATGAAAGAATTCAAAAAACTAAAGAATAGAAAGACCAAATCTAGCCAATCTTCTAGATAGATGATTGTTGCTCGACTATCTGAGTACAAAAAATGTACGAAGAAAGCCTTAGCTTACTAGGCATCTCCATCAAAGAATAAATAAAAAACCATCAAAATCTCCAGATCAAATGGCTCGATTTACTTTTCACTTCCATAAATAACCTAAAGTTGTCTAGATGGATGGTTATTATGTGGCCATACCTCACATAGAAGATCAACAGGGGCAATCTGACCGAGAAGGTTATTAGTGGGGATGGTTAAATGTGCTGACACTGTTAAAGATGGATGAAAAGAGTGAATTATGGCATTATCATGATCCAGGCATGTTGGATTATCCTGACCCTCCATTTAGAATTGACCCGAGTGGATTTCGAGTGATGCTACTGCATAGAGCTTAGTGATAAAATACATAGGACATTATTGTCTTCGTGGTGAAGATATGTACATTCGCCCCCTTCACTTGTTGGGTCACCCTAGCACTAGTGGCAGTCATAGGTCAAGAGACTTTAAGACTATTATTCTGCCTAGTGCTCTTGATGTTCCTCCGGTTCAGATAGACAAAGCTGAAGGAAAATGTCCCATGGAATGATTTTGTTTTTCTTTCTTATTTTTGTTTCGATTTCGATCTTCTATGGAAGATTTTTGAAAAACTTTATTTTACATACATGTTTGTCTATATATTTTAGTTTTTGATTCACGATTAATATTTCGATTGGCCGATCAGCTATCGAACCAACTAACCTACTGTAATACCCCGTATTTTCATGGCTTTTAAATTATGGGATTTATTAAATTTAATTGAGATAAATTAATTTAATTTTAATCCGGAATGTTGTTCTAAATATTTACTAGCGTGACGAGAGTTAGTAATTATTGAAAATTTGTTATTTATTGTATATTACTGGATGAGTATAGTAATATATGATATTCATTTTTATAACATTGTCATGTGTGAATAAAATGACAATTGTGGAAATTTAAGTCAGGACGCGCCTGTGTCGTGTCGGGACTAAATGTGGATTAATAAAAGTGAATATTTTATAAGTTGTTCGTATGGTCGTTTTGAGTGCGCCAACGTGTTCGGAAGGATCGAGATAGTCAGAAAATTTTACCCGGGGGTGTAGTTTGGGTCTCGGGGCGTTTTAGGCCTAATTGGTACCCCGGGAGGGCGTTTTGGACATTTCACCTTTTTGGGTAAATAAACCCACGAAAATACCAAGGGTTATATCAGATATCTGGATTGTCATCTAGGTTTAGAAACTCTAAACACAAGTGACGGCCATAGGAGAGGGAAGAAGAAAGCTCCAAGGCAATCCAAGGCCCCAAAAGTCATCCGTTTGCACCGCAACCACCACCAACGCATAGATCGCACAACGGGCTACGCAACCACACCAAAACATCTGCAAATCAGAATGTCAAAAATCCTAGGCAAGTGTTTATCTTGCTATTTTCGTTGTTGCAATTTCCATATTAGTTTAGAAATGATTAGGGATGAAAAATATGGAAGAAACCCCAAATTGTGATAGGAATTTGCATGTAGTAAAGACTAAAACCTTATTCTGGAAGTCTCTTGTGATGTAGAAAGATAACCCATGAAATTTTGGTGCAAATAAGAAAGAAATTCTGGGATAAAATTGATTAGAATCATGAGTTAAATATTTTTAGGGTTCTTGAGTTTTAAATGAATTATGGCATGATTAATCCATGTTTAGTGATGTAAATTGATATGTTTTACTTTGAAAATACCTGATATGAGGATATAAGGTTAGAGTATCAATTCTGGTACGATTGGGATTAGAAAATATGGATTTGGTGTAAGTTTGGAGATGAAACCCGTAACTGCAATTCTGCAGAAAAATCGAAGTACCTGCTTGATCGATCGATCGAGTCTAGAGCTTCGATCGATCGAAGGTTCGATCGATCGAGCCCCAAGCCTCGATCGATCGACCCCTCCTGGCAGACTCCTATTTCCCTTATTATATGAGTTAAATTCAATTTATTATGAGAAAATTTTTGGGCATCCTTAATGAAATGTTTTTGGAGATAGAGAAGACAGTAGGACATGTGAATAGATTTTGGGACCCTCGATGTTGGGCAAAGATTATATTTTGGGATAATTACATAAGGGTCGGTAAATTTATGATTTAAAGAGAGAGAGACACGTAAGAGAGTTACTTTGGGACAAATGTGTATACCTACTGAATTTTATACTTGGGAGGATAGAATCCATGAAGCGTTATATATTAAGTGAAAAAGGTTCCTCAAATTAAAGTAAGTTGTGAATGGTTATACGTGATAACTATATAATGAGAAATAAATGCAAATGACGTAATTATGGGAATTGAGAATTTACCCATTATTGATATGGTAATATGAGTATAGTTATATGATTGTGTATGCATATACTATCTATGTGTGAAAATCATGCCCACGCTACTTGCTATCCCTGAGGTTTCCACGCTGGGACAGTCTTATCTCGATGGGACCTTTATGGGGGATATTGACTTGTACCCTAGAAGATAGATATCCTTGGTACAGGCTATCGGAATGATAGTTCAGACGGTCCTAAGAGATGCGGGTATGTGCTTTCCTCTTAGAGACTTGGAATCTATGCTTCGCCTCATTTTGTCTGTGTATAGGTATCCTTGGTACAGGCTATCGCAGTGATAGTTCAGACGGTCCTAAGGGACTTGGAACCTATAGTTTGTGTATGTGTTAATACAATTCGAGAGTGATTCCGAATTTGTATTCCCCTTAATGTGAGTGATATGTGGTTTGGATAGTAGAGTATGCCTGCACCATAGTTATTATGTGGGGTGCTGTTTTGATATATATATTTTCGAGTAGTTAATATATATATATGAAATTCTTAAATCTGGAACTGCCTACTGTGTTTTGTTATGTAGGACATGGTTGATGACTCAAATTGTAAATACTTGTTTTGAGAAAGTATAATATGAAATTGGAAAACTTAATTGATTAATAAAGTCAAAATGAGAACTTTGGTTACTAATTGAAATATTCTTGTCAAATAATTGAATCGTGAAATTTGGAATCTTACGAGTAATATAAGATAAGTTAAATCATTGGAAAGATTAGTGCGATAAATGATAAGACAAACCGTTGGGAAGGTTAGTGCGATAGGTGTGCACATTAGAAGAGAGGTGAGAATTTCCCAAGAGAGTGTCGCACTAATATGTTGTTGCATTGGCCTGTATCAATTTAAATACTTGCTAAACGTATTTTAAATCAAACACACTTTCGGGCTCTGACCCGTTTCTCTCTCTCTCTCTCTCTCTCTCTCTCTCTCTCTCTCTCTCTCTCTCTCTCTTGTATATTTATGTATGTATTACAGGTGCCCAGCCACAGGGGCGTCTTGCTTAGGATCTCTGGGAAGGAACGCGCTGCAGCTTAAGTGGGAGTTGCAGGTCTCTTGATTAGACGACTTCGTTTATTTGGATCCACTCTTAGTACTTTCATTTAGTTGAGCATGTGTAGCTCTTTCCATTATTCCGTTGTTATTGGACATTTGTATTTCAGTTATTTCCAGTATTGTTACTATGGGTTTTATTCAGTTTGATGGTGTTACTTCATATTTCGCATGTTGACATTCGATTGACGAATGTTTTAAATTAATTGGACTATGTTGCAGATAATTAAGGTGGTGTGATTCTTACTTATTGAATGTTGTTAATAAAATAAATGAGTTTCTTTAAATAAAATTTGGAAAGTATGTATGAAAATGGTCTTGACACTTAGCTTAATTATTTAGGGTGTTAAATTGGAAAATTTATTTTTATCGACAGTGATGCTCAGAATGAACCAACTGTTTACCTTGATTTAATTTAATAAAGGAGTGATCGCCCGGTATTTAATTAGGCGGGGTGTCATAGGTGGTATCAGAGCATCAGGTTCTAGTGTCCTTAGGATCTGTACGGCTTATTATGCTTTCAGCATTGCTTTGTTATAGAGCCCTATGTTTAGGATTGTCGATTCCTTGACGAGATTTCGTTCTCCTGCTATAATGTGTATACATTAGTGTATTCTAATTTCGTTCGGATGTGTGCGTGTGCCGAGCGATGACGGATGTCAGAAGAGGATCGTTAAGCGTACATCAGGAGGCAGGGCTCAGTTGAGATTATGAATTATATCCGAGGATGACGACCGTAGTCGAGGTCACCTCCATTATGGCACGAGAAGCTAAGACTAGAAAGGCGTCTAAGGTGCAGCAATGATTTTCGAATGCTGTTATAGTCAAATGACATGCGTAGGTAAACTTACCCAACTTATTACAAAAGTGTGTAGAGACTGTTAATGGGAAATTTTAGAAACACGAAAATTGTATGTGTTTACCAAAGGAGGTAAAGTATACAAAGGCTTAAATATAGGACGGAGTGTGGAAAACTGAAAGCGAAAATTTAGAGAAAATTTTCTTGACTTTCGTGACGAAATTATAATGGTTGGAGTCAACCACCTATTTTAGAAGTGGAATTCTATGCCTATAGGAGAACCTTAGGTACAGTGTTGACCGTATGTTCAATCCTCAACTGTTCAGGATGAGAAGCAAATGTGGTTCTGAACTCATCAAGAGAGGGCATGTCAGGGTTTCATTCGTGAACATGAATCTTAACCGTTAGTGAATTTTGTAACGGAAGATGTAGATACAAGTGGGGGAAATAAATCCGAGTGGGAGATCGACACGTAGTAATAGTGGATAACACTCAAAGAGGTCATTCTGATGGACGAACGATTCAGAGGTTGACATTGTCATATTTTGTCAAAATAAATGATAACGCTTCTTTGTGGGGGAAGTTAAAGAAATCGAGGATTTAGTCGAGAATGAGACTGAATGCAACGATGGTGGTATAGAACCACAAAAGGATGTGGATACACATCAGGAAAACCATTTAAATGTTTCAGATAGTTAAATTCTTACCAAGTGATGGTAAATTCAGTAAGTACTATTATAGATAGTAACATGATCTTTATGGCCTAAAAATCTAAGGGAGCAACCGTGATGGCTAACAGGAATCGAATTTACTAAAGTACGAGAGGAGGACAAATCCTAACCTGGTTAGTAGGACAGGTGGTAAGTGGATTATGTACTGAGGTATTTTGTGCGGAGTGAGATCTCTCACGATAATATGTTCCAAAATGAGAAAAGGGACAAGAATACGGTGCCTAGTAAAAGGCAACGATTAAAATAATTTTGTTTTGGTTTGGACCGACGTGTTACGTCCGAAAACCATTTGTGCAGTCAAGACGATTGCCAGGATGGAAGTATAGGTTGTATCCTTAGAGGATGCGGTGTGTTTATGTGACACGAGCGAGTCACCATATTTTGTTCATTCCTAGATTAGCATGTGAGACGAGTTAATGCATATAATTATAAATGTTACCATTATGTGAATATTTTTCCCTAGTGTAGCGGGATTTTTCTTTAGTGCTATCCGCGGAGGATCGATGAGTATATTAACAAGTTTTGTACCTTATTGAGGTTACTCGTTGTAGTGATGTGATACACGAGTATGATATTATCTTTGTTAAAATGTTATAGAAATGGGTAGTATGATAGTGGGCATTTATTGCAAGGCTATCGGAGTAGTTGCATTGGTGCAACATGGTTTATGTTTGTTTTGGCGAGGCTTTACCTGTAAGAAGGTTGGACTCGCACCTATATTATCTATCCAAGAGACTTCGGAGGATATAGTGGGCTCGAGATATTCGATGCCAATGTATGTATAGACTTTGTCAGTATGATTCGGTATGTATCGGGACTTACCGTTGAGCGAAAAGATTTGACGCAATATTATGTTTAGCACTCCGAACTTAGTGATAAGGAAAGTGCATTGTTATATTTATCCTTTAGAGATGTGGGAGTTAATATTTATACCCCTATTATTACGGAGAGGAATTTTGAGAATTCCGATTGTATGTATTCGAGGTTTATGGAATGCTATTACCACCAACCTATACTGAACAATAGTGCAATTAGTGAAACGTTCTTTGTTAAGCATAATTACGGGAGAAATTGTAACTTTTCTGTCAAGGGACGGAATAAAGGGGTATATACTATGGACGGAGGACCTAACGGATTTCGATGATCGACAATGCTAGGTAGTAGTGTATCGGGGGGGTTCCTTGTTTGGATTTCGCTTTGCGAGACATCCCACGCATGAAACTTAGCGTAAGGTTGGAAATAGGGAGACGTTTGGTCACTATTCCATGAGTTCGGTACCCTGGTCGAAATGGGATCAAGTAATTATGTATGTAAGTTGGAAGTTGAAGTTTGTTTTAAGGTCATTGGAGCCGGATTTTTGTGGTAGGAAAGCATTAAAAGTTATCCCCACGAGTTGAGGGGTGGAACGATGATAAGGAGAATTTAAAATTTTTGATTTCTAAGGTGATTGAGAGTACCCAAATGTCATAACCGAGTACAGAACACAAGGTAAATAAAGAGTTGGAATGATTTTTAGCATGGATTGTCTGGAAAGAACTTTATATTATACAAAAGAGATAACCTGTAATCATTTTAATGAATAGAGCGTTAGTGAATTATTTTGGTTGTTGTACAAATTTGAGAAATTTTTATACTTATCTGAGGAAGGTTGAGAATTATTATTCCTCTTTTACTGTCATGGAATTTGAATGCCCTATTCCTTCTATTCCGTTGAATTTAGTTAGTCCTACATAAGAGTAGCCGCCGTTCGCTCTCCCAGGGCGGTCGGGGTGTTGCAAAAATGTGGGCATCTGGGTTAGATGCAGTCAAAATAGTCCGAGTCGAAGGGACGTGGTAATAGACGTGTGAAATATATGTTTGTGGGACTAGTATAACGAAGTCGAAGTGATAGAGTGGATTAAACGTCACATGAGGGGCGATAATCCATACATAAGTGTGCAATTAGAATAGCACGCCCTAACTTGATTGGAAGGCTGTGGGAAGCCATTCAAGAATTGGTATTCCTTGAATAGAGTAGAATTTAATTGTTATGAAGCACACCCGGAGCGGAATTTTTATTAGCCAAGTGTGAGAACGACTTGCGCATACAAAGAGTAATAATGTTAGTATAGTATTGTAATACCCCGTATTTTTGTGATATTTATTTATGGGATTAATTGAATTAAATCCGTATTAATTGGAAATTAATCCGGATTAAAATACTAGCAAGATGCGAGTTGGTATTTGATTATAATGTGCATATATGATTATATATGAATACTGAATTATGAAATTGGTCGTGAGATTGAAATACGACAATTTGGAAATTTTGTTGAGACGCGTGTGACAGTCGCGTCCGGAATATATTTATTTTAATTAAAAAGTGAATTTTATTTCTATTAACCGTATGGTCGTTTTGAGCACGCCAACGCGTCCGTAAGGGTCGAAATAGTCAGAAAACACTAGTCGGGGGTTTGGTTTGGGTCCCGGGGCATTTTTAGGCCACACCGGCAACGTATAAGGGTAGTTTGGTAATTTTGGATTTTTGGGAATTAAAACCTACGAAAATTGGGAATTAAAAAGCTGACTTGGTAATTGCCCACTAAACCCACTAACCACATCTTAGGACTTAATGGGCTACAGGGGTTATTAGAATTGTTCCAAAATTTCCTAAGGCAAACCCTAGCCACCATTAGCACCTTGGAGAAGAAAGCTTGGAGAGAGAGAGAGAAGGAATTCTACAGAGAGAGAGAGAGAACACTCCATCAATTCGTCATCAAAATCAGAGATACAAATAAGGCAAGTGGTTTAATTTCGTTTTTACAAAGAATGTTTCTTCCATGCGTAGGAAATTGACAGAATTTCATTGTTCTTGGAATATGATAAAAACCCATTGAATTGGATGTAGAAATTTATAATTTTTATGAGAAGATTGCATGTAGAACAATGTTAGGATGATGAGTCAGTGGAAAAATACATCTTTTATACCAAAAACGGATTTAATTAGACTCTTTGATGATTTATAAACTTCTAGGGTTCATGTTCTTGAGATTGGGGGAAATATGAAGAGATTTGATAATTGAATGAGGTTAGGATGAATTAACCCCACATCATGCATTAGTATATGGCCTAAATATGTTTAGGGATGATTAGTAGCTTTGAACAATCATTGGATTAATGTTTAGATGAGGTTAGAGGTGAAGAGAAGTTGGAAAAACGAGATTTGGAAAATCTGGGCTCGAAACTGGCCACTCGTTAGAAGACATGCCCAGGTCGTTCGAACGAGCTCGTTCGAACGAGCTTCTAACGAGTTGACAGTTTGACTTCTAACGAGAGGGATGTCCATTCGATGACTTTCGTTCGAACGAGATCTCGTTAGAAGGCCCAGTTCGTTCGAACGAACTCTCGTTCGAACAGTCTCGTTCGAACGAGACTTCTAACGAGTTGACAGTTTAGGCTTTTTAGCCTGTTTTGATTTCGCGTGTCCCGTAACCTTATTTAATGGTAGAGATAACCTTCCCTTGATGATAAATTGATATAGTAGGGACATTTGGGATATATAGAGGAGTAAAACCTAGAAGTGTGATTCGAACCAAATGAAAATTATGGATTAGGACGTGAGTGTCTATTACAACGTGAGAACAATTAATGGCTTGTAGAATTGTATCAACCGGGATTATGTAAATTGTGTAACATTATATGTCAGTACGATAATGAGAAGTGTACCACCAATATATTATGGTGATTACTAAGATGTGTGCATACTTAGTATATGTATTGATTTTATGTGTACGACATACCTACCATACTTGCTATCACGGGAGGTTTGCGTTCGCTTAGGGCCCTCTAATCCTTGTGTTTCCCGAATTTAGACTGGTACCTCGATGAACATAGGTCAGAGAAGGACTTATTGGGATGTTAATAAGTCTTCTGATCGTGGGAGCGCCGGTATGTGCATGACCCATGTGATGTGACTGTGTTCGCCTCCATTATTTGTGATGTTGTTATCTGAGAACGATTCCTGAGAGATTCGGAATGCGTGATCCTTATGTACGTGATGTATCGGGATGGATAGCAGAGTATGTGTGCACCGCAGCTTAGTCTCGGGGTGCTTGTATTGTATATTTATGATGTGAATAATATACACTTAATTAATGGGAACTTTCATGTTGGTATTGTGAATATAATTATGGTAATGTTTTGAGAAAACATAACGGGTTAATTGATAGTGAATTGTATTACTAATTGAGAATGTGAGTGAATGTAAAGCACTCTATTTAATTGATAACGTTAGAATGTAATATGGGAATCGAGTAGTGAGGGGTAGAACTTATTACGGTTTGGTTAGATATGTATGTTATTTAGATGGGTATGGTACGTTAGGAGTGCACATGTAGTCGAGAGGTGAGAATTTCATGTGAGTGCACGTCCTAACATGTATTTTGCATTTAATGTTTTAATGTTATTAAAACACTTGCTGTTTTTAAAATGATTTCCACTTTCGGGCTCTGACCCATTTGCTTTCAAATCTATTTTTTTTGTAAAAACCATCTTAGGTGCCCAGCCACAAGGACACCATGCTTAGGATCCTCATTCAGGTGACGAGTTGTAGCTGTTTGTGGAAGTTAGAGGACTTCGCTTGTAGACGCTTCATCGATGTTGACTCTATATTCAACATTTATCAGTTGTAGGGCATGTCGCCCATTTCTTTTAGAGGCATTCCATTTATTTCAGTTATTCAGACTTCGGGCATGTAATTAATTCAGGATTCAGACTTATGTTATTATTTCATTCGTGGGATTGTTGTGAGGAGTTTTTCCTCCGGATTTATTACTATTTGTTGGTTATTTCATTACTTCGTTATGGTGAATGGATTATGTTGTTCTTCCATTATATTTGTATTGCATGTTAATCAGACTTAATTAAAATTTGGCAACTTACTTTTTAAATACTAGGTGGTTAGTAATCATTTAAATGTTTTCGACAATGATGCTATTAACTGAACCATCTTGGCATTTTGTATTGATTTAATAAAGGAGTAGCTACCCGGTATTTAATTAGTCGGGGTGTCACAAGTATAAGAGTTTCAGAAGTGCGCTTCGTGGAGAGAAGAGCACGGGTAGAACTTTCGGCATACTACACGGAAGAAAGGGGAGTATTACGTGTCACTTAATCTGAGACATTTCAAGGGAAGAATCGATGTTTAGCGAGATGTAGTGAGTAGTCTCTACATGCACTGCCCATAGGTAAGGTTTGGTTGAAAGAGGAGAATAAACCAAATAATTTTGTGTTTATCGAAAATTCCTGAAATTGGAAGAGGTTGGTAAAGTCGGTAAAGTTCTTGGATGGGTTGCCATACTCAAAACAAGATCAAGGGTTTATCCGGAACATGTGAATTAAGTCGCCGAGAAGGAAGTGATTGATATTCCTTTGGGCTGGCTTACAATATTAACTAGTATGCCCCAAACTTCCTTTGAAAGGAAGGATCGCACCAGTGCATGGTCTGGCGCAGTATAAATTTCTAAATCAGGATGAGATTTAGTGAATCCCACCTTTGATATGTGATTTCAGGAACCATCGGAGAAAAGATTTCGTTTCGAGTAGGATGTATCACCCTTAGCCAGGGAATGAGTGCATAGTGATTAAAGATTTGTGGAGCCACGTAAAGGAGATTTTGGAATCTTGATATGATGATTTCAAGAATGCTCTGTAAAAGCACTCGTACCTATTTGTCGCGTATAAGGTACTTGTGGTGACAATTATTATGCAACACAAATAAATATGAAAGAGGTAATAACCAAGAAAGAATAAATAAAATGGCGATCACACAACAACAGGTGTACGTGGTTCAGCAAAGATGTGCCTACGTCCACGCTGGTGCAGTCAGTATTATTTCTCTATATTCTAAAGAATAGGTACAGAGAATACAACTTGTCCTTTGCCCCGGACCTAGGGTTTAATTTATACCTGTGTATGTTCGTTAGTGGAGATGATGGGTTCCTTCATATTAGCCATCTTCCCTATCCTTTCCCTTCATGGGATTGTGCTCCCCTATAACTTCTCTTCATGGGATCGTGGGGAGAGACCGGGTCAATATGAAAGATAGCGGGCCTGGATTTTGGGCCGCCAGAACTGGGCTACTCGTCCAGGCCCACTTCTATCTTCTGAGAACTCTTACGCTTTGTACCTTCTGCTTTCGATCTCTAATCTCGTTGCTTCTTCGCCATGTGACCTGATCTTCTGTCTTGTGAGTCTCTCGTGCTCTTTGCATTTTCTTTTTGGTTTGTCGTTTTTCTTGTATTTTTCCAATGGCGAAGATTGGAAATAGGTCAGTCACGGAGTTTAGAAAATTTTATAACATTCCCGAGTGGGTAGAGATCGAGTGTTGTGCCTCGCCTCCTAGGAACGTTATGGATATAGAGGATGCACATTGGATTCACGTTTTGTTGCTCTCCTAGTGGGGACTTACCTTTCCCCCTAATGATCTGTTTCTGCATTTCTTTAGCTATTTTGGTATTGTACCTGCACAATGTTCGCCCAATGTATGGAAAATAGTGAATGGCGTGCATAGGATAAATCAATTATACGACACAAGGTTAGGTCTTGCCGAGGTCTGCTTTTGTTACTCCTTCTCTCGAACTAGTTCAGGTGTCCTGTACCTCAAAGCTAGGAGCCCTGATAGGGTATTGGTAGTAAATCTATCTAATTCCCATAAGGACTACTGGGAGGAGGGTTTTCTTGTTAGGAATTGGCAGTTCTCTCCCCAATCTAAAGGGTCAAGATCTGAAAGATTCAATGTTCCTTTTTATGGGGAAGAATATATAGGTAGATATTGGTACTGTTGCTTCAAACTTTGCTGACTTATGGATTTTCTAACCCCTTTCTGCATTTTCTTTTACAGCGAGGTCAAAGAACGTGGAACCTGCTCTCAGCGAGGTTCGAATTTCTGAGTTGGTTAAAGCTTGGAACATCAGAGAGCCCTTGGGTGACGACGAGCATCCCAGATCTGCCGCTTTCTTATTAGAGTATAAGAACGTGGGTTCCAGCTTTCTAGCACGACCTGTGGACAGTATTCCAGAGTTTGCTTCTCTCGAAGAGACTACTGTCGAGCTAATTCAGTTGGACGAAGAGGAGAGGAGTTCTGAAAGTGAGCCTGTCGGTAATCTTGGTGGAGGGAGCTCTGTTGGTAGCAGTTCTTCTAATTCTGAGAAGAATTCTGAAGCTCAAGAATCGTCGAGCACTTCCAGCAGTTCTGGTGAAGATATGCCTCCCAGGAAGAATTTGATCGGAGATGACGATGATGATGATGACGTGCTCCTTGCACAGAGGTCCAAGAAATCGAAGACTGCCTCTGGGGCCATAGCTACTTGTTCTCGGCCTTCTTCTCAGGAGCAAGAGAAGAAGAAGAGAGAGGAGGAGGAGGCGAGAGAGAGAGAGAGGAAAAAGGAGAAGGAGAGGAATAAGGTGGAAGAGAAGAAGAAGGTGGAGGAGAGAAAGAGAAGGGAGAGAGAAAAAGAGGAGGAGAGGAGGAAGATGGAATTGAGGACCAAAACTGGTCAAGCCCTGGTCCCAGTGTCTGCCTTGCCTGAGGGGGCTTCGGTGGCCGCCTCTCCTCAGCTAGCCCCTGCGCTGCTCGAGAGAGCAGTCCTCCCTGCAGATCGTGAGAGGGCGTTGGGGTCCGATCAACTGGCTCTGCAAGCTAGCCAGAGGCTTGCCTTGGTAAAGTTCTCTTCTAATTCTCAATTTCTTTTAACAAGTTTTGATGGTTTCTTCTTCTTGATCCCTCCCTTGTTCTTTGTAGTTTGTGACCGACTTCGTCGTTCTTTATCGCTCTCGTGACGAGCTGGTGAGAAGGAATGGTGAGCTGGAACAGCAAAAATCTGCTCTGGTAGCCAGGGGTTCTCAGCTGGAGGCCGACCTGAAGGCTGCTGACGCAGCTCGAGTTTTATCTGACCTGGCTCTTGTTAATTCTGCTCGCGAGAAAGATGATGTGGTCAGGGAGCTTGGCGAGCTGAGGAAGGCTTATGACCTTGTGTGCTCGAGCAAGCTAGACCTTGCAGAGAAGAACAGGGTTCTGGCCGAGCAACTGGAGGCGGAGAAAGCCCAGGCATCCACTCTTAAGGAAGACTCGTACAACTCTGGCTGGGCTGCTGCGTATGACCTATTGGGCGGAGAAAGCCTAGGCATCCCCACGCCTCTTAGGACCGTTTGAACTATCGATTCGATAGCCTGTACCAAGGATATCTATCTTCTAGGGTACAAGTCAATATCCCCCATAAAGGTCCCATCGAGATAAGACTGTCCCAGCGCGGTAACCTCAGGGATAGCAAGTAGCGCGGGTACGTTTTTCACACGTATATAATATATGCATACACAACCATATAAATATACCACTTATCATTATATCAACATAGGTTTCTCTCATCACCCATAATTACAATATTTATCCTAAATTTTCACATTAAGTATTTTTATAAGGGTTCGTCACTAACCTTAACTCGAAGGGGTTTCTCCAACTCATTTCGTGACACTCGTGAACTCTATCCTCACAAGTATGAAATTCAGTAAGTGTCCTTATTATGTTCCAACGTAACTCTCTTACGCACCTCACCCTTTAATTCATAAATTTACCAACCCTAAAGTAAATATCCCATAAATACCCTTCTCGTTGAAGATTAAAGGTCCCAACATTTATTCATATGCTCTACTGGTCCTCCATGTCTCCCAAAATGACTTTATTAAGAATACCCAAGAATTATTTCACGATAAATTTAGTTTAACTAATTAAATAAGGGAAATAGGAGTCTACCAGTAGGGGTCGATCGATCGAGGTCTGGGACTCGATCGATCGAACCTTCGATCGATCGAAGCTCTATGCCCGATCGATCGATCAAGCATGTGTTTTGATTTCTGCAGAATTGCAGTTATGGGTTCTACCAATTTTCTTCATCCAAATCCATGTTTTCCAACCCCAAACGTCCCAAGAATTCTACTACTAACATTATAACAATATACCAGATGTTTCTAACGTAAGGCATGTACATATTCATCATTTAAACATGGATTTTCAACCCAAAATTATATCTAATTATCAAGAACCCTAGAATTTTCTTGAACAGATTTCTAACCAATTTTTCTCCCGAATTTCTTTCTTATAATCATCAAAATTTCGTGGTTAATTTCCTCTACATGGCAAGGGTTTCCAGAATCATCATATCAACCAATACTACATGGATTTTCCTATCAGAAATTGAGTTTTCTTCCACATATTTCATCCCTAATCATTCCTAAACTAGTATGGAAATTGCACCAACGAAATAACAAGATAAACATTTGCCTGGGATTTTTGGTATTCTGATTTACGGCTGATTTTGGTATGGTTGCGTTCCTCGTCTCGCGATCTACGCGTTGGCGGTGACGGCGGTGCAAACAGGTGGCTTTTTGGCCTTGAATTGCCTTGGAAGCTTTCTTCTTCCCTCTCCTATGGTCGTCACTTGTGTTTAGAGTTTCTAACCCTAGATGACAATCCAGATATCTGATATAACCCTTGGTATTTTCGTGGGTTTAATTACCCAAAAAGGTAAAATGTCCAAAACGCCCTCCCGGGGTACTAATTAGGCCTATAAACGCCCCGAAACCCAAACTACACCCCCGGGTACACTTTTCTGACTATCTAGACCCGTTCGGACGCGTTGGTGCACTCAAAATGACTATACGGGCAACTTATAAAATATTCATTTTTTTATTTATCAAAATTTAGTCCCAACGCGATACGAGCACGTTCCGACTTAAATTTCCGAAATTGTCATTTAACTCACTCATGACATTCAATATAACCAATATAATATATTACTTTGCTCATTAGTAATATTCAACAAATTTCCCATAATTACTAACTCTCGTCACCTTGATAATTATAACATAATTAATTTCCGGATTTTTATTAAATAATTAACTCACATTAAATTCAATAAATCCCCAAATTAATATAGCATAAAAATACGGGGTATTACATACTCCCCCCCTAATAACGGAATTTCTTCCCGAAATTCGGAAAATAAGTCATACCTGGTAAAAATAACTCTGGATATCTTTCGCGCATATCTGCCTCGCGCTCCCAACTGGATTCCTCCACATTATGATGCTCCCAATGGACCCGCACGAGTAGAACTATCTTCGACCTCAATCTCCTCTCACTATAGTCTAGGATAGCCACCGGTCTCTCCTCGTAAGATCTATCAGGCTGTAAGTCGATCTCATCTATCGCAATGTGGGTATGGGCCATATCATCCCAAAGATATCGTCTCAACGACGAGATGTGGAATACATCGTGGATGCGATGTAAATGTCCTGGCAGTCCCAACCTATATGCAACCGGCCCAATCCTCTTGATGATGGGAAATGGTCCCACGTACCTCGGAGCCAACTTCCCCTTCTTCCCGAACCTCATCACTCCCTTCATAGGAGATACACGCAATAACACTTGGTCCCCCACACTAAACTCCCGAAAGAACCGTTTCGCATCGGCGTAGCTCTTTTGCCTGTCTTGGGCTACCCGAATGCGACTCCTGATCATCTCAATCCTCGCGGAGGTCTCCTGAATCACCTCTGGTCCTAGCAACTTGTTATCCCCCACTTCGTGCCAACAAGTTGGGGAACGATAAGGCCTGACGTACAAACCCTCAAATGGAGCCATACCAATCGTAAACTGATAAGAGTTATTATAAGCAAACTCTACCAGTGGAAGATGTGGCTCCCAGCCTCCTCCAAAATCGAGAACACACATGCGTAGCATATCCTCTAACATCTGATTAGTACGCTCTGTCTGTCCATCTGTCTGTGGGTGGTAAGCTGAACTCAGCCTCAACTCAGTACCCATAGCCTCCTGAAAGCTTTCCCAAAAACGCAACACGAAAATCTTGTCCCTATCTGACACAATATTCAGGGGCACCCCGTGTAATCTGACAATCTCAGCGATGAACAACTGAGCATACTGACCCATGGTATAATCTGTCTGTACCGGCAGAAAATGAGCCACCTTGGTTAAACGGTCCACAATCACCCAGATAGAATCGTGGCCCCGCTGTGATGTAGGCAACCCTGTAATAAAATCTATAGAAATACTCTCCCACTTCCATGCGGGTATTTCCAATGGCTGAAGCAATCCTGACGGTTTCTGATGGTCCACCTTCACCAGCTGGTAGGTAGAACACTTGGACACGAACTCAGCAATGTCCTTCTTCATCCCACTCCACCAGTATTGTCGCCTCATATCCTGGTACATCTTATCTCCTCCCGGATGTACTGCAAATCGGGACCCATGAGAATGAGTCATCACTATATGACGTAATTCTGCTCCTTCTGGAACCACCAATCTCCGATTGAACCGCAAACCTCCATCAGAACTAACGGAATATGACTTAGCACCCTCGGCTAGAAGTCGCACAATTTGCTCCTGGCAAAACGGGTCTGTGGTCTGTGCCTGTATCACCCTTGTAACAATCTCGGGTGTGACTGACATCACGGATATGAAAGAGCGTGCTACTGCGTCCTGGTGACCCAACTCCTTCCATTTTTCTTTCCAGACATCTGGTACTTCGTCTACCGGTCTACGACTCAACGCATCAGCAACTACATTGGCCTTTCCCGGATGATACTGTATGTCGAACTGGTAGTCCTTCACAAACTCTAGCCATCTGCACTGACGCATATTCAGCTCTCGCTGAGTGAACAGATACTGCAACGACTTGTGGTCTGTGAACAAACGGAATTTCTCTCCCAACAAATAGTGCCTCCATATCCTCAATGCAAAGACGACCGCTGCTAACTTCAGATCATGGGTGGGGTAATTCTTCTCATGCGGCTTAAGCTTGCGGGAGGCAAAATCTATAGCCTTCTCTTCCTGCTGAAGTACTCCCCCAAGTCCCCGTAAGGACGCATCGGTGTAAACCAGGTACTCCATACCCGTCTTCGATAACGCAAGGACTGGCGCTGAAGTAAGCTTGTCTTTCAGCTCGTCGAAAGGCAACTGACAAGCATCATCCCAAACATATGGTACTCCCTTGCGAGTCAGATTCGTCAATGGACCCGCTATTTTGGAGAATCCCCGAATGAATCTCCTGTAGTAACAAGCTAACCCCAAGAAACTGCGCACTTCCGTCGGTATCGTGGGCTGTCCCCACTCCCTCACCACTGATACTTTACTCGAGTCAACTGCTATCCCCTGCTCAGAAACAACATGCCCCAAGAACTTTACCTCTCGTAACCAAAATCCGCACTTCTCGTACTTAGCATACAACTGATGCTCTCGTAGAGTCTGAAGAACCTGCCTCAAGTGCTCGGCATTCTCCTCCTTGGAGTGTGAATATATCAAAATGTCATCTACGAAAACGATGAAAAACTGATCCAAGAACTCTCTGAATACTCAGTTCATCAAGTCCATGAAAATGGCTGGAGCATTTGTGAGTCCGAACGGCATTACCCGGAACTCATAAGACCCATATCTCGTCAAGAAAGCAGTCTTCGAAACATCCTGCTCCCTAATACGTAGCTGATGGTACCCCGACCTCAGATCTATCTTTGAAAAGAAAGCTGCTCCCCTCAACTGGTCGAATAGGTCATCGATTCGAGGCAACGGATACTTATTCCTTATCGTGACCTTGTTCAGCTCCCGGTAGTCCACACATAACCTCAGTGAACCATCTCTCTTCTTCACAAACAAAACTGGAGCGCCCCAAGGTGAGGTACTCCTGCGAATGAAGCCCTGACCTAATAGCTGCTCTATCTGATCTCGTAGCTCTTGCATCTCTGCCGGAGCCATACGGTACGGTGCACGTGCTATAGGTCTCGTATCTGGCAATAAATCTATGACAAAGTCTATCTCTCGACTGGGGGGTAGGCTTGCTATTTCCTGAAACACATCAGAATACTCCCTGACAACTGGGATCGAATCTAAGGGAATCAAAACCTCCTTAGAGGTATCCTCCTCTATGTAATACAAATGAGCGGTCGAACCTCCCTCTGGGCGAGGCATCTCCACTAAAAACATCTCTTGCCCCGGAATGGCAAAAATAATGCTCCCGCCGAAGCAATCAATCATGGCTCTATAAGCTGCAATCCAATCCATACCAATAATCACATCATGCTCGTGCATGTCTAAAACTAACATGGCTGCAGGTAATACCAAGCTACCAATCTCTACCCCCACTCCCCGGCATATAAAGAAAATAAGGGACCCACTCCCCAGTGGTGAGTCTACACACGTCACTGTGCTCTCTGTTGTGGCTAACAACCCTAAGGCCTTCGCAAAATTCGTAGCTATAAAACAATGTGTTGCCCCCGTATCAAACAAAACCCGACCCATAGTACTATGGATAGGAAACATACCCTCAATCGCGGGTGGTGCCTGTAGAGCTGCTGCCTGGTGGATGTTATAGACACGTCCATACTGTAATTTCCCCTGCTGCACTGGAGCTGTTGGAATGGCTGGTAGGGATGGCACATGGGATGGAGCAGGGAGGGCAGGTGGAAAAAGTGGTCTCTGTGGTTCATTACGGGCACCCTGCTGCTATGGGGCCCTATCTCCCTCTGGACAATCCTGGCGCCTATGGCCATGCTTACCACACCCAAAATATCGGCCTCTGAAATTACCTCCCCTCTGTCCCTGCTAACCACGGCCCTGATGGTTGTTACCTCCTCGCCCCTGGCCCTGTTGGCCCTAATTAGCACGCTGCTGGACCTGCTGGCCCTGTTGCTGTCCCTGCTATCGGTGTTGGCCCTGCTGATTAGGCTGGCCCTGCTGGCCCTGCCTATAGCCCCCATATCCCTTCCTAGAATCACCTGAATGGAATCTCTTAGCAGGGTCCTCCTGATGGGAACTCTGCTCGTGCTGACAAGTCTGTCCATGAGATGGTGCCCCACTGGCACTATTACCCCCGGTCCTGCCCTGCTGGCTGGACTCACTTGCTCTCTTGCTTCCCTGCAGATGGAAGTGGTGATCCTAGCAATGTAGAAATGCGGCATTGAGTACATCAGTGAAAGTACTCAGGGATAAATTCCCAATAAGGTGCTGACGGATCCTCCAAGCTAACCCGTCGACAAACAGCAAAATCTTCTTGCCCTCAGTAGGTGCCTCATTTGGCACAATGGTGAGAAGTCTCATGAACTCCTCCTCATACTCTGCTACGGTAAGACTCTCCTGCTTCAGATTCAGTAATCTCTGCCTCATCTCAGTCTCCACGGCAGGTGGAAAATACTTGAGGTCAAACCGCTCCCAAAATGACTGAATAGGGATCGTGTCCCTCTCCTCCAACGTGGTAGTGGACTCACACCACTGCAAAGTGGATCCCACCAGCTTAAAGGAAGCCAATAACTGCTTTTTCACATCAGTGCACTCATACATACGGAGGTGCCGCTAGATGTCTTTCTTCCATTGGATAACTGTGACAATATCGGAGCTACCAGAGAACTTAGGGGGATGCGCTTTCTGAAAAGCATCCCGAACCTCTCCCATGCAGATGGAAGCTGTGCTGGTACTGGTGCCACTGCCTGAACCTGGGGTGGAGCCAGCTGAACCACCGCTAGGGCGGCATTCACCGCCTGAGCAACAAATGCGGCTACTTCATTTGCATTCATTGTGCCTTATGCCGGAATTACTGGTTGTTCGGCCTGGGCACGCCTATCCTTCGGAGCACGTCTCAGAGGCATCTAAAACTTGAACAAGTTTATTAGTCTACAGTTATTTTCAAATCTCAAATAGATGAAGACTTAAACGTAAAACAAGAGTACAACAATCCTAAAAACAGGGCTCTATAGCAATAACGTTAAGCTGAAAGCGAAAATAAGCCGTACAAATCCTATGAACACTAGAACCTGATGCTCTGATACCACCTGTGACACCCCGCCCAATTAAATACCGGGCGATCACTCCTTTATTAAATTAAATCAAGGTGAACAGTTTGGTTCATTCTTAGCATCACTGTCGTAAGAATAAACTTTCCAATTTAACACCCTAAATAATTAAGCTAAGTGTCAAAACCATATTTAAACATTACTTTCCAAATATTTTATTTAAAGAAAATGATTTATTTATTTGTTATCAATATTTCAACAATTAAGAATCACACCACAATAAACCTGGAACACAATCCAATAATTTAAAACATTCGTCAATCGAATGTCAACATGCGAAATATAAAGTAACACAATCCAAACTGAATAAATCCCATAGTGACAATACTAGAAATAACTGAAATACAAATGTCCCAATAACAATGAAATAATGGAAAGGGCGACACATGCCCAATAAATGAGAATGCTATAAGTGGAGTCAAAAAAGGAAGCCGTCTACGCAAGTGACCTGCAACTCCCACCTAAGCTGCAACACGTTCCTTTCAAGGGATCCTATGCAAGACGCCCCTGTGGCTGGGCACCTGAAATATATACATATATATACAAGAGAGAGAGAGAGAAAAAGAAACGGGTCAGAGCCCGATAGTGTGTTTGATTTAAAATACGTTTAGCAAGTATTTAAATTGATACAGGCCAATGCAATAACATATTAGTGCGACACTCTCTTGAGAAATTCTCACCTCTCTTCTAATGTGCACACCTATCGCACTAACCTTCCCAACGGTTTATCCTATCATTTTATCACACTAACGTTCCCAACAATTTAGCTTATCTTAAATTACTCGTAAGATTTTAAAACCAAACAATATCATTGTTTAAAAAGATACTTCCAATTAGTAGCACAACTCTCGTTTTAGCTTCATTAATTTATAAATTTTCCCAGTGTCACATTATACTTTTCAAGCAAGTATTTCCGATTTATAGTCCAGAATTATTTCTCACTTACTATATCACAACAATTGTTTCAATTTCCCAAATTTCAAAAATATATATATATATTAAGTACTCGTATATATATTCTAACAGCACCAACATACAAACTATGGTGCAGGAATACTCTGCTATCCAATCCCCGTAACGCTCACACTAAGGGATATAGAAGTTCGGAATCACTCTCGAACTGTATCAACATATATACACAAAACAAGATTGAGGCGAAGCATAGATTCCAAGTCTCTAAGAGGTCAGTACATACCCCACGCCTCTTAGGACCGTCTGAACTATCGATTCGATAGCCTGTACCAAGGATATCTATCTTCTAGGGTACAAGTCAATATCCCCCATAAAGGTCCCATCGAGATAAGACTGTCCCAGCGCGGTAACCTCAGGGACAGCAAGTAGCGCGGGTACGTTTTTCACACGTATATAATATATTCATACACAACCATATAAATATACCACTTATCATTATATCAACGTAGGTTTCTCTCATCACCCATAATTACGATATTTATCCTAAATTTTCACATTAAGTATTTTTATAAGGGTTCGTCACTAACCTTAACTCGAAGGGGTTTCTCCAACTCATTTTGTGACACTCGTGAACTCTATCCTCACAAGTATGAAATTCAGTAAGTGTCCTTATTATGTTCTAATGTAACTCTCTTACGCACCTCACCCTTTAATTCATAAATTTACCAACCCTAAAGTAAATATCCCATAAATACCCTTCTCGTTGAAGATTAAAGGTCCCAACATTTATTCATATGCTCTACTGGTCCTCCATGTCTCCCAAAATGAATTTATTAAGAATACCCAAGAATTATTTCACGATAAATTTAGTTTAACTAATTAAACAAGGGAAATAGGAGTCTTCCAGGAGGGGTCGATCGATCGAGGTCTGGGACTCGATCGATCGAACCTTCGATCGATCGAAGCTCTATGCTCGATCGATCGATCAAGCAGGTGTTTTGATTTCTCCAGAATTGCAGTTACGGGTTCTACCAATTTTCTTCATCCAAATCCATGTTTTCCAACCCCAAACGTCCCAAGAATTCTACTACAAACAGTATAACAATATACCAGATGTTTCTAACGTAAGGCATGTACATATTCATCATTTAAACATGGATTTTCAACCCAAAATTATATCTAATTATCAAGACCCCTAAAATTTTCTTAAACAGATTTCTAACAAAATTTTCTCCAGAATTTATTTCTTATAATCATCAAAATTTCGTGGTTAATTTCCTCTACATGGAAAGGGTTTCCAGAATCATCATATCAACCAATACTACATGGATTTTCCTATCACAAGTTGAGTTTTCTTCCACATATTTCATCCCTAATCATTCCTAAACTAATATGGAAATTGCACCAACGAAAATAGAAAGATAAACACTTGCCTGGGATTTTTGGTATTCTGATTTACGGGTGGCTTTTTGGCCTTGAATTTCCATGGTACAACGCGTTGGCGGTGACGGCGATGCAAACAGGTGGCTTTTTGGCCTTGAATTGCCTTGGAAGCTTTCTTCGTCCCTCTCCTATGGCCGTCACTTGTGTTTAGAACCCTAGATGACAATCCAGATATCGGATATAACCCTTGGTATTTTCGTAGGTTTAATTACCCAAAAAGATAAAATGTCCAAAACGCCCTCCCGGGGTACCAATTAGGCCTAAAAATGCCCCGAGACCCAAACTACACCCCCGGGTACACTTTTCTGACTATCTCGACCCTTCCGGACGTGTTGGCGCACTCAAAAAGACTATACGGGAAACTTATAAAATATTCATTTTTTTATTTATCAAAATTTTGTCCCGACGTGATACGAGCACGTTCCGACTTAAATTTCTGAAATTGTCATTTAACTCACTCATGACATTCAATATAACCAATATAATATATTAATTTTCTCATTAGTAATATTCAACAAATTTCCCATAATTACTAACTCTCGTCACGTTAATAATTATAACATAATTAATTTTCAGATTTTTATTAAATAATTAACTCACATTAAATTCAATAAATCCCCAAATTAATATAGCATAAAAATACGAGGTATTACACTCATTAAGATCTTTTATGCTCGTGCTCGTAGAAGGTTCCAGAGAGGTCTCAAGAGAAAGCCATAGCTTGTCAAAGCCCACCTTCGAAATATGATTATTATACCGGAGATGATCAGAAGCGTTATTGGGGCGTACAATGACAATAAATTCAATCAAACTGTTCAAGCATGGAAGACCTATTATTTGTGCCACCCACTCTTCGAGGTTCATTTCTATCAAGTGAAACTTATATTGTAGCAATTTAGATATAGAAATCTTAATTCTGTTTGCAGGGAAGCCCTTGCGGCAATTTAGTCACTGTTGCTTGATTAACGACTTCTACATGCGATTGAAATTTTAATTCGGATCAGGAATATCATAAGACCACCCATATAACCCGATTCACATTGTCATTTCCTCAAACAGATGCAATGCAGTTAGAAAATTTTATAGTGAATATTGTCCAAAAATCAATATTATTACTCAAACCCATTCCACTGTCTAAACTAACCGACATATAACTGTATGGACAAAACAAATGTATCATCAAAAGTATGTTAATATAATATACCTAAACTATAGACGCTGCGCTTTGATGATAAAATTTACGTTGAGATAATACTCCACTGCCTTCACCTAAACCCTCAAGTAACATCAAACCGCATCCTGGAAATATATAAAAACAAAGCACAAAAGAGATAAATTCCAATGTTAAACAACATCAGTTAAAAGTATTATATAAAAGCTGATGCAAATGCAGAGGAAAATTCATTTCAATGGAAGATTTAGACAAACTTTTTAAAAAATAGAAAAAGAACAAACTTCCTTGATTATGCTCTGCCAAATCTCATTTCACTGATGGAGCAAGGTTTAATGTGTTTCATATATATAGCAAAATAATTTAAAAGCATGCAATAGATATATAATCCCTTCTTAATGAATACAAAAATTATATGATACCTGATCAAAACATCTTTGTTATAGTGCCCAGACTTGAAATTCTCAAAACTTTTCTCTTTCGAAGAAAGGTAAGAAAACCCTCTCTTACTGGAGAGCTTTATTACTCTTTCAATTTCATGAAGTTTTTCGGGGCTGGTTTTATTAGACTTGCAGGAAATTCTTTTCTCTTCAAAACCTTTTAAGAGATGCAAGGGAACGTAACACTCTTCGATCCAGTACTTCTTTTTTTCATTTGATGATTCTTCAATCTTGGATCCTTGTTTCAAAACAATATTAGGAATAAATCTATTCTTGATAAAATCAAGAAGATATTTGACCATTGTTCATTCTGTACAAAATCAAGAAGATATTTGACAATTGTTGGTTTTCTAGATTCCTTATCCATCTTTGAGAGAAGGATGGTGTTTTAAACCTCATCCCATCTAATGCAGCGAGGGAAAAAAATATTAGAGTAAACAACTACATGCAAATCCATAATAACACAGACTAACAAATATTAGATGAACAACACTTTGGCCTGATTTAAAACATATAATATGGTATACCATGCCTATAACACTATTAATTATCAACAATTCAAGTAAAACTAAGAAATAAAGAATTAATAACCTGATTAGACTGGCTAAGAATTAATAACAAACAATATACACAACCATACTGAAATAATATAAATTAATGAAAGATGAAAAGTTCCAATCGGATAGAGAGGATGTATACGCAAAGTTCCAATCATGATTTTGACTACTAATAAGACCTGTTTGATCTTTTTCTCCACCTATTTCTACTGATTCAACAAACTTGCTATTAGTAATCACCTCACTTAGCATAGCCACATGAACTTATGCCAAAATTGTTCGAACATGAAGACAATGTTCAACTTCTATATTCTATATTTTATATGCAACCATTTTTCACTTCTACAGGACTAAATACTCAAGTATTCAATCAATATCAGGTTCAATGAAAAGTAATTGGAAAAATTGAAACCATTTATCTTTAGTACAGATCAATAAACGGTGATTTTGGCATAGTAGAATGCAAGCAGTGTTATGTTTCATAAAACTGTGATACAATTTTATAATGTGCAAGGAGTGTTACCTCTCGTGATGATCAAGCTAATATATAAAAGAATTGTTCTAGCTAATATATAGAATCAATAGCAGTTAATATGTACATAAAGAAACTGTAGTAACTATCAAAATATCAGTGATTATATGTACATATTCCAAGACTCTTTAACCAGTATGACGACCCTCGGGTGTGTCTCGCAACGTTGCACGCTAACCAATGGACCTTTGATTCTCTTATAGTTCATCCATCACACTAATAGAATCACTAATGTGTACATGTCCATTAGGTCTCAGAATCCAATCCATATCAAGCATGATTCTAGCGATGCTGCATCTTTTTTTTTCAATGGAGAAGATGCCAAATGCATGCAATAAATCATAGGCTCTCAGGTATGTGTTAAACGGTTCACACCTTTCTTGCATAACTCCTAGAAGTTCACGATCATATATAATAAGCAAGGTGTTGGGACTAATAACAAGAATAACGTTCACATCCCATCAATCAAACTGATTTTTAATTAGTGTTGTTGCAAATTCTCCAAAACCAGCTCTCATGTCCAACACATTTCTATGTTTGAATCTCTTCCAATGTAAGATATGGATAACACCTTCAACTATTTCATTCCAAAATTTTGATTCTACCCAAAAGAGCTCCTTTCTCTATATAAAGACATCAATTTTATTCTTTGGAGCCTGTCGATATGAGTCTGTAGTCGTGCAGGCCATGAGGGAACATATAATCTGTATCCATCCTCGGGTAGTCGACTAATTCATGGCTTCAAACTAACTTACCCAAACTCTATCTGGGTCATCATTTGGATCACATAATTGTGGCTAGGTTAATTGTGACATGAAAGGGCCAAGATTTGTCAAAATGAAGAGAATTGCATAAATTGCAGACCACGATAAAGTTAAATTGAAACTTATAAATAAAAAAAATTAACAACTACATTTTTGTGAGAATGTGGAAGATTACCATGTTAAACCAATATTACTAAATATATTATGAAACAAAATGATTGAAATAAACCTTTGCTGATGAAATAAACGAACTGAAACAAAAATATAAAATTATAAAGTGTACCTGATGAAACAGAGTCGTGATGAAACAAATGGCATCCATTCCAAAATACTCATAGCATTTATATAAATGTATACACTCTTAGCATTTAGGGTATGTTAAAGGGCCCTTATATGGTCCTGAATCCTAAGATACATTCTGTGAAGATAGGAAGCACATGAAGGGTATAAATTAACACTAACTTCCAATATACGACCATGCATTGAATGAGTATACCTGCTGCATCAACATGGGTTGAAATATATGGCCTGATAATTAAAAATAACCATTGAATCAGTATACTTGCTGCATTAACACATGTTAACCATACTCACATATTAGATGTACTGAAATAGCGATAAAAATTTGAGAGCGCTAAAATGAGAGAGGGTGAGTACATATGTGTAAAAGAATACATATGTGCAATATTAAAGAGAAAAGAACCGAGGTCCACCGAGGTTTATCACAAAATATGTGATCACTCTACAGGAAATCAGAAAATTAAACATTAAAACATTAAAATATGTTTTCAAGAGGCAAATAATGGTAAATCAAGGAAGTAAAAACGAATGTTCAAACAAATTATTGTGTGCTTCTTTGAGTGAATACGAAGTCAAAACACTCTTAATGACATTTCAAAAATTTTGAAAGTGCACAGGTGCAAAGCCATTTGAAAATCGTAAGTCTGAAATGGATGAACAGTTATGGAATTATTTTCCAAAAACAAACATACGTACGATCAGCTACTTACCAAACAAAATGAACAGGAATTTTCCCCAAAAACGTATAAAATAAAATAAAGTCTGTCATATACGTAGGATCACTGTTTGATTGAGTAAGCTGCATATTCTGCAGCCTCATTTTTTGTAACTCAATACCACCTGGTTCATTATTTTTTTCCCTATCTTCTATAAGCTTCATTAGTGACGCATTTTCCTTCTTGAGGGGGTCAATATATTCATTGGATGATGTGACAAGTTAGTTATTTTGGCAAGCCTTTTCCTTGCCACATTTCTGAAAGAACACTTATGTTTCTCTATTATAGGTGTATTTGTTACAATTTTGTTATCCGAATAAAGAATGAAGAATGTTTCCATTGTCGTCGACATTTTACTTGCCAACAATCACGTATTGGGTAAAAAGATCTTAGGATTAGAATACCAAACACTATTCCAACATTAAAAAGTATAATATCTTATAATTAAAATACCAAATGCTAACATGTCAATTACCTTTAGAAAAGAAAATTACTCCGTTTTTAAGAGGAACCCCCAATATGGCATTAGATTAATCTAGCTACCAAAGTTCCTGCATATCATCAAATTATTAAACTAAAATGAGTCCTGGGATTCTAACAACAAAAATCAGGGTTGGAAAAGGAAGTTAATAAGTCAACAACCTAATTCGCATAGCAATCGTAATTGAAATTTATATATAAGAATTGAAAAATTAAAATTTCATTACTCCAACCATCAATTTACATTCAAAACTACCATTTCAAAAAACCAACCATAACCACTAATACAAAAAAAAATCTAAAATTTGATAAAAGAATGTGGGATGCGCCACTCCCAAAATTGATTTACATTCAAAACTATAATTTCAGAAAGTAAACCAAGACCATAAAATACACAAAAAATCTACACTTAAAATAAAAAATGGGAGGTGAGTTTTCATTAGAAGAATTTAAAATGAACAAAGGCATTTTAACCTCGACTGTAAAGTGAATGTGGGATACACCACTCCGAGAATTGATGAATGAACATGTACAATATAGCCATGCCCATTCTCATTCGCTAATTCTTCAACTTCATTTAGTATGATAAAAATTGTGTCTGACTTTCCCCCTAACTTTTGGAAATATATGTTACTATTAACTGAGGATTCTCCTCAAAGACATTCACTGGATGATCAATTAACTGCACAAGAAACCATCATAAAGGAATGACATTGTCGTTAACTATCAAAAGAACTCAAAGATCAATTTTTACCGGCACAAAAAATCAAGGGACACATTTAGAAAGATATTGCACTACAAATGATGCAATTAAAACACAAAAATTGAATGTGTAAAATAAAAAAAAATTATACAACTTATGTTCTCGTTTGCATTCGCATCTGCATCTTTGAGTCATAATGGAAGCATAAACTGAATTCATGGTTCTATAGAACAATTACAAAAAAAAAAAAAAAATAGAATCCAATTCTAATAGTGATAAATCATAAAAAATGGAAAAACATACTGAGCCATGGTGTTGGTTCTCATTCCATGAGCGCCATATTTTCCCCGTGTGATTATCATCCCTGCAAATTTAAATGAGGTACACAATCAATATATATAGCTTATAGCTGATAGTGTTCAATAGTCCCTAAACTATTTGAAATGTCCCGAATATATATAAAAGGATGTAATAGCATTAGAAGGCACAACGATAATTTCATGGTTATATTTAAGGGTGTTCAAAGGGTGAGGAATGGATTTGGTCGGTTAAAAATAATAGACGTGGTCGATTTCTCATCACTGGAATTTTATCAAACATGTGAAGGTCAACAAAATTAGTACACCATTATAACACACAATCAATATCAATAAAAAAAGTAAACTAACATGTGAAATTATGGCATGCTACAATGTGAGCAAATTATAAAGATCATACAAACACAACTCTAAGAAAACAAACATACATTTATAATTGTATCTAGAGAATGCAGTTGTATTCATACTACGGCATTCCATCAAACACACATAGTATATAAACAACATCATACTTTCTCTACATTAATACAAATATAAATCATCAAGGAAAAATAAAGAATTCTTTGCAAAAACAACATGAACTTATACATAGAAATAAAATATTGTCCAACCAATGTCCAAAATATTGTTTGGGAATATGATTTCTATTCCCATAAACTTTAAACTTAAGTATACTTGGTGTATTGAAAATATACTTTTGAAACCATCGATTTACATCTGCAAAACTAAACACAAAAACAAATATCCATTTGAATCCACTCAGATATATACATAAATGCAACAAAGAACAAAAAATTGCAAAAAAGCCCTAATTTGAAACAAATCAAAAGCTCCATTTGAAACATAAAACTGAAACTAAACGATTTAAGAACATCATACTGAATCGAATGCAAATCAAACATTGAAAAAATCAGCGGTAAGTATACCCAAATCTATAAACCCTAGATTTCTCCCAAAATACATATCTTCGATTTAAGTGAGAGAGAGCGCAAAGAAAGTTACCAACTCAGAGGAGAGAGAGGTGAAAATTGATCGATTAAGAGAGAGAACGAGGTGTAGTGTTTGTGTGTGATGGACCAAATATGTGTAATTTCCTATTTTACCCATGCTTTTGAATTTTGAGAAGATGGGGGAAATAAATCAAGTGTTAAAAAAGAGGGGGAAAGGAAATAATAAATGGAAAAAAGAGGAAGATAAGGTCTTTTAATCTTCACCCTTGATTTCTATCCTTGTTGTCTTTAATCCTCACCCTGAAGTATCTTCCCATCTTATGAATAGTGAAAACACCATTGTAACTTATTTTATATATATATATATACTAGCAAAATGCCCGTGCCTGAAGGCACGGTAAAATTTTCCAAAGTACATAATTGTAAAATGATAAAAAAATTCCAAAGTACATAATTGTAAAACGGTACAAAATTTCGTTCCCCAACAAAACAATTATGTACTTTGAAAAACATGGTCAAAACAACTATGAAAATGGTACAAATAATGTTGTGTTACAATGGTCCAACAAACATCCACAACTCTTTACAATCAACCTCATCCCACATTTTCTACAATCCAAAAGCCAAAAAAAATAAAAAATAAATGTTCAAGTACAATATATAAATGAAGATAATACATCAATGAAGATAATAAAATAAAATAACAAAATCAGCATTTACTTTACTCCCAACAAAAGACACCTAAAACAACAACAATTCACTTTTCACATTATTCATGCAAAATTTTGTGGATGAAAAGGATTTGAATGTTATCTTTCATTTAAGAGAAATACTTTCCCAAAATCACTATCCCAATAGTATGTTGGCTCATAACAATTGTGGAAAAATTTGAACCTTAAATATCAATACAAAATAGCATTAATATTCATTACTCATCTCAACTTCACAAAGTACATAAAAATAAAATAAAATGTGCATAAAAGAGGTTCCTAAAAACATTAAACCCAAATCACAGTTCAACTGACCAAGAATTAGACCACTAGTAATTAAAAAAAGCATAACAGAGTTGTCACAGAAAATAAAAAACTCCAATTTCAAAATTGAAAATAAGCAGAGAACAATATAACTGAAAATGTATTGATGTACAGAGATTAAAACTAATGTTTGATGACGTATATTATAAATGTTAGCTAGAATATAAAATGAATCGAGATTTTATATGTTTATGAAAGGTCTAGACATGGAACAAATTTACTTCATGCAATGATTTTATAAAAGAAATGTCAGTGCATTGGCTGCACTAGTAATCTTAGGCCACATATCAGCACATTCCTTCCAGCTGGGGCTTGTGATAGCAGACCCTTTCATATCTTCGAAGTACATCCAAGTCCAATTTGGAACCAAAGTCCAAAACCAAAAGTTCCATGTTCTTGCTATCCAATTGGGAAGCCAAGTGTGATTGACAAAACATTTTCCTGCAATTAAAAGAATAGGAAAAAGTAATTGGAAAAAATAAATGAAAGAAGGTGAAAATAAACAATTTGTGTAAATTTGTATTCATGCTCGTGCCTACGGCACTGGAAACACTAAAGATCAGACCTACTTCTTGCCTCTAAGAGCAAATAAATGGCATGTCATAATAGTTGAAGCCAAAAAAAGTTGGATATCACTTATATCGACAAAAATCGAAATTGAGTAAGGTGTGAACACAACTAAAATAGAGATATCTTATCAATGTAAAACATATAAATCAACATTATACAGTATCTAAAAAGAAGAAAAAAAATCTATAACATTTCAAGTGATTCGGTGCTCGAGCCACTGGCCACATAGACGACACCAAAGTGTGTTTTTTCCCTCCTACACACTTTATTTTTCCCTCTTATGAATGAATTATCACCTCTACATCTACCTGCTCGGTTAACTTGCAATTGTGGGAATTGTACACTTTAAAATAGTACTTTTGAACACTGGGTCCATCACTACACTATAAAGCTTTCTTGTTGACATATATTTGGTTATGTAAATTTGTTTCTGTCAACCGAGTTGTCCGATGACCTTCACTCTGAAGTTGAAGAACATCAAATACACATGGATTCTTGGGCTACCCTCATATGCAAAGCTTCAAATTCTTATTTCTAAACTCTCCTTTATTTAGTATAGGGTCTCTTACAAATGAGTGTTTCTTATTGTGTCACAACTGATATATTTGGATTCCTATGATACAACCTAATCTTTTGAGAACACTACACAAATTCATATTTAATAATTTTATCCTCTCTTATGTTACTCAATTACAGTTCGCAAGACCTTTCTCGGATAACTATAACAACATAAAAACTACAACAACATAAAATAAGAAACCATAAATTTCTGTTTGTATTTTTCGGGTATGCGTTTGTGTGTCAAATCCCTGTCGTATAATAACAATAACTCACATATTAGTCATCAATTAATTAAACTTTAATCTTGTTTCAAAAGAACTCAAATTCCCAAATAACATCATACCTCGGATTCTCTTCTCTCAGTGACAACTTGTAAGCAGAGAATCACACATTTCTTCTCTGGTTCCGAGCTAATTGGGGTTCCATCTGTATGCCTAGTGAAAAACTCCTGAAATAAATTTAAATAAACTAATGTAAATAAATTGGCTCAACTGCACTAATCACATAACAAAATATATATATTAGCAGAGAAATCATATACCATATAGGCTCTATCTCCTATGGTGTTGATAGTGGCATGGAACAAAACATATTCCATATCAGTCAACGTGTAGACAACATCAGCAATAACTTTATCCTATCCTTGCACTAAATATTTAGAACAGAGATGTTGTCCTGCTGATATATGTCATGGAGTGTCTCTCGGGTCCAAAGCTTATATTCACACCTTCTACATCAATAAAAAAATACTATCATAAATGAGTATACCTATAAAAAGTAATATGTATTAAAGATAATAGACCCAAAAGGTATACCCACAAAGGAAGGGGGGTGGATGGACAACCTACATAAATTATACCTAAAAACATGGGAAGATTAGATTTAAAAAAGAACAAATAAGCTTACTTCAATATGTATGAATCAAACACAGTTTAAATCCACCTAAATTCAAAAGGAAAATATAAATACAAAATAAAAACTTATACTTGAATGGATAAAACCAATGTAGAAAACAATCATACCTTAAACCCATTAGCTAATCGCAAATATGTATCAAATAATAAATTAAAATAACATTCAAATTAAAGAGGAAAGGCATCAAAAGAGAAAACCTGATATCTTGGAGCTCTCAAAAATTCTACAAAACAGAGAAGTATGTGATTATTAACAAACATACAAAATCAGAGAGAGAGAGGTGTATACACAAATTAAAACCCAAATCTGTAGACAAAAATTAAACCCCAAATTTTATACGAAACCCAACTCATAAAGCACATGACAATCATAAACAAATGGTTTTAAAACCTCAACATGGAGATACGGAGGAACAGAGAGATGTAGATGGTTGCAGAATAACTTAAAAATCAATTTTAAGTTACAAATGCGTACATTTTTAACATATATTGCAGAATAACTTAAAAATGAATTTTAAGTTATAAATGCAAACGTGTTAGTGCTTAGTAAAAATCAATTGAACGTGGGGTGTGAATTACTCAAAATGGGTTGAAAATTTCACTCGGAAATTTTATCGAATAGTTGGTGTGGCCATTGTGAAAATGTCCATGGTGGTCGTGTTTGTTTGTTGTTATTGCCAAATTATTTTCATAAAACAACACACATTGATGGCAATGCGTGTGCACAGTAACAATTATTCCGAATAATCGATTTTTTAGAAAAGAACAAAACAAACAATCCACAAATACCAAAGCCTAGGTTTATATAACTACTCGATTCAACCCCAAATTAAATGAAAAAAATGGGAATTCATACCTGAGAGGATGATTTGGGGCTGGAATGGATTCGGGAATGGAGGGTTTAAGGATCAATGGAAGTTTTAGGGAATAATCGAGTGGGCATGTAGTGGTTTGGGAGAGAGTGAGATGAGTGTTGTGTGTTATGTTTGCAAACCATCTCTGACGGCATTCATGATGGACCAGGCCCACCCCACTTTAATCCATAAAAGCTATTGAACTCGAATACCACGGATACATACGAAATCGTGTAATTATTTATGTATACCCTGCATTTGTAGAAAAAGTCATCGAACACCCAGTAAATTCAAAGAAAGAAAACCATGGATAAAATATTAAATGAAAAATGAACTTGGTTATGGCGACATTATGATATGCAAGAGAGAAATGTAGGGACTTATTACTCTGAAACCAAAGTTGGGATTAAATGACCTCAAACTTTAGTTCATTATTTCTGAGATCTGCCACACATGTAAAAAAAATGAAGAGGGATAGAGGTTTGGTTATCTTACTAATATCAAGGAAATAATAAACAACAAAAAGGCCTTGAAGTAAAATACAACACCACAAAAAATCTTAAATCTGCAACTAAAAATCTTACAAAACATGAATAAGGACTACAATAGTTTTGAACTAAAAAAATCCAGACCCAAGAATCATAAACTCTGAAAAACATATATACTTGTGATATAATGCCAACAATCTCAGAGATAGTGCACTTGAGATATCTACAACCATTAAAACAAACATCAAAATAATAGTTGCTCTGGAAGTCTCTCAAATTGATCAAAAAAAGATTATATATATATATATATATATATATATATATATATATATATAGAGAGAGAGAGAGAGAGAGAGAGAGAGAGACTTGGGATACCTCAAGGACTACGTTGCTTCCAAAGCCGACGATGATTTAGATTGAACAGAAAAAAGGAGAATTTGCACCTTCAATAAGATACATGCCCTTTGCATTTTTTCATTCCTTTTTATATGCAATATTTTTAGCTCGATGAATATGATCAATATTTATCTCAGAAAGGAGATTCAATCCATCTGACTGCTTCATTTTTTATTTTGTGAATCCATAATTGACACCTGTTATTCCAAAAATGTAACTCAACCAATAGTGTTTAACAACATAATGTTAATTACACCAATGAATCCACAAAATTTTTACCAAGACGGTTTCAATAAACATAAATTACATAAAAAGATATTAAATCACATCATGTGAGCATACTACAAGATGAATTAAAATGAGGTCAATTACATAACACTTCACCTGTGCACACTACTGAATTGATTTTTGAACTTGAGTGATGGCAAAATTACTCAAACAGAAGAAAATTTAAGAAAATTAGGATGTCCAAATAAAATATTATATTATGAAAGTTGCTTGGAAATATGAGAGAAGATAGAATCATATCCAAATAATAAAAGAATAGCACTTCTTTTACCCGTTATAACTAATTTGCAATCAGATTAAGTAGGGAACACGATATCATAAAAAACATATTGTCATTTCCAAGAATGCCACAAAGAAGTCAAAGATTAAGCAACGAACGTGACATCATAAAAAGCCAATAATTTTTAATCCTGTATATTGTATCAGTTACTACTCAGCAATCAACGCAAACACATCACCAATAAATCAAAGATAAACTGTTAAAAGGATCCTAAACCAAACAAAGTTATGAGCAAATTGTATCGATTACTACTCAGCAGTACATGACACCATCGTGAACTAACACAAACGACCTCATTTTTAACCTTTGAATAAGATATATGTCTAAAAATAAAACTGAACCGAGTGTCTTGAAGGATGCGCACAACAAAAGAACAAATAATGTCTAAAAATGAAATATAAAAGTCATAAACATCAATACAATAAAGAATGACAATTAAGGAATGATGAAAATCATCTCAAACTAATAGTATACCTTTACGGGAATCAACATGAGTCCCAAAGGAGTTACATCTTCCTTCTTTATCTTTGACCTGAGAATAGAACAAACAAAATGACCAGTGAATACTGGGACCGATCTTCATTTAAGACATAACTAAAAACTAAACTATAACGTGTAGTGTGCCAAAATCCACGTCTAACAAACTAAACAAAATATCAAATTATATAAAAAAAACAGAATGCTTTAGAACATCTATGCCAGGAATAAACAGGCATTCTCATTTAGTTTTTGTTGTTTTACCAATCTATAATGTTTTTTTAGCATACTTTATTTCAATTGCATCCACGATAAACAAAAGAGATCTTTATTTTGCTTCAATTACCTCTCCTCAAAAAAATGAGAGCAATAAGGGTTGTCAAGAATTTATAATATTAGATTGAAAATATATGAGCGCTTGAATTACAAATCTACAAAGATCAAACATTAGTGAATTATAAAATTCTTTTGTAGTGTGTCCAACTCACCCAATATTAAAATATGGAATAATTTCATATTCTAAGAAAATGTAGAAGTCAAATAAATGGATCCAACTCAATAACATTGTACATAAAACTCATTAATATATATAGGATATACTTGATTCACTATTTCCATTATAATGCAAATTTTGATCAGCTAATGTTCAATGGATATAAGTATAAAGAAGCCATGCCCATAAGTAACTTTCATCTTTACTGTTATGGCATGGATAGGGTAATGTAATCTAAGATAAATGAAGAGATATATTAACTTTTTAACAATTTAAGGATATTTTCAAAAATAGTATGCAAATGAAAAACAAACATTGGTTCCTTTTTTGTTCTTTTTGTAAGTTGACAAAAATGATCACCCTAAACAACCTAGAAATAAAATGGGAGGCTATAACAGTAAAAAAAGGATGTTTTAATTCGTTTTAAAAAGGTTACTTTTATAGGTAATATACTGGAAAGACTCTTGCTTCAATACAACATTTTTCTAACAACGATAAATCGGAGATAATAAAAACTCGCGATAATGTTTCGGTGTAATAAGGAAACACATATGAAAAAAATGAATAAATCGGGCATATTAATCAAAATAACAAAACTTAAACTATTGCACTATCCTACAAACTGTCACAACAGAAAGTATGAACTCTACTTTGACATCATTTCATCCCCAAAATCCACCCCAATTATCATTCTTTACAACCCTTCACCCAAATCACAACTGTTTACCTGATCAAAAAACACAAACCAACAAATATTAGTTGCTTTTCAAAACCCAAACATAAATGGTCTAATTTTTAGAGTTAGTTAACTTTATAACTTTGTAACTTGGTGCATGGTCATGTATAATTCCACGTAGTTTCCTTCTTATAGAACTATTCATGTTTACGATAGTCCACGTGCTTGCAATGAATTCCTCATGACCCTGAATCTAAATCAACTCCCATAATCTTCTAATAAAAAATGTCTTTGATCTTACTTATTAAGTACATAAACAATTCAAATACCCAATTATTTTTTCACACAATTATAAAATCACAATGTTAACCTATGATCAAATAAAATGTAGTATTTTTTTAAAGGCAGCCTCAAACAACTAAAAAATACCTCTACAAACGGTAGCCTCCATAGGAACAACTCAACGAACTTATGTAGTAAGCTTTAAAATGTATATATGGTGGAGAAATTGTGTCGCAATATGTAGAAGCTACATTGAGGAAATAAAAAGATTGAAAATGAAATTATAAAATTTGAAATCTTCAAACATTGAATTCCATATTCCACGAACACACAAAAAAATCAGAGCTACGTGTTGACTAATATACCATCTACTGTTTCTTGAACAATTTTAACTATACGCAGATTCATACAATTTTAACATTTAACTATAAATAGAGAATGATTGTTAACTTCATCCACATGATCATGTACAACATAAAAGGGAAAACAGAGAATCCATAAATATTATTTCCACACTATGAGGATAAATTATCAGAGGTAAAAAGCAAAGAAGCTTTCATAATAAATTAAAAAATAAAAATTAATAAAACAGAAATACACATTAATGTAAGTAGGCTTACCCAACAAACATGCCAAAGGAAAAAATTAAACGCCCAAAATAGTACCTGCTAAACCACAATAAACACAAAATAAGCCCTAAATATAAATCAAAAATCAAGAACCCATAGTATTAATACATAAATTATAGTTATAGAGAGAGAGAGAGAGAGTACCTATAGTTCAAACCCAAAATTCCTTGGAATTAAAACCTAAAACAAACAAATCAGAACCAAATTAGAAATTAAAGAGGGAGAAAGAGAAAAACTTGGAAACAATAAAAATATTACTAAAACCCCTAAAAATAGAGAGTATGAGAGACTCTCATTGAGTATACCGTGGTAAACAACCACGAAGGAAAAAATATCACCGTGAAGCCGAGAGAAAGACAAAGATGCGCTGGCCATGAGGAAAGAAATCCTTGAGGTTTTAGGGTTTGGGCATGAGGCTAAATGTTGTTTGGGTTTGAGAGAGAGAGAGAGAGAGAGAGAGATAGTGGTGTGAAAGGGTGTCTCAGGATGTGTAAGGGTATCGAGATGGTTTCGTGGGTGGATGATGCGTCTAGTAGAGGTGCATCACAAAATGTGCAGTAAAAGTGGCTTTTTTAGTGTATTACTAATATACCCTTTGTATTTGAATTGTAGTGAAATTTTAGATGAAAAAAGAGGGGGGAAATAAAATTTTGTAGGTTAAAATTTTAAATGCTATATAAATTATAAAATCAAGTGTGGTGAGTTGTAGTGCTTATGGTATGAATTGTGATCTCACCATCAATTTAGTGTCTTGGTGGCTCAATCTCAGCCTCTAATTAAGTTATCCTCTTATTGAATAGTAAAAACCTTTTGCTCCTTATTATTATATATATATATATATATATATATATATATATATATATATCACATTACATATATACAAAACAATACTACACCCATAGGCTGAGACCTCCTGGTGCATGCATACTCTACTATCATGTCCCAATAGCTCACGTATGAAATAAAGGACTAGTGGTTAAAAATCTCACTTGAAACTTAAATTCAATTCACATATATTGGAGGCAGAAAATAGTTCCCACCCAAATGTTTCATGCACATACCTACACTCCTATTCAAGCGTCGAAACTATCATACACTCTGATATCACATATCCAAGGTTCTATGTTCTGGGTACAAGTCTAAAATTTACGCCCCCCCTCTCCCCCCCCCCCCCCCCCCCCCGCCAACTGTAATGGGATCATTAGGATAAGACCACCCACATCATGAAATGTCCTCCCGATAGAAAGAAGTGTAGATATGTCATATATAATATATATGATACAATAGGTATCCACACAACACAGAACTAAGTACGCAGTATATTTCTCTCTAATACTCATGGTACTTTGTAACATACGATTATTCTCTGTAGCGTATTTCATCAAATGTTATTCATCTGTCTAAGGCCATTTATTTCCCTCATATACATATTCCAAGTAGTTAATCCAAATCTCACACTACATATCCTTACAATAAAATTCACTCAAATATTATTATAGGTCATTTTCCTTCCCTCGAAGATCATACGTCTAATTTAAACATGTTCAAATAATATTTTTTTTTCATTTTCTGAAATATCGTTAGAAGTGCCAGAAATCTCATTCGAACGAACCTAAACTCTGAATTCTTATTAGTAAGGCCATTTGAATGAGATTTTTCAAACAGGTAGGTTTGAAATAACTTCGAACGAAATTACCTCTGAAATATCATTAGAATTCTCATTGGAATTCTCGTTCGAACATAGACGTTCGAATGACTTCCTCAGGTCATTCGAATGAGTATTACCCAGTTCGTCCCCTT
This sequence comes from Sambucus nigra, assembly GCA_949130495.1. Lineage (NCBI taxonomy): Eukaryota > Viridiplantae > Streptophyta > Magnoliopsida > Dipsacales > Adoxaceae > Sambucus > Sambucus nigra. Next base: position 490,733,434 of record OX422209.1, on the reverse strand, counting down.
CCTCCAAAACTGTGTTTATCACCATTGTTGTTCACCCAAAACTCTTTAGATTTCATCAAAACGAAAACTAAGAGTCCCCAAACCCTTTTTACAAATAACTGGATGATCCTTATCATATTTTAACATCGAAACCTTAAAATTCAAAAATAAGGATAACTGAAATCATTAAATCCTCAAAAGCCCTGGGTATATATTTTCACCATTAAAGTCCAACCCAAACCCATATTTAATTTCATGATTATTATGAATAAATATCAGGTTTCATAATATCTACATATGATTACTGAAACTACATGCAATTTCTACCCAAAGACTTGATTTAACATTTAATTTCACTGCCAAATTCATAAATATCTAGAGTATTTCTTCAAATCTACCCTAACATGGATAACATATGCACATAATTGAGCAAGATAAACACTTGACTCTTTTTGTAGGTCTAATCCATTGAAGAAGAATAGTATTTTTGTGGTCCTCGCTCCCCGATCTATAATTTGGTGGTGACTTTGGTACAAGATGACTTGTGGCCTTAAAACTCCCAGAAACTCTCTCATTCTCCCTCATGTGCTCTCCTTTTGTTTTAACAACTGATAACCTTAACTTCCTCTATGTGTGTGATACTTTAACTTTGTAATTTTCCTCTATCCCTCTTCCCCAAAATTTTAAAAGAACAAAATACCCCTTTGGGGTGTTAATTTGGCCTAAAAGTGCCTCGAGACTCAAATTAAACCCCCGACTAGGTTTTTCTGACTCTCTTGACTGGCACACTCGAAATGACCATATAAAATACCAACAGTGAATTTAATTTTGTTACTCAAATTAAATACTGACACGTACGTCTCGACTAAATTTACCATGATCGTCGTATTTCTCACTCACCAGAATCATAATACTTTCTTATCATTATTATTACTTCTTTAATAAGTAATATTCAATATTAATACATGTTAACACTTATCTAGATAATTAATTTTTATCTAGCCCGAATTAATTATTCCAATTTAATTTAAATACATCCTAATTTAATCCAAATAAAAATAATCATAAAAATACGGGGTGTTATATAGTTCCCCCTTAATAACATATTTTCGTCCAGAAATTTGAAAAATAAAAATATACTTGGTAAGAATAAGTCTAGATATCTATTGCGCATTATGATGCCCCCATTGAACACACAATAGCAGAACTACCTTCGACCTCAATCTCCTCTCGTTATGGTCTAAGATGGTCACCGGTCTCTCCTCATATGTAATACAGGGCTGCAAATCAATATCCTCCAATGCAACGTGAGTATAGGCCAACTCATCTCGTAGATATCGTCTCAACGTAGAAATGTGGTACATATTGTGAATATGGTGTAAGTGTTCCGACAACCCGAGTCTATACGCTACTGGCCCAATCCACTCAATGATATGAAATTTTCCCTAGATACCTTGGATCCAATTACCCCTTCTTTCCAAATCTCAGTATCCCCTTCATAGGAAACACACGTAGTGACACCTTATCCCTCACATTAAACTCGAGAAAGGATCATTTGGCATTGGTGTACCTCTTTTGTCTATATTAAACTATCCGTATCCAACTCCGAATCATCTCAATCCTGGCAGAGGAATCCTGAATCAAATTTGGCCCGAGACCTTGCTGGCTCCCACCTCTAACCAACAAGTGGGTGAGCAACACAGTCTACCATACAGCACCTCAAATGGATCCATCCCCATATTGAACTGGTATGAGTTATTATAGGAAAACTCCACAAGTGGAAGGTACGACAACCAACCTCCCCTAAAATCTAGGATTCACATCCTTGGCATATCCTCCAACATCTTATTGGTCCGCTCAGTCTTTCCATCTATTATCAGGTGATAGTCCATACTCAACCGTAACTTCGTGACCATGGCCTCCTAGAACCTCTCCCAAAATCTAGACACATATATATTGTCCTTGTTGGACACAATATCGAGGGTAACCCCATGTAATCGTATTATCTCAGCAATGAAAATCTACGCATACTAAGTTGTGGTGTCCAGACTGGTAGGAAGTGGGATACCTTTGTAAATCGATCCACTATGACCCATATAGAATCGTGACCCCTCTGCGAAGTAACTAACCCGATAATAAAGTGCATGGAAATTCTCTCCCATATCCACATAGGTATCTCCAATGGTTGTAGGAATCCTGTTGGTCTTTGGTCTTCCACCCTTCCTAGCTGATAAGTGGTACACCTTGAGATGAAATCAACGATGTCTATCTTCATCTCACTCCACGAGTACTGTCATCTCATGCCTTGGTACATCTTATACCCTCTAAGATGTATCACAAATTGGGACCCGTGTGCCTCTGCCATCATAATGTGTCATAAATCCTCCCCCTCAGGACCTTCTGAATTAACAGAGTAAGACTAGGCTCACCTAGATAGTAGTTGTCTTATCCTTTCCTGACAAAATGGATCCTCTATCTATGCTTTTACCACCCTCATGACAATTTGGGTGTAATTCTCATAATGGAAATGAAAGACCTAGCAACTGCATCCTAATAACCCAGCTCCATCCATTTTAATTTTCACACCTCGGCCACTTAAACCACTGGTCTACTATGCAAAAGCATCGGCCACCACATTGGCCTTCCTCGGGTGAAACTAGATCTCAAACTGATAGTCCATCATAAATTCAATGTACCTGCGCTGATGCATATTCATATCTCTCTGAGTGAACAAATATTGTAGTGACCTGTGATCTTTGAACAAGAATTTTTTTTCTCCCAACAGGTAATGTGTCCAAATTCGAAGGGCAAACATGATTACTGCCAGCTCCAAGTCATGGGTGGGGTAATTCCTCTCGTGAGGCTTAAGATTGCAAGAAGAGAAAGTTGAATCATAATCCTCTTGCTGAAGTACTCCCCAAAGTACCTATAGGGATGCATCAGTATAAACTAGGTACTCCACTCCTGGCCTAGGTAGATCGAGAACCAATGCTGAAGTCAACTTGTCCTTAGACTCATCAAAAGTCGACTGACAAGCATTATCCCAAAGGAACGACCCTCCTTTGTGAGTCAAGTTAGTCAAAGGACTTGTAATTTTCAGAAACCCTCAAATAAATCACCTCTAATATCCATCCAAAGATAAGAAACTACGTACCTCCATCGATGTCGTGGACTATCCCCACTCCTTCACCATTGACACCTTACTTGGGTCCACCGATATCCCCCTGTCAGATACAATGTGCCCCAAAAATTGCACTTCTCGTAGCAAGAATCCACATTTCTCATATTTAGCAAATAATTGATGCTCACCCAGTTTTTGCAAAATCCCTATCAGATGCTCGGCATGCTCCTCCTCAGTTTGGGAATAAATCAGGATGTCATCTATGCAGATAATGAAAAACTGATCTAAGGACTCTCTAATTACCCTATTCATCAAGTCCATTAATGCAACTAGAGCATTAGTTATCCTGAATGGAATAACCCAAAACTTGTAGGATCCATACCTCGTCAGAAATGCAATCTTAGACACATCTTGCTCCCTGATACACAACTGATGGTACCTAGATCACAAGTCTATCTTCGAGAAGTAGGATGCTCCTCTCAACTAATCAAATAAGTCATCAATTCGGTTCAATGGATAGTTATTCTGTATCATGACTCTATTTAACTCTCGATAATCAATAAATAACCGTAATGATCCATCTCTGTTCTTTACAAATAGAACCGGGGCACCCTAAGGCGAGGTACTCCTACGAACTAAGCCATACCCCAAAAACTACTCGATCTAATCCCTCATCTCCTACATCTCCGTAGGAGCCATATGATAAGGCACACGAGCTATCGACTAAGCGCCTGGCACTAAATCTATTACAAACTCAATCTTTCTACTGGGTGGTATTCCTGATATCTTTGGAAACACATCAATGAACTCGTAAATGATTGGAATAAAATGTAAGGTAATCAACACCCCCTTAGATGTCTCCTCTTTTATGTAATATAAGTTTGTAGATGACCCTCCTTAAGGACGAGGCATCGCCATAAAAAACATCTCCTGGTCGAGTATATCAAACATAGTTCTCCTACTATAACAACCAATCGTAACCCGATAAGTGTCTAGACAATCGGTGCATATAATAGCATCATACTCCGTCATGTCTAACACAAGCATGTCTGAAGGAAAAATTAGTTTCTCAATCTCTACACTCACCCCTCGACAAATAAAGAATATCAACATCCCACTACCCAATGGCGAGTCTACACATGTAACAGTACTATTTGTCAATTCTAGTAACACCGTGGTTCGTGCAAACCTAGTTGCTAAAAACACTACAAGAAATACCTTTTTATGACGCTCAAAAAATAATTTAAATATAATTACTACAAAAATGTCATTTAATGGTTAATGTTATTATTAATGTGACATTTCTAATATAAAATGTCATTTTATACGTATTAGTATTATTTTTTATGACACTTTAAATATAAAAATCATATTTAATTATAGATATTATGACCGTTTTTAAGAGTTTCTAATATAAGTGTACTCATTATGACCCTTTTTTTCTCCTCCAAAATTTAAAAGCGGAGTTTTTTCACCCTAATTTTTTTTTTGGGTCTTTTAAGACTCCCTCTTCCTCCAAATTTCTAGTCACTCAAGACTCCTCTCCATCTCCCTCATGCACTCCTCTCTCTTTCTCCCTCACGTTGGGTCTCTCCCTCACGAGCAATCTCCTCTCCGTCGACAATCTCCTCCCCTATCCGTTCTCTCTACGTTTTCTCTTTCCTAATTTATGCTACGTTCTCTCCTAATTTAATTTTCGCTCTGTTTCGTTTTTATCAGAGTTGTGCAAATAATGCCAGATTTGTGCAAATAAACGAAAATGTTAATGTGATTGAAATAAGAACACCTCGAGATTGAAAGTGCAAAAAATACCTGAGCTCATTTTTGTTTTTATTAGAGTTGTGAAAACCTGTACATGGGATTTAATTTTCGTTTTATGATGGTGTAATAAGTGGTCCATCTTTTTAAAATCTCATTTACAACTTCAGATTTTTATGTTTTATAAAGTAATTCACAATGTGAGCTATATTTATTTAGAGATGATGATGTATATTCTAGGTATTAGTTAGGGGTGACAATTTTAGAAACGACACAAAAAAATGACATAGAAAAATGACATGGAAAAACGACACGGAACGACACGAAATTGACCCGAATTAACACGATATGTCGTGTTCATGTCTAGTTTTTTTTACTCGAAGTCGTGTCGTGTCGTGTCGTGTTCGTGTCTGAATTATGAGTCGTGTTGTGTCGTGTTGTCGTGTTTTTTAGGCGTGAAATTTTGGAAATTCTGGTATTCGTGTCATGTCTTGCCGTGTTATTTTCTATTCGGTCGTGTTCGTGTCAACTAAAAAAAACGAATTCGTGTTCGTTTTCGAAAAAACCTTGTTGTGTCGTGTCGGCCCAAAACACGACCCATTGACCCGAATTGCCCCCCCCTAGTATTGGTGCAGTATTATATCTTGTATAGAGTAGGATAATCACATAAATAATTTGTTATTTATATTTTTTAACAAAGATTAAAAATAGCACTTTAAATTTTGCATAGGGCCAAGACAGGCCTTGGGGCCACGACGTCCCCCAACTTCTTAAAATCTTTTCAAGTATATATGCTTTTTGTTTACTTATTAAAGAAAAAAGTTACTTTTAGTTGAAAAGAATGTGTTGTCATACCTATCATTATTCATCTCTGAAATGCCGCATCTCTTTAGTTACATCACGTAGGTGTTTGTTTGTTGATCTCTAAAAATATATAGATAATTGTTTATTTGACCCGTACATTAAAATGGATCAATATAGAAAATATTGAACTACTGACTAAAAACTTGATATACTTTATATGTTGAATCAATATTGGAGTTTTCAGTTTCAAAATATATATTAAATACTTATTTAACAAAATATTGTAGTAAAATATATTTGTTCACATATTATACACCCAAAAATAATATTTGAAAAAAGTGGTTTGAAGTAGGGGTGGCAATTCGGGTCAACGGGTTGTGTTTCGGACATGGCACGACACGATAAGTTTTTTCGGACACGAACATGACACAACTCGAATTCGTGTTTTTTTAGTTGACATGAACACAATCCGAATAAAAAACAACACGGCATGATACGACACAAATAGAACTTAAATTTCACCCCTAAAAAATACGATAACATAACAGGTCACGACTCATAATTCAGACACGAACACGACATGATATGACTTCGTGTAAAAAAACGACACGAACACGACATATCGTGTCAATTTCGGGTAAATTACGTGTTGTTTCGTGTTATTTTTTTGTGTCGTTTCTAAAATTGCCACCCCTAGTTTGAAGTCAAAGATCACAATTGTTAAATTGCAGTTTTTAGAGTGCAATATATTCACAAATAAGTTAAAAGTTCAATATTTCGTCAAATAATTATTGAAAGTATATTTCTAAAACAAAAAACTTCGAATATTTCTTATATTTATTCCCAATATATTTCTCTCCTCTTTTATATTACATCTCATATCCCCACCACAAGTAATTTGAATATTTTATGTGAAAATTTTAAGATGAATTTATATAGTATATATTACGAATTCCTCCCGAAAAAAGGGGGGAAAAGTGAAAATCAATTACACATGTTTTGTTTACGGATTATTATTGAGTACACACCCATTATTTTTTTAACTTGGATAGCACCTCAGAATTCTCCTGCTTCTTTTTTGAGGCAAGACCCTAGTAGAGGCTTTCAATTTGGTCTACAAAACCTTGATTTCATTTTTGGATTTGATATTGTGACAGTTGATTTGGTACAAAAATGCTATTTCGTTTTCATCTATTATGAGATATTAATCGACCTATGAAATATTGATCTATGGTATTGTGACAGTTGATTTTAGTTCAATCTGGATCTAAATCGGACAATGAAATATTAATCGACAAACATTTTATTTCGTTTTCTTTAAAGACATTTATATTTCATAATATTTTTTTTGAATTACAAACAGTTGATGGTGGAATGAAGACATCTTTTATTTCTCTTATCGTTGTTTGAAGCTTCCATTAACTTCTTCAGGTTTCAACTCTTTTTTATTATTTATTTAAGCTTGCATTAACTTATTGTCATTCTATTTTTTGTTCTTGTCGTCTATTGTTTACAAATATTCACCCAGAAGAATGCTACTAGGGATTAATTATTTTTTCATTGTATTTGATTAGTGATGAAATGTGGTAGTGAACTTAGAAGTTAACAATTTATTGTCTCCTTGACCCAAGAAATCAATACTTTCCTCTTTAACCCAGGGTAAAAGAATTTTTTTCGTTGATCTTAGTATTAAAATTCATGGCAGTGATCTTAATTACCTCACATAAGATGACCGTTCAGCGTTATTTTATACAAAAATCAATTTGTACAACTAATATTTACAATCTTAATATAGGTACAATTTGAGAAAAGGGAACAAACAAGTCGTGGATGTCTACGCATAGATTATCAAACGAATACTTGCAAGGGGATGAATATTTTCTTAAAGTTACAGAGAGGAATGCCGTAAATAGTGAAGCTGTATGGTGTCCATTACATCATGTGGGAATTGATTTAAATGGAGTTTAAAAGAAATTAAAGGTCATTTATATGCTAATGGTATTGATCAAAGTTATCTTATATGGATATGGCACAGGGAAGTTGCTTCCTAAGTTAACTTTCTCACATGTCAACATGGGTGACCCCATCCGTCACGATAATTTGGTTGAAAATCCAGAAGATGCTGATTATATGGCAGAGATGTTTGACAAAATAAATGAAAATTTTATGGGGGATCCAAAATTATTTGAGAAGTTGCTTGAGGATGCCAAAAAGCCCTTTTACTAAGGGTGTACAAAGTTTACGAAGATGTATGCACTGGTGAGTCTGCTCAATTTCAAAGTAAAGAGTGGGCGGACTAATACGAACCTTTCACACATGCTTGAATTATTTGCCCAATTACTCCCAAAAGCTAATGAACTACCTTTATCTATGAAAAAGGCCATACAGACGTTGTCCGTGTTTGGGATGGGGTATAAAACATACATGCATGCCCTAATGATTGTATACTACATAGAAAAAAGTACAGAGATTTAATTGAATGCCCTACTTGTGGAACACTGAGGTATAAGTTGAAAAAAAATATGACCGAGGTGAAGGTGGGAGTGCCTACAAAAGTATTACGGTATTTTTCGCCCATTCCTAGGTTCAAAAGGTGGTTTCAATCTGTACAAACTGCAAAGGCCTTAACTTGGCATACAAACGAAAGATAAGTTGATGGTAAGTTACGTCACCCTACAGATTCTCCTACATGGAAGTTGGGGGATGACAAGTGGCCGGAGTTTGGAAACGAAGCTAGAAACCTTCGGTTAGCACTTTCAGCACATGGAATTAACCCATATAGTACTCTTAGTAGTAAGTATAGCTGTTGGCCGATCATGTTGGCAACTTATAACTTTGAGCCGTCGCTGAGCACAAAGAGAAAGTTTTTTATGTTAACAATGTTGATATCAGGTTCGCGACAACCTGGAAATGATATCGATGTTTACTTGGAACCATTAATTGAGGAGTTGAAAAGCTTATGGGATGAAGGTGTACAGGCTTATGGTGCTTACCTCCAAGAATCTTTTACTTTGAAGGCTGTATTACTATAGACCATTAATGATTTCCCCGCATACGGTAATTTGTGTGGTTGTGCTGTAAAGGGGTACTATTCTTGTCCATTTTGTAGTGAAGAAACAGATTCTATTCGATTAAAGTATTCTAAGAAGAATGTATATACATCATATAGAAGATTTCTTCCACAAAATCATTCGTTTAGAAAGCAAAAGAAAGATTTTAATGGTAAGCAAGAGTTTTGTGAACAACCTAATCCATTGAACGGAGAGCAAATACTAGAGCAGGTTGAAAATATTAATCCATGTTGGGGAAAAAATATGGATCCTTTTAAAGCGCAAATTGCAAAGGGAAAGTATAAATTGAAACAAAAGAGGAAACACACGGAGTAGAATATGGATGAGCCTAATAACTCCAAATGTTGGAAGAAAAAATCAATATTCTTTAGGTTGGGGTATTGGAAACATATTCTTGTTCGACATAATTTGGATGTTATGCATGTTGAGGGGAATGTTTGTGACATCATAACAGGGATGCTACTCAACATTCTCGGTAAGACAAAAGATGGAGTCAGCAATCGTCTTGATCTTGTAAAATTGGGTTTAAGAGGGGAGTTGGAACCACAAGATAAGGGAAACCGAACGTATTTACCACCTTCATGTTATAAACTTTCTAAAGAGGAGAAGAAAAGGGTATGCAATACGTTACTTCGACTCAAAGTTCCTGATGGATACTCAAGAAATTTGAGTAACCTTGTTTTGATGCAAGAGTTAAAATTATTTGTTCTTAAGTACCATGATTGTCACATTGTCATGCAACAGATACTTTGGTGGCCGTTCGATCCGTGTTACCAAAGCATGCTAGATTTGCAATCATAAGGGTGTGGTTATTCTTTAATGCCCTTTGTGCAGAAGAAGTGGATGTGAAGAAGTTGAAGAGTATTCAAGATGACATTGTGATCACATTGTGTTTGTTGGAAAAGTACTTCCCTCTAACATTATTTGATATAATAGTGCATCTAATGGTACATCTTGTTAGGGAGGTTGAACTATATGGTCCACTTTTCGCTCATTTGATGTATCCATTTGAAATGTTTGCACATGCTTAAAAAATTGTCATTACTTAATAAGGTTATAAGTAAACATTATTAATATTTATTTTATTTAAAATGTTTGTAGGAACATTAAATTCATAAAGGGCCAAGTAAACAATCGAAATCATCCGGAAGGTTGCACCGCCTAACACTATATTACCGAAGAAGCAATTGAATTTTGTACGAAATTTTTACATGGGCTCGATGCCATTGGGGTTACATTAGGTAGAAATACAACAGATGATGATGATGATATAATATGCAATGGAAAACTAATAGGGTGTGGTAAAGTAATTGAGGTGGATGAATTGTCATGGGAGCAAGCACATCGTTATGTGTTGCAAAACACATATGATGTTCAACAATTTATCGAGTAATATCTATTTTTGTTGCTTTTGTAACAAATGATGTACTATATTTTATTTTGTTTTAATGGTTAAAATATTTTTCTCTATTAACACCCTTATAGGGAGCATATGGAGAGCTTGAGGCAAAAGTATCATTGAAAGTGAAAATATGAAAAATGGTTACAAGATGAACATAACAAGACCATTATTGGCTGGCTTCGTGAAAGGGTATGATTAATATCAATATGTGATGATTTAATATACTATTAAAATTGTAACTAATATTTAAGAAAAATCAGGTTGAAGAGGAATTAAATCTCCCCAACAATAATGTTTCAGACATCTTAAAGTCGATAGCTCGAGGACCTCATCGAGACGTGATAAATTTTCAGGATTACATTATTAATGATTGTTGTTACCATCCGAAAGAATGTGATGCTGAGCAAATTAGCCAAAATAGTGGAATTAGCATCATGGCCACTATAATGCAATTTGCTAGTGCAAGGGATAAGCATCCCTTAGTTTCAAATTTGAGTTTCTATGATGCCATCAGTGAAATATGGATGCTTCATTATTTCACTTTCAAAATTCCAATTTTCAAGTGTGATTGGGTCGACAACAGTAATGGTATTAAAGTAGACAAGCTTGGCTTTAAATCAGTTAATCTTTATAGAGTTGGCCACAAGAATGAGCCCTTCATATTAGCTTCTCAAGCCAAACATTTTTTTTATGTTCAAGACCAACTCGATCCTAAATGGTCAATCATTCTTCTGACTCCACAAAGATTTTATAACAACGAGTGTGATGATGATGACTATGATGCTGGATGTGCTAAAAACCATGCCGCCGCCAACGAATTGCCAAACTTTGGCTTGATTAATGAAAGTGAAGATTCATGTGCATGTTTAGATTATGAGGAAATTTGGATTGATAATGAAAAATAAATATAATGTTAGTTGTGTTTTTCTTATGGTTAGAGTTTGTAACACCCCAAGACTTTTGAGAATGAGAAATTTAATTTTTGGGAAAATAAAATTTCTTTAAATTGGAGAATTCTAAAATTGGGAATTAAAGTCCAAAATAGAGGACATTTTAAAGTATTCCGGATGATGATTTTGAGGGTACCATTGATCCCGGAAGGGTCGGGATAGTCAAAATGACTGTCGTTGAGTTTTATTTCGGCCCCAGAATATTTTTAAGTTAGTTTGACTCGAATTGGTGTAAACGAGTCATTTAAAGTGTGTATTAACATTTAAATATGGGATTTTGTTTTAAATATTTATGAGGCTTACGGATGAAGCCTTCTCCTTTGAGAAAAGAGAAAGAAAAAGAAAGAAAAGAGAAAGAAGAAGAAAGAAAAGGAGAGAGGGAGAAAAGCTTGGGGATTTCCGGGCAAATCGCGACATCGAGGACGATCCAACCTCTACAAATCCGAGACAAGTGTTTAATCTTGCGAAATAGCTACTTTTGTATTTCATTTCATAATTGGTGGGTTAAAGAAATGATTTTGGGTATAAACATCAAAACCTAACTTTTGGTTCAAATCTTGAAATTGAAGATTTTAATTGGATTTTGGGGATATAAATTGATGAGGTTAAATTTAGGATGTGTTTTGATGTTGGAAATTATGTTGGGATTGAAGATTACGGGCTAGTAGAGGTATAAATTCAATTTAGGAGGATTTGGGTTTGTAGAAAAACCAGCCATTTCGTGTCTTTCTGAATTGGCCTAATCGATTCGCTCCCACCGAATCGATTCGCCAGGTTGCAGAAGCCTCAGGTCTTTAGGGACGAATCGATTCACCTCTAGCGAATCGATTCGGAGGGTTGCAGAATCTCAGGTCCCTTGGGCCGAATCGATTCGCTGTTGGGCCGAATCGATTCGGAAACAGGGCATTTTGAGAATTTTTCTTTGTGGTGATTTCAAACCCTTTTTGGTTGGGTTTATAAATTGAGGTTTTCTCTTATAAAGTAAGAGATACTTTGGAGACTTATAGGGGGTCTTTCACTTAGTATATGATAGTGGGGACTTCTTGGAATAATTGGATAAGAAATACCCATGTATGTTGTGAAATTTTCTAGGCCGACCTTTATGTCAAATCCTTATAAGGATAGGATATTGTTAAGATACAATTTGGGGCTAAAAGGAAGAGAGTGGTCGCATACTCTTAAAGAGTGAGGGGTTTCATATCCTTAGAAATGTTTAATCTAAGGAACAATTGATAACTCAATAGGAGTAAGGGCTCCTGAGATTTATTTCAACCATAGGTGAAATTGGGAACATTTGGGATCGTACTATCGACTAGAATTAGCGGAAGCATAAATTCTAGTTAGGATAGTTTACACGTAATTATGGGGATATAACCATTGAGATTCCAATACTTGAAACGAGGTTGGAATAAATTGAGGTTTTAGACTATTAAGTCATGTGTGTGCCTATGGTTAAATTGTACTAAGGAAATTATGTACTTTCACATTTAGAAGTGAAATGTGTAATGATGAATTTCTACACAAACTCTTGGGTGATAACCCTAATGTTGAATATATATGTATAGATATATACATATGGTTTTGGGAGACTATTCATCATAGGAAAAATGATTGAATTTGTTTCAAGTGAGGGATTGTATTCACACATCGAGGTGAATTTAATGGAAATTGTGGTGACGGCTCGTATATTGAAGATTATGTATATTTATAGCCGAGTTTATATATCTTATACATGTGAACGGGAATTAGTCTGTATATATAATGATACAGTGATATGTGAATATATGTTTATATATATATATAGATATGAAAATATGGATGTATTTATGTTGTGGACATATGTGGTATGGATACTTAAACTGTATATGATGGTTTAATATTTGATCATATGATTGGATCATAGGGATGTATATATATTATGCATGTGAATGGTATATATACTATTTGGTTAAGCATACCCCGCTCATGCTATCATTGGGAAGTTGCGCGCATAGAGGGTGAGCATCCTGACTAGAAAAGCAGGGTGTGGATATTCCCCAGGTCATAGTCGTCCCGTGTGTTATTATGTGATTTACATTTTTATTTTTGGGATGAGACGTGGTGGGTATGTTTCGTCTCATTGCCGGTTTGGAGCTATGACCGCTTCCCGGGACGTCGTGTGCGTGAGTTTACCACGAGATGGGTGTCGTTTAGTCCAACCATGGTGGCCCCAGTATTGCTACGTGAGCCGGGCACTGGGAAGATGATAGCATCGATGCAGTTTTATCGGCGAGATATATAGCCGGGTGGATTATGTGCATGTCCATTGTACATCAGATATGATACGTACACTTGGTTATGGGTATGGATGATTGGTATATGTATATATATGGTGAGCATAAAATACCTATATATATGTATTTATATATCCTATAGATGAAAGGATATAGAATTTTGGTGGAGTACATCTTGGATGATTATGGTGTACTAGATTGATGGTGGTTAATGTATCGCATTTAAGGAATATTTCGGTTACATCATCCCAAGGTTATGATTGGAGATTTTAGTTGTAGTAGTAGTATTATATTGTATGTACGGCATTATGGACCTCTATGATTGACATTGTCAAAGAGTAGTGTAACGGGGTGATTCCTTGTTTGGATTTCGCTTTGCGAGACTCCCCACGCACGAAATGTAGTACATTGTTGAGAGTAGAGAGAAGTTCTGTCGATATTTATGTGTGACATGATGGATATCCAGGATCGATGTTGACATGGAGTAGTGTAACGGGGTGGTTCCTTGTTTGGATTTCGCTTTGCGAGACACCCCACGCACGAAACGCAGCCCAGCGTTGAAATTGGAGGGAAGTTGTGTCAATAATGATTTTTTCATGCTTGTTAATTAGAAATTAAATCATGTGTTTGAACACAAATGCATAGTGGGTAACTTATTAAATTATAAATGGTTAAAGTATAAACCGGAATCAACTAAGCCTAATAAGGCACTTATGATTAAAAATAAATACTTATCTGTGGTTTAAAAAGGGGGTGGATTCTTGGGTTATGATAGGATGGTAGATCTCCTGGGTATAGGCTAGGCCTACGATATGTTAGGTTGTCCTAATAAATTGGGGTAATTTAACTAATAAAATTGAGGACTCGAATAGGTGCGCGCCTTTAGATGAGAGGTGAGTTGGGATTCCACGAGAGTGCGATTCCACTTTAATTATGAAATAGTGCACCGATAATTATTATGCACGGTTAATGCACTTGCTAAATATTTTCACAACTCGGGCTCTGACCCGTTTACTTTTCCCTCCTGACTGTATATATATATATATATATATATTACAGGTATCCTACCGCATGGATGCCGGATGACCTTCTATCCAGTGTCTTGGGAGCCATGATAGGTGCGAACTGTTGCGAGATATGTCTGGTAGCCGCTTCCTAGTTTCAAAATTCTAAGTAGGATTCATGTTGTATATCGGGTTTGTACCCAAGGGATATTTATATAAATTTTTATACTTATTCCATTCCAGTTATTGTATTCGTTGTGACCCGACAACTTATTCAGGTCTACTTTTTGTATCACATTCTGTTGTAGTTAATCATATCATTTTATCATAGCATTTCATTTATCTTAGTTCTTTTCGGCATCTTTCTCCTATTTATTAGTGGTTCTATGGTGTTGGTTTGTTAGTTGTTGCATGTTTTAATTTATTTTAACATCTCGCTTATATGATATCGAGTAGTTAGTCCTATATTATATAGTACCGGCAGTTGATGTTAAGACTGGACCATCTGAAATTCCTGATTTAATATAGTATAGGGCAGGCCACCCGTTATTATTTTAAGCGGGGTGTTACAGAGTTATCTATACTTTTTATGAGCATAAAATAATGCGTCTTTCAATTCATTTTGATAATGAAACAATAGTTATTTTGTGTTTTGGTCATTTCATTTTATTTACAGTTTAAGATGTTAAATGTATTTTTATTTAGAGAATGTTAGATTTCATTTCTTTATTAGCGTTGACTATTGATTGGTAAATATTTTGGGAATTTAAGATTAAACAATTCGATATTTTTTTTGGCCACAAACAATTCGACATTGCTTATGAGTATTTGTTGATGAATAAAAAATGCATTGTTATTTTTTGTTGCATTTATGGGGGAAATAGGTGTATAAAACTGTTGATCCTCAACTATTTGAAATAACTTTTTGCTTCTTAAAAAGAATACTTCGCTAAAGTCATGGGATAACCACTGATTTTTGTTCAGTTGTGGTTTAGAAACTAAACATTGCTTTTTTAATTTTTAATTTTATGCATAACCATTTTGAGTTTGACCCACAGTGGGTGAAAGGCATTACACTTAAAATGCAGTGAAACCATTGTAGTTGCCATAAAAATGTTAAGAATCAACATTGGCCATTTAACCCAATGGAGTCTCGAAGAAGCCTCCTTAATTAGGTGAATTAAGTGGAGAAATTAGTGAAAGTTAGGTTGCATTATGGAAAATATGGATGGATGAAATTAATTTGTATTTTAATATATGTTTCATTTTTATTAAAAGTGTGTTTGTTTATGTAATCACAATGTGTGGTATTGATTGTAATTCCGTCGGGACGAGGACGAGAATAAAATAGAGAATACCTACTCATCTTGGATCTTATGATCTCTAGGAATCTTATATCGAGAGGTTATCTATACTTTTGACTATTCTTGGTGTTTTGTCATTTGTGTTTTGCTTATGAGTATTGTAAGAATCTTTTATATTTCACTTTTAGATAGCAAGCTATTTTCAATAATTCCAATCTTTTGTTTGATCAATTGGAGTTTGGTTTAATTAGGGGCTATTTGGAAAATAGATTGGTATCATTAAATTGTACACTTTTCCGCCAAATATGAAGAGATGTTTGCATTTGGTGCTCCGCTCTGCTCCTGTCCAGCTCTATTTGTTTAAATTTTTATTTTATCCTTCCATTGATTTCATTATTATATCTGCAAATTGTAGTTCTTGAAAATTTATTCATTTTGAGGTATTGAAGTTAAAGATATGATCTAAGTTTTGTCTTATTTTCTTGTGCCATATTCTGATAGTTGAAACAGTGGTAAGGAAGAATTATGATGTTAGAAACAGTCTGCATTTTTAAAGTTCAAGGGGTAAGGTTTCATGTTGCTCAACTATGCTGCCATGACTATTGTTAAATGCAGTCCTTATACGTGACTTTGAATGAAAATCCTTTTTTCACTATGGTTCATTGGCGTCTTCACGTGTGAATATATATTTATCACATCATGTATTTCACAACCTTGACCAAATCCCATGTTATTGTATTTCTTCAACTTAATCCATGTATAACCTGGGCAAGTACTGGTTTCTTATTGCAGAAACCACTTATCTTTTTCCATCCATCTCTTAATCATGTTTTCTGTAACTTCAATGAATGTATTCATTTCAATAGGAAGATGTATATTATACTTTATTGACCTTTTTCATGTTCACAAATATGTGTGTCAGGTCTGAGAATATATCTTGGGCATGGGGCTCAAATTCAGTGTTATATGATAAAACAAGGGCATGAGGCAGTCCTATTTTTATTTAGAAATATGATTAATTTTCTCTCGAAATGTGGTTGTACCATTGAAGCATACAAAGTCTTTACAAATTTGGAAAATCACGTAATTGGTAAAACTTTATTACACATATGTCTCGTACTTTACTATACTTATTTTGGAATATGTCATGTGTATATAGGGCCAAAGAAATATGAATAAACAACGCATAATTTCACCGCCGAATCCTAAATCTAATATTGGGAAGCTTTGTAACAACTTTACTTATATTAGTGATATTTATTTTTTATTAGTATATATATGTGATTCATTATTCATTTTCTTTTTTTATATAGGGAAAACGATGTAGATTGGCATTGAATTCACATGCGAATGTTGTTGCGTTTGGAGTTTTTTTATTATATTTCACCTAATGATACCATCCACAACGTTCTCTTGGGGGATAAGTATATGAGTATCAATAACTGACGTTCACTCTCCTGAAGCAAATCTTCCTATACCGGTACCTAACGTGGACATGTATATTGATAAAGACGCGCACAATTCACATGTTCCTTGGCCTAAAGAGTTTGTGTTGTCGTGTGCTGAGGTAACTCAACATATTGTTAACGATGCACACAATTCACATATTGTTAAATACGATCACAATTCATGCTTTACTATACTTATTTTGGAATATGTCATCTGTATGTTGTCCCAAAGCAATGTGAATAGACAACGTATAATTTCACTACCGGATCCTAAATCTAATATTGGGAAGGTTTGTAACAGCTTTACTTATATTAGTGATGTTTATTTTTTTTATTAGATATATATGTCATTCATTATTCATTACGTTTTTTTATATAGGGAAAACGATGTAGATTGGCATTGAATTCACATGCGAATGTTGTTGCATCTGGAGTGTTTTTTTTACCGTATTTCACCTAATGATACCATCCACAACGTTCGCTTGGGGGATAAGTATATATGTGTATAAATAACTGATGTTCACTCTCCTGAAGTAAATCTTCCTCTATCGGTTCCTAATGCCAACATGTATACTGTTAAAGACGTGCACAATTAACATGTTGCTTGGCCTAAAGAGTTTGTGTTGTCTTGTGTTGAGGTAACTCCCTCTTCCCCCCCCCCCCCCTTTTACAGTCCATGCCACATTTTGAATTAATTATTCATGCCACATTCAATAATTTGCGTTCATTATCAAATCCATGCCCTACGAGATTTTGTTAGTTTTTGGAATGATAGAAATGAGTACGTGACCATAAAATATTTTTAGTTTTGTTGTTGAAAATATCTGCATTACAAATGCTAATTGGTGGGTGATTGTATGATGTTTTCAATTATGGAGTCAAGTTAGTCGTTATTCTTCTTGTGTGGTTCAACTGTAGCTTACCATCATACGTGGAAAGTAATTTATAAATGTAGTTTTTTCTCTTACAGTTAAGCTACCAATATAGGATGACGAAAGGTGTAATACCCACCCCACAACACAATCGCCTTCTTTCAATTCTGTTGTAACTAGCATAAGCCAGTAATCTCGCTCATCTAAACTTTTGTCCTTGTTATGTGGCACTACCAAATAGACGTGATGTTGTCGCATCTATTGTCACATGTGCATACTATTATATAATCTAATCTTGAGCATGTGGCCAGTTTGCTATTGAAAAAGCTCCAAATATTTCTCTATTGCATCAAAAAATGGTCTGAACTCCAGACCCTTTACACATACAAAGGTATTTTGTGGCATTTGGATTGGCACGTGTACTTTTAGTCCAATTAGACTTGAGATACTCCATAAATTTTGGATGTTTTACCCAATTTTTTTAAAGCAAAACCTCCTTTTAAACTCTGATAGAGATTTTTCAACCTTCATAAAGAGAGGGCAATGGTCTGAGTAATTTTTTATTCAAGTTTAATACCTTATCTGCAATAAACATATTAGTCCATTCATAATTTACTATTATTTTGTCAAGCCTAAACCAAATTTTCCCATCAAGTACTCTTTTTTCAACCTAAGTAAACCTTGTACCTTGATATCCCACACCCATAAGAATAGCATTAGAGAAATAGTTATGGAAGTCTACAGGAGATCCTTAATCAATGTGATTTACCCAAGTTATTTCTTTTGAGTTTAGCACTATGTTGAAATCAACCCATACCTCCTTCATCGATTTGATTTACCCAACTTTATTCTTTTGAGTTTACCACTATGTTGAAATCACCCCATGTTCCATGCCCAAACAAAACAAATCAAAATTGATTTTAATTATGTACGTGAAGATGAGTCCTCAAAGGAGATTTTAGTTCAATTCATTTCTACAAAAGATGAAATTGTTTACATTATGACAAAATCTCTACCTTCAATGCAATTCTAGTTTCTTCGTGATAAGCTATGGGTTCTCTCTTGCTCCCCGTCCACTTAAAGGAAGTGTATGGAACCAAGTCAACCTCCCTCCTAATTACCCACGTGTAATTTATCTGTTATAGTTGAACTACAATTCAAATGTTTTTGTATCCTTTTTTAGGCCATAAAATCTTATCATGCAATTAGTATATAAACCAGTAACCTCTCATGTTATAAGTAAATATATACACAAGCGTAAATAGTGAATATGTTTGTAACCACTTCCTGCTTAGGTAGATCTGCCAAGGTATCCACTAACCAGTTCACCCTAACCCTGGTGTTGATACCAAACTATGAAATTTTGGGTATGACACAAAAATACTCTTAGCACGTTACTTGCAGCCAGTCGAGCCTTGTTGTCATCTCTAGATTTATAACGGAAACACTGTCCACCGGTAATCGTAGCAGAAGCTTCATGTCTTGCAACGTGATGCTACACTCCCACCCTAAGATGAAATGTATGAGTCTTAGGCTTCCACCTCTCAACTATGGCTATAATGAAAGCCTAGTCGAGGGTGACATAATGAATATGGTATAAGCCGTAGAAATCGACATCCATAAGTAATGGCATAAAAAGCTGCCACTTATCTAGCTCGTCCCGTCTATGACTGGAATCACTCCATCGTCATGTCATGTACTTCGACTCCTAACCTACCCAAATTTCCTCTGATCTATGATCCTTCTATCCAGTTAAGACATACTTGTCTATAGGACTAAGTTGTATCCACGCTCGAGTGTCTGTAATATCCATACTAATTGTAATTAAACAACTTTCATTAACACACTCCAAAATAAATATAACAGACTTAAATTTCAATATCAAAGTATTTTAAATGAAATTAAGTTTTACTTACTACGTAATAATGGGGAAATACTAACATAGATCATGATCAATTGGGAGATTGTGCCTTGGTATTTTAGGACACCTCTTTCACGTGTAGCCCGACCTGCGATAATGGTTACATTGATTAGTCGCCTTTCTAGGAGATCCATCTTGTTCTTGTGCAGAAATAGGCCTCCCTACCTCATGTCTAAGTCTAGGGTTAGGTATCAACTCCGGACGTGACACTAGTCTCCAGTAAGCATTATGAATACATTTTTCCTGATGTAGTTATCACTGGTGTAGAACTTGATATCAAGTATCATCTTGAGTTTTAAATAAAATAAGAAACACACCAATGTGGATTGATGTTGCACAGGTCTGATAATGATACGATTCGATAATACATATGCGTGTGTTTTTAATAAGATAATTGGATTGGATTTTTGGATGATTAAAAAATATAGGTTCAATCATTGACTGATCTGTCACACTATCATATCTTATTCGAATCTATAAATTTCTGAACATGTCGGTACTATCATCAGCGCCAGGCTTTTTTTGGTTTTAATTTTAATTCAAGGTCCTACATAGGTTGAATAGTGGGTTCTATCCTCCTTGAATAGACCTGTAGTCGGCAAGTAGCACTCTGAATGTATCCATCCTTTCCCATAGGACTTGGAGTGGCTGGATCTTCTTTATTAAAAGATGGAGGCTTATTTGACAAAGTCGGGGAGAATGCAAGGTCCAACAAGAACAATTCTTCATCCTTATCTTCCATGAATGATGTCTCCCCCTGAAAATAAGGCTTAGAAAAATATTTTTCATGTTCAACCTCATGTTCAACAAATGTAACATTAGCGGAGACACAAATTTTTTTTGTGGGAGGATAATAACATTTATACTATTTTTGGGTTGAAAAATACCCAACAAAGAGACACTTAATAGATATTGGATCAAGTTTACCCCTCTCATGAGAATGAATGTGAACAAAGGACACATAACCAAAAACTTTAGAAGTCAGGTGGTTTGTGGTTCGGAAATTTGGGAAGAATTTTGAAAAGAGTTGCATATCAGTTTTCTTATCAAAGACTCGATAAGGTATTCTTTTTATAAGATGAGCAACAGTTAAAACAACTTCCCCAAGTAATTTTTTAGAACATTTTTTTGGTATAGAAAGGCACGAGTAATTTCTAGAAGATGGCCAATTTTTCTTTCTGCCACCTTGTTTCGCAGTGGTGTATTAACACATAAAGACTCATGCATTACTCCTTTTTCTGGAAAGAATTATGACAAGGTTTGATTGAAGTAATCCCATGCATTATCTGATCGAATCCTCTTAAGTTCTACCCAAAAATGATTTGTAATCATAGGTTAATGTACGAATAAGATAGGAAGTTAACCTAAAGATAAATTGGAGATTAGATGTTAATGTTGAGACTCCTGGGAATCAATATTTGGTGAAGACTCACTTTGATGGTTTATGAAATTATATAAACTTTTGGAGACTAGTTGAGGATGATGGCACTTCGGGTCTTAGGTCATTAATAAAATATGATTTAATGAGAATGAAATGCATATTCTAAAACTTGGTACTAAATGGCTAAGTATAAATGATTTTGAGAACATAAAAGTGAATGTTTTCAAAAGGAAGAAGTAATGTTTTTCATAAATAATAATTTATGATTACACGCCTCCCTAAATCGCTATCATAAGGGAAGTTGCGTGCGTATGGTGATGCCCCCTAGCTAATGAATGCAGGGTGGATATAGTCCTAGGCCATATGGGCGTTTATTTTACTGCACTGGTGAGGTGATTCTGGGTGTGGTCATGACTCTCCCGCAGGCATATGGCCGCTTCCCGACGTTGGTAGGTTCCCAGGTTGTCTTGTTTGATGGGCCCTGGAAGATGATAGGCATTTAGGGGCGCGTCCAGTGGGAAAACTCGAAGGGACAGTCTTAGATTTGTTAAAGAAATTCATGATAATGAATTGGCTTTAAATAAATTTGTTGAATGGAAGAATGGAAATGGGTTAAATGAATTGGCTTCGGATACATTTCTCGGATGAAATAAGGGAAATGGAAGCATATGGTATTAAAAAGCATTTTTATAATAATAAAAAGTGCTTTTTGTATACACTTCCTAGATGGAAGAAGGGAAGTGGGATTTTATAAAAAGGTAAAGCATTTTTATGTTAATAAAACATGCTTTTAAAATATGTATTTTCCTGGATGGAAGAAAGGAAGTAAAATTGGTAAAGAAGGTTAATTTGAGATTTAATTGGTAAATATTTGATAAAATGAAATTACCATATATGTAATTCCTAAAGAAAATAGGAATTGTGCCTTTAGATGGTCAAAGGATTTATCTATGTATCCTTGAATAGTTGTAGATGAGACATCCCATGAATATGCATACACATACATATATATATTAATTACGTGCTTAGGGTCTAATAGATCTCGACGATCAACCATTCCTAAGTAGTAGTGTATCGGGGGTTCCTTCTTTGAATTTCGCTTTACGAGACACCCCACACACGAATAGGGCATAGTGTTGAGACTGGGGAGAATTTAGCCCTTAGTACTTGGGTTAACTAAAGCATCCCATGATGTTGCACTAGGTTATGCTTTTAGACTAAGAGGTGAGGAATATTATGTTAATTGCGAGAGAATTACACACTTAACTATCATGCATTTTAGTCACATGGCAATCATATCAAACCGGGCCCTGACCCGTCTATATTTGATTGTTTCTGCATAAATTCCTTGCCGTACAGGTGCTCTACTGCATGGACACCCGTATTTACATTCCATTCCTGTTGTCATGGAGCTACATCATATTGTGGATGTTGTAGGTTATTTTTACTAGACGCTTCTTTCCATTGTACTCTAGTTATGTTCAGTTTATTTATTCGGGCGTGTTGCCCATGCATTGCACTTATTTATTACCATGTAATATTTAATGTGTAATACTCGGTGTAACTAATTGTATTGGTCTGTTCACCGACAGATTATTCGGTGATTATTTATCATACTGTCATTCTTTATCTGATGATTTTTTATATCCACCATTTTTGCAAATGGGATTGTCTAAGTGTTTCTCTCTTATTTTCAAAATTTTAAATTGGACAGTCTGTTTTCTAAAATGATTTGTTGTTATCTCTTACTATTATTTTAGTCGACAATGATGCTGAGAATGGACCATCTATGATTCCTGTGATTATTAGAGTATTGTGATGGCCACCTATTATTTTAGTAGGCGGGTTGTCACAGATGGTATCAGAGCATCAGGTTCTAGACTCCATAGGAATCTATGCGGACGTATTACGCCTTCTGATTACTTTTAATTTGAAATAGAGCCTTAAGATTAAGATCGTCAATTTCTCTGTTGAGATTTCATTCTCCTGCTAAGATATGATAACCTCGAAGATCTTTTGCGCGTTCGTGTGAGACTTGTAAGTCTTTAGATGAAGGGCGTCCAGGGATGCCGTTGTGAAGGCATTTTGAGATGGGATTTCTAAGAGCTGTAAGTGATAGTAGAGGATGAAGGCTGCTTTGGAGGTCTCTCCCTTCGTAGCGTATCTTATATTACGACAGTGACTACTAAGTACGGTACAGATAGAGTTTTCCAAGTACCGCTGCGAGTAGGGAGTGGTACTAAGCTTGGGATTCCAAGCTACTTTAAGTTGGAGTTAAGGGGTCCTTGAAGAGGAACACATGTTGAAGTTCGGTCAGATGGAGGAAGTGTAATCTCATTCGGTGAGAACATAAGGCCCGAGAGTTTTGGCCTAGAGAGGGGTATATAAGTTCCCAGGTGCGAAGGTTGGAGGGAAATATTTCACCTGTTGAAGTAAGGTTGAAATGGCAGATATGATAGTCTCCTCATTTTGGTGAAACGAAAGGTTTTTCCCGTAGATAAACCCATTAGATATTTTCATTAGCGAGTTTATCTGGGATGTCAAGAATGATGAGAAAGTAGATTCTCAAATATTCTCATGAGGTTCGGTCAGAGGCCGACAGTGAATAAAGGATGTTACGGTTAAGGGAGTTGTGCACCGAAATAAGGTTGGTACAAGAGAGAGAGCCTTTCAATGGAAATGATAGGCTCACAAGTAAGTGTTGCTAACACTTTTGGAGAAGTAATGTTCGTGAGACCCCAACGTTGGACATCCACCCGGGGAAGACTCGTTGAACTAAGGCCCGGGAGGCTAGTAGAATGTTCTCTTTGCTAAGGAAGTTAAGGGAACTACTCATTTTTATCTTGTCGATTGAAGATAACCGACAAGTATGGGATACCTAGTTGGGGCATTGATGGAAGTAGTTTGGTTAGGATAAGACTAGAATAATGTGTCTTGGAACTATTAGTAGTGGCCAAAGAGATTGGCATGAATGTTGGGGGGGAATTCCACCTTAGTAAAGGGTGGTGCATTCCTAATGATAAGATGGAGTAGCATTATATTTACCCTAGATTTGGTTGTGTATATTGAGCTTGTGGTGGTGACCATGTTATTATATAGAGTACTTATATGGCTTCCATCGTAGGGAAGTTCTACATTTTTTCTTTCGCTCGTTATTAAGAGGGTAGTGATACTTTATAGGTATATGTGTGTTATGTCCCACTCGTATTATATGTGTTATGCGGTCGAAAACATCCATGGATTGGATGGGGTGATGGCAAGTGACTGAATCGCGAGGCTATCCTATTTCTAGTTCTAGAGGAGGACTAGTTGTTATATAATATCTCTCCTGGATACAGGTTGAGGCTTTATATAAGTGGTTTACGGTATGTAGGTAGTTTCCATTTCTTGTTTTGTTTGCTTTTTGTGATTTCTTACTTATTTTCCTTGTGTATGATGTTGCCTTATCTCCACGACCAACAAGTTAAGGGGATTATGTCGGAGGGGTTCCTTGTTTGAATTTTGCTTTGCGAGACACTTCGCGCATGAACCTTAATGACGTTGGGAGTGGAGAGATGCTATATTTATTTTTCTTTCTTTCCTTTCATTTTTTGGTTGAGATGTTGGATTGGAAAGGTTTAGCCGAGAATCACGTAATTGACTGATTAGAGGGCTAAGTTGATGTGTGAGATATGAGCACTGTGATAGTTTTCCTCTGATCGTTGTGGGGAAGACTGAGATATGAAAGACGGATAGAGACTTATGGTTATGCCTTGATGAGATGGCTATTTGAAAAGATGTATGTATAATTGGGATAAAGCAATTGTGGCATCTTACAAAAAGTAAATGCCTCAGTTGATTGTTATGGTAAAACTTAAAAAGTAGAAGTGCATTATTAGAGTTACGAGTAAGGACTTTAGCGATCCCGATCTTGTGTCTTCGACCGTTATTTCTCGACGGCCGACAATGCGAGGTAGTAGTGTAACGGGAGGGTTCCTTTTTTGGATTTCGCCTCGGTGTCCCACGCATGAACCCGAGCTAATGTCGAAAGTCAGGAAAGGTCTTGGACACTAGGGATATAATTAGTATTATACTTATACGATTTCGTTAGGGTGTATATCAACTTTAGGATTATTAGGATATAAGGCCCTTAGGGCATGCAACATTGGTTTAGGTAGGCAGTAGGGAGTTGACCACAATAAGTTTGTGGGTTAACTCTAAGTGGTATTAGGTCCCTAGAACTAAGAGGTATAGGATCTCGAGTGATTCGGAACGTCAGGCCATAGAAGGTGGGGCCTCTCTCAGATGGAGCGTTACGTCGGTAACCTAACTTTGGAGGAGTTAAAAGGATGAGTTGAATTTTATTCCTGTACTCGGGAGTTAAGATCGAGAGTGGATTTAATGAACGAGTCTTGGCCAGGAACGGGAAGTATTAATACGGGAGCATGGACCCATTGCTTATGCATCTCACAAACTTGAACCTCGTGAGAAGTGTTATCCTCCACTTGACGAAGAGTTCATAGAGGTAGTATTCGCCTTAAAGAATTTGAGGCACAACTTCCTGGGCAGGAAACTGGTCTTTCGATGAGTAACAAGTTGGAGTTCGTAAGGGACTATCTATTGGGTATTCCCTTTCGCTAAGGAAATGCGGGTGGGAGTAGTAATTGCGCCGAGTAGAAAATCGTTAGAGAGATGAGTTGAGGCATGGAATCCCAAGCGGAATGAGATTAACAGAGAGGACACTTAGTAGGAGCATTCATGTCCAGGGTCGACCAACTCATCCACTAGTGAGAAGAAACTAGTGGTGGAACAGGGAAGGATGGGATTAGTAGCTTTTATGGATCGAATTTCCGTAGAGTAGTTCGGATTGTTTCCTATAAGTCTGGTACCGTGTGTGGCCTAGTGTAGTTTGTTGTGTACCTTGCCTGTTCGTTTGAATGGAAATAGCGGACAATATATTTCTTGGACTTGGAGTGGTCAGGGAATATTTCTTTAAGGATTGGGCTCATCGAGCCGTATGCTTTCAAGGGCTCCGCCAATGCGAATAGGAGTAAGTAGTGTTGGGGTGAGCGACTATAAGTTATTATAGTTATTCCTTAGTAAGGGTGTAACGTATTTCGGGAAGTAAGGCAATTTGTGCCGAGATGTGTAGGTCTCTCCTTCCGTAGTAGAACGGTAGGATAGATAGTTTACGAGGAAAAATTTGATGCTATGTTAGAGCACAATGATGTGGACTAAAATCGAATAGTAATGACCTTATTCTGAGTCCAATGGGAATGCCTCACTGCCGAGGGTTTTGCTAGAATGATAGCTCGATAGTTTGGTATAATATACCCTTGTTATGATTATGGGGTATGCCTGAATTTTGAGGGAAAAATTCGCTTCTAAGGGGGGGAGTATGTAACAACCCAGGTTTTTTGAGCGGCTATTTTAAATTATTTTGCCAGATGGGCTAATTTTATAAAATAGGAGATCTTGGAGTAAATATAATTTCCCGTGTGATTAGGGGATAATATTTACTATGTTTTGTCTATGTACCATTGTGAGAAGGTAAATAGCATTATATTGTGATATGTTGCGTCGTTATATGTAAAACGATGGTTATGACCTATATTTAAAGTTGGTTATAATTAATGAAATAAAAATGAAATTGGAACACAAAAAAATTGTTCACGTTAATTCGAATGCAAAATAGGGGGTGCGGTTGTTTTCAGAATAGTCGAGATAGGCGAAATAAGTGCCAAGTTGTATTTTTGAGTTTCAGGCACTTTTGACGCGTTATGACTCAATTATGTGGATATGCATCATTTTAATGGTGTATTAACAATTAATAGAGGGGCATTAATGTTTTAAGACCCGTTTAAGTCTCCCCCACCTTTTCATTTCCCTCATTCTTATGCTAGAAGCCAAAGGAGAAAGAGAGAGAAGAGAGAATTGGGAGGAAATGGAGAGAAAGAGAGAAAAATGGAGATTTGAGGCCGAATTTCGTTGCTACCGGAGGAGGATGTGAGACTACAACATCGTGGCAAGTTTCTTACTTTCTAGATGTTGATTTAATGTGATAAATAGCATGTATAGTTAGGTTTTGGAGATTTAAACCTAAATGGGTTCTTTGTTGATTTTGATGATTTAACCCTTAAATCTTAGTTTTGATTTGGTTTGAGGATAAATTATTTGTTATAAATTGTGTAGAAACAATTTGGGAGAATTAGTTGTTGTTGATGTTAGATAAAATCAAAGATTTAGGGTTTTTGAGATTTTAGGGTTCTTAAACCCGTAGCCCAAATTGGGCAAAACTACAGGACCAAATTGATTCGTCCCTAGGGGCGAATCGATTCAGAAAAGGGGAAGGATACAGGTTTCGGAAAACCGAATCGATTTGGGATTGGGCCGAATCGATTCGACTATTACAGAATGTCAATTTTTGCTCACCGAATCGAATCGGATTTTAGGCGAATCGATTCGCAAGGGCGAATCGATTCGGCCCAAGGGGCGAATCGATTTAGTTACCCTGTTTTTGTGAGTTTTTCCTAGTTTGATTTTTATCCCTTTTTCTTTTAGGTACAAGGTTTAGGGGCCTTCCTTTGGGAAGAAATGGAGAGTCCTTGTGAGTTGTTTTGGGTAGACTAATATCCTAAGATAATATGGGATATTTGGGCTTACCCCGAGGGATAGTTTGTATAGGTTAATGTCCGAATAAGATAGGAAGTTAACCTAAAGATAAATTAGAGATTAGATGTTAATGTTGAGACTCTTGGGAGTCTATATTTGGTGAAGACTCACATTGATGGTTTATGAAATTATATAAACTTTTGGAGACTAGTTGAGGATGATGGCACTTCGGGTCTTAGGTCATTAATAAAATATGACTTAATGAGAATGAAATGCATATTCTAAAACTTGGTACTAAATGACTAAGTACAAATGATTTTGAGAACGTAAAAGTGAATGTTTTCAAAAGGAAAAAGTAATGTTTTTCATAAATGTTAATTTATGATTACTCACCTCCCTAAATCGCTATCATAAGGGAAGTTGCGTGCGTATGGTGATGCCCCTTGGGTAATGAATGAAGGGTGGATATAGTCCTAGGCCATATGGGCGTTTATTTTACTGCACTGGTGAGGTGATTCTGGCTGTGGTCATGACTCTCCCGCAGGCATATGGCCGCTTCCCGACGTAGGTAAGTTCCCAGGTTATCTTGTTTGATGGGCCCTGGAAGATGATAGCCATTTAGGGGCATGTCTAGTGGGGAAACTAGGAGGGATGGTCTTAGATTTGTTAAAGAAATTCATGATAATTAATTGGCTTTAAATACATTTCCTGAATGGAAGAAGGGAAATGGGTTAAATGAATTGGCTTCGGATACATTTCCCGGATGGAAGAAGGGAAATGGAAGCATATGGTATTGAAAAGCATTTTTATTATAATAAAAAGGGCTTTTTGTATACACTTCCTGGATGGAAGAAGGGAAGTGGGATTTTTTTAAAAGTAAAGCATTTTTATGTTAATAAAACATGCTTTTGAAATATGTATTTTTTTGGATGGAAGAAAGGAAGTAAAATGGGTAAAGAAGGTTAATTATAGATTTAATTGGTAAACATTTGATAAAATGAAATTACCATATATGTAATTCCTAAAGAAAATAGCAATTGTGGCTTTAGATGGTGAATGGATTTATTTATGTATCCTGGAATAGCTGTAGATGAGACCTCCCATGCATATGCATACACATACATATATATATTAATTACGTGCTTAGGGTCTAATGGATCTCGACGATAAATTTTGCCCAAGTAGTAGTGTATCGGGGGGTTCCTTGTTTGGATTTCGCTTTGCGAGACACCCCACTCACGAATAGGGCATAGTGTTGAGACTGGGGAGAAGTTAGCCCTTAGTGCATGGGTTAACTAAAGCATCCCATGATGTTGCGCTAGGTTGTGCTTTTAGACTCAGAGGTGAGGAATATTATGTTAGTTGCGAGATAATTACGCACTTAACTGTCATGCATTTTAGTCACATGGGAATCATATCAAACCGGGCCCTGATCCGTCTATATTTCTTTGTTTCTACATAAATTCCTTGCCATACATGTGCTCTACCGCATGGACACACGTATTTACATTTCCATTCCAGTTGTCATGGAGCTATAGCATATTGCGGATGTTGTAGGTTATTTGTACTAGACGCTTCTTTCCATTGTACTCTAGTTATGTTCAGTTTATTTATTCGGACGTGTTGCCCATGCGTTGCACTCATTTATTACCATGTAATATTTAATGTGTAATACTCGGTGTAACTAATTGTATTGGTCTGTTCACCGACAACTTATTCGGTGATTATTTATCATACTGTCATTCCTTATCCAATGATTTTTTATATCCACCATTTTTGCAAATGGGATTGTCTAAGTGTTTTCTCTAATTTTCAAAATTTAAATTTGACAGTCCATTTTCTCAAATGATTGGTGGTTATCTCTTACTATTATTTTAATCGACAGTGATGCTGAGAATGGACCATCTATGATTACTGTGATTATTAGAGTATTGGGCTGGCCACCTGTTATTTTTGTAGGCGGGTTGTCACATGAATATCCTCGATCGATAAAATATCCCTCTATCCTTTATGATGTATGATTTTACCAGATCATCCCTGTTAATGTGTTTCATGTTCAACCATGGTTACGACACCAAAACCTAGGTACCCATCACCTCTAATTGGACACATGCCATAATGTGGTTGTGATGTACCTCACCCATAGAATGACGCCTCTTATCCCGCATCCACTATTGAATGTGCCAGAAATCATCATTGTTAGCATGCTCATTAAGGAATAGAGGGTGCATGCATCAAAGGTACTCGAACCACAAAAACTACAAAACAAATTTATAACAAGGATTAACTAAATTAAATAAAACGGACTAAATGTAACTAACTAATTGAAATTAATATATCTGAACGATCTGGGTGAACCCGTTCACTGACATCCTCTAATCGGTATCATCGTGTCGACGACTCTTTTGACACACCACATCTAACCCAAAAGATGTGCCATGATAATGCCCATATAAAGAAAATAATTTTGAACAATGCTAGACTTGATATCATTTTCCTCCAGCCAAGGGAGATACTGACTTGCATACTTAAATGTTTCATTCCCATTATCTATTGCATCGATCTCTTCCCCCTCCACCTCTAATCTTATCACATTTTGAAGCCCTGTGGTGTTAACCTTGTTTCCCAGCATGAGAAACGAAACATGTGTGTCATGTCCCTCCACCTCTCAATGATGTCTTGAATAGGACTCCAATCGGTCTTTTCGTAAGGCGTGTATTAATGGAGAAAAACACAGGTCTTAATCCACCGATAAATACGTGCCCATCATTGGCCTTGAAATTCCATTTCATGCCACCATGAATATATATCTCTCACTGCACAATAAATCTTTTAATGATTTATTTCCTTGAAAATAAATTTATTAAAGATCGCATAATATTTTTAGTAAATTAGTAAACAATTTAAACTTTTAAATTAATTTAACTAAATCAATAATTGACCTAATTATTCCTTAATGACTAAACAATTAAGCAAAAACAAGATAAAAATTAAAAATAAGCGTTGTACGTACCTCATTATTTTAATCTTGTTGAAAGAAGTGTGTATCCGGAGAGGACTGGATGAGAAACCTTCATAGTCCCATTTGGAAATCTAAAATCGTTAACGTCATGATGGGCTGAGCATGATGAACCTACATTGTGCAAGAGAGTAAGAGAATATATGGCAACGTGTTTCAAAATAGGGACAATTGTCAGCTATGGAATGAAGGTACGTACCATGGGTTAGTATTGAGGGGACTCTAATATCGTTGATTAAATGTTCTAAAGGGTCTCGATACATAGTATACAAATTTTTGCTCTAATTTTTGTATGTGGAGAAATTTTATGTATGTGTATTTTAATATTAATTTTTTGTATCTGTATGTGCAGTCTCAAATTTCTATAATTTTTAATGTTTTGTAGTTTGAATTATTTTTTATACCCTTAATAGCAATTAACCTGATTTTTTGAAATCTGTAATTTTTTTTATATGCCCTTACTTTGTAATTTTTTGTATTTTTATATGCCCATAATGTGTAATTTGTAGTTTTTTTTTTAATATGTGGTTTAATATGTAGTGTGAAATATATGTTTTTATTTTAAATACAAAGTCATGGTCATGGAGAAATGTTTTAAACGTAAAATAAAAGACAACACACAAATCGTATCGAAAGCTTAGGTTCAATCATCTCCTAATGCGGAGTTCGATAATCTTCTCCATCAAGAAGTTCAACCCCAAATTGTGACACAAATCCCACAATCCCAATACTCACCTAATATTGGGGTCAATTTGGATGAACTATAATTTGTATAAAACTCGAAATAAAGTTATAATTTGTAGTTGTTTGGGCATTATAAAACTATAATTTACATAAAACTTGAAACAACCAAAAAGAAAAAAAAACATCTTTGAGGGATTCAACCCTTGAACCTTCGGTACCACTCGAAACTTTTATTCCGATTGAACAAAAATCTTGGATCCGCCAGTGTAGAAAGGTAACCGTTGCTTATAGGAAGTGTTAAGTCTACGTGAGGCATCATGCGCTTCCTTAAAGGTTAAATGAACTTTTGTCCATTAATGCGATAACAAATGGAGCTTGGAGGCACATAGTAGATAAGTACAAAACGGTTTATCTCATAGAACGTTTGCATGAGGTAGGGTTCAGTCTAGAAGGAATTTTTTCCAAGGGTTTTGTAAATTTAGGACCTATTTTAATATGTATTTTGGAAATAGGACAACAAACATTTTATTTATGGTTTTAGTTCCTATTTTTTAATAAAGCCGCTGGCACAGACCCATATTCATAAAACGTCAATCAATCACAGCATGTCACGTGCCTTTAATTTGAAAATAGGAACTAAAAATGAAAACGAAATGTTCGTTGTCCTATATCCATAATAAATATTATTTTAAGTCCTATAATTACATAATCTATTTTTTCTATAATATCTTTTCAATTTGCTCAAAATCTCGTTAATGATTGCAGTGTCATTGAAAGGAGGAGTATAGAGGGAGAAGAACTGGGAAGTCGGAGGAAGGGATGGAGGGTTATGACAATATCTAAAGACGAAGACAAAAATATGTCTCAGTTCCTGAAATCGAAAGTTCAAAAGAGTAGAAGACCACCCGATAGAGAGTGCATATGGAGGAGGAGACCCCCTTTACTATCAATAGTAGTAGTAAATCTTATCATAGTAGAGATGCCAATGCCAGGTTCAGGAATATATAAATCGGGGTTTTCACCAAGATCCCTCCTAAAAATTTTCCTCACATCCTCAAATTCCTCTCCTCCTAGGATCTTACTGCATGCTCCCTAGTTTGCACATTCCTTAACATTATCACCTCCGATGAACCCTTGTGGTGTCTCTTACACTGTACACGTTGGTGCTTGTTGCCACCTACCAAAAAGTTGTGGGATTGTTCTTGGAAAAAGCTTTACATTCATCCTGACGAAGAGGACATGGTTGAATTTGTTAGAAATTTCCCATCAGAGTTCAAACAATACTACATCTAAATGCAGGCAGCAAACAGAAGCCAAGCACCTCTTCCATCTCAGGGGAAGGATGACCAGGTAATTCGGAATAACAATCTTGCGGATCAAGTGTCGATATGGAAGAGTAGCATAGGGATGACTGATAATGTGTTCCCGATCATGCTTGTTCTGGAGAAACTTGTTCCTACTATCAACTTGGAGATGTATTTGTTTATGAGAAGACTGGACATGTTCATATGTGTGATGATACATGCAAAGAAGTTATTGCATACCCCTCAAACGAGCTCTTGGTTTGTACAATTTCTGGGCACTATTTTGATCGATTATTGTCGCCTGCTGAAATGGAACCAGATTATGAACAGTAGCAAGCTAGTGTTTCAGATGAAGCAGAGCCATTCATGGGATTTGTCTGTATTGCTCGAGCTTATCTGTTGGGATATAATTGTGATGATGAGAAGGAGATAGAAGTTGCTTTAAGGTTTTGCTGATTCAAATTCATCTCTAGTGTGGATTTCCTGGCATGCTACAAAATCAATCATTTGAACATCTAAACAACTTTTAATCCATGTAGTATGTATGAATCTATTAATTAGCCATTTGTTGTTTGGGTTGCTCTTTTGTTGAGCGTTGTTATCTTAATTGTCCTTTTGCTGCACATATTCCCTTTTGCGTCATTTTATGTTCAGGACTATGGGTGACAATTCTTACATGACACGAAGTTATTGGGTTTATTCTTAAAAAAAGAGTATAGTCACGTGTAAGTCTAAAGGTGCCTCGAGTTGTAGTAGTTGTAGCAATTGAGGAGGGTTCTCATCACCGGTAAATGGTATTGCCCATACATACATTATTGGCAGTGTTTCAAACAACATCTTTAGTGAGTAAGAAACTTTTAATGATAATGAATCATTGGAGTAGTAGGAAATTAATTTTTTACCGTATTTGGAGATTTCTGCACATGGAGATATGATCAAATATAAAGTTTGTGTAGTTTATCCAACTTCATCTGCCGTGTCGGTAGTGGGTAGCCTAGTGTTGGGAATGGCTTGGACATTAAACATCGAAATGCACATAGAACTTTTGAGTCGCGTAGTCACTTAACTAGGGGAAGTTGTCGGAAAATGATTTGTCCCCATGAGTAATCGACCAGAAAGGGTGGTAATAACGTTGCTTTTATGAGGTGGTAGTGATATCCAAGTATGGGTAGTAAGCACAAGTGACATCGTATCATGTGCGTTTTGTCACACTTTCGTCAAATTTCTGTGATAAAAAAATAATTTGGCTTTTTGTGTGTCCCGTGCAGGAAATGGAAACTAAGGAATATAATTTAAGGGGTTCGATATGGTTCGAGCATGACAATCTCTCCAAAGGTCTCAGCATCAATTAGCAAAATTAGAGTACAACTCAAGTACAAATCACATAGACTCAAAATATTGTAGAGTATTCGATAAGTTAACACTATTGTAACAACATCCATAGTGAGGTGGACACTCCACGAGATAGGCTGGTAGACAACAATATTCTTGGGCACTGGTTTCTCGTGTCCTAAGGTATATGGTGATATGAGAGAGTTTAGTGTCTTTTATTCTTGAGGTTCACATCGAGGTGTATTGTGTTCATAATGGACAAGGAAATTTTTTATGTGTGACCATTAAGAGAGGTCTAAAGTTTTCATCCCCCTAATATTGATGTATTCATATTCATTGTGTAAGGTTGACAGTTTCATTGTTCAACTCATTTTGGGTGACATCTTTGTTAAAATTAATGCATAGTTGTTGTTGGGGCTTCTATAGGGGTTGTTGTAGGGAAATTAATGTGCCTTTAATGTGTGCCTTAGTGATCCTAAAGTCTAGTCTACCTATTGTATGTTGTAGGGTAGTAAAATCAGCATAACAATAAATGCATCTCCCCTATTTTCTTATAAGTATTCAGCTGTCAGAACTTTCCTTTCATCGAATTGAAAAGATTATCTTCCCCACAATACCTCTCTTTCTTTCTTCTTCACTTCTTCTTATAAGACAACCATATAGTTCTCATTTAAACTCCAACAGAGTGGTATCAGAGACCTCTTCAGATCAAGAGCTGGGTGTATCTTCTTTGCTGGCCGAAAAACAAATCCGATGAAAAGCGATAGAAAATTTATGGCAACTTCTAGTAACCAAATGGGTACCCAACAACCCTTCATTCCAATTTTTGATGGAGAGAACTATGATTCTACTGTTTAAAAATGAAAACCATTTTCATTTCATTTGATTTATGGGAGTATATTGAAGATGGGTTTCATAAACCAGAGGATATCACGACTTTGTCGGAAGCTCAAAAGAAAAAGTTGAAGGAGCACAAGAAGAAAGATGCAACAACTTTAAGCCTAATCCAACAGGGGTTAGTTGAAACAATATTTCCAAGAATCATCAATGCAAATGATGCAAAGGAGGCTTAGGATATTTTAAAAAAAGAATTTGTAGGTACTTTTAAGGTAAGGGCTAGTAAAATTCAGTTCTTAAGAAGATATTTTGAGAATATAAAGATGAAGGACGTGGAAATATTTAAAGATTATTTCTCTAGATTAATGGAGATTGTCAATCAAATGAAAACATATGGGGAACAACTTTCCGATCAAAGGAATGTTGAAATTTTTTTTATTAGTTTGCCAAAAAAGTATGACCCCATTGTTGCCATTGTTGAAGAAACTAAAGAAATAGCCTCTTTGAGTGTTGAAGAATTGATGGGTTCCATTAAAACATATGAGCAAAGGTTGAGTAGACACTCTGAAAATTCAGTTGAGATTGCCTTTCAATCTAAGCTCAATGTTAGGGCCAAACAATTTTTTGATCAACCCAAAGGTGAATCTTCAAGAGATGGAAGACATGGAAGAGGAAGAGGAAGAAACACTTGAGGAAGAGGTAGAAATAATTTTAAAAGAAGAGAAAGTAATGAAAGTTTTAATCAACAAAACTGTAGTATTTGCAAGAGAAGTAGCCATGTTGATAAAGATTTTTGGTTCCTGGGAAAGCCACAATGTCACAATAATAAGAAATTTGGGCATGTTCAAAAAAAATATCGGCTCAAGAACAACCAACAAGCTAACTTCATCGAAGAATAAGAATGTGAGGGGAATATGTTTTTTTCTTGTCAAAGTGCATCGGAGAAAAGAAATAATTTATGGTTTCTTAATAGTGGGTGTAGTAATCACATGATCGGAGATCAAAATATTTTTACCTCTATGGATACTTCTTCTAATTCTCAAGTGAAGATGGGTAATGGTGCCTTAGTCCAAACAAAGGACAACGGTACTATAGCCATTGAAACGGAGAAAGGAACAAAGTATATCCGAGATGTGTTTATAGTTCCAGATTCAGAGAAGAATTTGTTCAGTGTTGGGCAACTTGCGAAAGATGGGTACACTATTCTCTTTGAATAAGACTCGTGCAGAATATTTGACAAAGGGGGGAGAAGGAAAGTTGTTGCAAAATTCAAGATGGAAAAGAAAATAAGTTTTCCTCTCTCTTTTCAATACTCAAAGAATGTGGCCTTGAAGATGAATGAGGTTGACGACATATGTCTATGGCCTAGAAGATATGGGCACTTAAATTTTCACAGCATGAAGAATTTACATCAAAAGAGCATGGTTTACGGGCTGCCAAGCATCCAAGAAGTATATGGAGTTTGTGAAGGATGCGCTATTGGAAAGCACCACCGAGAGCCTTTTTCAAAGGAGAAAGCATGGCGAGCTAAAGCACCATTGGAGCTTGTTTATACTGATGTGTGTGGACTAATGAAGAACATTTCTCATGCTAGTAACAAATACTTCATTACCTTTATTGATGATTTTACAAGAATGACTTGGGTGTATTTTATGCGGCAAAAATCAGATGTTCATGCCATTTTTAGAAAATTTCACAAACTAGTTGACAAACAATGTGGTCACTACTTAAAAATTTTGAGAAGCGATAGAGGTGGAGAATACAACTCTAAGGAGTTTGATAAATTTTGTGAAGATATTGGCATGGAAAGATAACTAACGGTTGGGTATACTCCACAATAAAATGGATTGGTGGAAAGTAAGAATAGAACCATTGAGGAAATGGAAAAATCCATGTTACATGATAAAGGGTTGTCATATACTTTTTGGGCTGAAGCGGTGTATATGACGGTTTATTTAAAGAATTGATTCCCTACAAAGGCCGTAGAAAACTAAACTCCATTTGAGGCATGGAGTGGAAGAAAGCCATCTGTGAACCACTTGAGGGTGTTTGGTTGTATTTGCTTTGCTCGTGTCCCTAAAGAAGTGAGACACAAGCTTGATGAAAGTAGTGAAAATACATCTTTGTGGGGTATAGCTCAAAATCAAAGGGCTATAGACTCTTTAGCTTGAAGAGGAACAAAGTTATTATTTGTAGAGATGTGATTTTTGATGAGAAAGCCTTTTGGGATTGGAAAGAAAAAAAATCCCAAAATCAAGTTATCACCCTTAATGAAGAATCACAAAGCGTTGAAGAGGATGAAGGGGAAGATGTAGAAGCTCCTCAAATATCTCCAAATGCATGTCCAAATGCAAGTCCACAACCATCCTTAAGTTCTTTGTCATGCTCAAACTCCTCATCTCCAAGATCAACTCCAAGACGAATAAGAAGTCTAAATGATGTGTATGCTAGATGTAATTTTTGTGTAGCTGAACAGGAGACCTTTGAAGATGCTAAAAATGAAAAAGTCTAGCAGCTCGCAATGGAAGAAGAAATTCAAGTTATTGAGAAGAAAAAGATTTGGGAATTGGTGGAGAGGCCTAAAAATAAAGAGGTCATTGGTGTGCAGTGGATTTACAAAAGAAAGGGTAATCCGGATGGCTCAATCCAAAAGAACAAAGCAAGACTTGTAGCAACGGGGTATTCTCAACAACTCGGAATATATTTTCAAGAGACATTTGCACCTGTGGCAAGGCTTGACACAATTAGAGAACTTGTTGCTATTGCCACTCAAAAAGATTAATTTTGTATCAACTTGATGTAAAATTTTCATTCTTGAATGGTGTGTTAAATAAAGCGGTGTACGTTGACCAACCTCAAGGATTCGTGATGAAAGGTGAAGAAGAGAAGGTATACAAGCTGAAAAAGGCCTTATATGGCTTGAAGTAAGCTCCCTGAGCATAATATAGTGAGAGTGATGCATACTTCAATGAAAGAGGCTTTCAAAGAAGTAAAAGTGAGCCAACCTTGTACATCAAAAGAAGCGGGGCAGCAGGTATTCTTATTATCTGTCTTTATGTTGATGACTTGGTGTTTACCGGTAGTGATGCAAAAATGATTGAAGATTTCAAAAGTGACATGATGAAAAAATATGAAATGAGTGATATGGGTCTTCTAAATTACTTCTTGGGCATTGAAATTTATCAACAAGAAGATAGTATTTTTATTTTCCAAAGGAAGTATGCTAAAAGTCTTCTTGAAAAATTCAAAATGATGAATTGCAAATCGGTGGCTACGCCTTTGGTGGTGAATAAAAAATTATTAAAAGAAGATGGAAGCAAAGAGGTTGATACATCTATTTATAGAAGTTTGGTTGGAAGTTTGTTGTACTTGATGTCTACGAGGTCGTGTATCATGTATGCTACTAGTTTATTGTCTCGATACGTGCACAAGCCGAGTGAAACTCATTTTGGGGATGCAAAAAGAGTGTTGAGATACATCCAAGGAACTTCTTATTTTGGCATCATGTATAAGAAGAATGTTGAGATAAAGTTACTTGGGTTTTGTAATGGTGATTGGGCTGGTTCTATTGATGACATGAGAAGTACTTTCGGGTATGTATTTTTTCTTGGATCCGGAGCAGTTTCATGGGCATCAAAGAAGTAACAAACGGTAGCGCAATCATCCGCCGAGGCCGAATATGTGTCGGCATCATTTGAAACTTCACAAGCGATGTGGATAACAAAGGGTTTCCACTGCCATCCTACACGATCTGATTCAAAAATAGGTCGAGGTTTACGTGGATGATATGATTATCAAGTCCAAAACTAGAGAGGTCATGTTCCCTCTCTCCAGAAGATCTTCGAACGACTACGATAGTATCAGATGCGACTTAATCCATAGAAGTGTGTCTTCATCGTTACAAAGGGAAAACTCTTGGGATTTATGGTAAGCAAAAGGGGGATAGAAGCATATCATACAAAGATGAAAGCCATACATAAGATGCCACCACCCCGAATAGAGAAAGAAGTCTGAGGTTTTCATGGGAAATTATAATATATCAGCCGATTCATCAGCCAGCTAACCTCCATCTGTGAACCAATCTTCAAGCTCCTCCGAAAGGATTCAACCAAGGTTTGGAACGAGGCCTTCCAAGAAGCTTTTGATCGAATCAAACAATACCTGACCCAACCTCCAGTACTCATGCCACCACAGTCTGGTCTCCCTTTGCTCCTATACCTAACCATAATCGACACTACAGCCAGGGATTTACTAGCCCAATACCTCGAAGACTCCCGAAAAGAAAGAGCCATCTATTATGCCAGTCGCAAATTGGTCGGGTACGAGGTCAACTACACTGCTTTAGAAAAGGCATGTGTCGCACTTGTCTGGGTCACCCAAAAGTTGTGACACTACATGCTCGCTTTCCCCCACCAAAATTGTATCCCGAATGGATCCCATCAAATACCTTCTTGAGAAACCTGCCTTATCCAGCCGAATGGCCCGATGGTTGATGCTCCTAACCGAGTTCGATATCGTGTATGTCACACAGAAAGCTGTTAAAGGAAGAGCCATATATGACTACCTCGCTGACTACCCTGTAGAAGAAGCAGATGTCTGGATCTCCGAATTCCCAGATGAAAATATCCTCTGCACCACTCAAGACCGCCTTCGATGGAAAATGTTCTTTGATGGCGCTGCCAACAAAAAGGGATATGGCATTGGGATACTTCTGGTCGCCCCAGATAACTCCCACACTCCCATCACCATGAAATTGGATTTCCCTTGCACCAATAACATGACGTAATACGAGGCATGCATAGTGGGCCTCAAAGTTTCTCTCGAAGAGGGTATTAAGTACCTTGATGTCTACGGGGATTCTGTCCTCATCATCGTTCAAGTGCTCAAAAAGTGGAAAGTCAAGGACGAAATTCTCCAACCCTTTTATGCCCACTTAGCAGAGTTAGCCTCTCAATTCTGAGATATCACCTTCCATTACCTACCCTGAGCAAAGAATAACCTAGTCGATGCTCTCGCCACTTTGGCCTCCATGGTCGACATGCCCGAGGGAATAATAATGACCCCCTTCCTAGTTCAAAAGAAAGACAAATCAACCCATTACTACCATGTGGAGCTTGTCTCCACTGAAGATCCCGAACCATCCGATTGTTGGTAATATGATAGTTGGTGCCTCCTCAAACATGGTAGGTATCCCGAGGGTTCCAACAAGAAGGACAGAACAACCCTTCAAAGACTGACCGCTCAGTACATCATCTGTCATAAAGCTTTACTCAAGAGGAATTTAGATGGAACTCATCTACACTGAATCGCAGGGGCTGAGATTGAAAAAATAATTCAAAAAATCCACAGTGGGGAGTGCGGACCCCACATTAATGGTCACATGCTCTCCAAGACTACTGGACCACCATGACCCAGGATTGCACTGCCTATGTCCGGAGATGCCTCAAATGCCAAAAATTCTCCAATCTTCAACACTTACCTCCGCGAGAGTTATACAACATGACCTCTACCTGATCGTTCTCCGCCTGGGGTATCGACATCATAGGGAAGGTTACACCAAAGGCTTCAAACGGACATGAGTTCCTCCTGGTTGCCATCGATTACTTCACCAAATGGGTCGAGGCTGAGTCACACGCGGTATTGAATGCCAAGAAAGTGGCCACATTCCTCAAGAAAAATATCATCTGCCGATATGGGGTCCCCCACGAGCTGGTGTCAGTGACGCGACTAAGAATTTGTCTCAGAAATGCGTTCACTCTAGGCTCAAGTGCAAGCCTGTCGCTCAAGTAATAAACCCGGTAAGTCGGGATCGTTTCCACAGGGATCGAGATTGTCAAATAGTAATAAGAATTTATTAAATCTTGAAATGATTTTGTAAAAGAAACGAAAAGATGATTAAAAATTGGGAAAATTTAACAAACTGAAAAGTGCAAAAGAAATTAGATCTGACAAATGGGAGAAAATAGGGTAGGGTACAATCCCTCAATCCTTAACAAATTGCCGTATAGAATACTAGAATTGTAAATTAAAATTATTGACTAGATCCGGTCTTTATACATTCTAAGCATTACGTATATGAGGTTCAAGCCCGCACCATACGAAATCAAAGATAAATATAAAGCGGTGCTTTCACGATTCAATCAATATTTTAATTTAACCTCTATTTTCTACATAAATATTTTGCCTTGGATTGAGTTCATGTACCCCAACCCTTGGGAATTTATCTACTCATGATTTGGTTCAAGAATAAATTCACACACAAAATTATGGATCTACAAGACATGGGAAATAATTTGCAAATAATAAAAATAGAGAATGGAAAGATATTACTTGAATTCAGCAACAAAAATGGAATTGGAATCCAAAATTTCTTACAAACTAGGGTTCATGAAAACTCTTGAAGGAATAGAAAATTTGCTCTCAAAATCTAAACCTAAAATTCAATCTAGCACTTCTAACCTACTCATAACCTAGCCTCTCTCTAGCAACTCCCTTTTGGAATGACATAGGGATTGGCCTTTTATAGATCTCAAAAAGGACTTTTCCCATGCCTCTCCACGTTTTGACCTTTTAATATACCTAAATTATACTCTTCTCATGCCTCTCCACGTTTTACAACTAATAAAAACGAATTAAACAAGAAATTTCAAGAGTTGTCTCTTCAGTTCTGAAAATGACTCTTCATTTCTGAAAATGACTCTTCATTATCTCGCAACTTCAAAACCTCGTAACTTCTTCATCATATCTCGGATTGAGGTGCCGTTTTTTCCAATGTTCTTATAATTTAGACCTCTTCAACTCTCTAGCTTTCCTCACCACCGGAATATGGCTGTAGAATTACGAAAATTCCCTTGAACTCCCCATTTCTTGCTTTCTTTCACTGTTTTGCATTCTCTTTCGCACTTATTTGCATTAAATACCTGTAAAACACATGAGAAATACACAAAACACGAAATACTTGCCAAAAAAGGTTAGTAGCATAAATAAGAGACAAATCCAAGCTAAATACACTGCACGGGATCATAAAAATACCAAAATTAAGGGGATAAATGTGAAGAATATGTGCCTAATCACACCCCCTAACTTAGAACTTTGCGCGTCCCGAGCAATGTAAAAGAATTTAGCCAAAATTCTACTCTTGAAAATTCTTTTATTAAAATAAAATTCCACTTTCGCAGGCAAGCGATTGCATTTAGCGTATGCAACAAGCCTTTAAACCCCTAGGTTACCCTAGTAGGACGAGTTTTGTCTCGTGAGGGTTTGCAGTGAATACACCCACAAAATTCTTTATTGACTCAAATAAAGATCAAAATATTTAAAAATTGTACAATTTAAACTTTTCGAAAAATAATCACCATCAATTCATATTCAATTGTCTCAAACCATAGTGTGTGTGTGCAAAGCCAAAAATTAAACCTCAAATTTCCACCGATTGAGCATTACGTTACTTTCTGAATATTCGTTTTAATTCAAATTCTTACGGATGCACTCACAAACGAATCACTCGGATTGTGGTTATTTTCTCTCGGTATGCATGATATAAAGAGTAAATATAATGGACACAAATTCATGCATACAAAATTGAAAAGAAGGAAATATATGGTGAAAAGATCTCATCATCGGAATACAGTTACAATGAAATGGGAACATCACCTCTAGTTCACACCATTTAATCTCTCATATTATCTTTTCATGTCTTAGCTCTCCATGCGGTAATTAATTTCGCCATTCGGACTCAGTTAGGAATTTTCGGGTTAAAAAGTGTAAAGGGTAAAA
Source organism: Sambucus nigra (assembly GCA_949130495.1). Lineage (NCBI taxonomy): Eukaryota > Viridiplantae > Streptophyta > Magnoliopsida > Dipsacales > Adoxaceae > Sambucus > Sambucus nigra. Next base: position 490,690,603 of record OX422209.1, on the reverse strand, counting down.
ATGGGAATGGATGGAATGTTCGGAATTGGAAAATGTCCTTATGACGTCCATTTGTGCTTTTTCGGGCATTTGCTCATTTTTCTCTTTCTCTTTTTTTTCTTTTTTTTTTCATTTTTTTCTTGCTATTTTTCTTTTTTGTTGAGCATTTCTATTTTTTTCTTCTTGCCCCTTTTTATTGCACAATTTGGACTTTATTTGATGAATTTTCTCAATTTTCACAATTCCGGGCTATTTGGTTTTTCGGGTTATCAAACGAAAGGAAAAATTTTATTTGGCTCAAAGTGGGTTGCAAAGGGATAATTTTTCACAACTTTTTATGGCTAATATTTTTGGGTAACAAATGAAGGCCTACATCATTGTCCAAATTGCTAATCACATTACCATATGCATCTCGAGATTAATTAAGTTTAGAGATATATTTAGCACGAATTTCGAGACAACATTTCACACATTTCCCATAACCGATCAAAACAAATGATTGAGATCATCAACGACTTATTAAAACGCTGAAAAGAACTTTGAGTTAATCATAAACTCGGATTGATTTAAAAACTCATAAAAAATTGAAAGGCTCGAAATCTCACCGGGTTGAACTAATCTCCACACTTATTCGTAAAATCGTCAATTTTCTTTCAATTTCCATCTTCGGTCAATTTTGGCTTAGTGCATTTTGATTGTTAACAATTTGAGACTTTAAATAGAATAAAGGTGATATTTTTGAAAAATTTTAAATTCCAATTTTTATTTATTTTGAACAAAAATATTTTTGGATTTTTTCAACTTTTTGAATTTTTTTTTTTTTTGAAATTTTCTAAAAAACACACTTGGAAAGAACATGTGATCGAATCAATGAATCTAAACAATAAATGGGAAGAATATCCCACACCCCCTAACTTAAATGTTGAATTGTCCTCAATGCAAATCAAGAACACAACATAAAGAGAGGAAAAGAAAGATATTACCCAAATGGAGCGATCCCCGATGAGTGCGAGTCCATTGAATCTACAAAACATGTTAGAACCAAGCATAGCAAAAAGAATAACAAAAACTCTAACTATCGAAACTAGACTATAATAAAAGAGAAAAAAAAACTAACTATTTACAACCTAAAATTGGAACGGCTAATAAATAATACACTAAAAGTCGAAAAATTTGAGGGTCCACCCAAAATACAATTTGACTTTGAGGGATTAATGGTGTACCCTCATTAGGATGCATGCCTCCCGAAAAGTAAGAATTCCGTTTGAAAAACGGAAGGCATGTGAAAAGTTTAAAAAATGAACCATCACCAATTACAAAATTTAGGGGGATAATGAAGGATTTTGGTGCATAAGAGGACAAGTCCCATTGGGATCCAAGAAATATAGAATCACGTTCCAAAGATTTTTCAAGTAGTATGGGGAGAGGGGAACACAAAAAGGAACAATCCATATTAGAAAACAATTTAAGCATAGAGTGCTTGTCCTCATAAACTGGAAAATGATCCTCTTGTTGCGTAGCACGTGTGTTGGTCTCTAAGTCGGACGATATTTGAGTCGTATCTTCAAGTACCTCCGAAGACTCAAATGGTATGGGTGAAGGTTTGGGAAGGAGGAATGCATCAATTATATTGTCCCGCTCGCTTTCTTCCAAATTACAAATTGAGGCCCAAAAAGATTGGACTTCATCATTAAGGCTTGCATCTACCTGTCCAAACTCGCGCTCAAACTCTGCTAGGCTCAACTCCTCTAGCTCTCTCTCTTGCTTGGTGTCCTCAAAATTTTTTCCCTCAATATTTTCAATTGGATCTGCTGGAGTGACACGTCTAAGTGTGTGGCCCGTAAGATGAAGCATCTCAAAATAACATTCACATACAAGAAGCGGATCAACATCCTTAAGACATTCATCCAATTCTTGTGATGGATTTAATGGTTCGATAATAGTGGGGACACAAGGAGACAAATGATCCTCAACCTCAGTAGATTTTGCAATATTTATAATAGGTTGAGATTCAAAAGAACTTGGATCAATTTCAATGATTTCATTCTCAAAAGTATTACGTGAAGCGCAAGTCTCGACCTTTTCTAAGTTGTCCAAATAATCATTCAACTCCTTGCAAGTTGCTATAATTTTCGACTCGAGAACAGCACGGTCATCAGATTGCTTTTGTAGATCAAGTAAGAGTTCTTCCAAAGTAGGCTTTCTTGGTTCTAGCGCCTCGAATTCCTCATTTGGTTGAAAACTTACTTCATCTTCAAAACTACCGGGAAAAAAATCCTCATTGGGTTCAAATAATGCATCTAACCCTTCCTCCCAATAACGATTTTTTTCGCGATATTCTTTTTCAAGTCTGTCTTCTTCAAGCAATTGATTTTGATAAATTTGGAGTTTCTCAGCACTAGGCTTGTATTTAATATAATCATCTTTAGTGATATTGATCCAATGGTCATAAGTCTTGAGTGCCTCCTCTTCCTCACTATTAGCATAACAATTAAAGCCACCAAAAGACTTAAAATAAGACATTTCAAATTGGGCAATTCAAGAACGTGACACCCATTTTTCTTTATTTATTTATTTATTAATTTTTTATTTTTCTTTTTTTTTTCGAAATCACTTGTAGATAAAAATAACTTTCTTAAAAATTTAACAATTTCAATCCCCGGCAACGGCGCCAAAAACTTGACGCGACTAAGAATTTGTCTCACAAATGCGTTCACTCTAGGCTCAAGTGCAACCCTGTCGCTCAAGTAATAAACCCGATAAGTCGGGATCGTATCCACAGGGATCGAGATTGCCAAATAGTAATAAGAAAATTTATTAAATCTTGAAATGATTTCGTAAAAGAAACGAAAAGATGATTAAAAATTGGGAAAATTTAACAAACTGAAAAGTGCAAAAGAAATTAGATCTGACAAATGGGAGAAAATAGGGTAGGGTACAATCCCTCAATCCTTAACAAATTGCCGTATAGAATACTAGAATTGTAAATTAAAATTATTGACTAGATCCGGTCTTTATACATTCTAAGCATTACGTATATGAGGTTCAAGCCCGCACCATACGAAATCAAAGATAAATATAAAGCGGTGCTTTCACGATTCAATCAATATTTTAATTTAACCTCTATTTTCTACATAAATAATTTTCCTTGGATTGAGTTCATGTACCCCAACCCTTGGGAATTTAGCTACTCATGATTTGGTTCAAGAATAGTTTCACACACAAAATTATGGATCTACAAGACATGGGAAATAATTTGCAAATAATAAAAATAGAGAATGGAAAGATATTACTTGAATTCAGCAACAAAAATGGAATTGGAATCCAGAATTTCTTACAAACTAGGGTTCATGAAAACTCTTGAAGGAATAGAAAATTTGCTCTCAAAATCTAAACCTAAAATTCAATCTAGCACTTCTAACCTACTCCTAACCTAGCCTCTCTCTAGGAACTCCCTTTTGGAATGACATAGGGATTGGCCTTTTATAGATCTCAAAAAGGACTTTTCCCATGCCTCTCCACGTTTTGACCTTTTAATATACCTAAATGAGACTCTTCCCATGACTCTCCACGTTTTACAACTAATAAAAACGAATTAAACAAGAAATTTCAAGAGTTGTCTCTTCAGTTCTGAAAATGACTCTTCATTTCTGAAAATGACTCTTCATTATCTCGCAACTTCAAAACCTCGTAACTTCTCCATCGTAGCTCGGATTGAGGTGCCATTTTTTCCAATGTTCTTATAATTTAGACCTCTTCAACTCTCTAGCTTTCCTCACCACCGGAATATGGCTGTAAAATTACGAAAATTCCCTTGAACTCCCCATTTCTTACTTTCTTTCACTGTTTTGCATTCTCTTTCGCACTTATTTGCATTAAATACCTGTAAAACACATGAGAAATACACAAAACACGAAATACTTGCCAAAAAAGGTTAGTAGCATAAATAAGAGACAAATCCAAGCTAAATACACTGCACGGGATCATAAAAATACCGAAATTAAGGGGATAAATGTGAAGAATATGTGCCTAATCAGTTAGATAACGGGTTTCACTTCGAAGAAGAAGTCACAGAAGTTGTCAACGAGTACGGGATTCAGAGACACAAATCTTCTCCCTACCGACCTCAGGCTAATTGTGCAGTTGAAGCCGCCAACAAGAACCTCAAAGCCATCATGAGCAAGATGACCGAAAGCTATAGGGATTGGGCCGACCAGATCCCATACGCCCTCTGGGGCTATTGAACCTCAATCTAAACCTCTACTGGGGCTACCCCTTACTCCCCGGTCTATGGAATGGATGTTGTCCTCCCTGTGGAGCTAGAAATACCCTCGCTACGCGTCATGCTCGAAAGCAAGGTTAGTGAAGAAGACTGGTGACAAAGCCGTCTTGATGAGCTAGCCCTCATAGATGAAAGAAGATTAAAAGCTCTTTATCACATACAGGGGTACCATCGCCAAATAGCGTGATCATTCAACAAGAGAGTTAAGGACCGTGGTGTCCGGGAGGGGGATTTAGCCCTCAAGGAGATAATAGAACCCAGCTAGGACCCCAGAGGAAAATTCAAGCCCAATTAGAGCGGCCCTTACATTGTGAAGAAAATCTTGTCTGGCGGTGCCTCCATGATCACTGACCTAGATGGGGAAGAGATGGCTCGTCCAGTGAATCTGAATCGTCTCAAGAAATTCTACCCCTAGTCCGAAATCTCGGCGCGCTACGACTCTTCTCATCCCCCTTCTATTCTAAAAAAACAACTCTTCATCTCCCTCTACCTAGAACTACGTGGGCCTCATCCTCTACAAAAACTATTTTAAAACGTTTCAAAAACCCCAGAGGTACGTAGGCAGCTCATACATCTTACATGAGTGCGGCCCTTTCTTCTTCACAAAATACTATTCTTTTCTTACCTCCAAGAACGACGATTCATTCTAAAATTGTTTGAACAAAAGGGTTATGTATTCCTTAGCGATCGATATAGATAATTCAAAATACAAAACTCATCGAAAGGCACAGCTGCATGATCAGAAACTTGTTTATTTCATTAATAAGAAATTACAGTACGAATTACATAAGAAAAAAGAACAGATAACTCCCTTCCCCGCCACCATAAAAAGCCAAATAAAATCCTCACATACATTCCCTATTACATAAATAAACTCCCCAGGAGTCCTACCCACAGCTACCCGAAGAGCCTGCACCCTCATCATCTACATCATGAGGACCCCAAGTTTCCCCTTCCTGAATAGAGTGCCACAAACATTCCATAGATCGATGGGCCTTAACCATTTTCAAAAAGACCACAACACCCCCTTCCATGGAGTCAGATAAAACAAACCATCTTTTTCCAGTCTCTACTGCCAACATCTTGCTGACTACTTTCCTCCACAACCACTTCATATAATCTTTGGGAACATGGCAAACCTTCCCAACAGACTGAGAGGGACGGGTCGACGGATGTCGATTTTCCCATAGAGACCCAAGCAACAAACATAGGCGCTCAGTCAAATCTTCTACTGGAAAGAAATTTGAGGTCCGAGGGGGCACGACCTGCGCCCAGTCAAATTGGTGCAGAAGTCGCCAAGGGAAATAAAAAGAGGTATGTCTAAGACCAACCAGCCACATATAGGAATACTCTCCAAGCTCCAGAACGGACTGCAACCGCCCCCACCAAGGCACGGACCAATAAAGCCCATGAGCCTCGTGCTCCAAAAACCAATTCTCCCAGTTCTCAATATACAGGCCAACGCAGATGAAGTAGCGAGAAAAGAAGTTGGGCATGACCGACAAAGGATATTCTGGAGGAGTCGACAAGCAGAATCTTTCAGACCACCACATGAACAGCATCACAGGCTACCCCTTAAAAAGTCAGAAGGACCTTCTCTCCAGGCATCTAGGCCATTCAGAGTCTCCGCCAATATCACCACCACGGGATTGCGACAGTATGACATCTATGAAGTAATGGCTGCAAGTTATGGGTCCACTTGCACCTCCCCAGTCACCAACAACAATTTTGAAACCAGGCCCAGAACCACGACTCCAGCATAGCCGGCATCACCTACTTCCCGCAAATGTACGGATTGCAGCACTGCCGGGAGGGAGATCATTCCTCCAGAAACCAATGACCTGGTCGTCGAAGGCGAGATATGAAGAAGCCCGACCAATAAGTCCCTGGGAGAATGGAAAAATTCGGGCAAAGCCATAGCAACACTGGGATTCACACCCAGTATGGTAAATAATTCCTCGTAGGTAGGACAAACTTCTTCCAACCCAAAGAGGAATATATGGTCTTTGGGGTACCAGAATTGTACCGCCGCTATCAGCATATTCCACTCAAAAAGCCGATTGTGCCACAAGGCGACTCTACGCATGTTGAAAGCATCATAGTCAACATTATAAGAGAACATATCTTCCAAGGCTTTAAGGTAATTGACAAACTCAATGCTACCAGGGAGAGCCATCTTGCAAGATAATGGGTAGGCAGATGAGGATGCAAAGGTGTGATGAGAACACTCCACCCTTACGCCCTTTTATACTTGAGAACTCTCACAAAAGACATAATCCCTACAGAAATCGGAGGGAATCCTACCCCACAAGGTACCAAAGACTGAAGAAGGTACCATTAAAAGCTTTAAAATTGATGGGATTGGACTGAACTGCCGATAGGCAGGTCATGGTGCTTACCGATCGGCAACCCCCCATTTTTGGAAATTTCCTCCTTTCCTCTTTTGACAAATCAGAAGACTCAATAAAAATAAATTGATATTCTCAAAAGAATTTCAAGAATCCTGTTTTCTCCTTATAGGATTCCCCTTTTAAAATTAAAACTTTCCTTCAAAAATTCCAAAAAAAAAAAGAATTCCTTTTTTACGGTCTCAGTAGCAAAGTAAAAAGTGCATGTGCATGCATTCATTCATCATTAATAAAAGATAATAATAAAAAAAACTCCCATTGCATTGCGTATATTTTTGTTCTGTATTACATCAGTTTTGCAGGAAAAAAGGAAGGAAAAGCCAAAAACAACGGGACTCAGCCCGAACCCACATTTCATTACCTCTCTCTCTCTCAAGAGCTTACACCCCCTCGACGCGCTCTCTTTCCCCTACGAAGAGACAAAGAACCTCCACTACCCGAGCCAGAGTCTTCCCCGGACGAGGCTGACGGCACCAAGCAAGAAGGAACAGGGATAGTATCCCGAATGTGGGCAGTCGCTGATGATATCCATCCTCTGATGTCTCTCAGCCAAGTGGTCGACACCCGGACTTGCTGCAAGGAAAAGGCAGAATCAGTATCAAGCAAAAGAAATCAAAAAGAGGAAAAGGATCGAAAGGTAAACCGCAGGTCGAAGGACCTCCTCTGTCAAACCCAACTCCTCCGGATCCATCGCATGAGGACGGTGCAGCATAGGCACAATTCCTCCATCAGCCCGCCGAATGTTGGATGAAGGGGTATGCAACAGCACAAAAGGGACCTTTGAGGTCGCCGCCGCTGCAGATGCTGATGGACAACCACCACGGTGGGAAGACCCCATCGCCCAACTCGAACCTGCCGGAGGGAAGGGCAGCACATCATATATGCTGGGTGCCATCAACCATCTCGTCACAAAGTCCATATAGTCATATGGTGCAGCCATATCAGTTTACAACGAGTAGGACTCACCGATCATCTCCGTGATCCTCTCATCCTCCAACAGCTGTCGCTCCTTCCCCATAGACGTAGGAGGCTGTGCGGGTGGCACCACCACCTCCTCCTTGGAAATCTGGCGAACTACCCTCTCCCCGAGATACCAAAAATAGCCAAACTCATGCGCCAATAAACGCCTCATTTGCGCGTTCACCCCAGTCATCCCCGTATCCTGAATGGCTATCCCCCAAGGATGAAAGGTCACTTGAAAATCCCCAAGTAGGCATTAGTAAATACAAGATCAAAAGGTGCAAAAATCAAGACTGAAAAGGAAAAGACCTTACCCGACCACTGGTCAGGTCATTCAAGACCTGACACACCGCCTCCAGGGAGAGAGATCCCTTCAACTGCCGATTGGCCTTACGCCATCGATACAATCGACATAAATCCCCAACAGTGTCGTCCTTCAAAGTAATCAGTGGGGTATTGCACCCAATCACCTCATAGAACCACGTCTAAATTCATAAGCAAAAAGAGACGCATAAGGAAAATGTGAATGCATGAATGGAAAATGCGAATGCATGAAAGGAAAATGTGAATGCATGAAAGGAAAATGCAAATGATGAAAAGAAATGCGCAAACTATAGAATACCTCAAGAAGGTATGTGGCCCCAGTAAAGGTCTGTCGGCAGCACCGGATGAATGCATCCAGAGAAAAATAAAGGGTCTCCAAGGTCAGACTCCCCCACTCATAGAAAGGGATGTTCGAAAACATCCTCAAGAATGGCAAAAACCACAACTGGACGATGTCACCGCTCGAATCCACCATGAAACCTCCCAGCACCAACAAGATAAACAATCGGGCCATCTGCCTCACTTGCAGCCCGTCTTCCACATCAATCTCCCTTCTCAACAGAACCTCCTTTAGCAAGGACAGCCGAATAGAATCCCCGGAGACTATCCTCCCCACATCACCAAGTGCTGCACGCACTGCCTCCGGTCTCACCCGTAAGGAGCGATCCACCTCTATATTCTCCCCGTCACAATCCAGCCCCAGCAGTTACTGCACATCTATGGGAGTCACCGTCATCTCCCCAAATCCAAAATGAAAGGTGTGGGTAGTGTCCCACCACCTCTCCCCCAAAGCACACAAGACCGCTATCGAATGAGGCGTCTAATCCAGCGCAGACGCCAACTTTCCAAAACCCGCTGATGATAACATCCAGCACACCACGGGTGGAAATGCTCCCAAACATCCTTAAGCACCGTTGTCCCATGGGCACGCATGTTTCTCAAGGAAATATCAGACTGGCAAAAAGAAAAATCTCATCAAAAGTCTAGAATGAAAGGAAAATCACCCAAAAAGAAAGGAATGTCAAAGGTCAGGTTACTTACATAACCACTGGAAATCACTCTCGAAGAGCGATGATGCAATGGCTCCCGTAGAAAGGTCCGCTCAACCGCAACTGGCTCAAATGCATCAAAAACATTCTCGCTCCCCAAAGTAAGGGGCACTATGTCCCTCCAATCCACATTCGTCCAGTCATCAACGGTCAACCACTCCCGGTAGACTGCGGTGCTCACAAAGGAGGTCCTTTATTGAAGATCGAAACATTAAAATAATTCGCAGAGAGAAATCGCAGAAAGAGAGAAGGCAAGAAGGTGTGATAAATGAAGGGGATTCGCCCCGTTTATATAGGATGCCAAGCACCATGCCGATCGGCACCTCCCCCTTCCATACCGATCGGCAGTGACCCCTTACCTTCCTGAGGTAGTCCAAAAGTCCGTGACACTTCCAATGGCACCCCTCAGTCTATGCCGGTCGGCACCCCCCTAAAATTTCGTACAAAAATTCCTGGAAAATGCCAGAAAACCCTGAAAAATCCCCAGAAAATTCCTAAAAATCCTCAGAAGGATTTAGAACATTTTCATTAAGAAAATTTCACACTCCTTCAAGCTAAACCTCAAAACCAATTCTTATCCCCGGTGAAACCCCTCTTCCCCAGCGGAATCCTCAAAAGCTAAGTGAAAATTCCTCCCGGTAAAGCTCCGAAAAATCCCTAAGGATCACTTCCCCAGCAGAATTCTCTTACAACACCCAAAATAGGTTGTTCCCCACCTGTGAGGTCTCCTAAAAAGCTTCCCCAGCTATCATCTCCCTAGCTCATATCAGAATCACAAAGCTCCTTCCCCAACAAAATCGAAATCTAATCCTCAACCACTCTTGGGTCAGAATTGGACCCGATCTTGGATCGTCACCTAAGTTATGTCAGAATTGACCTCGATCCTCGGTCGTCATCACTTTTGGGTTAGAATTGACCCCGGTCTTGGATCATCACTTGAGTTAGGTCAGAATTGACCTCGGTCCTCGGTAGTCACCACTTTTGGGTCAGAATTGACCCCGGTCTTGGATCGTCACTTGAGTTAGGTCAGAATTGACCTCGGTCCTCGATCGTCACCACTCTTAGGTCATAATCGACCCCGGTCTTGGATCATCACCTGAGTTAGGTCAGAATTGACTTTGGTCCTTTATCGTCACCACTTTTGGGTCAGAATTGACCCCGGTCTTGGATCGTCACCTGAGTTAGGTCAGAATTGACCTCGGTCCTCGGTCATCACCACTCTTGGGTCATAATTGGCCCCGGTCTTGGATCGTCACCTGAGTTAGGTCATAATTGACCTTTCCTAAGTCGTCACCACTTTTGGGTCATAATTGACCCCAGTCTTGGATCGCCACCTGAGTTAGGTTAGAATTGACCTTGGTCCTCGGTCGTCACCACTCTTGGGTCAGAATTGGCCCCGGTCTTGGATCGTCACCCGAGTTAGGTTAGAATTAATCTCGATCCTCAGTTGTCACCACTCTTGGGTCAGAATTTTCCCCAGTCTTGGATCATCACCTAATTTAGGTCAGAATTGACCTCGGTCCTCGTTCGTCACGACTCTCCACCCTTGGGTCAGAATTGGCCTCGGTCTTGGATCGTCACCTAAGTTAGGTTAGAATTGACCTCGATCCTCGATCGTCACCACTCTTTAGGTCATAATTGACCTAGCTAGACCTTTACCCTAAGCCCATAGATTCGTCTTAGATCCGCAGAATTAATCCTCCTTAGTTCCTCAGAATCCACCTCAACCCTCTAAATCAGTCATACTCCCTCAAAAGCATCATGTGGTGTCAATTCGACGGTTATCATTTGTCCCAAATGCACTCATCGAGGGGCTCTGTAGACACCCCATTATATTACCCCCCCTAACTCACCTTAGGTCCCTAGTACCTCCACTCATAACCGCAAACCCAGGTCATGTCCCGAGCACTGACCTGAAAGCCATCGGGCACTCTCGGGCTCTATTGGGACCTAAGTCAACTCTTCAGCTCAACTAAGGCTAAATGAATCTTCAAAGGACCCTAAATACCCTTTCCAATTGTCTGCCCGGTGCGCGATTCCGACTTTCCATACGGATGAATGATCCATTTGACTCCGGGAGGCCACCGAGCGCTTCTCGGGCCTGGTTGACCAAAGTCAGCTCTGCAAACCAAGTCAAACTCTTTGGAATGTCGAATTACATCTCTTAAACTTTCCAACGGTATGCCCGGTGTGCGATTCGGATTTACCATGGGGATAAATGATTCGTTTGCGTCCGAATGATTTCCCGTCCAAAGGACCGACAAACGCTTTCGAGCCATGTTTGACCCAAAGTCAACTCTCGAACCCGGGAGAGATCCAATAGACTTTTGAAGGTATCTGAATTACCTTTCCAACGGTATTCCCCGTGCGCGATTCTGACCAACGGATTGCCCTTGGCGGCCAATTTTTTAAAAAAGCCTGAAACACACTGTTAAACGGCAGGTTCCAGAACCTGCCTATCGGCACCTGCCTGCCGATAGGCAGGAAGGGCTCTAAGACGATCGACACTCACCTGGTACTATAAAAGGAGGCCTTCACCTCATTTGCAGGGGGAGCCCAGATATGATAAAAATCTATCTGAACGAATCCCATAAACCTCTCTCGAAGGCAGCGTGATTTCAACTTCCAAACCCCCTTTTTACTTCCATTTTTCATCATCCCTTTCATCAAACTTGGTGAATTATCCACTCTCCATCATCATCCAAAGTGTAAGGATGCTCCCCAACATTCAAGATCAAGCTCAAGATCTCCAAGAAGGTCCAACTTTCTCAAACTCTCTTTAAAATCTCTTGAATTCTCAATAACTTGTTTTCTTACTTAGCACTTTTATTATCCCATTTCACACATCCTAATATAATTTTTACTTAGTATTATTGCACATATTTTATTTTCATAAAATCCAAAAAATAAAAAAAAGAGGGTTTTGCTCATAATTTCAAATAAGGGATTCTCATATTTTCCTCACACTTTTCTCACAACTAAAACACTTTTTTCTACACACACACACACACACACACTCACAAATAATAGATTACTCATTTTGAATTTATGGGATAAATCCCACCCCTCATTTTACATGCGAACTACGTGGACTTTGATGCCTTTATAGGCTACGTAGGCGTCTCGGGATAAAACCCTAAACTCGAGTCCTTTTTCTCACTTTTTCTCTCATTTTCTATCTTCTCTTAATCCATTTTTCTTATATTATACATATACTTATTCTTAGTGATGCATTACCCCATATGCGTTATCGTTCCCTTATAACGATCAACGTAGGGGTAATCGCTTAAATCTCATTTTTCTAATAATACTCTTATATATTCCTACGGATGACTCGCTTTGTCTTTTACATGATACAAGTCGAGGATTCCTACCTCCATTATATATATATACACATACACACATATCGCGGGGGGAAACATAAAGGAAAATAGCAAATATTCATGAGAGATCGAAAGGGCGGAATGGGTGCCTAACACCTTCCCATTTCGTAACTAAGCCTCCGAACCCTTCTCGAATCATCTTGGTTTCGTATGCACCAGTATGTCTTTGGATGCCACTCTTCGGGGTGGCTTCCCCTTTTTCTTTTGTCTGCTTTGAGTAAAATAGATTGGCGACTCTGAATCTCTCTACATTTTTCACACTACAAATGATGCCGACCAAAGCGCTCTCGAGAGGAATGCACAGGACCCTAAGGATCCTTTCCTCCACGTGCCCTCCCACAAGGATCGGGATCAGGGATGGCCAGACCCCCTATGGCTCTGAGCAAGACTGTCACTATCTCCTCTCTGAGAGAGGTCATTGTCATATAACCAACCAAGACAACGTCTTTAGTTGAACATTCTCCTGCTCCTCTGAGGAGGTTAAAGAAAATCTCTTCTGAGAGACCTGTTGAAACTGTCTCTCAACCTTCAAATGTTGAAGGTAGTGTTCCATCCTTTGTTTCTCCGATCTCTGTTGTGAGTTTGGTGAGATCCTAGACTGTCCCAGAGGTCCGAGGAATTGAAGATACTCTTTCTCGTGAGAGAATCACTACCCTGGCTGCTCAACACATTACCTTAGTAAGTATCTTCATCTTGACCCCTTTATTTTTAAATACTATGTCCATGTATTGACTTGAAGTTATTTCTTTTTTCAACTGATGACGTGTTTTAACAACATTTTGAAGAAGAATGAAGCTATTAAGGCTTCAAGTTCCTCGGGAGGAGTAGAGGAAGCTTTTGTTGGGCTGACCCGGTCTTTAAAAGACTCTCGTCAAAAATACGAGGAAGATAAAGTTGCTTGGGAGAAGTAACTCAAGTCCATTGAGCAAGACAAAAATCAAGCTGTGAATGCCTCCAAGGACTTGGAAAAGAAGTTGAAGGAGTTTGAGCAAAGCAACAAAGACTTTGAACAAAGCAACAAGGAGCTGGAAGTTAAGCTCAAGTCTGCTGAAGAGGAAGTTATTAAACTTCAAGACGTTGAGCGACAGAAAATAGAGGTGGAAGAGAAGTTGAAGGCTGTCAAGGAACTCCTTAGGGAAAGGACCTCCTCGAAGAAGGAAAAAAGGAAGAAGGAAGTTAAAAAATCATTCAGTGATGGTTGGGACAAAGGCTGGAACAAGGGCCTGGCTGCTATGTCTTCTCAAATGGAGTATGCCAACCTCAAATATTTTAGGGATGGATGGGTTACAGCCTTGCAGGAGCTGAAAGTTACTGAGAATTCTGAGTTATTTTAGCAGCACACTCATGGCCCTCCTCCCTCTCCTGGAGAAGAAGAAGAGGATGAAGCTTCTTCAGATGAATCTTCTATGATGATTGGAGATCAAGTCCCTGCTGTTCCTATTGTTCAACCTTGCTTCGATTAACTCCAACCAACCAGTACTTCTACCGAGCAGCTAATCTTGGCCTTCGAGCAACCAGTCTCTTCCTCCAAACCTTCTGAGGAAGTCATAGGAAACAAGGAAAAGGTACAGATTTGTTCGGGTGTTTACTTTGTTATTCTTGAATGTAACCTCAGACTTTGTGTTTTTCTCTTATGATGACATAAAATTCGAACTTTGGTTATTCACCTTGAATTTCACCTTTACTTGCTCTGTCTGTGTCATTATTGATTCTTTTTATTTCTTTTCTTTGCAAGTTTATGGCCAGGATGGAGCTTTTATCAGCTCATGACACAGAATTGATGAATAAATGCAATGACTATTTTAAAGTTGGTCATGCAAATCTTAATGAGGCTTAAATCATTGATATCCTTAGTCCAGATACTTCTGAAAGAGCAGTCGAAGCTTACCAATACCTGAAATGCTTGCTCGATCGTGTTGTTGCCAACAACGTGGCCTACTATGAGATGATTGAAGGTCACCAAGGAACAATTGAGGAACTTTAGCGGCAGTACAAAGAGTCCTCCACACTTTTGCATCAAGGATACGAGAAGAAATATCAGCAATTGAGTGCTGACAAAGGGTATGATAAATTTATCTCTGCTCATGAGAAGAAAGAGAGTGTTCTAAAGCTTGAAATTGAAGAGCATCGGCATATTGCTAAGTTGTTGGAGCAGGAAAACATGGCTTTGCAAGAAGAGATAAAACAACTCAAATATGTTGCATCTTCTTCAAGCGCCTTTATCCCAGTAAATGATGAAGGTTTTTCATTTTTGGAACTTAAGGGATGAGTTAGAGATTTTGAAGTGAGCTAAACCATCTACATCTACTCATGGCAGAGTAAGATCTTCTCGTGGATGAGAAAGGGCTGGTCGGATCACTATTAAAGAAGCAAGAACTCAATCAGCTTTAGAGAACCAAGTCGTCCAGTTGATGGCAAAGAATCAAGTATTGGCAGAAATGTCATAGAAAATTCTGAATTTTACCGAGAAACTCTCTAATCTGAATTATGTTCTCGAAAATAAAGAAATCCTTGTGAAGAGGCTCCATGAGCAACTGGAGAGGTTAACTTATTAGTTCCATAAACAACCCAGGGAGTTTTGGATGGATGGATATAATAAAGACCTTTACAATCTTGATTCTCGGATCCAACAGTCGAATAACGAGGGGTATAAGCCAGGGTGGTTTAATGCATTGTGTGTGCTAAAATTGGAGCAAGGCCACTACTTATGGGATTATTATGATCCTCGTATGCTTGATTTGCCCATGCCTCCTTTTAAGCTTAATATGAGTTGGATTCCTTCTCGTGCAATTCCTCAATGCTTAATATCCAAGTATCTTGGCGATTACAGTCTTCATACAAACTTCGAGATATCTCGTCCGGAGCACTTGCTTGATCGTCCCTCTATAATGAATGTTAGAATGCTGAGAGATGTAAATTTTATAAATTCTCCTTATGCCTTAGATGATCCTCCTACTGGAGTAGAACCTGTTTCAAAGGCAGAAGAGAAAAAACCAATAGAATAGGATTTTTTATGTAATAAAGTATATTTTTCACAGCACATGTAATTCTACTTGATTTGAATGAAGAAATTTTTTGTTTTTTTCTTATTTGTTTGTGAATACATGTACATTCTGTTTTGCTTTTGGATAATGGAACTTATCCTATTTATTGTTTGATTATAGTGACTTATCACTCTTTGGGCCTAAGTAATGGAATGATTTGCATCCCATGTTCCTACTTAGTTTGATACTAAACAACTGGATTTGATTGTAACTTATTTTCCGACCAACTGGAGTTGGTAATTAGTTACCGACCAATCGGAGTTAGTGGTAATTGATTTACTGACCAACCGGAGTTGGTGGTAATTGATTCCTGACTAACCGGAGTTGGTGGTAATTGATTCCCGACCAACCGAAATTGGTGGTAATTTATTTGCCGACCAACTGGAGTTAGTGGTAATTAGTTCCCGACCAACCGAAGTTAGTGGTAATTAATTTGCCGACCAATCGGAGTTGGTGGTAATTGATTTGCCGACCAGCCGAAGTTGGTGGTAATTATTTCCCGACCAACCGGAGTTGATGGTAATTGATTCCTGACCATCTAGAGTCGGAGGTAATTGATTCCCGACCAACCGGAGTTGGTGGTAATTAGTTCCCGACCAACCGGAGTTGGTGGTAATTGATTTGCCGACAAACCGGAGTTGGTGGTAATTGCTGTGTAGTGTGTAGCACTAATATTTCAAAAAAATTCAATAAAGAGAGAAACTAGGTGAAACATCACTTTATTCATACTAAAGAAATTGTATTACATAGGAATTTCAATTACTGATAATATTTACGCAGATGCTCTGCATTTCATGCATTCTTGAATTCTTCTCCTTCCAAGGTTTCAATCCTGTATGTCCCTGGACGAACAACTTTTGTTACTCTGTAGGGTCCATGACAATTGGCTTCCAGTTTGTTATTCTTTTGGATCACTTTCTTCATCACATAATCACCTTACTTCAAATCACACTTCTTCACTCTTTTGTTATAGAACAAAGTTGTCCGTTGTTGATATGTTGCATTCTTGATCGCTGCTTCTTCCCTGACTTCTTCGAGCATATCAAGGTCTAATCTTCTCATTAAATCACTAACAGGAGAATTGAAATTAAGCACCCTATGTGTGGGTAGACCCAATTCAGCAGGTATGACAACTTTACTTCCAAATGCCAACATGTATAGAGACTCTCCTGTTGCTACTCGTGGTGTGGTGCAATAAGCCGACAGCACAGAATGTAGCTCGTTAATCCAAGTTCCTTTTGCATCATCTAGTAATTTCTTCAAACCATTCAACAGCGTTCTGTTTGTCACCTCAATTTGCCCATTGCTTTGGGGATGGCCTGGTGCAGAGTGGACCTTCAGTACATTGGATTGATGACAATACGCAGTAAACTCCTCGTTGTCAAACTGGGTTCCATGGTCAGTAATGAATGCATGTGGGAGACCATATCTGTAAATAATATTCTTCCAAATAAATTGATAGACTTTGTCATATGTCATATCAATGAGAGGCTCAGCTTCCACCTATTTTGTAAAATAATCCACAGCAACCACAAGGTATTTAAATCTTCCCCTTGTCATTGGAAGTGGCCCGACCAAGTCTATCCCCCACATGGAAAATAGCCAAGGGGACGTTATGGGTGTTAAAAATGCTTGGGGATTTCTTTGGATGGATGAGAAGTGCTGGCATTGGTCACACTTCTTAGCATAAGTTGTGCAATCAGCTCTCATCATTGGCCAGTAATACCCCTGCGTTGTTATTCTTTGCAATAGCGTTCGACCTGCTACATGAGCTCCACAGGACCCTTCATGAACCTCTTTGATCAAATCTTTCACTTCGGAGGGATGGGCACATCTTTGTAGCCCTGCTATAATTCCTCGTCTATATAAAATACCACTAGTCAATACATAATGAGCAGCTTTAAACTTCAGTGTTTTGGCTGCGAGCTTATTAGTTGGTAAAGCCCTCTCTTCAATATAGGCCCTGATGAGGTCCATCGAAGATGGTCCCAAGTCAAGGGTGATGAAGTTTATCGTCAAATCTTTGTCAATCCTCTGACCATCCAGGATTTCTATTGGGATTGTTCTTCGTAGCTCGGTGTGTGTGGTTGATGCTAGCCGTTCTAGGGCCTCTGCTCTTGCATTCTCCAATGGTGGTATTCTAATCAATTGAATTGCAGTAAAACTTGATACAACCTCTATCGCTTTTCCATGATACCTGACCATTAATTCTCCTTTCACTGCATACACTCCCAGAATTTGATTTATGATTAACTGGGAGTCACTGAACACAACGACTTGCTCCGCCTTCATGGTTTTGGCCAGACTTAGACCCACGATCATTGCTTCATATTCGGCCTCATTATTAGAAGCCTTAAATTGAAAGCTCAGAGCATATTCCACATCAACCTCATCTGGACTGTTTAAAATAATCCATGTTCCATTTCCTATAGAGCACAAAGAGCCATCTACATACAAAGTGCATACAGGTACCTCATAATCAAACTCTTGGTCAGACAGAGTTCCTCGGTGGAATATTTGATGCTTCCTTTTGTCCTCCTCCAGTACTTCTCACTGATCGTCCACCGACGTAAGTTGGTTGGGGTTTAAATTTGATGATCCTGTAACATCCACAGGTTGGTCTGTATTCAACTCCTGCTCATCGGAGGAATCCTCCTGAGTAAATTCTGCTATAAAATTCGCTGCTACCTGCCCTTTGAGCGACTATCTAGGCTCATAAATTATATCATATTCAC
Source organism: Sambucus nigra (assembly GCA_949130495.1). Classification (NCBI taxonomy): domain Eukaryota; kingdom Viridiplantae; phylum Streptophyta; class Magnoliopsida; order Dipsacales; family Adoxaceae; genus Sambucus; species Sambucus nigra. Next base: position 490,672,439 of record OX422209.1, on the reverse strand, counting down.
CAAGTTCTACTTCCCAGTACATCAATCTTCCTGATTTCTCCGGTTTATGCAGAGCTTGTCTTAATGGCATATCAGTGTACGCCACTATAGTATGGTATTGGAAGTATGGCCTCATCCTTTTGCTTGCTTTAATCAGTGCTAGTTCCAACTTCTCCATCCTTGGATATATGATTTCTGCTCCTCGGAAAGCTTTGTTGGTGTAATAGACTGGTTTTTGTACTTCTTCCTCCACTCTTATCAACGCCAAGCTCACTGCGTTTTCTGAAACTTCCAGGTATAAGTATAGTCTTTCTCCCATCACTGGTCTATATAATAGTGGAGGTGTCCCCAAATACTTCTTCAACTCTTGAAAGGCCTCTTCGCATTCATCATTCCACTCAAAAGTTTTTCGGAGTGTTTTGAATAATGGGAGACATCTGTCTGTTGCTCGAGACATAAATCTATTAATTGTTGCAACTCGCCCTGTGAGGCTTTGCACTTCCTTCTTTGTGATTGGAGATCGCAGCTCCAATAGAGCCTTGATCTTTTCAGGGTTCGCTCAATTCCTCGTTAGTTAACAATATATCCGAGAAACATACCTTCTCGTATTCCGAATATGCATTTGGTAGGATTCAATTTTATTTGATATTTCTCTAGTTATTATAGGTCTGACCTAGGTCAACGAGATGATCATCAGCTTTCTTACTCTTTGTCATCATATCGTCAATATAAACCTCCATGTTATGACTGATTTGCTCCGCAAACACCTTGTTCATCAGTCGCTGATATGTTGCACCTGCATTTTTAAGTCCAAAAGGCATAACATTATAACAATAAGTTCCCCTTGGGGTGATAAAAGAGGTACTCTCCCTATCCTCAGGTTTCATCTTAAATTGGTTGTAACCGGAATAATCATCCATGAAACTTAACAATTCATGTCCCGAGGTAGCATCCACCAGTTGATCGATTCGGGGCAAAGGAAAATAAACCTTTGGACATGCCTTATTAAGATCATTGAAGTCCACACACATCCTCCACTTGTTATTTTTCTTCTTTACCATCACCACATTTGCTAACCAATCAGGATATTTGACATCGTCAATAAAAGAGGATTTTTGTAGTTTCTCCACTTCTTCCTATATACCTTGGTTCTTCTCAAGACTGAACACTCTTCTTCGCTGCTTTACTGGTTTTACCAACTTGTTCACATTGAGCTCATGGCACAGGAAATTCGGGTCTATCCAGGCATATCTTCATGACTCCATGCAAAAGTCTATTTTTTGTGCCTTGGAAATGCTATCAATTCCTGTTTTATCGATACATCCAGTGATACACCAATTTGAGTTGTTCGTTCTAAATGCTCGTCGTCCAGAATGACATTTTTAGTAGCCTCTATGACCTGGCCCTTCACGAGCTGAGACTCATCTCTAGGGTCTAACATTTCAATTTCTGCATCTTCTATTTCATCTACTTGAGAGGTAGTAGTCTTCTTCCTAGATTCTTCATGTTCCTCCTGTTCGGCAGATGAATAGTATCATTCCCGAGGTACTTTCTCGTCACCTTTCACAATTTCTACTCTTCAATTGGTTGGAAATTTTAAACATTGATGTACAGTAAATGGTACCACCTCGAACTTCTTCAGACCTACCCTTCCCATGATGATATTGTAAGCTGATTGGACATTTTTATCCATTATGAAAAAGGGTATTCTTTATGTTCGACAAGTAGGCCATGTACTGATAAGCATATCCAACTTGATCGTCCCAAGTGGAAAAACCTTCTCACTAGTAAAACCATGGAGGGGCCTATGATATGGCTCCAACTGGGATAGCTTCAGATTCAAACTGTCAAAGCATGGATAGAACATGATATCTACCGAGATACCATTATCTACAAGTACTCGTGAAATCACCACTTCTTTCATTCTCATCTTGATCACTAATAGGTCATTATGAGGATATAGTACACCTGCCAGGTCATTCTTAGAGAAACCAATGACCAATTTGTCTTTATTCATCTTCCTTGGGCGATAATCTTCAGTCAGATTTATTCGCTGAATGTATGAGCAAGCTTGAGCCTCATTGAGGTAAGCTTTCCTCTCTGCAGTCATGTCCCCACCTCCTGCATCTCCACCTGTAATAACATTACATTCAAATGATCGAAAATTGATTGAAAATACCTCACCTTCTATCTTCCTTGGTCTTTTGGGGAGATCGGGGTCATCTTGGTCATCTTCCGGATCTTCTTCATGACTTCTCTTCACGTCTTCTTTTGCTCGACGAGGAGATTTAGATCTTTGCCTTTTTCGTTCGTTGGTCTTTTCACTATTTTGGCGATCAACATACTTGGTCAATTTTCCCCGCCTGATGAGTGCTTTAATTTCATTCTGGAGAGCTATGCAATGCTTGTTAGTGTGACCATGGTCTTTATGGAACTCGCAATATTTGGACTTATTCCTCTTGTCAGGATCTGCGTTCATTTTTTCTGGCGAGTTTATCACCTAGCTGTTCTTGATCTTTTCCAGAATGTGGTTTATATCTACCTTCAAAGGAGTATAATTTCCAAATTTCTTCAACTGTTCCAGTGCTTACTTTTCTTTCGACTGTTTGTTGCCACCATTATTCTTCTGATCCTTCTTCTCACTCTTGTCAGCCTCGACCTTGGTTTCCTTAGTATCTGCATTCTTCTTCGCAGCCATGGCCTCCTCGGCATTCATGATTTTGGATACTTTTGCCATCAGTTCAGCCATGGTCCTAGGCGGATCCTTGGATAAAGTGTAGTACAATTGATCCAACAATAGTCCACTCATCAGAGTAGTAATTGTTATTTTCTCCTCGTAATCAATTACCTCAAGTTTCTCGTTATTGAAACGAGTAATATAGTACAATTGATCCAACAATAGTCCACTCATCAGAGTAGTAATTGTTATTTTCTCCTCGTAATCAATTACCTCAAGCTTCTCGTTATTGAAACGAGTAATAGCTTTCACTTGTCTTTTGTCTAACACTCAGCAAGTGTGCTACTCGTTTGACTGGTTTTGCTCCAACACATAAGTTCCCAATAAAGAGTTCTGCTAGTTGAAAAAAAGTCACAATTTTCCCCCGAGGAAGGTTGTTGTACAATATCTGAGCAGATCCAGTAAGAGTTCCGAAAAATGGCCTACATCACATCTCATCTCATCTGGAACTGATATATGAGTTCTTAAAAATTCCCTACATCTCATCTCATCTGGAACTGCATAGATATTGGCATCAGCTTGGTATCGTTCTATATGAAGGACAGGGTCAGTTTTTCCATTATATTTAGGCGTCAACATAAGATCTTTGAATTTTGATGGTGTGGGAAAATCCATAATTGCTTGTACAAGTGGTGTCCCTTGAACAAAAATTCTTTGTATAGGATTCTTAGCCTTATCCACTTCCCTCAATCTATCTTCCAACCTCTGAATAGAGCCCTTTCATGCATCATTTCCCTCCTCAGGCCTATTAGTTCGAGCAACTGGTCGCGTTGAATTTTCCTCTTGGGTTCTTTCATTACGAGTAGTTGGTCGTGATTGGCAGAGCCTTCCCTTAGATCGGATGGTCATTGAGAGTTCCTCGACACAATCATATGGGAACTTTTATTCCTCCTAGGGCCCAAACGATCAAAAGGAGAGACTATACTCAACCTTTCAAGAGCACTGGTCCTTTTTGGAGATAAAGTGACATTTTGTTGAGTGTCTGTAGCTCGTACTGAGGAAGTCCGACTAGGATGATTAGAAGGATCAGTATATCTCTCAGTAGGATATGAGTCGGTGCGTCTAGATCGATATTCCTCTGGGAATAACGTTCGCCTAGTTCGCGAAGAGGGTAAACGAGTATTTCCTGAACACTTCGTTGTCCTGATTGAGCCGGCACTCCGCCTTGAACAGTTTGTATAAGTTATCGCATGGTTTCTTACATAGCCGTCTGGCCTTGGGCCAGATTAGCCATTATACCATCCAGATCTTGAACATTTGGGGGAATATAAGGGTTTTGAGGGATCCCAGCATTTCGATTACTGGATTCCGGATTATCGGACATTGATAATGAATTATTTTGGTAAAAAATGCTAATTACAGTCGTTTCCCATAGACGGCAACAATCTGCTGATGTAAAAAATTAGATTATCTCTAATTTATCAATCACAGATAAAATAAATAAGACGAAAGATTTTTAAAGTGGTTTAGCCTTATAAGAATGGCCTACGTCCACTATTTTTGTATTGCTGACCGTTTTCCTGGAATTCTCGATAAGTGGTTTACCAAGAGATCCAAAGTCCCCTTCTAATGAGAAGGTTACAATGTATTTATAGCCTTGAGGTTGTACATGTGAAAGGACAATGCGCTGTTATCTAGTAGACATATACATCTGTACGGTAATAATGAGCATTTAATTCGCAGTCGTCTCTTTGATTCTCTTGATTTGGATGCTTTGTACCTTAAGTAGCTTGGACCGCTTAAGCTGCTCGGACCGCCTAAGTAGCTCGGCGCGCTTGAGTTTCTTGGGTCCCCTGAATTGCTCAGGGAGCCTAAGCTGCTCGATATGCTTGTGCTGTTCGGAGTGTATGAGTTTCTCGTAGAACGTATTCGTATTTGCCATGTAGGTTGACACTTGGCTTCAAGTGATTAGTCCACGTCAGCAGATTAAATTTGGCATCAACTATAGGATATGTACAAAGTCATGGGTACCCAGTTTCATAATTCCAAGGTTGATCTGGAGGTATTATAAGAGTTGACACTAAGGAATATAAATGGAGTCATCGAATTAGAGGTTCGAATTCATTTGGTTAACCATCTCAATGGAATGTCATGTTTGACAATGTTGTATGGTACTGTGCATTGTGCGGTTTGTCGTATCACACGAATGCTTGGTTTATAGGTGTGAATCCTATGACATAGTTATATGTGTATGTGGTGCATATTCGAATAATGACCGCATAAATGAATAAAATTTAAGAAATTTGAAATATTTTTCCTAATAGAAAAAAAGATCTGTATACAAGGATTAAAATAAGTCATATATTGATATGTGGCTTAGGTGACTATACGAGATGGATTCAGGTGTCAGGGTAAGTGATGAATTGTGGTTTAAGCTTAGGTCTAGTGATAGTCCTTGACATCTTTCGAGAGGTTTATATAACTCAAATGGGTGATACCTGACGAATGAAAAGCGATAAAGTTGGTAGAATTTGCGCGGTTGTCTTGTGTTTGGTGGAAAGATATGATCCAAATTAAGAAACAAACATTGATAAGAAAGTAGCGATGTGGGGACATCAATGAGTATGGTTGATGACAAAAATTTCGAGGATGAAATTTCCTAAGTGGGAAGAATGTAATACCTCTGATTTAAAAAGCTAAAATAATTACAAAATAATTGGATCTCACAAATGTTTTATGTAAAATAGTCACATATGTTGCACTAAATCGGTTGGTTATATAAATGTCAAAAAGAGAATTGATGTTTTAAGAGAATATTACACATAAAAGTTTGTGTGCGGAAATTTATTTGTTATATATGACAGTTGAATATAACGAATGTGAAATTGTATGTCATGTTCGGGCTTCGCTTGGTTCATGCATGACATGAAGGCACAAAAAGGATAATTAATGGTAAAAAAATAGCAATTAACATTAAACGACAAAATAAAAGTATGTGTTAATAACATATAATAAGAATCACATACGTATTTTTAAGCTTATATTTATATATGGGTTACAAGAGTCATTTTTGGTAAAATTATATTGTTGGTAAGTTAAATATTAATCGCTCGTGAACAAGAACATTTACATCAAGGAATTATTTTCCTATTAACAAGCACAAATGTTATTTAATAATGTGTACTTTTACAGAATTTATAAAGGTACGGAAATTTCAAGAGACATTATTTCCATAAAAATATGTCGTTTTGTTAGAAAAGTAGATTTTTTCACCAAAAAAATGAAAAATTCTCAAGAGAGTGCAACCAAATGTAAAATACAATCTCAAACAACTTTCGTGTTTTACACTTTCTTGAAAAAAATTATCTACGAGCTTTTTTAGGCATTTTTATCCCCCAAACTAATAAATTAAGTTAAGGGTGCATTGTGGGGCATATTAGCAATTTTGTTCTACGCCTGTATGGTAGTAGATAACATGTTTAAGTGTATGTGTAAACTTAATTAGTGGCATATATGTATGTATGTGTGGACTAACACACAAACTATAATATATATATATATATATATATTATAAGGGATGCTTAGGCGATGAAATCTAGTCGCTCAAAAAGTGTTCAACCCAACTAATGAGAGTCCTTGGTTCATTAGGGAGGTGATATAAAATGAAGTTACTCTCCAAAACCCTATCAATTGAGAGACAATCGAATATATATATATATATATATATATATATATATATATATATATATATATATAGAGAGAGAGAGAGAGAGAGAGAGAGAGAGAGAGAGAGAGAGAGTCAACCCTTCTCAAAGTTAGAACAACCATAAACCTTCTGCTAAAATACATATATTACCTAAATGTTCACCCCTTATAGAGGATAGGCTGGTATTCTTACACACAAACTCCACAAACTCCATGAGGATATGGGTGCATAGTTTTGGAACTTAAAACAATATTTATGAGGCAATCTTGGAAGATAAAAACCTAAACATTTTTTATGGAGTTGAGGTGTGTATTTTAAATAGAGTTCAATAGGTAATTTAAATGGAATTTGGTATGCCGATTAAGAAAGTTAAAAAGATAATTTAGTGTACGACGCCCTTTAACTGCTAAGAATCGTAAATAGTGAATAAGTGTACATGGATGAGCCATTCCAGAACTATACATAATATAATGGAATAATGGTTAAACATGTAATTGAGATAATTGACAAGTCACCATATGTGAGATTCAGAAATATAATAAGTTAACTCGGTAATGTGTTGATAAGTTAAAGCTTAATGCTCCAATTGAAATGAAATCTTTAGAAAAAAATCAATGCAATTTAGGAGGAATCAATGAAAGGAGATCAATTCAAATCTTGAATTTTTGAATTGAGAGAGATTAAGAATTCTCACTATTTCTTAAATTCATGGACCCAATTCAATTCAATGGGATCTTTCATTCACATTTTCCACCAAGAATTAGGCATTTCGTAATCTATGGAGATAATATTCCCACAGTAACTTATAAGCTTGAGTATGTCTTTAAACACTGAGTGCGTGTGTGTGAAATGCATTTTCGAGAAAAATGCCACGAAAGTGGTGGGTTAAGGGTGAAATTGACAGTTTTTTATTGAATTGGGTGAACTATGATGAAGTAACAAGGAAATGTGATTTGTTTCTTATTAATCATGTAGATTAATGATTTGAATACATATTTTCTTACTAAAACTGTGCAGTAAAAAATTAATGTTAAGGGTTTTTAACCATTGTTAAAGGTATTTTTTTAATAAACAATGATCAATGCCTATAATGTTCAACATTTACATGTTAGTTATGACATCCATCATCTTTGTCATTCGCTTCATTACTAGGAACGCCAGTAGATGTTGGTTCACACCCTTAATTTGTTATGGCAGGTTCAACGATATTTCTTCTTTGAGAGTGTTCTGCCGATAAGTTGTAATGCCCTAAAATATGAATAGACACGTTAGTTACATGATTAAGTATATGTTATGATTGATAAGCTTATTGATGGGTAATAAACATTTTAATTATCATGTTTACAGAGTAAATATTCATATGATATACATATTGGTTGCATTAGAATCAAATTGAACTTATGATTGGTTCTAACAAGTTTAGAGTACACGATTAATTATGTGGTCAAATGAATTATAAAGTTTGTTTTGAATGGATTATTATGTTTATAAAAGTAAATCGAGGTGTTTGTTCGAATTTTGTGAAGTTTAGTAGACAAATGTTTAAATTTTAAAAATTTGGGTAGATTAATAAATTTCTATTTGGCCCAGTTTAAGTATAGTAAAGTTATGATTTAAAAAAATATAAAATATAAAAGTTGTATATCCTTAAGTTATATATGAGTGGATGTAAATGGGAGTTCAATCGTATGCTAGAATATTATGTTATAGTGGATTTCCAAATAAGGAACGAATCTTCCATTAGTTGAAATATTTTGATTGGTATTTTCTTTCATCCAATCACAAATGACCTCACTAAATATGACCACATGAGCAAGTTTTGGTTGGTTAAAAAGTATATGTTTATCATCTTCTTCATTACATAACATACGGTTTGAAAGAAATAAGCTTGAGGAGATATAAAAATGGAGATGAAGAAGAAAATTTCCAAAAATTATCATAAATAAAGGAGTTCTTATAAGATAATTATATTTTTTTTATTGTAGTTGATCACATGAATGATTTTTAGAATTTGTATATTTTTATTTCTACTTTGGAAAAGATTTAAATGAAGCCTATCATGCCTAGATAGAGAGATAGAGAGGGGAAAAGAAGAAGAAGAAAGGTTTAACATCATAATTAAGAAACTATGCTAGGAGGATAAAACTAAAACTTGAAAATCCTAGAATTGAATCATTATCTGGTTAGAGTTTTATTTTAAGAGATTTTTGTATGTGAAGTGTATATACATTCACGTTCGTAAATTATTTATTTTCATGAATTAAAACTCAAAGTAGCGATTAAGAATGTATAATTGTTTTATATTATGCTCTAATGTCCTATTTTGGACATAATTTTGTTAAAAGTGGCATAACTAATTGATTCCAGTTGGAGATGTTATATAGCATATATTTGTATAACATATTCAAATATGAGATTAAAATACTTTTTGGTTTTGTCTTGGTGTTGTTTTAAAGTTGAAACGTCGTTGCTCTTTTTCTGCAGAAACAACTTGAAAAATGTTATACTAAAATAGACATAACTCTCTCTAGGAAATTCGAAATTTCGATCTGTAAACTGTTTTAGAACCTTAATACATAGGGTTTTATAGAAATATAAACTGGAATAACTAATTCTTTTTCAATTATTTCATATTGACAAACTAATGTGATGTGTGACTAGATTTAATGTTATTTTATTTATTCAAATACTAATGATTTTCAATTGACAGGTGGGGAAGATGCTAATACTCGAAAACCAAAGATATAAATTTCATACTAATATAATTTCTTACTTTGTGGTAAGTGACCTATCCTATGAATTGTGGATTCTTTTACTTTTTCATGGAATGTATTAGTTAAATACTTGTGTTGAGATACTCATGTAAAGATGTTGTTTTTATGGTCTATATGCATACGATTGAAAATGTTAAGTGAAGTTATCTAATTATATGGATTGTGGTGGGTCCTATGGGTTATGTTCGTCTCGTTTTAGTTAGATAATCCAACTTAAGATTTTATGTACTTAGGCTAAAACCAAGGGATGTTGTGGTCCATATAAATCGTGATGGGTTAATTGGACTGTAGAGGGTCCAGGCCTAAGAGAGTCCATAATTCCTACTTGTGTTATATGTTTATTTAAACTTGTCATATGTGTGGTGTGTGATGGAACAAAATCTATGAAAATGTGCTTTTGGGGAAAGGGAAAGGCTCTGAATTTAAGGCGAATGTTTTTTGACTTTCTGAGTGGGGTCTCTTTTGTCCCTTTTAAGGTGAGGTCATGGCACCTATTTATAAGTCAAATGGGTGTTGATCGGTATAGATATTGACATGCCTATCGGGAGTGGGCGTGCCTTGCTAGGCAAGGAAAATTACACCATACCAATATGAAGGCTGTCTAGAGTGCCTACAGGTAGTCCGGAATGGTCTTTTCAAAAAAATGAACAAAAAATGTAAATCGTAAGTCTGAATCATGCATGAGGCAGACTTTTGAAAAATGAATTCAATGCCATTAAGAATCCATTGAGTCATTCTCGGGTCTGTGAGTTGACTGATGTCAGACGTGGCTCGAAAGCATCTGATGGTCTTTAGATGAGAAGTTTTGGGCGGAGAACGAATCATTTGTCTAAACTGTATGGACGATTCATGCACGGGGCGGACCGTTAGAATGGAAATTAAATGCCCTTAGAGATTAAATGAGCTTATCTCAAGATGAGGGTTCACCAGAGTCAAATGGGGCCCAAGAGCGCCCGGTAGCCTCTTGATCGATACTTAGGGTATGACCTAGAATTTGTGGTGAACGAGTGAGTGCTAGGAACCTAAAGAGGTGCCTAGGGGAGGTTCTAGGATGGAATGTCTACATGATTTATCTTAATTATATGGATTGTGGTGGGTATTACGGGTTGTTGTGGTATCATTTTAATTGGATAATCTCACTAAATATTTTATGTAGCAAGTCAAAACAAAAGGATATGGTGGGCCCTAAAAATCGTGGCAAGTTAATTGGATTGTGGTGGGTCCAGGCTTGAGAAAGTTCACAATTCCTACATGTGTTATAACATTTGAAGTGACTATTTAAAATTGTAATATGTGTGGTGTATGTATAAGGTCATTCACTATGCTTTACACTATAATATTTTGTTTCAGGTATGTCTATGGTTTGGAGTTCACTTCCTACTTAGGATTTTAAAAAGGGAGAGTGAATGATATGTACTACGGATTTAATGTCTAAACATTTTTGTAAATATTAAACAAAAAAACTTGTTTATGTAAGGTTACGTTGTACTTCGCAAATTATATATAAATGTAATGATGTTCTTGTTTTACTTTGTCAGTTATATATTCGAGAAAAAAATTGTGTTTTAGTTTACAAGAGATTAAAATTAAATTATTGTAGACATGAATTTATTTGCATTATAAGGATGATTTTAACTTAATTAAGGGAGGCGTGACATAAGTGATTCTTACTATATATGTTAGTAGCTCTGATTATATGAACCATAGGGCATGGCCTAATGGGTTCCACACATGCCATTGTTTATTTTATGCCTGAAAGACGGAATTTCATGCTCACTCGATTTAACTAATTAATTTAAATTAACTAGAAACATTTCTAGGATTATTTCAGATCACACCACACTTAACGCAGCCAAACCATTTGAGTTGACCCACGAATACTCCAAAAATCCAGATTGGGGCGCTAAATAAAGAGACATATCTATGTTCATACGTTTGATGTGTGTTTGTGTGAATGTATGCGCGTGTGAGAGATAAAATGGTGCTATGAGAGAAATGTTCTGAAAAATAAACAAAACATATTTCATTTTACAAGATTGGAGTTATATATACATATGGAAACACACAAGGATGAGATAGAGAGAGAGAGAGAGAGAGAGAGAGAGAGAGAGAGAGAGAGAGAGATTAGAGAGAAAAAAAGATGGGAAATGATATGGGTTAGCAACTAAACTTAGAAAACAAATTATGAAGAGTTTTTGGTTTCTTAAAGAAAGACGAAGGCGACTGTATGAGATTTTTTGGGTTACTTGTGAAGACAAAAGGGAAAATACTTCCATTTATCGTAGGAACAGAAGAGTTGGAAACTTGAATCGGTCGGGGGTGGTAAATAAGAGAGATCTTTTTTAATATAATACGAGTCCCACTACTCCAACCCCTCTACAACATTCCCCCAATCCACCTTTTTAGTAAATGACTATATTACCCTCAAAATCCACAAGCTCCTTTTACTCATCCAAAACCCATTCCTCACTTTCTTTAGTGTAAGAAAAAAAGGGAGAAAAATTCATACTTGTATATCCATAAAGAACAGTTTATTTACTTATTAAAAAAAATTATGTCAATTAAAAATTATTTTGATTATAAAAAATTATTTATTATAGAAAAATGTTTTTTTTAATTGGTATAAAAACTATTTTAACTTTTTATAATTGTTAAAAAAAAATTTCTACTCTTTTTAAAAAATACAAATTTAGTTGTAGTTTCTACAATAGTCTATATATTTTTAGTGCCTAAAATAATATCAGTTATGGATATAGGACGACAAGCATTTGGTTTACACTTTTAGTCCTTATTTTAAAATTATCGATTGTCGTGGCATGCTATGATTGGTTGACGTTTTATTGATGTGGGTTCGCACCAGCGGCTTTATTAAAAAATAGAGACAAAAATTCTGAATAAAATGTTTGTTGTCCTATTTTCATAATACATATTACAACATGACCTAAATTTACATAGCCTCTTTTTAAAAACTTCTTATAAAAACTTAAACAATGTTTTATATAATGTAAAAACTATTTTTTACAAAAGTAAACTGTTTTAATTGTTAAAAATATGTCTTTTGTATAAAAAAAATTTACATTTGATTTAAAACTATTTTATAAAAAATAACACTATTTTATCTATATATAAATAAAACATTAAAAAAGCAGTTAAATCAGTTTTTTACAAAAGAGTCATGTTAAAAAACATTTTTCGTTAAAAAATGAACAAAAGCATTTCACTTTTTTAATTCCAACTATATCTTTAAAAAACTCGCTATAAAAATTAAACATTTTTAACTGCTAAAAATCTATAATTTACATAAAAAAAATTGTACATTTTATTTTAAACTATCTTATAAAAAAATTAACACTTTTGTTTATAAATAAAAAAAAAAATACTAGAAAAAAATTAAAACAATTTATTTTTGTAAAAAATAGATTTTGTATTATATAGAACATTGTTTTAGTTTTTAAAAAAATAAAAAAAAAACAATTTAATTTTAAAAAAAACATTTGAAATGTTTTTCTTATTTTTTTACGAAAATATTTTCTTAACTGGAATTTTTGTAAAAAAAACATTTTAACTGTTTTCTAGTGTTTTATTTATATTTATTGAAAACAATGTTTTTTTTTATAAAATAGTTTTAAATAAAATGTATATATATATTTTTTTATATTGGCGACAATTTTTTTTTGTTGATAAGTAAATGATATTATAAAACTATCGCTAAGGGAGCGAACCCGTATACAAGAAGTATACAAAATATAAAAAGTTCTACAAAGAAAGCAATGCAAAACACACTCCTCGACGAACTAAAGAAACTCTTGAATCGTGACAGCAAGGCTCTCCATATACCAACAAAGAGGGGTGCTCAAAAATAGATACCGAAGTCTTGATGGCGCCGTCTCAATGCCCTGAAAGCATCTCGCATTCCTCTCTTTCCAAATCATCCAAAAAAGGCAATGAGGAACTAAACGCCAGACTCTCCTGTTACCCGTCCACCCTCACGGGGGTCTCCACCCCTCTAAAAGCGCCCTCACAGTCTTGGGCATAACCCAAGGGTTCCTAGTGAGAGTAAGAAAAATGTCCCATAGGTCTCTCGCCACCTTAGAATGAAGAAGAAGGTGATTTGTCTTCTCCTCATCCTCCTTACATAACCAAAAGCGACTTGCCAGATGAAAATCTCTCTTCTATAGACCCTCGAGAGTCAGAATGGCCTGTCTAGCCGCTATCTACACAAAGAATTTAACCTTAGGCGGTGCTTTGGCCTTTCAAATATTCTTACAAGGGAAACAGGACCTGAAAATACCAGTACCATTCAAAATCGAATAGTAGCCTATGACCGAGAACACCTCAGACCCACTCCCTTTCCACCACAAGGAATCCTCTCTATTCGTCGAACGGGGGGCTGAATCCAACCACTCATAAAACATATCCTCCTCCTGAAGCTCTCAATCCCAAAGCGCTAATAGTCATGTGCCCAGCCACCAACCCATCCTGATCTCCTCCAAGGTTATACATCCCTAGGAAAAGCTCCTGAATAAACCCCTGAATGCCCTTCATATCCTTACAAAATCTGATCATATCATCCCTTCACAACATAAAATCTACGTGCCTGAATAAATCCACCCACTCCCTCATAATATGCTTCCACAAACCCATGCCATGAGCAAAAGTCCCTGCAACCGCCCCCCATCCTTGTTGGGAGGTACCCACCCTTGCCCCTACAAATCTCCTCCATAATCTGTGTTGCTCATGAGAAAACCTCTACAACCACTTCCCTAACAAAGCTCTATTGAAAAGAGCCAAGTTCCTCACTACCTCCCCCTTCCGTAATTGGCTTACAAACCTCCTCCCATCATACAAGATAGTACTTAAAACTTTCCTCAGTACCTCTCCACAGAAAATTTCTTAGATTTTCTCTATCTTCTTATGAACCTCAACATACAAAGGTAGAATGGATATGAAGTAAGTAGGCAAGCTAGATAATGTGCTCTTGATGCGAGTTAGTCTCCCCCCTTCCGAAAGAAACCCATTCTTCCACCCCACCATTCGCCTATGCATACTCTCTAAAACTAGGTCCCAACATGAGGTAGACTTATCCTTAGCCTCAAGAGGTAGGCCAAGATAGGTATTAGGGACAAACCCAATGCCCCCACCCATGCTTCTAGCTAACACTTACACATTTCCCTCACCCCCAATCGGGATCAACTCGAACTTCCTCGCATTAATCCGCAAATAAGACACCACCTCGAAGCACATAAGGAGAAATTTTAGAGCCCGGACTTGTCTCCGATTAGTGTCACGGAAAACAATCGCATCATCCACAAATATAAGGTGAGAAACTGTAACCCTATTAGGACCCGATGTCCCAAAAGTGAACCCCCTAAGCCATCCAGTCTCGACCACCCTCCCCATCATTTGGTTGAACGTCTCCAAGACCAAAATATTAGAAAGGGGGATAACGGGTCTCCCTGTCGGAGTCCGTGAGAAATCGGGAAAAAACCTTCAGGCACCTAATTATTTAGAACCGAGAACCGTGTTATGGAAACACACCTCCTTATCCACGTACATCACGGATCATCGAAACCCATCATACTCAGTATGTACAGAAGAAAATTCCAATTCACATGATCATACGCCTTCTCAATGTCAAGTTTACACTCCAACCCGAGGGTCCCACTCCTCAACCTAGAATCCACGCATTCATTAGCCGCCAAGTCTGCATCGAGAATTTGCCTGCCCCCAACAAAAGCATTATGAGATTCAGAAATCAGAGGATCAATGACCTTCCTGAGCATAACCGATAATACCTCCCGAGCAGCTTGTACATACTACCAATCAGACTAATGGGTTTGAGATATCTAATATCAATAAAACCACCCCTCTTAGAAATCAAGGTAATAAAATTTGAATTCAACCTAGGGATAAAATAGCCCCTATTATGGAAATCGTGAAAGAAATTAATCACATCGCTCCTGACAATGGACCAACAATACTGGAAAAGGGCCATCGAGAAACCATCAGGCCCAGACGCCTTATCACCACTCATCGACTTGAGAACCAACATCACCTCCTCCTCGATACCTTCAGCCTCAGATGCTGAGATGGTGCCCAGGTTGGCCCCATCAATAGAAGGTCGCTTCTTCTCCTCTTCCCTAAAAAGATCCTCATAAAAATGAGAAATATCCCACCTCACCTCTCTATTTTCTTAAAATACCACTCCCCCACCTCAATTTTCCCAATATGGTTACCGCGCCTATGAAAGCCAAAAACCAAGTGGAAAAACTTTGTATTCTAATCACCCACTCTCAACCACAATGCCCTAGATTTCTACCACCAACTAATCTCTTCTTGAATGAGCCTAACCCCAATCACCCCTTTCTTACTCTCCCTAACTATCTTTTCCCCCTCCGATAGTCTGACTCTCCTTTCCTTCTCATTGAGCCTCCTAACCTCCTCCAGGAGACTAGTTGTGACCATGCGTACATTCCCAAACACCTCTCTATTCCACTGTTTGATATCTTCCTTAAGAAGACCGAATTTAGTGTCCAATCTAAAACTGGCATTCCCCTCCACCACATAGCCAAACCACCAAACACCCACTCTATCCAAAAAATTTGTCTCCTTAAGCCATAAATTCTCAAATCTAAAAGGGGAATAGCCATCCCTCCATCCCCCACACTTTAGAATAATAGGGAAATGATCTGAGGTAACCCTAGGTAAGCAAGATTGAACCAACCCAGGAAAATTCTCAACCCACCCCTTGGATAACAGAAATCGATCCAGATGAGACGTGGACGACCTATCTCTAAAGATGGACTACGTAAACATTCCCGCTCTAATGGAAGATCCATCAACTCCATCTCGACAATGAAATATGAAAACTCTCTCATATATCTATTGGTTCTGCCTCCACTGCTTTTCTCCATGGCGAACCTCACCACATTGAAATCTCCCTCATACAGACTGGAACATCCCACACCCTACTCATACTAGCCTATCCTCCCACAACTCCCATCCACTATAATCCTCCACAGGCTCGTAAATCCCTGAAAAACCCCAAGTAAACCCATCCTCCCTATTACTGAACAAGCAGGAGAGGGACCATTCACCCTTCAATCTCCCAATTAAGTCAACCACTACGGAGTTCCACATAATTACCACCCCTCCTGAAGATCCGTCGGCGTTCAGACACACTCATGTAACCCCCCGACCACCCCAGATGGATCTAATACAATATTCATAAATGGCACCCATCTTAGTCTCCTGTAAACATAAAATATCGGTCTTCCACCTAGTAATGCCCCCCCCCCCCCCCCCCCAACTAACCCTCTTTTGGAAAAATCGTCCAAACCCCTAACGTTTGACTAAATAATATGTAATTTCATAAGACTAAAAAACTTTAAAACACCCCCCTCTCCCTCCTTAACCCCATCCTCAATCACCCCATGTCTATCCTTTCTCTCGAACAAACCCCAAGCCTCTCTCGAACCCTTCGACACCGACCCCTGAATCATTTATTATTGCTTCTAACATATCCTCCCTCCAACCATTCGGGTCCTTATCCCACCTTTCTTCCTCACTCCCCTTAACACTCTCCTCTTGATTCAGAATGACAATATCCACCCATAGGCTATGGTTATTCAACACCAAAAAATTCGAACCACCTCCCCCTTTTACCCTGCTAAGAGGCACGTCAGTATCACAATACGAACAATATCGCTCACTACTCGAGGAAGTTTTTTCACTTACAACCATAGCAACCTTGCATTTGTCTTTCGAGACCATAGTCTTTCCCCTCCCTGCATTTCCCTTCGCCTTATGGACCGACCTTGATAATAGTGACACTTTATTCCCCTCACTACTCCTCCCCATAGCCTTTCCTTTCTTATAATTTTTCTCGAATTACTGAATGCTTTAAAAAATTTAAGACCTAACATAGTATTCCTGAGATAAACATCTTTTTTATTCTTCAATTTAGCATTCGCATACTCGAGTCCCACCCGACTAATGGGACCTCGTTTGTGAAGGGACAAATCGTTTAATTCAACTGCCAAAGAACCTACATTAGGCAATAATGCCACCAAATTGCCCCCAAAATCACGTTCCGTGGAGCCCAAAAGATTGTTCATTTTTTTAAAGAGACCTACAATGACCTAGTACAAGTACCCCACTCTCCATATCTTTGGACACTACCCCACACTCTCCAGAATACACTCCACATAAATTATCTCCCATCCCATCATTCAGAATAGTCCCCTCATTGCCTTGGATGAAGACACTCCCATGAATAGTTTGAGAACTCTTTTCTTTGACATAATTTTTTTTAGAATTAACCTCCCTGACATAGTCACCCTTGTTAAAATGAAAATCGTTGTCTGACTTGGACTTGAGACATTTGGCCATAGTAGAAAACCCAACAAACCCATCCCCAAACATGCCTCCGCCTGACACTTTTATTTCCTTCTCAAGCCCCACAAACTTGTGCAATAGGACTACTAGATGGGACAATATTGCAAATGAAAATATATCTCTCCCTAGGATTAACGCATAATACCTCATTCTTCTTCCCATATTTAATGCCATTCCTATTACACCTTGACCCCAGAACGTCATTTCCACCAATTACGAACGACTTCCTAGAAATCACCTCGAAACATGTTTTCATCCCATTGAAAACAGCCAGAAAAGAACTGCCAGACCGTCTTCGTCGAAACCTGAAACCTCTGCAATCATCCCTGTGTTCGTTGAGAACACACTATATGGTTGACTTACTTGAGTCTGTGCCATATAGGAGTTCCAACTAGTTTGGATATCGAGACAAAAAAAGGATTAGATTTTTCGGAGTTGCTCTATCTCAAAAAGGCATCAAGCTTCATCAAAAGCATCCCAGTCCAAGATATCCAATGCGACACAAAGAGGTAAGTACAACTCTTGAACCACAATTAGGACACATACACTGCATATACATGTTTATTATGTGTGCATATTTTTTATGGTGGTGTTGTTGCTTCAAATATTTTTTGGTAAAAAGAAATTCATTTGAATATTTTTTAATCATTTAAAATGATTTTTTTGTTTAATTGAAATATGATTTTAAAAATATATCTGAGGTAACATAAGAATATTTTTTTAAGATAAAAATTTGATTGGTTCAATTTTTAATTGGTTAATATTTTTTTTGAGTCGAAAAATTTAATTTTTACAAGACTCTAAAAAACACGTGTTATTTTTTATAAGGCTATTTGTGTTTGTTTAGTGCCTTGTTGGTTAGACTCATTCGTGACCCTAGATTGAGTGTTTATCTATGGACTATATTAATAGTGGCTAAATCCTTGTGAACACCTTTTAGCCAATCAGATTAAATTATCCATCTTTTTTCTACACCCTTAGATCTTGGAGAGTTGATCTAGACCCTTTATTTTTAACAAACACTTTTAGTTTCATATATAATATATTTTAGGGTTTCTTATTCTGATTAGAAGAGAAGAGAGAGGCGGCTGATAATAGAGAGAGAGAGAGAGAGAGAGAGAGAGAGAGAGAGAGAGAGAGAGAAAACTTTTTCAACTTCTTCTCCATTCCTTACTTGAGAGAGAAACTGAGAGAGATAGAGGACACCTTCTCAATTATTGAGAGAAAGGGTCATCATCGAAAACTGAGAACATAGTAGACGACGTTGTCATCAGATAGTTCGAGAGATAGAGGCGAGTTCATCGCCGCCGCTGGAAATGGAGATTGGCATCTCCGATCAAGTAATCTGAGAAATCGTCGGAGTTACCGAGTAATCTAAGATAGAGAGAGAAGAGCGTTTCGTCATTTTCATCGCTGGAAAGAACGAGAGTGAGAGGTTAGATTGTAACCGAGTTCAACGTCGTCATAAAAGTACAACCGGACGTAAACCTAAATTTCATGGCTGTCGGAAGATAGAAACCGGAGTTCAATTTTTCTCGCCGGAAAAAGTCACCGGATTTTTTTTGGAACTATTTCAGATTGGTGTACTCTTCATTCCCTATAACTCTTAGGGAACATTTTTAGCACACTATTTCTAGGATTGTTATGTGTTTGTTCTCGGATCTTGGTTATTATTGTTGTTGTAATTTTTTAATCCAAGATGGTGATATCAAATACATGTTGAGGAATTATACTTGTTGTATGTTTACAGATTTGGAAATAAAGGTTGTCTCATATTGGGATTTCACATTTGAGTGAAATAAGTTTGAATATAAATAATTTGTTGGGACAATATTTTTGAAGAAAAAAATTGTGGTGTGTCAAATCTAAAAATTAGTAAAGTTTATTACTCAAGTTGGATTTGAAATCAAATTGTATATCATATAGAGGTTGTTTCTAATTCATAGGATATTGCGTGTATATTTGATTGATAGGCGTGAGAATCATTTTGCATGTTTAGTTAATTAACAAACACTATCACTCTCACACGAACACTTAGGAGTTGTGGTTCTAGGTGAGGTATTTTGTTTGTTGGGGCTGCTGAAATCTGAGATTCAAGGATAAAATAAAAGCTGCGTGGAGAAGAACAAATCAAGAAAGAATGCCTTTAAGAGTGGAGTAACTCGGGCAGGTACGTTTTATGTTCTTTGTATTTTGGTTCTTCGTTGCATGCTTTATGGTTGTAACTTGGTTGTGATTTTAGTGGACTTTTTCATTTTGCTTCGTAGAGGGAGCCGTGGATGTTTTCCTAATTTAGGATTTTACCACGTTAAAAATCGTGTGTTAATTTGCTTGAATCTTCTTAATTAAATTGGAGAACAATATCATACTCGAGACTTAATTGTAGGTTTGAAATTTTTTAAAACCTAAGGTATCAATCTAACAAGTCTAGAGATCATATTCAAAAATTTTTTTTAGCACATCTTGTGTTCATTTTGAAAAGAGTTTGGTCAACGAGTTTATTTTGGAGTTTACTAAACCTATAACTTTTTGTTATTAATCTTGTAAACAAGTTTTTTCAAGTGGTATCAGAGCAGGTTTATCAAAAGACATTTTTTATCCAGAAACTCCAGAAATTGTTTTCAAAATCCAATTCTGAATATGGATGAAAGATTGGAGAAGTTTGGAAACCTTTCCCGACCACCACTCTTTGATGGCAATAATTTTTCGTATTGGAAAGAATGAATGGTTGCTTTCATTCAAGGATCACTTGCTGATGATGTTTGGGATATGATTGAAAATGGTTATGAACATCCAACTAAGTGTTTGTCTGATATTGATCCCATAAGAGTTAAGAAACTTCTTAGCGAATTTACTATTGTAGAGAAAAAGAAATCTCTCGATAATAATAGGGGCAATAATGCTATCTTTATGTCCATTAACGAGCATGAGTTTAAACGTATATCTATTTGCTCTACTTCTAAGGAGGCCTGGGACACTCTAGTCACCGCACATGAGGGTGATGAGCGAGTTAAGGCCGAAAAAACTCAAATGCTTATCCAACAGTACAATACTTTGATTATGGATGACAATGAGTCATTTGATGATTTCTATATTAGGTTAACCGGCATTTTTACAAAATTACATGAAAATAGTGTAACCTATACTTGAAAAGAAATCGTTCAAAAGATTCTTATGTCATTACCTGCTAAGTTTGACAATAAGAGATATGCCATAGAGGAAATGAATGACCCAAACCTAACTCCGGAATTGCTAAGTAGCAAATTAAGAACCATTGAGACCCAAACTTAACAGATAAATAAATGAGACAAAGAATTTTTAAAGTGGTTCAGCCTTATAAGAATGGCCTACATCCACTGTTATGTTATTGCTGATTGTATGGGAATTCTCGATTATAAGTTATCTCAAGAAATTCCGATCCCTTTACAATGAGCGTTGTACAATGTTTTTATAGCCATGGGGCTGTAATGTGAAAGGGTAATACACTAAATGATGTACATATGAAAGGGTGATACATTCATTGCTTCTTAAGCGTATGCGTCTGAATGATAAGCATTTAATGAACAGTCAGACTGTTGGTTATCCAGCTACTAATGCTTTGTTCGAGGTGCAGCTCAGACCGCCTGAGTTGCTCAGACCGCCTAAGCTTCTCGGTGCTCAAGAGTTCCTCAGAGAGTTCTCGTTCCGCGGAGCGTATGAGTTCCTCGGGGAAACAGTGTTCCTCGTTGTAGTATGGTTCCTCGGAGCGTGTGAGTTCCTCGGAAGTGTTTGTTGTTTCCACGTAGACTGCCGCGTGTCTTCACTTTATTGATACATGTCAGCAGACTAAATTTGGTATCAACGGCAAGTTAATCATTTGTTAAATGTTTTCAAATATTTTTGGGTACTAACCCTTGCTATAAAATTTTTTAAAAACCTTTTAGGTGTCCAGCCATAAGGACACCAAGCTTGACTCTATTCTAGGTATCCGTTGCTGCAGCACATGTGGATGTTGCGCAGCTTTTGATAGACGCCTCCTTATTTCATTCATGTAGAGACTCTCTAGTATTGATTTAAGTATGTCGCTCACATTTCATTTATTAGTATTAGACTTATTGAGTTTGCCTTCTTGTCTTTTCTTGTATTGGATATTTAGACCGATGGTTTATTAGGTTAGGTATTCTATTTATGGATGGTTATTTCAGTTAACTGTGATTGTGTATTATTTTATGTTCCGCGGGAGTTTTATTTACTAAATAAAAAAAATGGCACCAGTCTACTTTTATCACTTAGGTGGTTTGTAATTAAAAAGACGACAGTGATGCTAAGAATGAACCAACTGAGAAACCTGTTCTAACTTGATTTAGGACTAATCACCCGGGATTAATTAGGCGGGGTGTCACAGAGGGTATCAGAGCATTCGCTTCTAGTGTCCTTAGGATCTGTGCGGATTTCTACGTTTCAGCGTAGCACTCGGTTGCTATTGAGCCCTATTATTAGGATTGTTGATTCATTTTTTCTCTTGTGAGATATCGTATTTCTGCTGTGAATATTTTTGTGTAAATTGTGTACTTTCCCATTCAATCTATTTCAGATGCCACCGAGGAGATTGAGAGCAGAGAGGGTTGAGGCTAGGGATGAGATCAGGGAGGCTCACCAGGAGCCACAAGTACCGCCACCACCACCCCCTCCCGAGTTGATTTCCACTACTCAGGTGGCAGTGATAGTGGCCCAGGCGATCGAAATAGCAATGCGAGCTATGACAACTCACTTTCCACAGCCCCAGGCACCGCCTCCAGTGGCACCAGCAGTTCAGGCTCCAGTGGGGCCACCATCTTGGCAGAGAGTTAGGGAGACCTTTTAGAAGGGTCACCCACCTGAGTTACGAGTTAGCACATATGTAGTAGAGGCTTGTGACTGGAAGAAGAATATTCAGCGACATCTGTGCATGCTGGAGTGTACCGAGGTACAAAAACAGATGCTTGCTACCTTTCGTCTGTCGGGGGCAGCCTTACAGTGGTGTGAGTCAGTTACCACCGCCGAGGAGCGAGACTTGATGCCTATAGCAGAGTTCTGGGTGCGGTTCAACCGTAAATACTTCCCACCAGCAGTAAAGGCTGAGATGAGGAAGAAATTCAGTGATTTAGTATAGAGTGACCGATCAGTGGCAGACTATGAGGAAGAGTTCACCCGTTTGGCAAAATTTGTGCCAAATGAGGTGAGCGATGAGGAGCAGAAGAAATCAAAGTTTATGGACAGTTTAGCCTGGCGGATCAGGCAACATTTGATTGGGAATACGGCGTTAGTGACGTATACAGATGTCATTAATGCCGCACTTGTACACTGCCAGGATAATTGCTTCCATGCGAAGGGAAGCAAGAGAACAGGGGAGCCAAGCCAACAGGGCAAGGCGGTTACTAGTGGTGACATAAGTGGTGCTCAGTAGTAGACGGGCAGTCATCTAGGGAATCAGGCTAAGAAGATTAAGCAAGGTTGGTTCTGACCAGGAGGATAGGGGTTCAGGCAGGGGCAACCGGGCCCGAATCAACAACAACAGGTTCCTCAGGGCCGTCAGGGCCAAGGGAACAATGGGGGAGGCCATCAGGGCCAACGACAGGGGGATGGTCAGAGACGTTGTTTTGTCAATGGCCAGCCAGGGCATTTCAAGAGGGAGTGCCCACAGAGGGGCAGAGGTCAATAGCAGGAGGCCCAACAGGGGCAACGGGGGCAAATACCTCCAGCAGCACCAGCCCTACCCGCCCCACCACAGCAGGGGCAGATGCACTACGGGCGTGTGTATAACGTACGGGATGTTCCCAATCCCCCAGCGCAGCAAGCACCACCAGCAGTTGAGGGTATGTTTCTCATTCATGTATATGAGGGTAGTATTCTTTTTTATACGGAAGCATCACATTCATCCATTAAATTAAATTTTGCTAAACGGGCCAGACTACTAGAGACTGCGGGTAGTCTTCGGATGTGTGTAGAGTCGCGAGTAGGCAACAGGGCTACGATTCACTCGATTTGTCGGGGTGTGGACATTTTGATTGGGAGACTTAGTTTAGCAGCGGACCTCTTAGTGTTAGATATGGAGGGGTACGATGTCATCTTAAGTATGGATTGGTTGGCAGGTTATCGGGGGACGGTGGATTGCTACCAGAGGAACATCGTGATCTCCATTCGAGGGCAAGAGATGTTTTTGATAGCAATGCCGCTACCTGAGGGAGGGTCACGCACACACTTGTATTACATTGAGGAGGAGACCTCACAAGAGGTGGCTATTCCATTGGACTCAATCCCAGTGGTGAAAGACTTTGAGGATGTGTTTCAGGAGATACCAGGATTGCCACCTAGCAGGGAAATCGAATTTGTGATCGATTTAGCACCGGGGACGAGGTCGATTGCTCGGGCCCCATACTGTATGTCCCCTTCATAGATGCGTGAGTTAAGTGAACAAATTCAGTAACTTCTGGGTAAAGGTTTCATTCAACGGAGTACATCGCCGTGGGGTGAACCAGTGTTATTTGTGAAGAAGCGAGATATCTCACTACGGTTATGCGTGGACTATAGAGAGATGAATAAGGCCACGATACGGAATAAGTATCTGTTGCCTAGGATTGATGATCTATTTGACCAGTTGAGAGGGGCGTCTTACTTCTCTAAGGTTGACTTGAGATCAGGGTATCATCAACTACATATCCGAGAGGAGGATGTTCCTAAGACCACTTTTCGATCGCGGTATGGATCTTATGAGGTCAGGGTAATGCCATTCGGGCTCACCAATGCACCAACAGTGTTCATGGACCTCATGAACATGGTTTTCAGGGAGTTTCTCGATCAGTTTGTCATTGTGTTCATTGATGACATCCTGATCTACTCGCGCACCGAGGATGATCACGCAGAGCACCTGTGTATAGTGTTACAGACATTGCGGGATCACCAGCTCTATGCCAAATTCGGTAAGTGTGGATTTTTTTAGATTAATCTCTATTTTTTAGACTAAAAATAAAAATAAAATATTTATTATCCCATCTTGAGAATAGATATTACAATATGATCTAAAATTACAACCCCCTTAGGAATATAATAACGTTTGCACTGATAAAGATGCGAGCGTTGCTGAAGTCATTGTCAAAAAGTGTTGTATGCGTTGTTTATGTTGAACATGCAAATAGGTTTCCTTTTATATATATATATATATATATATATATATATATATGTATTTTTAACCTAAAACGGAATAACATTGAAGATGCAAGACTTTATTCAACAAAAACTTCCATCCCACACAGCATCTTAAAAAAGTGTAACAAAGAAAACCCAACAAACAAAAACGAGAAAAAAACATGGACCATGATTCACATCCAAGGGGAAGAAACATATTCCTCTAATTTTACTTCGTTGAAGGCGCCTTCTGTTCCTTCTTGGGATGTGGCTTAAGGAATGGGTCGTTTTTGACGAGGATGAAATTGGCGACAACAATAGTGGCAACGATTCCGCCCAATATTGCAGCGGGTCCAGTCAGGAGACTCCATTTTCGATTAATCATCTTCTTCGATTCAAATGCCTCTTCGCTCTCTCTCTCTCGTCTCCAAACACTTCGGTTTCCTTTTATTATAAAGTAATATAAATACAAAATGTAACTTAACTAGTGATCTCAATCCAAATGCCATCTATTGGGACATTTGGAACATTAGGTAGTTATAGATAGTGGCGGATCCATGATTTTTGTTCAATTGGGGGGAAAGTTTTGAGTGGTGCCGGCGGTTTCGGGGTGGGAGCCCTCGAGGTGATATTTTTTTAAATTATTTCAAGTTTTATACAAATTATAACTTTATAATTCTCAAACAACTACAAATTATAACTTTATTTCAAGTTTTATATATATTATAGTTTATCCAAATTGACCCCAATATTAGGTGAGTGTTGGGATTGTGCGATTTGTACCACAATTTGGGGTTGAACTTCTTGATAGAGAAGATTATCGAACTCCGCATTTGGAGATGATGTAACCTCAGCTTTGAATACTGTTTGTGTGTTGTCTTCTTTTTTACGTTTAAAAATTTCTCCATGACAACGACTTTCTATTTTTAAAAAAATCCATATGTTTTAGACTACATACATCACTACATGTTAAACTACATAATTAAAAAAAATTACAAATTACATATTAAGAGCAAATAAAAATACAAAAAATTACAGATTAAGGACATATAAAAAAAATTAAATGTTACAAAAAATTAGGCATGTTTTTGCCATATATGGATCCATGTTAAAATATTACAACTGCATGTTTTTGGCACATATGGATCCACGTTAAAATATGAGAATAAATCATGTGAAATTCCAAAATTTAATTTCTAAATAAAATAAGATAAACAGTGATTCTGAACTGAATAAACAGTAGTAATTATTATAAACTGAACTTTATTAATTTTATTAAAACCATAAAGAGGTTAATACATTATAAACACCTCAAGATGAACACGATTTAGTACTGTTACCAAACCTCACAATCCTCATTATCTCTTTCTCCATGCTTAAACAAAAAACTTGCATGATTGAATGGTGGGGTATGTGCTTTACAGGATCAAACCCATAAAGCACCTGCCCGCTTAAGCATTGGTTTCAGAGAGCGGTTGAGATGAAGACTCATTACTTCATTAGTGCCTCCCACCAGTTCTCCACCTATGAACACCGCCGGCACGGTGGGGCTACATCCCAACTGCCTCGAGAGGGCCATCTCTATTTCTTTGCCATTTTCCATTTCATTGAGCTCGTAAACAACTGGATTGACACCAAAATCTGTGAAAAGGGATTTAATAGTGTAACACATGCAG
Source organism: Sambucus nigra (assembly GCA_949130495.1). Taxonomy (NCBI): domain Eukaryota; kingdom Viridiplantae; phylum Streptophyta; class Magnoliopsida; order Dipsacales; family Adoxaceae; genus Sambucus; species Sambucus nigra. The sequence goes on along the minus strand of OX422209.1, from coordinate 490,646,087 downwards.
CAAGAGCTCTTACTGAACATCACCACTGGCATTTCCATGACCATTTTATTTATCATCTCCATTGCACAGACACGAAAAAATTGAGAGTGATAAGATGTGGAATTATAATGCTTTGAAAAGAGACAATGTATGTTGAGAGATTGAATATATAACTGAGACCGGAACAATGTTGAACTGATCTCTTGGGATATATTTCCTTAGACACTTAGGTTTTGCTGTGAGGAACTTGAGATGCAATGGTCATATTTATATATGATTGGTGAGGGCAGTGGACCAGACAGAGATGACGACAAAAGAGAATGTGTTCGATGGAATATGATATTACTTTTATTTGGATCAAGAGTTTGTTGATATGGATATAATATACGATTTGCCCAACGAAATAAATGTTGCACGTAAAGGGAACCTTGCATACGGAAATGGAGACGTGTCAATTGTACGGCTTCCGATTGCTTTTATGATATAATATATAGGTTTTGAAACTTGTATGTGTCTTGATCTGGAATGCGATGGTGAACCATTCGGGCCGCATTTGCTTAGGAGGCATCTGCTGAGATGGAGAAACAAGTTGGATATATCCAGTTGGGACCATTTCTCCAATACGAAGATTCGCATTCCATTCAGGAAAGAAAGGAGACCATTTCTCCAATACAAGTTATTGTCTTCCTATCGATAGATATCCTTATTTTCGTTTTATCAGTAGACAAAAATCTAGAGAATTCAACATCATGGGCGTTTTTTTGCGAAAGTCGATTTTAACTTTTGAGGCTTTTCGTCATCTATATATTCCATGGAATCTTGGGCCTCTTCATGTACAAGCGTGTGTATGAAGAGGCCCAAGATATGTCATGTACCGTTATTCTCTTAGATAATGACCTACTAAGACATACATAAAGTTGAACAAGCAGGTGCCAATAACTGGCCGTAATGAAACCCAAGGGCCGGTTTGTAAGGCTATTTTATTATTTAAGAAAAATGTTAGGCCTGTACAAAATTTCGAAGCAAAAGTATGACATAACTTACGTGTTGCCCTCTCATTCCCTTATGTTTCGATTTCATTGAGAATATTATAGAGTGAAATCTGGACAATTTGGAATGAGAGTGCCCCAAGATAATTGTGTCACACTTTTGCTTAATATTTTTTTATCGCCCTAACATTACTCTTGCGTCCTTACTTATGAACACGTTGCCTATATATACGTTGTCCTTTTGGGCAATAGATATAGAGTGAGGCTCAATGCTTTATTGACGTGCTTCTAATCTAAATCAATTAAAATGAGTGAAGGGTGCATCAAGACTTCAATCATGTGAGTTCAAATGTACAGTCTAACCATGCTATGTATTTCCACCATGCACGTATGAGATATGACTATATATTTAAAATACCCAATATCATTTTTATTTATTAATTTAAAAAATTTACATAGAAAGGGATAAGAAAATACAAGGATAATAATTTCATGTGTGTCTCTAAGAGATTTTGTTATTGTTGTTTTTGTTGTTGAAATGGCGATTAAGAAACGATATACCCTTACGAGAAAATGTGTGGGTGAAAAGATTTCATCAATAATGTTTGATATGAAAACCATGAACATCCCTTTCTCTCTTGTGTTTTAACAAATTTCCGAATGGTAATTCTTGTCCCTAATACTAAGTACAATACCAGCTCTGTAAGAAAAAAATGTCCACTTGAGCTCTTATGAATATAAAAATCATTGCTCACATTTTATACAATAATATAAAAATAGTATTTCTAGATGTGATTTTGCCATGTATTTCAGAGTTGATAAATTAAAGTCTCTCAAAATACATGCCTTTGCCTCCAAGGCAAAAAATATAAAATTTTTGTACAACTTATGGTAAAAAACAAAAGTCACCGAGAGCTCTTTTCTCTCTCTCATTCTTTTTTTTAATAATCCCGAACCTTCACACGAACGAGCCATTTGGACTCCCCCGTGCAAGTTAAATAGGGGGGTGCTAATGCCAGAGCCACCATAACACACACCCCAATTAAAGTCTGGTATCCTTTAGGGGAATCAAACTTGAGACCGTGCGCCTAATCCACACAATCTGAACTCGTCTATCTCATTCTTAATGACTCAACTCTTTCATTTTTCTCTTTTTGGATTAGTCTCTTGAAATAGTGGGTGGTGAAAAGACATAATAAATTATATTAAATTTAAAAATTTGACATAAAGCAACATAGTAAAATTTGATTTTGTTCATAAGGTTTTCTGTGAGGACTGTAATAGTAAACTTTATATACATAATTCACACTGAAATGTGGCTTTAATTAGTGAGAAGTATAGTGTATGCTTCTCTTTCTCAATTGAAGTGAGGGATGCTTCCATGTTTCATATGATTGGCTTTTAAATAAAAAAATACATTATTCTTTTTCGGGTTGCGAAATCATTTTTGCGATTTTATATATGTTTGAATTTTTTATTTTTCTTTATTTTCTTCAAACACAACTATTAATTGTTTGTCATTTACATGTCCCGTCTATCGTGTTCATTGCACTAAGTCATTATAATTTTCTGAAAAATAGAGGTTAAATTATAATTTATTTAAAGTTCACTAAGTGTCTAAACAATATATATATATATATATATATATATAGGGAAAGGATTAAGTGAGGTCTCAGTTTAAGGACCCTATATGAGGTTCATTTTTTTAAAATAGCAAAAAAAAAAAATTGGGGCTCATTTTTGTGATACCCCGCTTAATAAAATACTGGGTGATCAGTCATATACCAAATTAAACAGGAATCTCATCTGCTTCATTCTTAGCATCACTGTCGAATTTTTTTTTAATTACTAATCACCTAGTCTTAAATTAAGCTTATGCCAAAATTTCTTCATTAATCCAACCCAACAACCTACTAAACAACAAATGTACCAAAAAAAAAAATGGACCTAAAACATGACACAAAGTAAGTACAAGTGTTTGTCGAGTAACATCGACCAGAAGCCATCCACAAATGCGAACATAAAAGTATCACAATACATTCCAAGACCGAATATAAAAGTATAAGTCTGAAAGTACAACTGACAAGATTCCTATCTAAGATAGAATGAAATGAACGACTACATCAAAGAAACCACAACACTCCACATAACTGCAGCCACGTACCCTGTAGGAAGGACTCAAGCCTGGCGCCCTTATGAGAGGACACCTAAAAGGTTGTTAAATTTTTTTTTATAGCAATGGTTAGAACCCAAAACATTTAAAAATATTTAGCAAGTGAATTGAAATTCAAGAAGTAAATATGCAAATGCTCTTCACATTTAAATTAGTGTCGCGCACTCCCTTGAGTTTACCTCACCCCTCAACTAATGTGAACGCCGAATGTATTAAACCTAATGTTCCTAGCCACTTCCCTCGTAACTAGCCTTTCCCACATACTATCCTAATTACCCCACTAATACACCCCAAGTGAGTATAGTATTTTACTTATTAAGTTATTATTCACATTAACTTACAAAAACATCATCTTCCATTTAATACCATATAACCATCCCACAAGTTATATAATCAATACGATTCTCATCATGTGCTAACCCATATATACTTATACCATATATATACGAAATCGTATCACACCATTTATGCCGTAGATATGTACATAACTATTCCCCCAAGTAGGCACTCATCGGGTATTCTCTAAATTTTATCTTAACCGGGTATTTTCATCCACCCGAAGCCCTGATACAGTTAGCTCCCCGTTTCAGAACAAAACATACAATCGTCATGGAGGCGGCCATACTTTCCCACGATAGTGAGATCGAATTAGACACCATTCTTCACACTCCTGAATCGAGCGCTATGACCTGTGGACTATACTCGCCCTGCTCCTCAAGTCAGGGGATTCACCCACATCGCGCAACCTCCTATGATGGCATTTCCTTGTATGGCATTACTATATATATTATTCACACAATATATATATATATATATATATATATATATATATATATATATATATATATATATATATATATATATATATATATATATATATATATATATATATATAGTATGGCTCTCATACAGACTACCGTCTAAGAATTAACTAGGGATCACTTTGTCTTTTTAGGACCACTTTTTGGGACCACAATGTCTATTATATTATTTTGTCATCTTCTAAGTTTTAGGGAATATAAATTTTTACCCCAATAACTTCTAGCGTCTTTAAGCTTTATCTAATTAATCTGGGATTCTAATAGAAGTTTCAGAACTGCTACATCTCTGGCTTCTTACATCACTATCGTACTGAAACTCTAAATAGTGGGGATCATCTATGTAAATATTTTCCACAGGGAGTCTCGAAATTGTAAGAGGTTTTGATGGAAAATATTCTGGTCTTAAATACCTTATACGGTATTGCGATTTTATCAGTCTAGTTTCTTTATATATCTGATTAACAATATCAATTATATCGTCTCCTACAAATTTTTCTAAATCGTTATCTCCGTAAGACGACAAAAATCTACGATATGTTCTAGGGGCAGCTATTTCTACATTTTTAAGGAGTGGGCGGATTCCTCCGGCTCTAATTAAAATAGTTTTTATTTCAGCTAACCTTTCATGTCTAATATATTTTAATACCTCTATACTATCTTCAAGTATTCTAGTGTATTCTTGATATTTTTTCGGTCTTGAAAGTTTTACAGCGAATTCTTTCGTTCTTATCTTTTGTCTAAAGAGGTCTCGTCCTCATATTCCTGTTCTAATTATTTCTATTCTAGGTACTTCACGTACTAACTACTTAATAACTTGGTCTATATATTTAAAAGTACCACCTGCATATGTTAAAGCAGTTTCTATAAGTTCTTTATCTTTAGGGTCTGTAAGAGTGTAATCTTGGAATTCTCTAGTTAAGTCTAAATTTATTTGATTAACAAATGCTAAAATGGCTGTAGTGATTTGTAGGCTCATACAAGTTTCTTTTCAAACAATAATATATAAAATAGTTAAGTGTTTGGTTCGAGTTATACCTTCCTTCTGGTCTGCAATATCTTTGTCTTCCTTCCTTCTTCTCTTCAGCTTTGTTACTATTCTTCTTCGGTCTCGATCTCCAACAACTCTCTCTTTCTGCGTCGCACCTCAATCTACTATTTTGGAATTATACCCATTTCCTGCATATACACCTTCACGCCTAACGCCCACCTGGCTAATGGCTCTCGGCAAATCGGCACCTGACGGCAATTCAACAATATACCACCTTGTGTGCTACACTAGAGGTTCCACACAATAGTCCTCTATGGGAAGCAAGTTGGTGATAATTTAGAAAATAATAACGACTCAACATAAGAGATTTATGGAAAAGAAAATACTTTTATTGCGTTGCATTAGTAATTACAACTCTCACCATTCCCCTAACTATATGGAAATTACTCACTCATATACATATTACCCTTTACAAGCTTACACACCCTTTCTAACTTCTAAACTTAGATGTCTTATACACAACCATGATTGTCGCTTTTATAACACAAGGGAGATTTACAAATGACGAGAAACCGAAGGCTAAAAGATAACTGGTTGAAAGCATACAATAATTAAATCTAAATAATTATTAAAGGTCTATATCTTTGGCATCATTGAGTCTATCATGATTATGATTTTTAAAAGCAGTCTTGGCATCTTACGAACCTAACGTCTCTCACTGTTTCTTTCTTCTGTATGAAAAAAGGCTGTTTGGGGACTATATGGGGAAGGTCTGAGCTGTCTTCATCTTAATACTGTAAGGGAACCATCAGTCTAAATAATGGATTCTGTGATATTTTATAATTCCTTGAGTGTGGTAGGGCCCTTCTCAGTTATATCTTCGTCTTCTTCTGCCTCGTCTTTGTCTTCACTTGGTAGAGCATTATTGTTGAAGAATTCATCAATAAGGCCTACCACTCCAAGTTTGGCTGGTAAAGCAATCTCCACAATTTCCTTAGATTCTTTCTAGAGTCTTCTATTAAATGGCTCATCAGCCTGGATAATGAGGTTTTATTTATGGTATGCAGTATACCATCAATCTTCACCTGTTAACAATTCCATGATTTCTATTGTCTCCATAGCTTGGGCAATCTAGAGCTTGAAATTATTAACAATTAAGTCTTTAGTTTCGTCTTCGGCTAGAATCTATACGTCTTCAAAAGAATTATTATAAAATCTAACAAGTCTAAACCCGTCAAATCTTATTCATCTGCAAGGACTTGGAGCAATCTGGTAGATTCTGGTGAACAGGGAAAGAATTCTTCTACTTTTTTAACATACTCAAGGACTATTTTTCCAAGAGGAATAGTATCTTATACCGTCTTTATCTGGATGAGTCCAATAATCCCATAATTTGCTAAAGTGATCTGGTGCAATACCCACGTATTTTTATGGCTTTTAAATTAGGGGATTTATTAAATTTAAATTGAGATATTAATTTAATATTAATTCGAAAATCATTTAAATATTTACTAACGTGATGAGAGTTAGTATTATTGGAATTTTGTTGTAAATTACTTTATGGGTAAAGTAAGATGTGTAGTTAAATTTAGTAAAATTATCATGAGAATATAATTTGATAATTTTGGACATTTTATCGGGACGCGCCTGTGTCGTGTCGGGATTAAATTCGCATTATTAGAAGTGAATAAATTATAAGTCACCCGTATGGTCATTTTCAGTGCTTCAATGTGTTCGGAAGGGTCGAGATAGTCAAAATAATATACCCGTGGGTGTAGTTTGGGTCTCGGGGCATTTTTAGGCCTAATTATCATCCCGGGAGGGCGTTTTAGACATTTTGTATTTTTGGGTATGGAAACCCACAAATATTTTAAGATTATATCACATGGTAGGGGTTGTCTTCTATGGTTAGCATAACCAAAAACCAAGTACGCCATTATAGAGGATGAGGAGAATATTTCAAGGAGTTCTAGGCCAAGAACTCCACTGTTAGCACTACCGTCACCGCCAAATTTTAGATCGCGCGACGAGGATGACAACCACACCAATTTCTTCCACAAATAAGAAAAAAAGATTTCTAGGCAAGTATCTATCTTGCTTTATTTTAGTTAATGCTTCCATTATATTAGTCTAGGATGATTAGAACTAGTTTTCGTGAAAGAAAACATATATTGGAGACTAGAATTTACATGTAGTAGAGGTGAAAATCATATTCTGGAAATCTATTTTATATGTAGAGGTTGAACCACGAATTTTCATTGAGTTAGGAGTAGAAAATCTGGAAAATGAATAGGAAGAACTAACTTGAAGAAAATATTAGGGTTCTTGAGATTTATATAGATATTGCCCTTTTAATTCCTTACACTTGATGAAAACTCACATGTCTTACGTAGAATATTATTTATTTGGGTATGTAACACTTGTAGTATCATTTGTTGGGAGTTTAGGAATCAAAAATGATGATTTGGATGAGTTTGGAATAGGATTCCTGTAACTAGTATTTCTGCAGTTTCGCCATAACTGCTTGATCGATCGACCCACTTCCATCGATCGATCGACCCCTCGTGGAAAATTCATATTCCTCTTTAAAATAGTGTATTTTGATTAAAATGAGTGGTAACCTTTGAACATTATTATTAGAACATTTTGGGACATAAAGAGGACCAGTAGGACTTTGTAAAAATGGAGCATTTAATGTAAAGACGAAAATTATTGTTAATAGGGAGTGATTTACACTTAAGGAATAATGGGAACGTGTGTCTAAAGGAGTGAGACTCGTAAGGAAGTTACGTCATAAAATAAGAGAGAACCTACTGAAATTATACTTAGGGAGCTAAGATACTACGAGTGGTACGAAGTAAGTTTGGAATAATCCCATAAATCAGAATAAAAGAGACAAGCCATTATACGGGATAATCTAGTAATGTGTACTAAGAACGAATATCATAAGTATGGGTCGCGCGTGTACCTAATTTTGAAATGGGAATAGTAGAATACATATATATGACTGTGTTTGTTCATATACTATATACGTGTAAAAATCATGCCCGCGCTACTAACTATCACTGAGGTTACCGCGTTGGTACAGTTTTATCTCGATGGGACCTTTATGAGGGATATTGACTTGTACCCTAGAATATAGGAATCCTTGGTACTGGCTATCTGATCGATAGTCAGACAGTCCTAAGAGACGTGAAGGTATGTGATGACCTCTTAGTGACTTGAAACTATGCTTCACCTCAATTTGTATGTGTTTTGTGTTAATACAGTTCGAGTGTGATTCCGAACTAGTATTTCCCTTAGTGCGAGTGATACGGGAACTTGATAACAGAGTATGCATGCACCATAAATTTTATGTGGGGTGCTGATAGTATATATATATATATTATATGAGTGATTAATATATATATAGACTTAAAATTTGGAACTTTATATTGTGACTAAAAGTAGTTAAGTAATGAATAAATATTTCGACTTTAATATAAGTGTTTGAAAAGTTTGAGGCAATACTGAAAAACTTTATAATGAAATGAAATTATTATGAAAACTTTACTCTGAGAAATTAATTATCTTAGCCTTAGTAATGGTCGGCATGAAACCTTACGAGGAATTTAAGATAAACTTAACTTATGGGTATTAATAGTGCGGTAGATGTGCCCATCAGAAGAGAGATGAGAATTTCTCAAGAGAGTGCCACATACTTATATGATTGTTGCATTAGCCGATAAACATTTTAAATACTTGCTAAACTAAAATTTTAAACTGTTTTACAATCGGGTATTGACCCGTTTACTGTTATCTCTTCTCTCTTATATATATATATATATATATATATATATATATATATATATATATATATATATATATATATATTAGAGGTGCCCAACCACAGGGGCGTCATGCTTAGGAATCTTTGGAAGGAACGTGCTGCAACTTAGGTGGGAGTTGCAGGCCTTTTTCTTAGAAGAACTCATTACTGATTCGACTCCTAGTTCTGTTTTATCTAGTTGGGCATGTGTCGCCCTTTTTCCTTATTCACTTGGTTTTGTCAGAGACTATGATTTATTTACTTTCAGTATTTTTACTTTGGGATTGTTACTGTTAGGATGTTTTTCCTTTGAAGTTTTAAAGTGGAATTTGTTATTTGAATGCTTATATTGCTTGGATGATCTTTTCCAGTCTAGTTATTGTGTGACTCTTAAACTATGAATTATGGAAGTTTTTATTATTGGGCTTAAATTAAATATGGAAATAATATTTTAATTGGTTTTGACACTTAGCTTAATTATTTAGGGTGTTTAATTTGAAAAGTTATTTTGCGACAGTGATGGTAAGAATGAACCAACCGTTTACCTTAGTTATAATTTAATAAAAGACTGATCACTCGGTATTTAATTAGGCGGGGTGTCACAGGTGGTATCAGAGCATCAGGTTCTAGTGTACTTTAGGATCTGTACGGCTTATCTCATTTCCAACTTAGTGTCTTTGATTTAGAGCCCTAACATTAGGAATGTTGTATTCATCTTTATGCGTTGGAAATTCGTGCTTCTGCGATTTGTCGATGTGAATGTTGAACTTATCCATATTATTTAAAACTTTCAGATGGCCCGTCAAGACGAACAAGCTAATGCCAATACGGAAGTTAATGAGGAAGAACAACTCACACCCCAGGTGTCTCCAAAGAGGGTATCAATCGTTGAATTTGCATGCATTGTGGCACAAGCAGTTACCACTGCAGTCTTACAATACCACGATCGTAGTATGCAGCTCAGAGGAGGCAAAAGACCTAGAGAGATTAGTCAATTTCATATGACTAGAGTTGACAATTGTGCGAAGGCACCGAAGTTGCGGCAACAAACCCCTCAAGACCAAGACGGATCTAGAGGTAATAAAATTTACGTAGAGGGCCAAAAGCGTTAGGGCCAACAAAGTTGGGGTCAAAATGAAGTCACAAAGAGTTGTTTCAAATGTGGAATGGACGGTCATAAACATCAATCTTGTCCGAATCAGACTGGAGAGAAACTCCAACCCGACCAGCGAGAAATTTTAGGACTCTTCTGTAAATGTGTGCAACCGGGTCATAAGCGGAAGGATTGTCCTCAACCTGACATCGTTTCCCCTCAAGTTCCTGAGCAAGGCCAACAAGGCCAATGAAAAGGTGAAATTAGACAACCGTGTAGTAAAATAAGACAGTTTTGAGGAAGGTGTTTCAAATGTGGAAAGAATGGCCATAGATGTCAGGATTGCCTAGAAGGTAATAGGGCCCCACGGAAGTAGGGTGCCCGTAATAAACCGCAAGGCCCAACTCTAGCAGCCATCCCAATAGCCTCAGATCAGCAGGGGCAATTGCAATATGGACGTGTCTATAACGTCCACTAGGCAACAACACCTCAGGCACCACCCGCGATAGAGGGTACATTTCCTATACATGGTATTATGGATCGAGTTTTATTATATACTGGGGTGTCACACTATGTTATATCTACTCATTGTGCATGAGCCTTAGGGTTATTAGACACGACAAATAGTACAGTGTCGTGCGTAGACTCACTATTGGGGAATGAGTCTTTGATTTTCTATATTTGACGGGGTGTAGATATAGAATTGGGTAGCTTCATTTTACCTGCGGATATGCTGGTGTTAAATATGCATGAGCACAATGTCATTATTGGCATGCTAGATTTTCTGATAGGAGTATTGTCTTTGCCATTTTGGGACATGAGATGTGTTTGGTGGCGATGCCTCGCCCAGAGGGAGGACTAGCCAAGGTGTTTGGAAAAGTAGAAGTATGACTTTTATCCTCAGAGGATGAGGCGTGTTTTAGGTGACACGAGCAAGTCATTATATTTTTTTTATTGCTAGATTAGCATGTGAGACGAGTTGAATGTGTACAACTATAAACATTACTATTATGTGAATATTTTTCCCTAGTGTAGCGGGATTATCTTTAGTGCTATTATGTGAATGGGTGTATTACTAGTATCATATACTTTATTGAGAGTACTCGTTTTAGTGATGTGATACACGAGTATGATGTTGTCTTAGTTACAACTTTATAGTAATCGTTAGTACGATAGTAGGTAGTTATTGCAAGGCTATCAGAATGGTTGCATTAGTGAAGCATGTTTTGTTCTGGTGAGACCTCACCTACGAGAGGGTAGAACTCGCACTTATATTATCTACTCTAGAGACTTTGGAGGGGATAGTGGGCTCGAGATATTCGATCCCGGTGTGTGTGGGGACTTTGTTGTTATAATTCAGTACGTATTGGGTACTGTTGAGCGAAAAGATTTAACCCATTATTATGTTTAGCGCTTAAGATTTGGTAACAGGAAGAACGCATTAATATATATATCCTTTAGAGATGTGAGAATTAAGAGTTATACCCATATGTTTGGGGATAGGATTTTGAGAATCCCGAATGTATGTATCCAAGGTTCATGGAATGCGATAACCACCAAAACTGAACGATAGTGCAATTGGCGAAATGTTCATTGTTAAGTGTAATTACGGGAGGAGATGTAACTTTTCTGTCAAGAGACGGAATAAGGGGATACATGCTATGGACGGAGGACCTAACAGATCTCGATAAATGACAATGCTAGGTAGTAGTGTATTGGGGGCTTCCTTGTTTGGATTTTTCTTTGCGAGACATCCCACACATGAAAGTTAGCATAAAGTAGGAAATATGGAGATGTTTGGTCGTTAGTCCATGAGTTCGGTACCTCGGTCGTAATAGGACCAGGTAATTAAATATATAAGTTGGGAGTTAAATTATGATTTAAGTCCAGTGGAGCTAGTAGTGTGGTAAGAAAGCATTGAAAGTTTTGTTTTATCACTACAAGTTGAAGGATGGAACGATGATAAGTGATGATGCTGAAATTAGCACCACCAGATAAGGTGTTTTCAAGCCCAATCTAAGAACAACAATGGCAGCATAGTTATGTAAAAGGTAAGAGGATGAGATGAGGAGAAGAGGAGAGAGCACCAGGATATAAGTGGTTCAGCCTAAATTGGCCTACGTCCACTGTGTGTGTGTGTGAATAACCTCACTGCAACAAGGCACTAACGGCCATGGATACAATCTCTCAATCTTTCTCTCTCTACTGTGTATCTAGTCAGAGTTTCAGCTAGGGTTGAATATCTGGCCTCCTCAAGGTAGAGGAAGACCTCTCTATATATATATAGTACTTAGGGGGTGTAGTGTACCCCCATGCATGTAATATGCATATGTGTGTTAGCCTCACCAATAGGGGGAAGCCACTTGTCACTGTCACATGTAAGGAATGATGATGAAATATTCTCCCCACGTGTGGAGAATAATCTTGTTACAACTGATTTGTGCCCATGTGTCCTTATCCAAATGTCAACAGATGCTCAGCCGCCATAATGGTGCATGTCCTCGGCCTGGGAGAGGCCGAGCTGTAAAGGTTTGATATTCGTTCAATCCGAGATATGCCATAGGGAGTCTCGGCCTGATCTCAGCCGAGACAGTATGCTGGGGTCTGCCCCAGCCGAGGTTGGACTGATTCCATGTTGAAGATTACCAAGGCTTCTTGTCACCTCGCCCTACACTCGGCCGAGGTTGCCATACCCAGGTATATGAGAATGCTGTTGATGCCTGTGATGCGCGTAGTGTCCATTGGAAATATAGGTGATAGTGTCGGCCTGTGCCGACCTTACTAAGGTCGAGGGCTGATATCGTGGGCCCATGGCTTATCCAGGGTCGGTCAATATATCGGCCATCACCTCGGCCGAGGTTGGTGTCTCTAGGCCGAGGTCACACTTGGGGCATATCAATCACCCCCCAACCCCTAGTCACATATGAGGGAAGGTGACTGGGGGATTAGTACGCATCTGAGGCCTGTCTTCTTACGAACCAGTACTTGCTTGACACTTGTCCAATGTTGGAGCATGCTCACTTGGTAGGCGTGTGCTGTCAGCCGCCCTTTGGGGCTCCCAAGGCAAGGATGGGCCTTGGGAAACGTGCCCATGTATTTAAGGGTTTCAAAACCCTTTTCCCTCATTCTTCTTCACTTCTTCTCTCCTGTGCACGATTTGTTGTTGCCATTTCTCTCTCTAAAGCTTTTCTAATCAACGCTCTACTGCCGAGGCCTTTGTTGGTTTTTTCGCGAGCTTTCTTCATTTGCCTTCATTGTTTCATTTTCAGGTATTTTCTCCCTTCCATTTCCTTTGTTTTTCGCTTTTGGTTTGCACTTTTCGGCGAACTTCATCTTTTTCCGGTGATCTCCATAGTTTCAGGTGAACAGTATGTAACAATCCACGTAATTTTGGGCTATTTTAATTAATTTCTGGAAAATGGAGGAAAATTAAAGTTTTTGATAAAATTATTTTTATTGCTCAAATATGTTGTTTATTATTTTTAAAGGCGAGAATTTCAAACGGTTTCGAAATCGGAGTTAAAAAGGATTTTAAAATGATTTTAAAATGTTTTTAACTCTTGGAATTCTAAGTCGGCGAACATTAAGTCATTTTCAAGAGTTGTTTTGACTTTCAACTCTTCATTTCTTTGACTTATTTAAAGGAGTATTTTGGATTCCAACTCTTCATTTCTTTGCATTATAAAAGGAAGTCGTGGGCAAACTTTTTCACATACTTTTGGCACAAATTTTGACAGCAAATATATTTTATATTCCTCTTCTTTTTATATACACATTGGCCCTTGAGATTTGTGAGTTCCAACCTTAGATTATAGGTGTTCTTGGGGCTATTTTTGTTGGAGGTTCTTGGAGGAGCTTTTTATATATCTTTTGAGTTGATCTTGAGGATGTGATCGTTGGTTTCTCATCATGGTTTGAGGTATGGGGTTTTACACAATATGCTCCTTAAATCTCGCGAATGTAATTCTCTTTGAATTTCTTTTTAATTGAACTCATATTTGAATTGATAAATTCATTGAAATCTGGAAAATAATTGTTGAAATTATTTTGATTCATGTGGTATCATTATATTGTTGATGAGCACGTTGTCATGAGATTTTAATATGGCACGGATGTTGGGCACCCGCCAAAATTCCTATTTCCCGGGCTATGGCTTGATAAAGCATATACGGATGTGGTGAGGCCTGGTGACCCGATTAAAGTGTTGTTGAGAAATTATATTGATAAATGCTTTGAGTTTTGCATTTGATTTGAATATTCGTATTCGTGTTGTTACGTTTTATTCATCGCTAATATATTTGTTGAGCATCTTTCCTATCGTATTGTGTACTTCCCCATATTTTCTTTTAGTTGGAAGGTTAGCGTGGATTTGAGTGCTATGGACCATTTGGGATGATTTTTGTCATGGATTATTTTGGGAAGAATATTTTTGGAAGATTTGTATTATTTTATTGTGTTGTATAGAGCATTGGTGATTTATATTATTTCGAGACACTTTGTATTTAATTTTAAGAATTGAGATTAGTGGATTTTTTATATTGTGGGTTTTTTAGATGCTCTATACCTTATGATTGTGGATTTAGATTTATTTTATCGTATTAGCGCTCCGTTCTTTCTCCCGGGCGGGCGGGGTGTTATAAATGGTATCAGAGCTTAGGTATACGGAAACCCTCGGGGCTTGGGTTTTGGGTTCATTGCGTGGTTAGCAATTTTTGGAGATAGAAAATTTTAGGTGATATTCGTGATAGTCATCTAGATTAGATGTGAGGAATTTATTTTTGGAGACGAGATTATTTTTGGAGATTGTTAGCCTGATTTTTGAGAGTTAGGCATTCGGCGAATTTCGAGGGCGAAATTCCATTGTTAGTGGGGAAGTGTAACAATCGGCGTAATTTTGGGCTATTTTAATTAATTTCTGGAAAATGGAGGAAAATAAAGTTTTTGATAAAATTATTTTTATTACTCAAATATGTTGTTTATTATTTTTAAAGTCGAGAATTTCAAACGGTTTCGAAATCGGAGTTAAAACGGATTTTAAAATGATTTTAAAATGTTTTTAACTCTTGGAATTCTAAGTCGGCGAACATTAAGTCATTTTCAAGAGTTGTTTTGACTTCCAACTCTTCATTTCTTTGACTTATTTAAAGGAGTCTTTTGGATTCCAACTCTTCATTTCTTTGCATTATAAAAGGAAGTCGTGGGCAAATTTTTAACATACTTTTGGCACAAATTTTGACAGCAAATATATTTTATATTCCTCTTCTTTTTATATACACATTGGCCCTTGAGATTTGTGAGTTCCAACCTTAGACTAGAGGTGTTCTTGGGGCTATTTTTGTTGGAGGTTCTTGGAGGAGCTTTTTATAGATCTTTTGAGTTGATCTTGAGGATGTGATCGTTGGTTTCTCATCATGGTTTGAGGTATGGGGTTTTACACAATATGCTCCTTAAATCTCGCGAGTGTCATTCTCTTTGAATTCTTGTTTAATTGAACTCATATTTGAATTGATAAATTCATTAAAATCTGGAAAACAATTGTTGAAATTATATTGATTCATGTGGTATCATTATATTGTTGATGAGCACGTTGTCATGGGATTTTAATATGGCACGGATGTTGGGCACCCGCCAAAATTCCTGTTTCCCGGGCTATGGCTTGATAAAGCATATACGGATGTGGTGAGGCCTGGTGACCCGATTAAAGTGTTGTTGAGAAATTATATTGATAAATGGTTTGAGTTTTGCATTTGATTTTAATATTCGTATTCGTGTTGTTACGTTTTATTCACCGCTAATATATTTGTTGAGCATCTTTCCTGTCGTATTGTGTACTTCCCCATATTTTCTTTTAGTTGGCAGGTTAGCGTGGATTTGAGTGCTATGGACCATTTGGGATGATTTTTGGCATGGATCATTTTGGGAAGAATATTTTTGGAAGATTTGTATTATTTTATTGTTTTGTATAGAGCATTGGTGATTTATATTATTTCGAGACACTTTGTATTTAATTTTAAGAATTGAGATTAGTGGATTTTTTATATTGTGGGTTTTTTAGATGCTCTATACCTTGTGATTGTGGATTTAGATTTGTTTTATCGTATTAGCGCTCTGTTCTCTCTCCCGGGCGGGCGGGGTGTTACACAGTATTCGCCTTAAACTTATAAGTTAGATCTTTAGATTTCTTTACTTTACAAGTCAATCATGTTTGTTGTTTTAGGAGTTATTCCGAAGTTTAGGGTCGTCCTATGATGCTCAGACCTTTATACCAGCTTCTTGAGTATTTCCCCTCTCTCAGAGAGAAGACTCTAGAAACTATTAGGCAAATAGAAGGGCCCAAGAAGAGGCTCGTAGGTTGCAAGAATTTCCCATTAGACCTATCTTTCCCCCACCTCTCAAGGTGCTGTATCCCGATCCCCCCGAGTTCTTCTATCAGACAGAGGTCCCTGCCGACCCCATACCAATGTATGAGTCTGAGTCTTCCACCTCAGACCCTATGTCTGTGGACTCTTTTCAGGAAGCCATGGATTTCACACCTCGGCGTGGTCAGGCCCCTGATCAGGCCAAGGTCTTCGGCCTTCATCTCATTTTCGCTCAAGCACCTCAGCCTCTTCTTCAGAGGTTGAAATTGTTAAGCCGAGTGTGGCTGTGCCACCAATTCTTGACGCCATCCCCCTGTCATCCGTCACAGGGGAAGATTTCTCTCAGAGATTCGCTAGTAACCCATCTACATCTGCTCCGACCGACGTTGAGCTTGATGATGATGAATATGCTGAAAGCGATGTCGACATCTCTGAGGCGGCCGAGTTCGAGAGCATGGTAACTGAGGTGGATCTTCTCTGCTTTAGATATTCGTACTCCATTGGTCCTTCCATAAAATTAAGGAGACCTCTGAGGGAAGAGAGGGCCTATCATGGCCGGGATGGAGAGATCTGCCTGTACGAGCAGATGTTTAAGTTAGGGTTTTGCCTACCCATTCATCCCATCATCAAATCCATACTCTCCTATATCAATTTGGTTCCCTCACAACCGTCCCCCAACGCCTGGAGAATCATCATAGGGGCCATTATCTTATGGAGGGCAGTCCACCACTCTGACCTCCCAGTTCAGGTCTTCGTTGGTTGTTATGTCCCAACCTCGGCCAAAAACCATCCGAGCTACTGTCATTTTGTGGCTTGGAGGCCTGAGAAGAAAATGCTCCAGGTGACTCAGACCTCAAACCATAATTGGAAGCCCCGCTATTTTTTCGCCTCTGGACCATGGGAATTTGGCCCATGCGTTCCCTCTTCCACGCTTGAGCTGAGGGTACCCCTCAAATGGGGTAAGGTCACCATGTCTGCCAGGGCCGACCCTGGTCTAAGTCTTCAGAATATCCAGAAGGTGAAAGCCCTGCAAGACCAAGGGGCACATGGCCTTTTTGTTAAGTTCGAACTTTTGCGGACCCCCCATTATCTCTCGGGGACGGGCCTGGTGGAAGCCCCCTTGTTGACTTTGGTAAGGATTTTTCTTTTAAGTTTAACCTCTGAACTCATTCATATCTGATCTCCAACCCATATCTTTTAACTTTTGCAGAGCGACCATAAGGCATTTCAGACGAACTGTGGGAGATGGTTGCACCGAGCTTAGCTTGCCAAAAAAGCCGGTCTGAACGCTCCTCCCCCAGCTCCCTCTACTCCAAATCTCAGGCCTCAAAGAAGAGGGCCCCAGAAGCCCATGCCTCTGAGGGTCAGAGGCCGACCTTGAGATAGAAGAAGGCCTTTGATGCTGCAATTCCAATCTCCTCGGCCGACGCCCTGTCGGCCCGCCTGGACCAGCTGAAGTTATCTGATAGCATTATCGGCCATAGTCTACAGGCCCTTAACGCCATCGGTTCTGCAATGACCGAGGCTGACAAGCGCTTTTTCAGGTCTCTGGTAACACAATTACTGGTTGAGTTCGGCCTTCACAGAGCCGTTCAGGTACGTCTTGATCTCTCGTCAAAATTTTATAAGTGCAACATCCGACTTTTCTCCAGCTTAACCTCTTCCTTAAATGTGCAGGGAGTGGTTTCTATGCACCACCTATCGAACTGGACTCTGAGGAAATTTCCCCTCATCCAAAAGGGGAAAGAGGCCAAGAAGGTTCAGAGCGCCCTAAATGCTGAGGTCGATCGTCTGAAATCAGAGTTGCAGAACTCTGAAAGTAAGGTTAAGGGGTTGGAGAAAGAAATTTCTCTACTCGTCAAAGATCATGCCAAAGCCCTGAAGGCCAAAGATGACGTTCTGTAGTAGAAGGTCATCTCGGCTGTCAAGGCAGCCCTTGAAGATGCCTCGGCCCAAATAATTTTTGACTAAAAAGCCTCAGACGAGTTCATGGGTTTTGGTTTTGAATATCTCGAAAGAGGTATCAAGGCTACTACCAAATGGGATGAAGTTCGGGAGAAGGAGGTCCGTAATTTAAAGGCCTCTGACTTTGTAGGTCTCGGCTTTGTTGACCCCCAGTTTGCACAGGCTCTTCAAGAGGTGGAGGACGAGGCTGCTGCTCCTTCTGAGACTGCAACTCTGAGAGGGACTGAGGTCGGAGGGCCAGACCATACTGATGACGTGGCCGAGGTGACTAATGCTGATCAAGCCAACCCGGCCGAGACTGTTAATCTTCCCCCCTAAACCTTTAGGATTTGTAACTTGTAACACCATAACTTTTTTGTAATTGCTGAATATTTATTATTTCTTCATATATCAACCTCTGAGGAGGGCTGTCTTCACTTAATTTTGTTGAATGTCATGTGATCTCTTCTATTATTTTGTTACGATATCTTATTTATACTCGATCAATAATCCTGACCTCAAACCTCTTCACCACTGAATTGCTACTAGGGTCTGAGGTCATCACTTAAGATGTTATTCCCATAACTACACCAAATTAATGATGTTAAGGGTCCGAGGTCATCTACTAAGGTTTCTAAACTCAGACCTCTTCACCACCGAGTGATGTTATGGAGGTCCGAGGTCATCGCCTAAGATGTTATCCTCATAATTAATCTCACCAAATTAATGATGTTAAGGGTATGAAGTCATCTACTAAGGTGTCAGAGCTCAGACCTCTTCACCACCGAGTGATGTTATGAAGGTCTGAGGTCATCGCCTAAGATGTTATCCTCATAATTAATCTCACCAAGTTAATGATGTTAAGGGTCCGAGGTCATCTACTAAGGTGTCTGAGCTCAGACCTCTTCACCACCAAGTGATGTTATGAAGGTCTGAGGTCATCACCTAAGATGTTATCCTCATAATTAATCTCACCAAATTAATGATGTTAAGGGTCTGAGGTCATCTACTAAGGTGCCTGAGCTCAGACCTCTTCACCACCGAGTGATGTTATAAGGGTCTGAGGTCATCACCTAAGATGTTATCCTCATAATTAATCTCACCAAATTAATGATGTTAAGGGTCCGAGGTCATCTACTAAGGTGTCTGAGCTCAGATCTATTCACCACCGAGTGATGTTATGAGGGTCTGAGGTCATCACTTAAGATGTTATCCTCATAATTACACCAAATTAATGATGTTAAGGGTCCGAGGTCATCTACTAAGATGTCTGAGCTCAGACCTCTTCACCACCGAGTGATGTTATGAGGGTCTGAGGTCATCACCTAAGATGTTATCCTCATAATTAATCTCACCAAATTAATGATGTTAAGAGTCTGAGGTCATCTACTAAGGTGTCTGAGCTCAAACCTCTTCACCACCGAGTGATGTTATGAGGGTCTGAGGTCATCACCTAAGATTTTATCCTCATAATTAATCTCACCAAATTAATGATGTTAAGAGTCTGAGGTCATCTAACTAAGATGTCTGAGCTCAGACTTCTTCACCACCGAGTGATGTTACGAAGGTCTGAGGTCATCACCTAAGATGTTATCCTCATAATTTCTGATGTAAAAATGGATTAAGAGCTGTCATAGGAACTGATCTTTTTATTAATAACCTCTTCTCAATAAGATGGTACATTTATATGAAATTCTACGCAACATCATATTTAATATCTCTTTAGGTGGTCAGCATTCCATGGGTTAGTGAAAGGTTCTCCTTCTAGGTTTTCTAGCCTGTAAGTTCCAGGCACAACCTCTTCTGTTACTTTGTAAGGGCAATGCCAGTTTGGGTGTAGCTTATTTTCCTTTTGTAGGGTCTTCTTTAGCACTAGGTCTCCCACTGCAATGGGTCTTGACTTCACCCTTTGGTTGTAGAATTTCACTGCCCGCTACTGGTAGGCTGCTTTTCTGACCTCTGCGTCTTCTCTTCTTTCTTCGATAAGATCCAGGTCTAGCCTCCTCTCTTCCCCATTGCTGTCTGGGTCGTAGGTCTGAATCCGATGAGTTGGTAGTCCTACTTCCGTTGGTATGATGACCTCTGAGCCATGTGCCAGCATGAATGGGGTTTCTCCTGTTGGTGTCCTTGCCGTGGTTCTGTAGGCCCATAACACAGCGTAGACCTCTTATGTCCATCTCCCCTTCGCATCTTCTAACCTCTTCTTGATTCCGTCCAAGATGGTTCTATTTGTGACCTCGGTCTAGCCATTTGCCTGAGGTCGACCAGGAGATGAGAAGAACTGTTTAATCCCCACTCTTAGGCAATACTTTTCTAAGGAGGAGTTCTTGAACTGGGTCCCATTATCCGAGATGAGAGTGTTTGGGAGGCCATATCTGCATATGATGTTCCTCCAAATGAACTGGAAGGTCTTCTGCTCTGTAATTGTTATCATCGGTTTTGCCTCCACCCACTTTGAAAAGTAGTCAATGGCAACTATCAAGAATCTATAGCTGTTGACAGCTCTTGGAAAAGGTCCTACCAAGTCAATTCCCCATACCGCAAATGGCCATGGAGAAGAGATTGACGTCATAGGCTGATGGGGTTGATGAGGGATAGTGGCGAACCTTTGACATTTGTCGCACCTCTTCACATAGTCTGCAGCGTCCTTAGACAAGGTAGGCCACCAGTATCCCTGAGTGATGATCCTCTTGGCTAAGGGGCTTCCCCCTATGTGGCTAGAGCAAGAACCCTCATGAACCTCCTGTAAGACCTGGGGTACTTCCATGGGATGCACACAACTGAGGAGAGGAAATAAAACCCCTTTTTGTATAAGACGTCTCCTATCATTGAGAACTTGGTAGCCCTGTATCTCAACTTTCTCCTTTCTAGCTTGGACTCAGGCAGCTCTCCCTCTCTTAGGTATCTGACGAGCGGGTCGATCCATGAGTCTCCTAGGTTCACATTGTGATAAGGGCTACATACCTCGTCCTCCTCGATGGTTTCCTTTCCTAAGACCTCGATTGGAATGGTCCTTCCCATATCTGTTTTCACTGCTGAGGCCAGCCTTGCCAATGCATCAGCGTGATTGTTTCTCAGTCAGGGAACTCTCTTCAGTTTTGCTTCTTCAAAATATTCTAAAAACCTTCTTACCTTCTTTAAGTACTTTGCCATCCTTTCGTCTTTGGCCTCGTATATCCCCAATACTTGACTGTCAACCAACCTTGAGTCGCTATGGAGTAGGAGTCGCTTTACTTGAAGAGTTGTTGCCAATAAGAGACCTGCTATCATGGCCTCATACTCGGACTCGTTGTTTGAGGTCTGGAAGTTAAATATCAAGGCGTATTCAATTTTGGCACCATCTGGAGCCGAGAGTATTAGTCCCGCCCCTCTTCCACTGTCACAGGAAGAGCCATCAACGAAGAGGCTCCAGACGTCTGCATCTGATGAGAAGACCCCTTCTCTCATAACCCCCTTCTTGAAGAGGTATCGATCCTCTTCGTTCTCTTCTATTCCGCTTCGAGTTTTTCCTGAGATGACCTCTTCCCGATCTCGAAAGACGTTTGGTGCCGTCTCTTCCGAATCTCGGAAGACACTACGGTTCGTCTCTTCGCCGTCATTTAAGCCTTTCTCTGTCTCGGCCTCTTCCAAACTTCTACCGGCCTCTTCCCAGGTGAATTCTGCGACAAAGTCTGCGAGGGCATGCCCCTTAATGGATGTCCTAGGATGGTAAGTAAGATCATATTCTCCTAGTTCGATGGCTCAGGTCATCAATCTTCCAGACTTCTCAGGTTTGTGCAGAACCTGCCTTAGTGGGGAGTCAGTGAGGACTACCATGGAGTGAGCTTGGAAGTAAGGCTTCATTTTCCTTGAGGCATGTATTAGGGCATAAGACAACTTCTCCATTCGGGGATAATTTTTTTTAGACCCTTGAAGGGCCTTACTGTTGAAGTACACAGGCCTCTGGACCCCATCCTCTTCCCGTATGATGGCCGTGCTGATGGCTGATTCAGAGACTGCCAGATACACAAACAACCTTTCCCCCGTGATGGGTCGAGACAGCAACAAGGGAGACCCTAATTAGGACTTGAGTTGGTTGAAGGATTTTTCACACTCTTCATCCCATTGGAAGGCCTTTCTCAGAACTTTGAAGAATGGAAGACACTTGTCCGTTGCCCTAGAAACAAACCTGTTAAGGGCAGCCACTCTTCCCGTGAGTCTCTGGACATCCTTGATACTCCTAGGAGTCTTCATGTCGAGTAATGCCTTGATTTTCTCAGGGTTCGCTTCAATCCCCCTATGATTAACGATGAATCCCAGGAACTTCCCAGCTCCTACTGCGAAGACACACTTTGCTGGGTTGAGTTTCATTCTGTACGAGTCCATGACATCGAAGGTCTTCTCAAGGTCCGCTACGTGAGTACATGCTTTCAGGCTCTTCGTTAGCATATCGTCTACATATACCTCCATAGTCTTACCTATTTGCTCTTCGAACATCTTATTGACAAGACGTTGATACGTTGCCCCCTCATTTTTCAGACCGAAGGGCATCACCTTGTAGAAGTACGTCCCTTTCTCAGTAATGAAGGCTGTCTTCTCAGAGTCTTCAGCATCCATGAAGATTTGGTTATAGCCTGAATAAGCGTCCATGAAGCTCATGAGCTCATGCCCTGCCGTTGCGTCCACCATCTGGTCTATTCTAGGTAAGGGATAGTTGTCTTTCGGGCAAGACCAGTTCAGGTCAGTGAAATCTACACACATTCTCCACTTCCAATTGGCCTTAGGCACAATGACTGCATTTGAGAGCCACTCCGGATAGGTAACCTCTCTTATGAACTCGGCCTCTTCCAACTTTTTTACCTCTTCCCGGATGATGTCGTACTTCTCCCTGGAGTAGACTCTTCGTCTCTACTTGATTGGCTTGGCATCTCTGTCCACGTTGAGCTTATGGCTCATGACCTCAGGGTCGATGCCAGGCATGTTTGCGTGACTCCATGCGAAGACACTCTGTCTCCTCCTGAGGAAGTTTATCAGCTCTTCCTTGATTCCTGGCTCTAGGGCTTTACCGACCTGGACGGTTTTTTCTGGCTCGTCCTCATTGAGGACGATGGATTCTACCTCTTCCGCGGCCTCACCCTTCTTCAATTTTGTTTCGTCTCTTGGGTCAAGAGTGTCAATGCTGTAAGTGGTGGTTTCTCTCTTATGGGCTTCTCTCTCTTCGACCGAGTTTAAGTAACACTCTCGCCCCGTGGTCTGGTCCCCTTGCACTTCCCCTACTCCATAAGGAGTCGGGAATTTTAGCATCAGATGGACCGTCGACGGCACAACTTCAAACTCTTTAAGAGCCACCCTTCCTATGATGAGGTTGTAGGCCGAGAAGACGTTTTCGTCCATAATGAAAAAGTTTATCTTCTTGGTCAGCCTCCTAGGCCACTCATCCCCCATACGTACATCCATCTCATACATGACCAATGGGTGGACCTTTTCGCCACTGAAGCCTATCAGTGGGTGATGATAGGGCACCAGTCTTGCCCTGCTAAGACCCAGGCTCTTGAAGCAAGGCCAGAACATCACATCTACTGAGCTTCCCCCGTCTATGAGGATCCTCCGTACCTCACACCCATGCACCCTTGTTGTTATGACCAAAGGGTCATCATGGGGGGCTAAGATACCCTTGAAGTCGAGTCTGGAGAACCCCACTACGAGGGTGTCCATGTCTACCTTCTTCCTCTTCTGCACTGCATCAGAAGACGTTAGATTCATAACTTCGAGCTTGGAATGACCTGGCCTCTGCTACATGAGCCTTCCTGTCGTCTACCTCAGATCCACCTCCTGCAAATCCCCCACATATGGTGCTAACACCAAAGGAGATCATACCGACCCTCTTCACCGGGGTGTTGTCATCCTTTGGAGGAAGATCCGGGTCATCTTCATCATCTCCTTCTGAATCATCGTCCCTTCTGGCCGGGACATTGCCACGACAACTGTTATTTCTTCTTTTCTTAGGGTCATCTCTTCCACCCTTTGGAGCCTTACCATCCACACACTTCCTCAGCTTTCCAGATTTCAGCATCTTCTCAATCTCATCCTTTAAAGCGAAGCATCTATCTGTGACATGGCCATGATCCTGATGGAACTCGCACCATAGGTTTTTGTTCCTCTTATGTGGCGGGGCCTTCAGTTTCTCTGGCTACCTCAGAGTCCGGTCAGTCTTAATCTCATTGAGGATGTGCTCACAGCTCACAGTCAGAGGAGTGTAATGAGCGAACTTGTCAACTCCTGACCTCTTCTTCCCCTCTTTCTTACCTCGGGACTTTCCCGTGCCACCGCGGTTCTCCTCCTCACACTTAGCGGCCATTGCCTCTTCCGCATTCATCACTTTCCCTGCGATTTCCAGCAGCTCTGCCATAGACCTAAGGGGGTCTTCCTCAAGTTTCCACAATAGCTTACCCTTCTAGAGGCCTCCTATAAGGGCGGTCATGTCTATGCTCTCTTCATAATCTTCCACCTCTAATTTCTCTTTGTTGAATCTTTCTATGTAGTCTCTTAGGCTCTCACCCTTGGCCTGTTTGACATACAGCAGGTGGGTAGTCTTCTTTTGAGGTCTTACCCCAAAGCAGAAGTTGTGGATGAACTGCTCAGCCAAGCCTTTGAAGTTCTCAATTGAGTTCTTCGGAAGGGAGGTGAACCAACTGTGCGCTTCCCCTGTCAAGGTCCTTGAGAAGGCCCTACACTTCATCTCATCGGGTAACAAGTAAATGTCTACTGCTGACTGGTACATCTCGATATGGTGTACAGGGTTAGTGCTGCCATCATACTTGGGAGTCATTGTAGGAGGCTTGAACTTGGCTGGGGTTGGGAACCCCACTATCCTAGCCACAAATGGGGAGCCCTCTGAGTAACCCCTTTGTAATGGGTCCCTACTTTTAATGAGGTCTCCTATCTTCTCCTCAAGGCATTGGATAGAATCATTCCAGGGTCTTCTTTCATCAACTTGGCCGAGGTTATCCCCTGCCACCTCCCTGCGATGGACAGAGGGTTCCCCAACCGCGACACGTTGGTTGTTGACCTCTTCCTGTTCCCTGCCTCTTCTTTCACAGGGTCGGCCTTGGTCTGGCCGACCCTGCCTGTTCCCCCTCTGAGAGCCTGCTGCGCTCCTTGACCTTCACATCCTCTGTCTTAGGTCTTTCACCGGGCCCAGTCTCTCGAAGGCCGACCCTTGCTCAACCTATCAAAGGCCGACCCTCTTTGTTGGGCCTCTTCACCTCTTCGGCCGATACATCCTTGACTCTGCCTAAGAGGTCGTATAGTGTTATTTGACACCGCAAGTGCCTAGGGTCAGCAACGTCCCTTCTCCGCTGGGGTGCAGGCTGGTCCTTCATTGGCGCCTGGGGTGGTCCCCTGGCGTCAGGATGAGGCTGAACTACCGCCGGAGTGATCATGTCCGGTGAGACTCCAGGTGTCCTCATCATAGTTTGACTGAGCTGAGCAAATTTCTCCTTCATAGATTGTTGTGTTGCAGCTAAATATTTCAAGGCCGCTGCTACCTCTGCCATTTCGGACTGGGGGCGCACCTGACTGGAGCTAGGCCCTCCACCCCCGGGCGGCGGAAGAGGCGGTGGTAAGTCTGGTGCCATATGTTAACACTATACAGCTTGAGTAGCAAATGAGCTTAGCACCTCATAGGACCTCTTTCAATGGTGAAACAACTCCACGCTAGGGGGAGGCCTGGTTCACCACCAGAGTCTCCGGTGAGGTTAAGCAGAAAAAGAGGAAGAAATAGTTTCTCGTTCCCACAGACGGCGCCAAAATGATGATGCTGAAATTAGCACCACCAGATAAGGTGTTTTCAAGCCCAATCTAAGAACAACAATGGCAGCATAGCTATATAAAAGGTAAGAGGATGAGATGAGGAGAAGAGGAGAGAGCACCAGGATATAAGTAGTTCACCCTAAATTGGCCTACGTCCACTGTGTGTGTGTGTGTGAATAACCTCACTGCAACAAGGCACTAATGTCCATGGATACAATCTCTCAAGTTTTCTCTCTCTACTGTGTATCTAGTCAGAGTTTCAGCTAGGGTTGAATATCTGGTCTCTAACCCATATCTTTTAACTTTTGCAGAGCGACCACAAGGCATTGCAGACGAACTGTGGGAGATGGCATCACCGAGCTTAGAGAGACTTGCCAAAAAAGCCGGTCTGAACCCATGGAACCTTTCACTACAAGTTGAAGGATGGAACGATGATAAGGGGAATTTAAAATTGCGATTTCTAGGGGTGATTGAGAATACCCAAGTGTTGTAACTACGTTCTGAGCACAAGGGAAATAAAGAGATGGGATGATTTTTAGCATGGAATATCTGGGAAGAATTCTTAATAAAAGAGAGATGACTTGTATTTATTTTGATGTATAGAGCATTGGTAATTTATTTTAGTTGTTGTATTTATTCGGGAGGATTGTTGTGTTTATTTGAAGAAACTTGAGATTAGTGTTTTCTCTTTTGTTATTGTGGGATGTAAATGCACTATACCTAGTGTTTTGATGAATTTGGCTAGTTTTATCGATCATTAGCACACCGTTCGCTCTTCCTGGGTGAGCGAGGTGCTACAGAATGTGGGCATCCTGGTTAGCTGATGATAGAATTGTCCGAGTTGTAGGGATGTGGGAATATACGTGTGGAATATATGTTTAAGGAACTTACATAACGAGGTGGAAGTGGTAGAGTGGATTAAGCAGCGCGTGAAGAAGGACGATCCATATATACATGTGCGATTAGAGTAGCACGCCCGAATTTGATTAGAAGGATGTAGGAGGCCATTTGAAAAGGGGTATTCCTCGAGAAGGGTAGAATTTAATTATTATGGAGAACACTTGGAGCGGAGTTATAATTAGTCAAATATTGAGAGCGACTGACGCGTACAAAGAGTGAAGATGTTAGTATGGTATAAAAGGTCCAGAAGTGCACATCGTGGAGAAAAGTGTGCGGATCGGAACTTTCAGTATACGCAAAGGAAAGAAGGAGAGTATTAAGTGTCACTTAATGTGAGACATTTCAAATAGAAGTTGATGTTGAGCGGGGCATAGTGAGTGGTCTCCTCATACACCACTCATAGATAAAAATCGGTTGAAACAAGGGGATCAACCAGAGTATTTTATGGCTATCGACAATTCCTATAGTGGAAGAGGCCGATAAAGTCGGTAAAGTTTCTTGGATGAGTTGCCAACCTCAAGGTAAGATCAAGAGTTCCTTCGAATATATGGAACAAGATGCCTAAGAAGGAAGTGATTGACACTCCTTGGAGTGATTTGCAATATTAGCTAGTGTACACCAGTCTTCCTTCGAGAGGAAGGATCGCGCCGGTACGTGTTCCTACACGGTATTTTTCTGAATTAGGTTGAGATTTTTGGACCCCACCTTCAATATGGGATTTCGGGAAGCAGCGGGGATATCATTTCGTTTTAAGCAAGTTGTATCACCCATGATTCGGGGAGTAAGTGAGCGGTGATTGACCATTAGTAGAGCAGTGTAAAAATAATTTTGGATTCATGGTGATCATTTCTTTTACACAATGGTTCTAGCTAACAAGTGGAGTCTAGTACGGTAATTAGGGTGGATATTACGTAATGGTAGGGTTCTGTGGGATCACTTGTGCCTGTTTATTATGAACAAGATGCTTATTGAGGTTTTGGTTTGGAAAAAACTTAACTTTTAACACTATGAATGTTAAGAGATGGGCGGGTAATCGGAATTTTGGATTGGTTGAGTTAGAATCTGATGTTTATGGTGGAATTACCACGGCTTTTTTAGGCAAGCAAGTTGTGGTTAAATGTTTGTGTGGTTTCTCTCAGAATGGGAGATTTGTGTTCAGATAAATACAAGTAATTGTCATGTAGTGAGGTGCAGCCTCCCGATAATGTTGAAATAATGGGAGTAAATGATGTACCGACTCGTCTTAAGCGAATGTTGTTGGATAGGAGCATATTGTGGAAGTGTCGTTAATGAGAGTATTAAACAAGCTTGATGTGAAAACGGGGTCTATAGTGATTGGGTGCCTTACTTTGAAGTTAGTTTGCATACTAATAAGGTGATATGCCCCAAGTGTAACCTCGGCCTAGAGACATCAACCTCGTCCGGTATTATGGCCGAGGTTGGGCATGTCTTGGACACGCGATATCACCCCTCGGCCATATCAAGGTCGGCCTAGGCCGACACTACCATGAGCCTCTCCAAGGGACGTCACAAGGATCGACAGCATTCTCGGATACCTTGGGATGGAAACCTCGGCCAGACGTAGGCCGAGCTCGCAGCAAGCCAGCAGCAACCTCGTCAAGCCACCAGTTCAATCTCGTCTTAGGACGACCTTGCCCATTGTCTCAGCTAGGATTAGGCCGAGACCTCCATGGAATACTCGGACTGAACAGGTATCAAGACTCACCAACCTCGGCATCTCCAAGGCCGAGGTCATACACCAGACGCGATAACCGAGCACCTGCTGACATTTAGATAAGGACACGTGGACACAAATCAGTTATAACAAGATTATTCCCCACACGTGGGGAGAGTATTTCATTATCATTCTCTACATGTGACAGTGACAGATGGCACTCCCATATTGGTGAGGTAACCACACACATGCTCATTGCATGCATGGAGGGTACATTACACCCCCTAGGTACTATATATAGAGGTCATCCTCTACCTTGCAAAAGGATCCCCAGATATTCAACCCTAGCTAAAACCCTGTCTAGACACACAGTAGAGAGAGAAAGCTTGAGAGATTGTATCCATGGCCATTAATGCCTTATTGTAGTGAGGTTATTCACACACACACAGTGGACGTAGGCCAATTTAGGCTGAACCACTCATATTCTGGTGCTCTCTCCTCTTCCCCTCATCTCATTCTCTTACCTTGCTACATAACTATGCTGCCATTGTTGTTCTTAGATTGAGCTTGAAAACACCTTTTCTGGTGATGCTGATTCTGGCATCATCATTTTGGCGCCATTTGTGGGAACGAGAAGCTATCTCTTCCTCTTTTTCTGATTAACCTCACCGGAGAATCTAGTGGTGAACCAGGCCTCCCCCTAGCGCGGAGCTGTTTCACCATTGAAGGAGGTCCTGTAAGGTACTAAGCTCATCTGCTACTCAAGCTCTATAGTGTTAACATATAGCACCAAACTTACCACCGCCTATTCCGCCGCCCGAGGGTGGAGGGCCTAGTTCCAATCAGGCGCCTCCCCAGTCCGAAATGGTGGAGGTAGCTGCAGCCTTGATATCTTTAGCTGCAACACAAGCAGCCATGCAGGAGCAATTTGCACAGCTCAGCCAAACTATGATGAGACCACCTGGAGCCTCATCGGACATGATCACTCCGGTGGCAATTCATCCTCATTGATGCCAGGGGACCACTCCAGGCACCAATGAAGGACCAGCCTGCACCCCCGCGGAGAAGGGACGTTGCTTACCCTAGGTGCTTGCGTCTGGGGAGGCAGGGAAACCCTTGCCCAGAGGACAGGTATGATGATATAGAGGCGGAAGAAGCCCCGGAAGACTGCTGGGAGCCGTATGAGGTGTCGAATAACACAGTACGACCTCTTAGGCAGAGTCAAGGTTGTGTCGACCGAAGAGGTGATGAGGCCCAACAAAGAGGGTCAGCATTTGATAGGTTGAGCAGAGGGTCGGCCTTCGAGAGACTGGGCCCGATAAATGACCTAAGACAGAGACTGTCGAGATCAAGGAGCGCAGCAGGATCTCAAAGAGGGAACAGGCAGGGTCGTCCAGACCAAGGCCGACACTGTGAAAGAAGAGGCGGGGAGCAGGAAGAGGTCAACAACCAACGTGTCGTGCTAGGGGAACCCTCGGTCCATCCCAGGGAGGTGGCAGGGGATAACCTCGGCCAAGTCGATAGCCGAAGACCATGGAATGATTCTATCCAATGCCTTGAGGAGAAAATAGGAGACCTCATTAAAAGCAGGGACCCATTACAAAGGGGTTACTCAGAGGGCTCCCCATTTGTGGCTAGGATAGTGGGGTTCCCAACCCAGCTAAGTTCAAGCCTCCTGCGGTGTCTCCCAAGTATGATGGCAGCACTAACCCTGTGCATCATATCGAGATGTATCAATCGGCAGAAGACATCTACTCGATACCCGATGAGATGAAGTGTAGAGCCTTCTCTGGGACCTTAACAGGGGCTGCACACAGTTGGTTCACCTCCCTTCCGAAGAACTCAATTGAGAACTTCAAAGGCTTGGCTGAGCGATTCATCCACAACTTATGCTTTAGGGTGAGGCCTCAAAAGAAGACTACCCACCTGCTGTATGTCAAGCAGGCCAAGGGTGAGAGCCTAAGAGACTACATAGCAAGATTCAACAAAGAAAAGCTGGAGGTCGAAGATTATGAAGAGAACATAGCCATGACCGCCCTTATAGGAGGTCTCTAGAAGGGGAAGCTATTGTGGAAACTGGCGAAAGACCCCCCTAGGTCTATGGCGGAGCTGCTGGCAACCACAGGGAAAGTGATGAATACGGAAGAGGCAATGGCCGCCAAGTATGAGGATGAGAACCGCGGTGGCAGTGGAAAGTCCCAAAGAAATAAAGATGGGAAGAAGAGATCGGGTGATGACAAGTTCGCTCACTATACTCCTCTGACTGTGAGCTGTGAGCACATCCTCAATGAGATTAAGAGTGACAGGGCTCTGAGATGGCCAAAGAAGCTGAAAGCCCCACCACATAAGAGGAACAAAAACCTATGGTGTGAGTTCCACCAAGATCATGGTCACGTCACAGATAGATGCTTAGCTTTGAAGGATGAGATTGAGAAGATGTTAAAATCTGGGAAATTGAGAAAATATGTAGACGGTAAGGCTCCTAAGAGTGGAAGAGATGACCATAAGAAAAGGTGGAATGACAGATGCCGTGATAACGTCCTGGCCCGAAGAGACGATGATTCAGAAGGTGATGATGAAGATGATCCGGATCTCCCACCAAAAATTGACAACACCCTGGTGAAGAGGGTTGGTATGATCTCTTTCGGTGTTGGCACAATATGCGGAGGATTTGAAGGTGGTGGATATGAAGTAGCTGATAGGAAGGCTCATGTAGCCGAGGCCAAATCAGTGGCCAAGCTTGAAGTTGTGAATATAACATCTTCCGATACAGTACAAAAGAGGAAGAAAGTAGACATGAACACCCTCGTAGTTGGGTTCTCCAGACTCGACTTCAGAGGTATCTTAGCCCCCCATGATGACCCTTTGGTCATAACGACAAGGGTGCATGGATATGAGGTGCAGAGGATCCTCGTGGATGGGGGGAGCTCGACAGATGTGATGTTTTGGCCTTGCTTCAAGAGCTTAGGCCTTAGTAGAGCAAGACTGGTCCCTTATTACCACCCCCTGATAGGCTTTAGTGGTGAAAAGGTTCACCCCTTGGGCATGTATGAGATGGACGTACGGATGGGTGACGAATGGCCTAAGAGGTTGAATAGGAGGATTAATTTCTTCATGATGGACGAGAGTGTCTTCTAGGCCTATAACCTCATCATAGGAAGGGTGACCCTTAGAGAGTTCGAGGTTGTGCCATCAACGGTCCATCAGATGCTAAAATTCTCGACTCCTTATGGAGTAGGAGAAGTGCAAGGTGACCAGACCACAGCGCGAGAATGTTACTTCAACTCGGCCGAAGAGAGAGAAGACCATAAGAGGGCCACCACCACTGATAGAATTGATACTCTTGATCCAAGAGATGAAACAAAATTGAAGAAGGGAGAGGCCGCGGAAGAGGTAGAATCCATCGTCCTCAATGAAGATGAGCCGAAAAAAACCATCCAGGTCGGCAACGCCCTTAATCCTGAAATCAAGGAAGAGTTGATAAACTTCCTCAGGAAGAGGCAGAGTGTCTTCGCATGGAGTCACGCAGACATGCCTGGCATCAATCCTAAGGTGATGAGTCACAAGCTCAACGTAGCAAAAGATGCCAGGCCTATCAAGCAGAGAAGAAGAGTCTACTCCAGGGACAAATACAACGTCATCCGTGAAGAGGTGAAAAAGTTAGAAGAGGCTGAGTTTATAAGAGAAGTTACCTATCCGGAGTGGCTATCAAATGCGATCATCGTGCCCAAGGCCAATGGGAAGTGGAGAATGTGTGTCGATTTCACTGACCTAAATAGATCTTTCCCAAAAGATAGCTACCCCTTACCTCGGATAGATCAGATGGTGGATGCTATAGCAGGACATGAGCTCATGAGGTTCATGGATGCGTATTCAGGCTATAACCAAATCTTCATGGATGCCGAAGACTTAGAGAAGACAACTTTCATTACCGACAAAGGGACGTACTGCTACAAAGTGACGCCCTTCGGTCTGAAAAATGCAGGGGCAACATATCAACGTCTTGTCAATGAGATGTTCGAAGAGAAAATAGGGAAGACCATGGAAGTGTATGTAGATGATATGCTGACAAAAAGATTTAAATCTTGCACTCATGTAGTAGATCTTGAGAATACCTTCGATGTGATGGACTCATATAAGATGAAACTCAACCCAGCGAAATGTGTCTTTGGAGTAGGAGCCGGGAAGTTCTTGGGATTCATCGTCAACCAGAGAGGGATCGAAGCGAACCCTAAAAAAATTAAGGCGTTACTTGACATGAAGACTCCTAGGAGTATCAAGGATGTCCAAAGACTCACGGGGATAGTGGATGCGCTTAACAGATTCGTCTCTAGGGCGATGGACAAGTGTCTCCCATTCTCTAAAGTTTTAAGAAAGGCCTTCCAATGGGGCGAAGAGTGTGAAAAAGCCTTCAACTAACTCAAGTTCTACTTAGGGTCTACCTTATTGTTGTCTCGGCCCATCGCAGGAGAAAGGTTGTTTGTGTATCTGGCAGTCTATGAATCATCCATCAGCGCGGCCATCATACGGGAAGAGGATGGGATCCAAAGGTCTGTATACTTCAACAGTAAGGCCCTTCAAGGGTCTGAGCAAAATTATCCCCGTATGGAAAAGTTGGCTTATGCCCTAATACATGCCTGAAGAAAAATGAAGCCTTACTTCCAAGCTCACTCCATGGTAGTCCTCACTGACTCCCCACTAAGGAAGGTCCTGCATAAACCTGAGAAGTCCGAGAGATTGATGACCTAGGCCATCGAATTAGGAGAATATGATCTTACCTACCAGCCTAGGACAACCATCAAAGGGCAGTCCCTCGCGGACTTTGTTGCAGAATTCACCTGGGAAGAGGCCGAGACAGAGAAAGGCCTAGAGGACGCCGAAGAGACAAACCGTAGTGTCTTTCGAAATTCGGAAGAGACGGCACCAAATGTATTCCGAGATCGGGAAGAGGTCATCTCAGGCAAAACTCGGAGCAGAATAGAAGAGAACGAAGAGGATCGATACCTTTTCAATCAAGGAGTTATAACAGAAGGGGTCTTCTCATCAGATACAGACCTTTGGAGCCTCTTCGTTGATGGCTCTTCCCGTGATAGTGGAAGAGGTGCGGGGCTAATACTCTCGGCTCCAGATGGTGCCAACATTGAATATGCCTTGAGATTCAACTTACAGGCCTCAAACAACGAGTCCGAGTATGAGGCCATGATAGCATGCCTCTTATTGGTAAAGACTCTTCGCGTAAGATGTCTCCTACTCCACATCGACTCAAGGTTAGTTGTCAATCAAGTGCTGGGAGTCTATGAGTCCAAGAATGAAAGAATGACGAAGTACCTGGAGAGAGTGAGAAAGATGCTGGAATATTTTAAAGAGGCAAAACTGAAGAGAGTGCCTCGACAAAGTAATAGCCACGCTGATGCATTGGCAAGGTTGGCTTTGGCAAAGAAGACAGAGGTTAGAAGGACCATTTCGATCAAGGTCTTAGGAAAGGAAACCATCAACGAAGAAGAGGTATGTAACCCTTGTCACAATTTGAACCTAGGAGACTCATGGATCGACCCGCTCGTCATATACATAAGAGAGGGAGAGCTGCCTGAGTCCAAATTAGAGAGGAGAAAATTAAGACATAGAGCTGCCAAGTTCTCGATGATAGGAGACGTCTTGTACGAAAAGGTATTTCTATTGCCTCTCCTTAGGTGCTTGCATCCCACAGAAGTTTCCAGGGTCTTACAGGAATTCCATGAGGGTTCTTGCTCTAGCCACATAGGGGGAAGGCCCTTGGCTAAGAGGATCATCACTCATGGGTACTGGTGGCCTACCTTATCCAAGGACGCTGCAGACTACATGAAGAGGTGCGATAAATGTCAAAGGTTCTCCACTATCCCTCATCAACCCCATCAGCCTATGACGTCAATCTCTTCTCCATGTCCATTTGCGGTATGTGAAATTGACTTAGTGGGACCCTTGCCAAGAGCTGTCAACAGCTATAGATTCTTGATAGTTGCCATTGACTACTTCTCAAAGTGGGTGGAGGCACAGCCGATGATAACAATTATAGAGAAGAAGACCTTCCAATTCATTTAGAGGAATATCATATGCAGATATGGCCTCCCAAACACTCTCATATCGGACAATGGGACCCAGTTCAAGAACTCCTCTTTAGAAAAGTATTGCCTAAGAGTAGGAATAAAGTAATTCTTCTCATCTCCTGGTCGACCTCAGGCAAATGTCCAGACCGAGGTCACAAACAGAACTATCCTGGATAGGATCAAGAAGATATTAGAGGATGCGAAGGGAAGATGCGATGAAGAGGTCTATGCTGTGTTATGGGCCTACAGAACCACGATAAGGACACCAACATGAGAAACCCCGTTCATGCTGGCATATGGCTCAGAGGTCGTCATACCAACGGAGGTAGGGCTCCCAACTCATAGGATTCAGACTTATGACCCTGACAATAATGGGGAAGAGAGGAGGCTAGACCTAGATCTTATCGAAGAAAGAAGAGAAGATGCAGAGGTCAAACAAGCAGCCTACCGATAGAGGGCAGCGAAATTCTATAACCAGAGGGTGAAGTCAAGACCCATTGTAGTGGGAGACCTAGTGCTAAAGAAGACCCTACAGAAAGCAAACAAGCTTCACCCAAACTGGCCTGGTCCCTACAAAGTGACAGAAGAGGTTGTGCCTGGCACTTACAGGCTAAAAAACCTAGAAGGAGAACCTTTCACTAACCCATGGAATGCTGATCACCAAAAGAGATA
The DNA here is from genome assembly GCA_949130495.1 of Sambucus nigra. NCBI lineage: Eukaryota > Viridiplantae > Streptophyta > Magnoliopsida > Dipsacales > Adoxaceae > Sambucus > Sambucus nigra. The sequence goes on along the minus strand of OX422209.1, from coordinate 490,610,812 downwards.
CTACATATGATGTTGCATAGAGTTTTATGTAAATGTATCATCTCATTATGAAGAGGTTATTAATAAAGATCAGTTCCCATGATAGTTCTTACTTCATACCTAGATCAGAGATTAATTGATGGGGCCAACATCTTAGGTGATGACCTCAGCCCTTCATAACATCATTCAGTGGTGACGAGGTCTGAGGTCAGACATTATAAATGAGATGACCTCAGACCTATAACATCATTAATTTGGTGAGATTCATTAATGAGGATAACATCTTAGGTGATGACCTCAGCCCTTCATAACACCATTCAGTGGTGACGAGGTCTGAGGTCAGACACTATAAATAAGATGACCTCAGACCCTTAACATCATTAATTTTGTGAGATTCATTAATGAGGATAACATCTTAGGTGATGACCTCAGCCCTTCATAACACCATTCAGTGGTGATGAGGTATGAGGTCAGACACCATAATAAGGTGACCTCAGACCCATAACATCATTAATTTGGTGAGATTCATTAATTATGAGGATAACATCTTAGGTGATGACCTCAGCCCTTCATAACACCATTCAGTGGTGACGAGGTCTGAGGTCAGACACTATAAATTAGATGACCTCAGACACATAACATCATTAATTTGGTGAAGATTTATTAATGGGATAACATCTTAGGTGATGGCCTCAGCCCTTCATAACACCATTCAGTGGTAATGAGGTCTGAGGTCAGACACTATAAATTAGATGACCTTAGACACATAACATCATTAATTTGGTGAGGATTTATTATGGGGATAACATCTTAGGTGATGACCCCAGACCCTCATAACACCATCCAGTGGTGATGAGGTATGAGCTCAAGACCATTGGTTGAGTTTAAATAATACCATTGCAAAAAGACAAGCTTAGAAAGAGGACTTCAGAGGTTAAAGCTCAGATTACAAATTAATTTTTAGCAGACACCATAACAATGGAACCAAGAATGAAAAGCATCACATGACATTCAATGAAAAGAAAGTGAAGATGGTCCTCATCAGAGGTTGATATATATATTCAGAAATAATATGTTCAACGATTATAGAAATTCTAAGGGTTACAAAAAATAATCAAAAAAATCATCTAAGGGTCTGAAGGGGGAACGTTGACATCCTCGGCTTGATTGGTCACCTCGGTCGTATCATCACGATGGTCTGCCCCTGCAACCTCGGTGCACTCCAACGTGGCAGTCTCGTCAGGAGCGACAGCCTCTTCCTCAACCTCTTGAAGATCTTGGGAAATTGAGGATCAGTAAAGCCGAGACCAATGAAATCAGAGGCCTTCGAAGTGCCGGCCTCTCTCTCCCTGATGCCTGCCCATTTAATAGTGGCTTTGATACCTCTTTCAAGGTATTCAAAGTCAAAGCCCATGAACTCATCTAAGGCCTTGTATTCAGCAATTATCTTCTCAGAGGCGTCATCAAGGGCGACCCTGACAGCTGAGTTGACTTTCTGCTGCAGAATGTCGTCCTTAGCCTTCAGTAAAATAGCATGATCCTTGCCGAGGTAGGAGATGTCCTTCTCCAATCCCTTCACCTTCTTCTCAAAGTCCTTCAGCTCAGACTTGAGGTGCTCGATCTCCGCATTCAGAGTACTTTGGAATTTCTCGGCCTCTTGCCCCTTTTGGATGAGGGGCAGCTTCCTCAGGGTCCAGTTGGCCAAATAGTGTATGGCTGTCAAGCCCTGCTCATTTAGTGATCATAAATAAGCCGAAGAAAAATTAGATGTTACACTTAGAAGAATTTCTGAAGAAGGATCAAATCATACCTGAACGGCTCTGTGAAGGACGAACTCAACCAGCAATGGGGTGTCCAGAGACCTGAAGAAGCGTTTGTCAGACTCGGTCATTACAGAGCCGACGGAATCCCGGGCCTGAAGGCTGTGGCCGACTACACTGTCGGTTAACTTCAACTGATCCAGATGAGCCGACAGGGCATCAGCTGAAGAGATGGGGATGGCAGCGTCGGCAGTCTTCTTCTTAGGCCTCTGATCCTCAGGGGTATGACCCTCTGGAGCCCTCTTCTTTGTGGTTGGGGGCTTAGAGGCAGAGGGAGCTGGTGGAGGAGCGTTAAGGCCTGCTTTCTTGGCGAGTATCGTCAAGCTTGGTTTAGCCATCTCCCAAAGCTCGTCTGGAATATCCTTTGGTCGCTCTGCAAAGAGTTAGTAGATCTGAGTTAGATAAGCAGATATGAGTAAACTCAGAGGTTAAACTTAAAAAAAAATGCTTACCAAGCTCGGCAAGGGGACTTCCACCTAGACCTGTCCCAGAGAGGTAGTGGGGAGTCATCAAGTGTTCGAACCTGACAAATAGGCCATGTACCCCCTGATCTTGAAGGGCTTTCACCTTCTGGAGGTTTTGTAGACTTAGGCCAGGGTCGGCCCTGGCAGACATGGTGACCTTACCCCACCTCAGGGGCATCCTCTGCTCCAGATTAGACGAGGGAACACATGGGCCAAACTCCCATGGATCTGAAGCGAAGAAGTACCGAGGCTTCCAATTATGGTTAGAAGTCTGAGTCAACTGAAGCATTTTCTTCTCAGGCTTCCGAGCTACAAAATGGAAGTAGCTCGGATGATTTTTGGCCGAGGAAGGGACGTATCAACCTACGAAGACCTGAACAGGAAGGTCTGAGTGTTGGACAGCCTTCCATAACACTATGGCCCCTATTAGGACTCTCCAGGCATTAGGATAAAGTTGAGAGGGGGCCAAATTAATATAAGAAAGGATGGACTTGATAATGGGGTGAATGGGCAGACGGAACCCCAACTTGAACATCTTCTCGTACAGGCAGATCTCGCCGTCTTGGCCATAATAAGCCCTCTCTTCCTTCAGAGGTCTCTTAAGTTTTAATGAGGGGCTGATAGAATATAGATATCTGAAGCAGATAAGGTCTACCTCAGTAATTGTACTCTCGATCTCAACCGCCTCGGAGACGTCGACATCGCTCTCAACCTCATTATCATCCAACTTAACGTCGGCCGGAGGAGATGTTGATGGGTTACTCGGGAACCTCTGAGCGAACTCTGCCCTGGTGACAGCCGATAGAGGGATGGCGTCAAGTGGTGGTGGAATGGCCACACTCGGCTCAAGAATCTCAACCTCTGAGGAAGACCCTGAGGTGCTTGAGTGATTATGGGACGAGGCTCGGCTGGAGACCTCGGCCTGATCAGGCCTAGGTGTGAAGTCCATGGCCTCTTGAAAAGAATCCACAGACATGGGGTCTGAGGTAGAAGATTCAGACTCAGACATAGGTATGGGATTAGCAGGAACCTCTGTCTGATAGAAGTTCTCCGGGGGGTCAGGATATATCACCTCCAGAGGTGGTGGAAATATGGGTCTAATGGGAAACTCTTTCTATTTGCCTAATCTTTTCTAAAGTCTTATCTCTAAGAGAGGGGAACTCCTCAAGAAGCTGATATAAGGGTCTGAGCATCAGAGGACGACACTACACTTGGGGATTTTCCTAAACTCCAAGAATTACAAACAAGACTAGTTGATAAAGCAAAGGAATCTAAGGATCAAACCAATAAATTCAAAGCAAACACAAGTCACCGGAAAACTCCGAAACTCGCCGAAAAACTCAAAAACTCGCTGGAAAATGCAAACCAGAAGGAAAAAGCAAAGAAAATGAAGGGGAGAATTTACCTGGAAATGAAACGACAAGGGGAAGTGATGAAAATTCAGAAAAAACCACCAACAAAGACCTCTGTAGTAGATTCTTGTTCGAAATGCCTTTTAGAGGGAGAAAGCGTTCACCGAAGAGGGAAGTGAACAAGAAAGAAGAAATGAGGGTTCAAAACCCGTAAATAAGTAGGCACAATTCCCAAGGCCTATCATTGCCTTGGGATCCCCAAAGGGCGGCTGACAGCACACGCCTACCAAGCAAGCATGTTCCAACATTGGACAAGTGTTAAGCAAGTATTGGCTTGTAACAGACAGGCCTCGGAGGTGTATTAATCCCCTAGTCACTCTCTCTCACATATGACTAAGGGCTGGGGGGTGATTGATATGCCCCAAGTGTAACCTCGGCCTGGAGACATCAACCTCGACCGGTATTATGGCCGAGGTTGGGCATGTCTTGGACACACGATATCAGCCCTCGGCCATATCAAGGTCGTCCCAGGCCGACACTACCATGAGCCTCTCCAAGGGATGTCACAAGGATCGGCAGCATTCTGGGATACCTTGGGATGGCAACCTCGGCCAGACGTAGGCCGAGCTCGCAGCAAGCCAGCAGCAACCTCGTCAAGCCACCAGTTCAATCTCGTCTCAGGCCTACCTTGCCCATTGTCTCGGCTAGGATTAGGCCGAGACCTCCATGGAATACTCAGACTGAATAGGTATCAAGACTCACCAACCTCGACCTCTCCAAGGCCGAGGTCATACACCAGACGTGATAGCCGAGCACCTGCTGACATTTAGATAAGGACACGTGGACACAAATCAGTTATAACAAGATTATTCCCCACACGTGGGGAGAGTATTGCATCATCATTCTCTACATGTGACAGTGACAGATGGCACTCCCATATTGGTGAGGTAACCACACACATGCTCATTGCATGCATGGAGGGTACATTACACCCCCTAGGTACTATATATAGAGGTCATCCTCTACCTTGCAAAAGGATCCCCAGATATTTAACCCTAGCTAAAACCCTGTCTAGACACACAGTAGAGAGAGAAAGCTTGAGAGATTGTATCCATGACCATTAGTGCCTTATTGTAGTGAGGTTATTCACACACACACACAATGGACGTAGGCCAATTTAGGATGAACCACTCATATTCTAGTGCTCTCTCCTCTTCCCCTCATCTCATTCTCTTACCTTGCTACATATTTATGCTGCCATTGTTGTTCTTAGATTGAGCTTGAAAACACCTTATCTGGTGATGCTGATTCTGGCATCATCATAAGGTATCCAAAAATTGTTTTACCGGATATGCCTTATTTTCCGAGTTATTAGGGGGGAAGTATGTAATACCCCGTATTTTTACGGCGTTTAAATTTGGGGATTTATTAAATCTAAATTGAGATATTAATCTAATATTAATTCGGAAATCATTTAAATATTTACTAGCGTGACGAGAGTTAGTAATTATTTAAATTTTTTTGTAAATTACTTTATGGGTAATGTAAGATGTGTAATTAAATTTAGTAAAATTATCATGGGCATATAATTTGATAATTTTAGAAATTTTATCGAGACGCGCCTGTGTCGTGTCGTGATTAAATTCGCATTATTAAAAGTGAATAAATTATAAGTCACCCGTATCGTCATTTTGAGTGCGTTAATGTGTCCGGAAGGGTTGAGATAGTCAAACTAATGTACCCGGGGGTGTAGTTTGGGTCTCGGGGAGTTTTTAGGCCCAATGAGCATCCCGGGAGGGCGTTTTAGACATTTTGTATTTTTGGGAATGGAAACCCCCAAATTTTCTAATATTATATCATATGGTAGGGGTTTTCTTCTAGGGTTAGCATAACCAAAAACCAAGGACGACCATTGGAGAGGAAGAGGAGAAGCTTTCCAATGAGTTATAGGCCAAGAACTCCACCGTTTGCACCGCCGTCACCGCCAAATTTTAGATCGCGCGATGAGGATCACAACCACACCAATTTCTTCCACAAATCAGAAACAAAGATTTCTAGGCAAGTATCTATCTTGCTTTATTTCAGTTAATGCTTCAATTATATTAGTCTAGGGTGATTAGAACTAGTTTTCATGAAAGAAAGAATATATTGGAGACTAGAATTTACATGTTGTAGAGGTGAAAATCATATTCTGGAAATCCATTTTATATGTAGAGGTTGAACCACGAATTTGCATTGATTTAGGAGTAGAAAATGTGGAAAAAGAATAGGAAGAACTAACTTAAAGAAAATATTAGGGTTCTTGAGATTTATATAGATATTGCCCTTTTAATTCGTTGCACTTGATGAAAACTCACATGTCTTATGTAGAATATTATTTATTTGGGTATATAACACTTGTAGTATCATTTGTTAGGAGTTTGGGTGTCAAAAGTGATGATTTGGATGAGTGTGGAATAGGATTCCCGTAACTGGTATTTCTGTAGTTTCGCCATAACTGCTTGATCGATCGATCGACCTAAGAGCATCAATCGATCGACCCACTTACATTGATCGATCGACCCCTCCTGGAAAATTCATATTCCTCTTTTAAATAGTTTATTTTGATTAAAATGAGTGTAAACCTTTGAACATTATTGTTAGAACATTGTGGGACATAAAGAGGACCAGTAGGACTTTGTAAAAATGGAGCATTTAATGTAAAGACGAAAATTAGTGTTAACATGGAGTGATTTACACTTAAGGAATAATGGGAACGTGTGTCTAAAGGAGTGAGACTCGTAAGGAAGTTACGTCGTAAAATAAGAGAATACCTACTGAAATTATACTTAGGGAGATAAGATACTACGAGTGGTACGAAGTAAGTTTGGAATAATCCCATAAATAAGAATTAAAGAGACGAGCCGTTATACGGGATAATCTAGTAATGTGTACTAAGAACAAATATCATAAGTATGGGTCGTGGGTGTACCTAATTTAGAAAGGGGAATAGTATCATAGATATATATGACTATGTTTGTTCATATACTATATATGTGTAAAAACCATGCCCGCGCTACTTACTATAACTGAGGTTACCGCGTCGGGACAGTATTATTTCAATGGGACCTTTATGGGGGATATTGACTTGTACCCTAGAACATAGGAATCCTTGGTACAAGCTATCTGATCGATAGTCAGACGGTCATAAGAGACGTGAGGGTATGTGCTGACCTCTTAGTGACTTGGAACTATGCTTCGCCTCAATTTGTATGTGTTTTGTGTTAATACAGTTCGAGAGTGATTCCGAACTAGTATTTCCCTTAGTGCGAGTGATACGGGGACTTGATAGTAGAGTATGCAAGCACCATAAATTTCATGTGGGGTGCCGATAATATATATATATATATATATATATATATATATATATATATATATATATATATATATATATATACACTTGAAATTTGGAACATTATACAGTGACTAAAAGTAGTTAAGTAATGAGTAAATATTTCGACTTGAATATAAGTGTTTGAAAATTTTGAGGCAATACTGAAAAACCTTATAATGAAATGAAATTCTTATGAAAACTTTACTCTGAGAAATTAATTATCTTAGCCTTAGTAATGGTCGGCATGAAACCTTATGAGGAATTTAAGATAAACTTAACTTATGGGGATTAATAGTGCAATAGGTGTGCACATTAGAAGAGAGGTGAGAATTTCTCAAGAGAGTTCCGCATACTTATATGATTGTTGCATTAGCCGGTAAATATTTTAAATACTTGTTAAACTAAAATTTTAAACTGTTTTACAATCGGGCTCTGACCCGTTTCCTGTTATCTCTTCTCTCTTGTATATATATATATATATATATATATATATATATATATATATATATATATATATATATATATATATGAATATATTACAGGTGCCCAGCATCAAGGGCGTCATGCTTAGGAATCTTTGGAAGGAACATGCTGCAGCTTAGGTGGGAGTATCAGGCCTTTTTCTTAGACGACCTCATTATTGATTCCACTCCTAGTTCTGTTTTATCCAGTTGGGCATGTGTCGCCCTTTTTCCTTATTCAGTTGGTTTTGTCAGAGATTGTGATTTATTTACTTTCAGTATTTTTACTTTGGGATTGTTACTATCAGGATGTTTTTCCTTTGTAGTTTTAAAGTGGATTTAGTTATTTGAATGCTTACATTGCTTGGATTATCTTTTCCAGTCTAGTTATTCTGTGACTCTTAAACTATGAATTATGGAAGTTTTTATTATTGGGCTTAAATTAAATAGGGAAATAATGTTTTAATTGGTTTTGACACTTAGCTTAATTATTTAGGGTGTTTAATTTGAAAAGTTATTTTGCGACAGTGATGCTAAGAATGAACCAATCGTTCACGTTCGTTATAATTTAATAAAGGACTAATCACCTAATACTTAATCAGGCAGGGTGTCGCATCTGGGATATGTCCGCCTTTCCAAAAAGATAAATTTTTCGAACATATTTGAAGAAACCTCTAAACATTAAGGCATCTCCATTAATTTTGGATAATAACATTTTAAGATGTTTAATAAAGTTATTAACGTCTTTCTAATAGTCTTCTGATATAGGAAGATTATTATGACCAAAAGGTATAACATTCTTAGTGTTAAAGGTCTCTTTCTGATAACAAAAATCAGAAGGTCTAGGCAATTCCAGATTCATGCGGACTCAAAGACTTGCTGATAACAAAATTTGGTTGCCATTGCCAGATTCATGAGGACTTAAAGACTTGTAGTTACACAACTCAGTGGTAATGCAAAGACAGATTCATGAGGTCTAGGCATAGCAGTACCACTGAGTTGGGTAACTACAAGTCTTTGAGTCCTCATGAATCTAGCAATGACTACAAAATTTTGTTTGAACTCTATGCATAGTCTGTTCTTCACGTTCCACCATATAGTGTCTATAAGAGTATTTTCATCATCTGAAAATTCTCGTCTAAATAATATCATGTCTAGATATCTTGATCATGCCTATATTAGGGGAAATACATCTTCCCAATAAGTCTATTTTGAGAAACAATATCATGTCAAGATTTTTCTGGAGGAACTAAGATATCATCAAAGTTCTTTAGGATCGGTCTTTCTTGGGAGTTTTGAATATGAGTCTGTCTTTGCGTTACACCAATATTTGGCCTTACGCATCTAAGATAGTATGCAGTGTCTTCTTTGTTCAGTCTATTCGTTCCAGAGGAACTCATGCGGTCTAGGTCTTATGTTTGCAATATAAAACATGAAATCATATTAGTGTTAGCAAACATTAACTCTCTTGATATATTATCTGGAATGGTATTTTTACTTCCCTTAATATGTATAACAGAGAATTCATAACCATTAAGAAATTGTTGTCATCTAATAAGTCTACTATTCCTTCATTTGGACAAGTCTAAGTCTCTGAATTTTACTTCATAAGAAGATTCAGTATAAATAGTAAAATATTTAGGTTTAAGAAAAAGCATATATTTTTCTATTGCCCTTACTATAGCTAACACTTGTTTTTCATGGGCAGTGTATCTTGTTTCTGAATCACTAAAGCTTATAGAACTATATCTATAAATTTTCTTCTTTTAGTCCCATTGTTTATCTGATGCGTCTGTTTCTACTATAAATAGGTCTTCAGCATTGGATAGTTCAAGCAGAGGAATATTTTTGACTGCATCTTTAATTTGTTTTATAACATAAAAATCATCTGTCATCCAATAAAAAGGATTAATCTTGTCTGTTCCTTTTAATTTGGTAGTTAAACTTTGTCTCTTTGAAGTAAGGTCTTTAATAAAATCTGCAGCACAATTAAGCAATCCTAAAAATGATTGTAATTATTTCTATCTTTAAGCTGGTATGGAGATTAAAGAATCTTGTTAGTTATGTGTTCTGCTAAGGATATTTTTCCTTTATTTATATGCATTCCCAAAAAATCTATTTTTGTCTGGAATAACTGCATTTTCCTTTCGAAAATAACAATACCATGTTTATCTAATTCTAAAATAATCTTTTTAAGATGGTCTACATGCTCTGTCCCAGTCTTACTAGCTACAAGAATGTCATCTATGTAAACAAGATAAAATTCTGAATAAGGTCTGAATATATTATCAATTCTTCTTTGGAATACTTGAGGAGCATTCAAGTATCCAAATGGCATTACTAGCCATTCGTATTTTCCTTGGAGTACACTAAAGGTTGTCCAAGTAATACTGTCTGGATGCTTCTTAATTTTCCAAAATCCTGATTTGCAATCAAATTTACTAAAAATAATTACGTCTTCAATTAAATTAATTAAATTATTCTTATCTGGTATCTTATAAGAATCAAATTCATAATTATTATTTAATTGTCTTTAATCTATAACCATATGTCTTTTTCCTCTTTTACGTTCAGATTCATTTTGAACATAGAAGGGCAAGGCTATTATGTCTACTTTTACTTTACCTAATAATGCCTAACTTAAGCATTTCATCTATGTCTTTTTTTAATTCTTCACTGACCTCTGGTGAATAACCTTTTTTATAGGTTCCACCATTAATAGCGGCGTCTGGGTTAATAGGGATAATTTCACAATAACTTTGGTCTTTATCCCACTTAGAGATGGGATTTTCTCTTAAAGTAGGCTCTGCTAATTGCCTAATATTTTCCTTTTCTACTTCTATATCCATTTTCTTATGTTTGGATATAACTTGAACCTGTAACAAGGTGTGCTAGGCTTGTTCCAAAATGTCTTGTTGTATAAGCGCTATTTGCTTATAACACTTTTAGTATGGACACTTACATTCTTTTTGTAAGGGTTTAGTAATTTCTAGGGCTTCTTATTGGTTTGTAGGTCTAGGCCCACCATGCTCAGCTAAAGAGCCCTCATGTTTTATGGGTTTATAATTGGGTTTGACCCGGATAAGGTCAAAGGCAGTCTTGTGATCTATTAGATGGGCTTTAATATTAAATTCCTTTTTATCACTAATTAATATCTTATCGTTATACCGAGTATAATGATGATATTTACTAATAAAGTCTTGTCCTAAAATAGTATTTCCTGTGAAACTAGGATGAGGATCCATTATCCAAAATTGATGATTAACGGTTTTGTTGGTCTGATTTCCTAATTTAAAATAAATAGGAATAGTCAGAAAATATAAGGTAAATGGATATCTATTAGCTACCTTACCACATATTTCGTGCTTATTGTCTAGAAAATAGTCTTCAGGAAAGGCATTAGCCTTACAAATACTCTGAGAGCATCCTATATCTATAAAAGCTGAAAGTCTTTTAGGATAATCTTTATGTTGTATAAACATTTCTACAAAACAAGCATGTGGTTTAGTAGAAATTACTAAATTATTCTTTTCTAAAATAGATATTCCTTTATGGGGGTTATCTATAAAATCTAGGGATGTTCGGTCTTCTGAACTAATATCAGAGTGATATCCTTCTAAATCATAGGAAATTCCTTTTCCTTTTAAGTCTTCATTTTCTTGTAGTCTTTTGGCTATATTTCTATCAATATCTTGATAATATGTTTTAATATCTAAGTTTATTTGAGCGTCATACTGGCTAGTGTAAATTGCTCTAAATCTAGTTCTCCAATAATTTTCATGGTATTGTAATTGGCAAATAACACAAACCACAACTAATTATGTTTGTATGGTCTCAAAGCATTCTACACATGTAAATTCTTTCTTTCTACATGTCATTTCAAATGTGCAATAATGTCTTTCATCAAAGTACAATCTCGGTATATATGTTAGTAACTCAAGATTACTAACTGTCAATATTTTCTTTAAAAATTGGCTTAATATACACTTATACCAAGCTTATTCAAAGTCTATATATTCATTATCTAACTCGTCTTGATTAGTTTGAATCATATATAAGTGTAGTGTATCCTATGAGTCTTCATACTCATCAGTATCACTATTATAGTCTTCTGAGTCACTATCTGTATATGCACTGTAGATGTTAGCATTGTCATGATCTTCTATGTCTGATATTTCTATAGCATATAGGATATCTAACTCTTCTTGATCTTCATAGTCTAATATTTTATTAATAATCTTAATACCTTCTTTATTTCTCTTATTGGAGCAGTCTTTAGCAAAGTGTCATTCTTTGCCGCATGTCCAACATTCTTTGATGGAAGTCTTAGATTGAGCTACTTCTTTTTCTTTCCTATAATTAGGAACCTTATTATATTTACTAGTGTTCTTTTTAAAATATCTTTTTTTGGTTTAATCTATTTTTCTTAGTCTTAATGTTCCTTTCTCCAAAGGTAGTAGATGGTATAAATCTATACTTCTTTGAAAATCCTAAAGGTTTAGTCTTAAACTTCATATGTTTCCATTCTAATTTCTCTTTGAATTTCTTAGATTCACTTCCACACCCCCATTTGATTGGAGTGATGTCTCTATTGTCTTTGATTGGATGGATTTATTTGAAAGCCTTTTCTATCAACTTTCCTTGAGTTATATCACGTTTCTTAGATATGATAGTCTTTGGCAAAATTGTTTCATTCACCAAGGGAAATATTCTTTACTCCAGCTACTCCTGGATAATTCCTATATTCATTAATTAGGCTTTGTCCTATGGCTGGTATCCTCATAAAGTATTCATCTTTCAAGGTCTCTCCAAATTCTTTAATTTGGTAATATAATTGCTCATAATTATTGCTATATTCATTTATCTTATCTAGTTTTCAAATGCTAAGGAGGGCTAACTTAGTTTTTTCTAGGTCATGTTCATTGATTTGAGCTAAATGTCCAGCTCCAATGAATTCTGATGTGAATAACTAAATATATTATTCAATTGATCTTTCTTCTAGGTTTTCCTTTATTTTCACAATCTTAGTTAACGAGTCTTCATCCGTGTCCTTTCTTAAACTATCTAAAGAATCTTTTGCAATACCCCTAATGGATTTCTCAGCGTATTGTTTACATGAACTTGCATCCCATTGTTCATTAGATGCAAAACACATGTTCATTTGATTATGCCATTCATCTAAGGCCTTCTTCCTATTTTGGACATCGTCTAAGTTAAGGTATATCCCAACTAGATTTATGGCTTGGCTTTCCATACTCTTAACGGGAGTAAAACTCTTGTCACTAGTTGAAAAGTCTTTTATATAATCAGGTTTGGTCTTAACTACAATGCTTGAGTATATACAAATATTTACTCCTATTGGTTTACTAAAAAGTCTAGGAGCATGTTCTAGCCTACTACTACTTCCTATCTCTTGCTTATTAGGTTCTACGTGTGTAACTGTCATTATTCTCTCTTCTCCTTCTTATATTAGTCTAAGATTTCTAAGAAGTTATTTAGTATTCTTAGATTCTTTTAATTTTAATATATGGTCTTGAGGTATCATATAAAATCTATCTTTTTCTTGGATCCTAAAAGAATGACTTTTCTTAAGGTGATCTTTAAACGTCTTCATATCCAATTCTGAGGGTTCATGTCCAAAGTTTTGGATCCTAGATTTTTCTCTAACTAAGTCTTTATTTTCCAATGATATTATAGATCTAATTACAGGGGCTTGTGTATGTAAAATAGAACTAGTATTAATACTACATTATGCTTCTGAAGGATAATTGATTATGGCTTCTACCATATTCCTAAATCTAATTTCTTCGGTTTAGATATTTTTATCGACAATCTTAGTAGGACCAAACTAGATGGTAACATTTCCAGTGACGTCATCTTGATTAATGAACAAGGGTTTATTTTGGATAGTCTTGGTTTCTTGAAATTTTGGAAATTAACAAAGGGTCTTACCTTTTTCTTTCATAGGACCAGTATTCCTAATATTGTAGGTATGATTGTAGTCTAAAACATTGGTTCTAACTAACATCTCTTCAGTAAGTCTACTGCTAGGAATTCTCGATTTCATTGCTTCATAAGAAAATTGGGAGAACTTCACATTTCTTTGGAAAGCTATATTTATATTACCGGCTGGGATAATATAGTCTTCATAGCCACTAGCATATAAGATTAACTTAAAATGTTTGTCTGTGTCTACGGTTACTGTAAATGACGGAATGATATTAAAGTATCCTATGTTGATATTTCTAATTGGGCTATCCTAATAAGGTTTTTCTCAAAATCTTTCCATTTGTTATCCACTAGACAACATAATATGTTGATATTATTCTGAGGTCTATGTAATTCTTGGATTCTTGCTTGAAAAAGTCCAAAGGTTAGGAATTGAAACTTCCTATCAGTTCCTCTAGATCTAAGCCATTCTGAGTCAAACACTTGGAGCTCAGTATAGGATTTTTCTAACACATTATTCCTACAATGGTAAGTCATGTTATAATTAGGAGTCTTAGGAGTGGCACCTTCTTTAAACAAGTCTATGTATCTAACGGCTGGAAGTTTTCCAATATGTATGGAATCTTCCAATCAACTTCACCCCATTCTTTCTATTGGAGAGGATTGGTGAAATTTCTCTCCTTCCACCATGTTCTAACATTGGAGGATGGATCTTTAAGTCTTTGAAGCATACAATTACTCTGTCCAATATTTGGGATAAATCTAACTATCTTACTAGTCTTATCCAATCCATCATTTATGATTCTTCTAGTTATGGTCTTTCCAACATAAGGGGATTCTCTAAATTTATAGGTGTTTACCTCTTTTTGTTTAAGTCTTTTTTAATCATTTCTAAATAATCTTAATAATCCTTTTGTCTTTTTATTTGCCTAAGTATTTCTTGATTAAATGTCTTATTCTCTTTTCTATCATTATTGTTAACATCTTCATTATTTTTAACAAGCGTATTAACAATATAATTAGTGATATTATTAATATAGTCTTTTACCTCATCTTCTTTTTCTTGTTTATGCACAGATTCGTGTGCCATCTTAGCTTCTATGGTTTCTACAATTTTTCTATTTTATCTAAACGAGTTAAAATAAACGGGGAGTCTAATTCGGCTTGGGAGGGTTTATTATATATAAACTTAATTCCTTTCATAATTTCTTCGTATTTTCTTCTGCTTGGGCCATGTCTAGTCTAAGTTCATTGATAATACTATCCATTTTGGATAGGTTATATCTTTCCATGTTATTAAGATAATTTGCTAAAGTTTGTTAGAATTTAACAAAGTCTGTGTAGAAGGTGGTTAATCATTATGTCTTAGCTTTTAAATCTAAATGTAAATCTTTAACAATGCTACTCTTATAGTCTTGGGTAACTGCTATAGATGTAGAAATTAAATTTAATCTTTGTAATATGATTCTAGTTGCTTTAGCAACGTTGATAATCTCATTTTCATTTATCTTATAATAAAATCTATCATCATTTATCTTTTCTTACATTCTTTGGTAAAAATCTGCCAAAGTCTGAATCGAGAGGTCTCTTAGTACCTCATTCCAGTCTGATCTAACTATCCCCATTAGGAAGATAACTATGTAATATAGGGATAAGCTTAGTTTGTTCTTTAGTATGTTTAATTAACTCACTGTCTTGATTTTTATTTAATGTTTTATTTTTTAAAATGTCTTTGTTAAGGACTTCTATATGATTAGTCTTAATATTTATTTCTTGTAGTACTTGCACAAGGTATATTGGGATTTGGCTATCTATTTCTAGTATTCTTTTAGAGATATTTTTATATCTATTTCTAGGGTTTTAGTGTCTTTTCTTAATTGTTTTAATATAAGGAGTATACACTTATTTTAGTCTATTATGTTATTAATAACACTAGTAACAATTTGTCTTTTATCTGCGTGTTTGTCTAGAATGTGTTGAGTATGTGAACAACCGTCTATATGCGCGGTTAAACAACCTTCTGAGTCTTAATCAGTTATGGGTATGGGTTAGTAGTCTGGGTTGGTTCCAAAAATATCTTTGTAAATGCGAGGGATAAATTCCAAGGGCATTAAAGTCTTTTTACGAAAAGTCAAAAAAGGAGTGTCGTATGGCTCTGATACCAAAATTAGGGTTTTGGTAAGAATTTGGTGAGTTTCTAAATTCTTTAAGGACTTGATACCAATTTGGGTCTAAACTATAAATCTTTTAAATATATATTCTTAAAATAAGGTTTTAATATAAGACAAGAGGGGACCATTAAAGAAAATAAGAAAAAGTCTTTAGGACCACGAGGGGACCACTTTCGGGATAAGGACAAAGTCGGCACGTTTGAGTCCACACCAGAGATTATTCCTATATATATATATATATATATCTATATATATATGTGTGTGTGTGTGTGTGTGTGTGTGTGTGTGTGTATAACTCATATATTTACTACACACCGACATATATAGAAATCCAGGCTATTGCTATATTATGCCCATACCCAAGCCTAAAATATTTAAATCTATGCCCCGACTTCCTTATTGTTATTATTTACACATTCATTTCCCTCATCTTAATGTAACCTCTTTTTAAGTATAACCGGACTCTCTATCTCTCGACCCAAAATTTGGTATTTTTAGTCCACCATTTAATTTTCTACAATCAAGTTTAATCCCTTTGAATAATAAGATTATAATATAATAAATCATGAGCTTATATCTCTCATATCACGAAATTTAGTCAAATATTCATAGGTTTAGAAATTCCAAATTAACCCTATTTGAATATTAAATTTCACAATTTCATTTAGGGCAAAAACTATAAACTTCTAACATACAAGTCTGAATCACGGGATTTCAAGGATATGGCTACCATCAATTCTCGTTCGAACAAAGAGCCCTGTCGTTTGAATGACAGTGAATCTCGTTCGAAAGAATTACCATGTCGTTCAAATGACCATGGTAATTCCTCCTCTCTCTTACTTCTTCATAAACCCAGTCCGCCATTGATGAATTTAAAACCCCTGTTTTGAATAAGTTTCTTCAGAAATGTTCCCCAAATTCATCCTAAGTCCATTTCCCCATTACAATAATACTATCCCTAATAGTTTCATCAATTTTCAAATAGCCAATCATCAAATGCATAATTTATCAAATATCATCTACAGGTTTATAATCCTTATAAGGAGAAAACCCCAATTTATGCAAGAACTAACCCTAAAATTTAAATTGGATTACACCACTTTTGATATGAATAGCAAGGTATAATTTAATACTAAAAATTTAAACCACTTGCCTTAGCCAATATGATCTAGTTCTTTGAAAGATGAAGTTGAATTGTAATTGCCTCTTCAAGATCCCCAAATTCCTTCATCCTCTTTAGCTCTCCCTTCTTTTCATCCTATAGTCTTCTCATATGACTTAATGATGCCTAACCCCTTACAGATCTTAGGGTTAAAACACTGTTCACATTTTGGGTCTATGGGCTCTAATTAAAATGGCCCAAAGTCTCTTTATTAAGTTCACACATGTGTAATTGGACCCCAATACCCAATATGCGTAAGTATCCACTTTCATTGGACTAATTCCACTCTACCGGACTTAATCACACACTAAAATTGCCATCCGAATTATACTTTTAATATAAATTATCACATGTTAACTTATTTTAAATATAACCACTTTTAAATATTTCGATTAATTAATTCTTCTTAATTAAGGATCACTAATTACCGAATTAGTTAATTAAAATAATTATCCAAAAATTACGAGGTGTTACAATTTTTTATGGCATTTAAACATTTCAGGAGGATCATAAAAAAATAATCAGTTCAAAATGATTTTTTTTGCTATTTTAAAATAATCGGTCGAACTATGTCAGTTTTTAAGAGGTTACAAACTGTCAAAGTTTTACTAATATTTTAAAAACAGTAAAAAAATAATTTTGAGCTGATTATGTTTATGGTCCTACTGAAACAGTTAAAAACCATAAAAAAAATTTGGCCCAAAATATATTTTTTTACTATTTGAAAAAAATGGACATCATTTAGGAACCTCAAATTAGAGGACCTCTCTCTCTCTCTCTTTATGAGTGTGTGTGTGTATATATATATATATATATATTATCTTTGTGTGTGTGTGTGTGTGAGAGAGAGATAGTAATTATCATAATTGTATACACTTAATGAATGAGTCTCCTTTTTCTATCTATGTATTATTACTACTTATTTAATGTGCAAAATCGACATAAAAATATAATTATGTCTTAAATGAATAATCATATATACTCAATAAGTAAAACTATGTAGTTAATTTGTAATTTTAAAATAGACGCATGTTCGTTTGTCCCTAACATTTTACTCATTTTCTTCGTTTCTTATTAATATTAGTTTAAATGTTAGAATAATATATATATATATATATATATATATATATATATATATATATATATATATATATATATACTTTACAAATAAATTTATAACCCGCCCGTGCGATGTAGGGGTTTGAAACTAGTGTATTATAAAAAGGCGCTACCTAAATGTTTAATTCAATATTTTATAGTTTTTTTATTATAAAGAAGGGTTATTGAATCATTTACTCATCAAAAAAATATATAAAGAAGGAAAAAGTAGGAATAAGTACTTAGACTCTTTAGAACATAAAGATGAATACAGGCTAAAAATAGTTTTACCAGTAAATTCACTAAAAATGTATATACATACTTAGAATGTATGCATATACTATTATAACATCGTCACAAAGAAAAAAAAACAATACTTTTAGTGAATAAATGAAATTATATTACAAATGACTCAATTGCCTTCATAGGTTGAAAATGTATCTACATAGTTTTACCAAAACTAAGAAAAAAATGCATTAATTTTTTATCTTAACCATCTCTAAAACAGTAAGTGTTATTTTTAAAATTCAAAAACATCTTCAAAATATTACAAACCTATAGTTACTATGATTAATTATTTTTAATTTGCATAAAAATATGGTACATTTAAGATTCAATCCAACGTATTTTTGAACTAAACAAAAAACTCAATAGTAACATTAACTGCGAAATAGTGATATAACTTTGCCAAGTAGGATATGTGATGAGGTAGTGTAACATTAGTGCATCGTGTTATTATTTTTCGGTGACTGTGTCATTGAGGACGTTGAAAAATGCTGTCAGGAAACCCACAAAATTACAAATGCTGATGTGGGAGCACTACTTAACAATTTTACGTGTTAACTTAATATCACTAAAATGTGAAATAATTTTGAAAATAACATGGACTAAAAAACTATATGTTATTTTTTAAAACATTAACTATTTTCATTATTGGCCTTCTTTTTATTTCAAAACAATGAGTTTTCAATTCCAGTGGTAACATTAATAGTGTTTTTTTTTCTATTACAACAATAACACTATGTTTCATTAAACATGAAACCCGTCATATTTTGAGGGGTTAAAAGTATTAAAGATCGAACAAGATATTTAGGTAGCACAGTTTTAAAAACACAAGTTTTTTTTACCAATTAGAGGGCAAGTGAACTTTTTTACCCCTTCAAGAGTTGGGTTTGTACTTATAGTTTCATTTGGAAATTTGTGATAACAAGAGAGTGAGAGATATATGTTTACGAGGTTAGAAAACTATCTTCGTTATCTTTCTTTTATGTAGAGCCCATATCAACAAGAATGATAGTTGTATGGCCACATAAGAGAGATAAAGAGGGGTGGGGGGGGGGGGGGGGGGGATTTCTTGGAGAAATTACTTTAACTGGGAGAAAGAAGCTTACCCTTGCAATTACTTTAAATGTTGAACACTTGTCCCAATTATTTCATATATAATCAAATCACTATAACTTTGTGTTTGTTTATATTTATTATACTCATATTCCATATTAATTTTGTAATTAGTAAAAAAATATTTTGGACAAAAGTCTTAAGACACGATTCATACTGTTATATTATTTCCATAATGAATTTAAATACTGCCATAATTACTGAATCTGTATTGTAATAATCTGTTTGTTCCAACAATATTCACTATAAAATTTTATTTTGATTGTTGGCTATTTTAATTTTGTGAAATAATTTAAGTTCATTCGAAACACTAGTTTTAGTTTATTCCACGTTTATACTTAAATGCTAAAACAACTATAATCATATCAATATATTTATCACTATAAATATATCAATATAATCGTTCCGCTCATATATCCTGTAATAAGTACATATTTATGATAATTTTTGTTCAACACATAAATGGTTTCTACTTCTTCTTTTCCCCTTACTATTATGCCAATAAATGTTCATGATGAAAACAAAAAGATCCAAACAGACAAATTTTAATCATTTGAAATACCAAATGTCATTATAACTAACCACATTTAACTTTGTTAAAATCCTTTATGAAAAGGCACTTATTTTGAAAAAAGATGACACTGGACGATATATAATTATAGTAGTGATGGATGAAAGTATTATGATTTTCTATGCAAGAACTATATTCTAAACAATCTGTAAAATACACTGAATAATGTGTGTATCCCTCTTAAAATGGCTAAAAAGGCAGGGGATATTTGGACAAAAAATACAAAACGAAAGATGTTAAAATGAAGAAATTCGTTGTCGATAGATTCTTGGGTTATAAAATGGTTGATTCAAAGATTGTCCAAGAGCTTAAACTATATTGTCATGAAATATATTCTGAAAAATGGGGATTAAGTGAGTCACTCCATGTGGGTGCAATGATTCTAAAATTCCTACCATCTTGGAAAGATTTTGTAAATTATTTTAAAAATAACATAAAGAAATGGGGCTTGAGGACTTGATTATGAGATTGAGGGTAGAAAAGGATAATCGTGCATCCGAGAAGAAAAATGAAAATTCTATGAAAGCTAAAGCACATATTGTGGAAGAAGGGAAAATAAATAAGAACAATAAAGGAAAGTGTGTGAGCCAAGGGGATACTTTAAAAGGACCAAAAGGAGGAAACTTCAAAAAGATAAATGGAAAAAGATTTGTATATGACCAGAATGTACATAGTGCTAAATATTGTCGTAAGTACAAAAGTGAAGGGAACAAGAGAAAGACCCCCCCCCCCAAGCCAATGTCAGTTAAGTTGATAATATTTTTGGTTATATCATTAATTTTAGCCTTTCAGCCAAGGTATCCGATGTCAATATTGTGGGACATACAAGAGAATGGTGGGTGGACACTCGGGACACTTACTACATATGTTCCCACAATAACATATTTACTTCATATTAAGATTTTGATCACGAGGAGAAAAATTTCAAGGGAAACTCTTGTACTTTGAAGGTTGAGGGAAAATGAAAAGTTAAACTCAAGATGACTTCTAGAAAGGAACTTACTCTTAATGACGTGCTTCGTGTTCTAGACTTTTGAAATAACTTGGTTTCTGAATCCTTACTTAGGAAAAAGGGATTTAAAATAGAGTTTCAATCTAGGAAATTTGCACTGGCCAAAAGTGGTATGTATGTGCGAAGAGGATAGTTGATCAATATTGTCTTTAAACTCAATGTAATGATTATATTAACTAATAATAATAATAATAATAATAATAATAATAATAATAATAATAATAATAATAATAATAAGAATGTATCTTCTTCTAATTTTATTGAGTTTTTTTAATTTTTTCCATGAAAGATTATGTCATGTTAAATATGATAGTATTTATAGATTATTGAATTTAGACATCACACCTACTTTAATATTTGCACAAGTACATGTCTGAAACATGTGTGTAATCAAAATTAACTAGAACTCCCTTTTGGTCAATTGAATTAAGTTCTAATCCTATTGAATTAATTCATTGTGATATATGCGATCTAAAATTTATGAAAACAAGCGGAGGAAAAAAGTATTTTATTACTTTTATTAATGATTGCAAAAGATATTGTTATGTTTACTTGCTTCGAAGAAAGTAAGAGGCTGTAAATGTCATTAATCATTACAAAATAGAAGTTGGGAATCAACTTAGTAAAAACATTAAAGTGGTTCGAAGCGATAGAGATGGTGTTTATGATCCCACCTTTTGAACAAGTTTTTTTTAAAACACAAAATTACTCATTAAATACCCCTCCTTAATCGCCTCAATCTAATGGTATTGCTGAACATAACAACCTAACACTAAAATAGATAATGAATTCTATGTTCATGAGTTCGGTTTTACCTCAGACTTGTGGGAAAAACTTTGCTCTCTATAAATTATCATCTGAATAATATGCCATATAAGAAAAAAAATAAGATATCATAGGAATGGTGGAAAGTTCGAAGACGTTCTTACATATATCATAAGTAGAAGGGTGTCTTAAAAATTTATAATCATAAAAAGGTTAAAATATGACAAATTTTTTTTTATTGTACCTTCATTAGTTATGAAGATAATTTATTAATCATACATCAGAGATTCCTATTACACACACAAGCACAATCATTGAATCTAGAAATTCATAGTTATTCGAAGATATATTCCTGCATTAATATGTGTCTGGTTGAGGTTCTTATAAAAGAACTGAAGACAAGGTCTCAATTAGTCATCAAAACAATATAGAAAATGAATCCAATATTAAAATGATGACTTCGAACCTAGACATTGTAAAAGGGACAAAGACTTCAAAGTCTTTTGGTCCAAATTTTCAAATCTATAGGTTAGGTTGTGAGCCTATGATCTTAAAAAAAGAAATGTCGACTCTAAAAATTCATTTATGGAAATAGCATAACAATAACGAAATCGAATCCGTTATATAAAATAAAACCTGAGAATCATGAGACCTCCCATTAGGCAATAAATCTCTTGGATGAAAGTGGATATTCAATTAGAAAATCAAAGGTGGATAGTGTGGACACCCCCCGATCATCGCGACGGGAGAGACGAAGAAGAGCGGGTGTCTCTTCATCTCGAGAGGATCTTGGTCTCGCGCATCCCTCTCGGGAGCGCTTCGACCGGCGTCGGTGATGAGGTAAAAAATATAGAGAGATGGAGTCGCTAGTCTATTTTACTCAAAACAGACAAAAGAAAAAGGGAGCCATCCCGAAGGACAACATCCAAAGACATACCGATACATAGGAAACAAAAATGATTCGAAAAGGGTCCGGAGGCTAAGTTACGAAATGGGAAGGTGTTAGACACCCATTCCGCCCTTACGGTCTCTCATGCGTTATTATTATTTTTCATTATTTGCCCGTGATATGTGTGCATGTGTATATGTAGCGGAGATAGGAATCATCAACTTGTATCGTGGAAAAGATAAAGCAAGTCATCCGTAGGAATGTTCCCAAAAGTAATATTAGAAAATAGGATTTACGCGATTATCCTAGCGTTGATCATTATAAGGGAACGATAATGCATGCGGGATAATATGCCACTAAGAATGAATATATGTATATAGAGAGTCTAAGAGAGTTAAGTTTAAAGAATATATATCATAGTACCAGCAATTGCCTAACTCAAGATCTTCTGTGGTGATAAGCTCAATATGGTAGAAGTGGGTTGGTTTATCTTGCTTTTGAACTAAGAAGGGGGCCATTATTATTCCTTCGGGCATGTCGACCATGGAGGCTAGGGTATCAAGGGCATCAGCTAGGTTATTTTTTTCTCTAGGTAGGTAATAGAAGGTGATGTCTTGGAATTGAGAGGCTAGTTCTTCTAAGTGGGCATGGAAGGGTTGGAGTTTCTCGTCCTTGACTTTCCATTTTCTAAGCACCTGACCAATGATAAGGGCAGAGTCCCTGTAGATATCTAGGCATTGAATACCTTTCTTGAGAGAAAATTTTATGCCTACCTACACGCCTCGTATTCAGTCATGTTTTTTATGTAGGGGAAATCCAACTTGATGGCGATGGGAGTTTGGGAGTGATCTGGGGTGATCAGAAGTATCCCAATGCCATATCCATATTTGTTGGTCACGCCGTCAAAGAACATTTTTCAACACAGGTCATCTTGAGCGGTGTAGAGGATGTTTTCATCTGGGAATTCAGAGATTTAGACATCAACGTCTTCTATGGGGTAGTCAGCGAGGTAGTCAGAGATGGCTCTTCCCTTCTTGGCTTTCTATG
This sequence comes from Sambucus nigra, assembly GCA_949130495.1. Lineage (NCBI taxonomy): Eukaryota > Viridiplantae > Streptophyta > Magnoliopsida > Dipsacales > Adoxaceae > Sambucus > Sambucus nigra. Next base: position 490,587,301 of record OX422209.1, on the reverse strand, counting down.
TGACGTACATGATACCAAACTCGGCTAGGAGTATCAACCATCAAGCCATTTGGGTGGATAAGGAGGTTTTCTCAATAAATTACTTGATGGGGTCTATTCGGGATACGAGCTTAATGGGGGAAGGCGAGCATGTAGTGTCGCAACTTTTGGGTGACCCAAACAAGCGCGACGCATGCTTTTTCCAAAGCAGTGTAGTTAACTTCGTACCCGACAAATTTGCGATTGGCGTAATAGATGGATCGTTCTTTGCGGGAATCCTCAAGGTGTTGGGCTAGTAAAGACTCAACTGCAGTGTCGGTTATGGTTAGGTATAAAAGCAAGGGGAGACTAGGATGTGGTGGCATGAGTACCGGAGGTTGGGTCAGATATTGTTAGATTCGGTCAAAAGCTTCTTGGAAGGCCTCATTCTAAATCTTGATTGAATCCTTTCAGTGGAGTTTGAAAATCGGTTCACAGATGGAGGTTAGCTGGTTGATGTATTGTAATTTCCTAAGGAAACCTCAGACTTCTTTCTCTATTCGGGGGGTGGGGTGGGGTGGAATCTCAATTATGGCTTTCAGTTTAGCGGGATCTGCTTATATCCCCTTCTCACTGACCATGAATCCAAGGAGTTTCCCTTTTCTAACGCCGAAGACACATTTTTGCGAATTGAGTCTCATCTGATACTGTCACAATCTTTCGAAGAACTTTCTAAGAGCGGGAATAAGACCTTCTCAAGTTTTAGATTTAATAATCATATCATCCACATAAACCTCGACTTCTTTGTAAATCAGATTATGTCGGATGGTCGTGGCAGCTCTCTGATAGGTAGCCCCATCATTTTTAAGACCAAATGGCATAACGGTGTAGCAAAAAGTGCCCCATGGGGTGATGAATGCGGTTTTTTCTTAGTGATCCGGGTGTATTTTGATTTGGTTGTACCCGAAAAACCCGTCGACGAACGACTTCAGAGCATGACTGGCTGTGTTGTCCATGGTCATGTCGATATTGGGTAACGGGTAATCATCCTTTGGAGAGGCTTTGTTTAATTATCTTTAGTCTACAAACATCCGAACTTTCCCTCCTTATTTTGAAAGAGGCTCTATGTTGGCTAGCCATGTTGGATATTCGATCACACGAATGAAGCCCACATTCAACTGTTTGACCACCTCTTCTTTGACTTTGAGCGACCATTTGGTGTGGAGCTTTCTTAGCTTTTGTTTAACTGACTTATAACCTGGAAGAGTGGGGATCTCATGCTGAGCTATTTCAGGATCAATGCCGGGCATATCGTCAGAGGACCATGCGAAGAGATCCACTTATTCCTTTAGTAATTATTTGAATTGTGCACGCTTATGCTCATCGAGGGTAACCCCTATCTTAATCTCGTGCAGTTGGCTACTAGAATCGAGGTTAACAATAACAGTATATTCTTCATTAATTTGAACTCGATTATGTTGTTTTCTATTAACCTTATTTAGATCAGTAAAGAATTGTTCATTTGCAAAATCATCATCATCAAAAGTTTGATTGGAATCAGAACAATTAATGTAAGGCACATCAAGATACTCAAAATCTTCATTATTTCATTGATAGGAAAAACAACATTGACAACCTCATCAAAGGAGGTATCGATTACATTTGATCAAGGATAGTCAATAGAAAAAGTAATGGGGTTCATTCGGGTTAGGTCGGATTTCAACAGGTAGAACTGACACATCATGCCAGTTGAGGAGAGGTGTATCAACAGCTTTAATCAGGTGTGATGAATCGAGTGATGTAGTGCTTCAATGAACCATGCAGAGTGTCAGCCCTAGTGTGTGTAAGTTGAAGGAATCTTTGGAGTCACTTCCCTCAGAATCTTCTGTATCTCTAATGAGCGATTGTACATGGTGTTGGGAATTTTTGGCCCATGGGTAGTTGTCTTGGAAAAAGATATCCATTATAGGTTTCATCTTCTTATTTGAATGGTCACACCAAGGTTCCGAAAAGTAGCAAAAGGGGAAGTCCTCTCCCTTTTTGATAAATCTTCCATTCAAGGAGTCACCTGGGATAGTCTGGATGCAGTCTAGTCTTATCTTTAGTCGAGACTGGAGGATCATTCTTACTTCTTGTTCTGATGGTTTATTCCCTAAACCACAAGGCGGGAAAGCCTTCTTCAGTACAATGGGCTCAAGTATCCCTTATTGTCTCTATCCTAGCCCCAGTCCGAACATGAAGTGCTTGTTTCTGAACATCTTAATTACATTTACGCTGCCATAAGGGTTGTATTCTGTACAAACCCTTTTGTTTGAAATCATCCCCTGCAAGGAGTAGTAGTGGTTCAACTCGGAATCCTGATAGGAGCATATCATTTGACCCATGCTGTATCTCATGGATTGGACTACTGGTGCCTAAACCCTGGACATTGTCATCGTCGCCCAAAATTATGATGACTCATCCGTTGGCGAAGAACTTTAATTTCTGATGGAGTGAGTAAGACACATCCTTGATACTGTAGAGCCAAGGTCATCCGAGCAACAGGTTGAAATAAGTTGGGATGTCAATAACTTGGAATTCAATGACAGGATTTATAGGGCCAACCCCTATTACAAGTTTTATGGATCCCATTACTTCTCGATGAGTATTATCGTAGGCGCATATAGCAGCGTAGGTTGGAGCGAGGTTACTTTCCTTCGGTCCTAAGCATTTTAAGGTTCTCAATGGGAAGACATTTACGGTGGATCCATTATCGACAAGAGAGAGTGGTACAATCTTCCCCATAACTTCGACGGAGATGTTGAGTGCATGATTGTGGGTTAGCCCAATTTTGGGGATTTCTTCTTCGGAAAAGCATATCATTCGAGTAGAGGTCAATGATCTGACTAAATTTATCGCTTCTTCTGGTGTGGTACAAGGAGGAATTGTGGGTCTAGTCAGTAATTTGATCAAAGTATTTCTGTACAGCTGGGAAGGCATGAAATGCCCCCATAGAGTGATGTTAGCTTGAGTTTTCTTTAGTTGATATAGGATCTTATTTTCCTCGAGGGTTATTTCTAGCATAGGAAGGTTTTCAATGCCCTTCCCTTTGTCATTGGCTGGTAGTGAGCTTGGGATCTGGTAATGCCTCCCTAATCTGGTCATGTGATTTACTAAAGAAGGGAAGAACATGAACCCTATTTCTTCGTTGATCTAGGGTTATTTTTCCACCTTGCTTATTTCTCCAAGGAGTTCTTCAAATGATATTATCCCATAAATGTCGGCTATAGGGATAGTTTTCTCTGAAGCTTGCTCTCCATTTGAATCTTCGAATTCTTCCCCCCATCCGGTGGAAACAATTATGTCTTTCCATGTAAAGTCAATGCATTCCACAACATCGATGGCTTCTTAGTACATGTCCTCCCATTCTATGGGGATAAGTAAGGGTGAAGGTATCAGGCCTCCTTGTAGCTTCATAGTATCAAGTAACTCGGTTATACTGCAAATATCATTGGTTTGCCTGAATGATTCTGCCATGATCTGGACAACATCATCTAGGCTGACTTCATTGGTTGGTACCACCCAACTGTCTGACTCTCTGGCCCATTTTCTTGCTTCCAATAGCAGCATACTGAACTTCTGGCAATCAATGATCACCTTTGAGGACAATTTCAGCCCAAACTCTAGGAGTTGGTGATGCGACTCAGAATGCGTCTCAGGAATGCGTTAACTCTAGGCTCAAGTGCAAGCCTGTCGCTCAAGTAATAATCCGATAAGTCGGGTATCGAGCCTCAGGGAAAAAGGACAACGGAGTTGTGACGACGGGAAAAGACGGAGGAATCCTAACCTTGACTATAAGAAGAAAAAAAACAAATGATTTGGTTTTGGAAATGATTATAACTAAATGCAATTGTGAAATTATTGTAACAACTCGCGTAATTTTGAGCTATTTTAATTAATTTTTGGAAAATGGAGGAAAATAAAGTTTTTGATAAAATTATTTTTATTGCTCAAATATGTTGGTTATTATTTTCAAAGCCGAGAATTTCAAACGGTTTCAAAATCGGAGTTAAGACGGATTTTAAAATGATTTTTAAATGTTTTTAACTCTTGGAGTTGTTTTGACTTCCAACTCTTCATTTCTTTGCCTTATTTAAAGGAGTCTTTTGGATTCCAACTTTTCATTTCTTTTTATTATAAAATAAATTCGTGGGTAAGCCTTTTAACCTACTTTTGGCAAAAATTTTGGCAGCAAATATATTTTATATTCCTTTTCTTTTTATATACACATTGGCCCTTGAGATTTGTGAGTTCCAACCTTAGATTAGAGGTGTTCTTGGGGCTATTTTTGAGGATGTTCTTGGAGGAGCTTTTGTACATCTTTTGAGTTGATCTTGATGATGTGATCATTGGTTTCTCATCATGGTTTGAGGTATGGGGTTTTACACAATATGCTCCTTAAATCTCGCGAGTGTCATTCTCTTTGAATTCTTGTTAATTGAACTCATATTTGAATCGATAAATTCATTGAAATCTGGAAAATAATTGTTGAAATTATTTTGATCCATGTGGTATCATTATATTGTTTATGAGCATGTTGTCATGAGATTTTAATATGGCACGATGTTGGGCACCCGCCAAAATTCCTGTTTCCCGGGCTATGTCTTAATAAAGCATATGCGGATGTGGTGAGGCCTGGTGACCCGGTTAAAGTGTTGTTGAGAAATTATATTGATAAATGCTTTGAGATTTGCATTTTGATTTGAATATTCGTACTCGTGTTGTTACACTTTGTTCATCGTTAATATAATTGTTGAGCATCTTTCTTGTCGTATTGTGTACTTCTCCATATTTTATTTTAGTGGCAGGTTAGCGCGGATTTTGGGGCGCTATGGAGATTGATTTTAGCGATGATTTTTTGGGAGATATTTGTATTATTTTGATGTATAGAGCTTTGGAGATTTGTATTTTTATTCGAGTTAGATAGTTGTAATTTTAATTCGAGAGACTTGTTGTAATTGAAGAGATTGAGATTATTGGATTTATATTATTGTGGATTTATTTAGATGCTCTATACCTTGTCACTTGTGGATTTGGATTTATTTTTTCGCATTAGCGCTCCGTTAGCTCTCCCCGGGCGGGCGGGGTGTTACAATTATGATAAGATGCAATTACACTAAACTACCTAAAATATGATTGAAAGATGATTTGAAACTTTTGACCTAAGTGATGAGAAAAACAGGACGGGAATACAATCCCCCAATCCTAGTGTATTGCAGTTATAATACTAATCATAAATTTAACTGATTAATTTGACCCGGAATTTAGTACTCCCAAGCATTACGTATATGAGGTTCAAGCCCGCATCATACTTAATCAGAGGAAGAGTAAATCGGTATCGCGGTAGTGATACTCGAATTGCATTCTAAATCATCCCGGTTACCCAGAGGCAAATGAGATATAAGGACCTACAATTGTTGTGTTCCTACATAATACGGTCGTAATTAATAACTAAATTCAGAGGATTAATATTATACACACACAACTAACACGTCAGGCTGGGTTCATGTATCCCGGCCTTTGAAAATCTAGCCTAGCATGCTGAAAGTAATGAAAACAGTATTTAATGTGTAGCAATTCATGATTAACTATGGAAAACTGGTAGAATTATGTAAATAAAATTAAACAGTCAAAATTACTTACTAATCTTACCAAAGCACTCAAAGTATTAACTGGAATTACTTATAATTACTGAAATCTGATCAAAGCTTCAATCTTGGGATTAAAAGAACAAACTGTATCTAAACTAGGGTTTCTGGAAAAGTAAGTGAAATTACACTAATTCTCCGTGCTTTTCCCTGCAAATAATGATAATAAAATGGGTTTATATACCCTACAAAGTTTTAGGAGTTTTAGCTGCACTGGGAATCTCCATTAGAGGAAGATTAGAAAATTAAAATTGTGATAGCCGGACCGGTCCCCTCCTCCTCCGGACCGATTTTCCTTGATCCGGACCAGTCCTGTCCTCCTCCGGACCGGTTTGCCTTGAATGCGGACCTGTTCTTTTAATTTTCGGGCGGACCAGTTCTTTTTATTTTCTTCCTTCTTCGGTTTGCCTTTGGTCCGGGGTTATCTGGAATATGGAAGTATGGACCGGTTCTTTTAATTTCTAGGCTGACCGGTCCTGTGCGGACCGGTTCTTTTAATTTCTGGGCAGACCGATCCTCTCTTTATTTGAGTTTTTCTTCTATCTTTGATTGCTCATAACTTTCACACCGGGACTCCGATTGAGGTGATGTTTTTTCCAGTGTTCTTGTAGTTGAAATCTCTTCAACGTTCCAGTTGGCCCCACTTTCGGAATAAGGATGAAAAATTATGAAAATGCCCTTTACTCTACATTTCTTGGTTTTCTTTCACTATTTTGAGTTCTCTTTGGCACTAACTTGCATGAAATACCTGTAAAACACATAAGAGATACACAAAATATGAAATACTTGCCAAAATGGGTTAGTAGCATAAATATAAGCCAGATCCAATCTATTTACACCGCACGAGATCATAAAAATACCAAAATTAAGGGGATAAATGTGAAGAATTTATGCCTAATCAGTTGGTTTAACACTTCTTATAATTCCATACTTCTATCTTCAGAATGGGTATGGACAATGATGCATTCTCAAGTGAGGAGTGATAGTGCTTGATCAACAAGGCTTATAGGGTGTAGGAGGAAATATGGGCAGGTTTGGAGAGGTTTGGGAGAGTGTATGGGTGTGATTTGTGTTGAGCCATCAAATTCTGGGCTCTCTTCTAAGAAGATGACATTGGTATGATTTGGGAGTGGGTTATGAGTAGTGTTTGGCTTAGGATTGGCTGGTGAGTAAATGGTACCCCGATCAATTAGACCTTAGATTATATTTCGGAGGTGAAAGCATTGGTCGGTGGTATGGCTTGCAGTTTGGTTAAAGGCGTAATGGGCATCTGCCTTGAAGTTTTTTGGAAGTGGATTTGGCAATGGACGGGGGTCCAAGGGTTTCATACAGTTTTGACTTAACAGGGCTTGATAAACTTTGGAGAGGGGGCATGGAGCTCGGTGTATTCCATTCGAACTTGGGCATGGCGGCTTTCTGGTGCCCACGAACTGGTTGGTTGAGAGATGTTGTTGATGGTTGAGACTACAACACTAGAAGGTTCGTTATATTTTCTGGGAGGGAATTGTCTGGACACTTTTTTGGTTCAACTTCTGTTTTAGCAAGACCTTTCTCGATTTCTACTTCGGCTTTTCTGATATCTCGGAAGTGGGGATAGTATTGTCCTACCATTGTTGCTTGGACATCGGGCAAGAAGTTATTCTTCACTATGTTGACTTGTTCTTCCTCAGATGGCCGATTGGTCATAGTGGATACTTTTTACCTCCATCGGGCTATGAAGTTACTAACTGATTCCCCAGAGTTCTATTTGAGCAGCTCTAAATCATGGCGAGTGACCTCAAGCTCTTCGTTGTATTTGTACTGCGACGTGAATTCTAGGGCTACATCCTTCCAGCTACGGATTCTGGACTCCTCGAGAGATAAAAATGATTAGAGGGTGATATCCTTCAAATTTTGCTGAAATAATTGGGCCATCAGTTCTTCAGAAGCCCTTTGGATAGCCATGGAATGGTGATAACTGCGAAGATGAACAATCGGGGGTCCACTTCCTTCGAGTTTCTCGATATTTGGCATCTTTAACTTATCGAGTAACCTCGTCTTAGGATAAAGAGACATATGGGTGTAGTCCATGTAATTTCCAGAGATTCTGACATGGTCGAACTTCTTAGTTAGAATCTTGAGATCTTCTTTGACTTTATTCAACTCTTCCTCTTTTAGATCAATGATTATAGGCAAGTTAGCCCCAGGATGGGCAAGGTTTGGCATAGGAAGCTAGGCAAGCAATGACCCATTAACAAGAGGGGAACGTGGAGCGTGTTGATACTCTTTGGGAACCCATATACACTCGGGCGGACCCATAGTGCAAGTAAAAAGGGTCTTAAGCTCTTATGGAACAGTAACCTGGTTTCATTGCATCTCTCGAACCTCGGTCTGAAGGTTGTCAATCTTGGACACGAGCTGAGCTAAAACTGTCATCAGATTTGGCTGCACAACTGGCACTTGATCTGTGTTTTCCATGGAAAGTGGATGGATACCGGATTCGGAAGCAGTAGCAGGGGAATGGACGGAACTTCAGGGTGATTTTACTGAAGACCGAAGCCAATAAAGAGCCAGGCCAAGGAAGTGCGATCGACCCGAGAAGGTGTAAAATGGGATTTATTTTTGAAAAGAAAGAGAGAAAATATTTTTGACATTTTTTTTTCCTTTTTGAGATTGAACAGAGAAATGTTAATGGATTTTTGATAAAGAAAGGAGAAATGTTTTTTGGATTTTTTGATAAAGAAAGGAAAGATGTTTTTGGATTTTTGATAAAGGAAGGAAAAACATTTTTTTGGATTTTTAATAATGGAAGGAGACTATTTTGGGAGATGGGTCTTAGCATGATTATTATTATTATTATTATTATTATTATTATTATTATTATTATTATTATTATTATTATTATTATTATTATTATTATTATTATTATTATTATTATTATTATTATTATTATTATTATTATTATTATTTTCTCACTTGTATTAAATTCTCCTAAATGCAAAAAAAAATGATGAACGGGACCCGAGCTTGGAAAAGTTGGGTTTGTAACATATGCAAAGCTATTTATGGACTTGTAACGAGGCTCATGGGCAGGGTCGCATTTTAAAAATGCACGAAAATTTAGGCGGCAGGCCGAACCGGAATTTCGATAAAGTTTCGGGTCGGAACCGACAATCTAACATGTATGTCCTAGGCTTGTCACCTATATGCGGGTATGCAGTTAGTTTGGTGAATCAGAAAGGATTCCCCCCTTTGGAGTTGCTTCCACGATATATGTCTTGATTATGAGGGAAATCGGTACGTGTGGACAAGCCATTTGATATACCCTGAGTGTACGTGAATTGCCTCACTATATACCTCGTGGGGATTATACATGTGAGGTAAAATTTGATATACTCGACGTACGTGAACTAGTTCCTTGCGATATACCTCCTGTCATGACTTCGGTCAAGCAGTACGAAGCGGGGGAACCGTTTGATATACGTCGAAGGTACTTAGCCAATGGAAGGTGAGAGACATATCGCTTAGGCTAACTGCTCCCTGCCAGACCAGTACCCATCACGAAGTGACCCTCCAGTTACTGGACAAAATTTGGTCAATCACAATTCTCTTTGGTGATGTTATGTGAATCATGCATGATTCTTTTAGTAGTATCTTATGAGAGTATCTTTCTTGATCATGCCCAAAACGGAGCAAAGTACGAGTACCAATGGTATACAATGTATGGATGGGTGATGCTTGCAACATGTGGATTTATGTGATCCTAGGTTCACATGGTGTGAAGTGTATATGGATAATGTTCTACAAGTTTGTGAATAGAAGCATAAGCATGAGGTACACATGAATAGTAAAGGGCAACATGCAAAATAGGAGAAAATATAAACAAATATAACACCCATGTAAATTGAGTCTAGCCCTCAAAATAGATATCCCCAGCAGAGTCTCCACTCCAGCCATCCACCCGATCCTCGCAGTGGGAGAGATGAAGAAGAGGGGGTGTCTCTTCATCTCGAGAGGATTTTGATATCGTACATCCCTCTCGGGAGCGCTTCGACCGGCGTCGGTGATGAGGTAAAAAATGTAGAGAGATGGAGTCGCTAGTCTATTTTACTCAAAACAAACAAACTAAAAAGGGAGCCATCCCGAAGGACAGCATCCAAAGACATACTGATACATAAGAAACCAAAATGACTCGAAAAGGGTCCGAAGGCTATGTTACGAAATGGAAAGGTGTTAGGCACCCATTCCGCCCTTACGGTCTCTCATGGGTTATTGTTATTTTCCCTTATTTCCTCGTGATATATGTGCATGTGTATATGTAGCGGAGATAGGAATCATCAACTTGTATCATGGAAAAGATAAAGCGAGTCATCCGTAGGAATGTTCATAAAAGTAATATTAGAAAATAGGATTTACGCGATTATCCTAGCGTTGATCATTATAAGGGAACGATAATGCATGCGGGACAATATGCCACTAAGAACGAATATATGTATATAGAGAGTCTAAGAGAGTTAAGTTTAAAGAATATAGAAAAAAGTAGGAAAATGACTCGAGTCCCGAATTTTATCCTGAGACGCCTACGTAGCCTATAGAGGCATCAAAGTCCATGTAGTTCGTATACAAAATGAGGGGTGGTATTTATCCCATAAATCCAATATGGGACTTCTCTTATATGTGTGCGTGTGTAAAAAGGTGTTTTAGTTGTGAGAAAAGTGTGAGAATTTCCGTTTGGAATTTATGAGCAAACCCTTTTTTTTTTGGGTTTTATTTATATGAAAATAAGAGATGTGCAATAATAGTAAATAAAAGGTATATTAGGATATGTGAGATGAGAGAATAAAAGTTCAAAGTAATAAAATAAATTAATGCGAATTTTGGAGAATTTAAAGAGAGAGTTGAGAAAGTTGAACCTTCTTGAAGATCTTTAGCTTGATCATAGATGTTGGAGAGCATACGTTGCACTTGGGTGATGATAGAAGGTACTTAATTCACCATGTGTTGAGGAAAAAGGTGATGAAAGGTGAAGGTTAGAAAGGGATTTGGATGTGTAAATCACGCTAACTTCGAGAGTGGTTTTCCGAGCTTGCAGAGAGTGATGGGTTTCAGATCTTATGTCCTCTTTGAAATGAGGTCAGACCGTCCTTTTTATAGGCCCAGGTAATTTCCAATCTTCATAGCTCTCGTCCTTCCAATCGGTATGTGTGTTTAGGCACACTACCGATAGGCAGGGTTTGAAACCTGCCGTTTGGCAGTCTCTTTTAAGTTCTTTTGGAAAATCGATCATAGAGCGCAAATCGTTGATCCAAATCGCGCACTTGGTAAACCATTGGAAATTTACTTCAGAGACCTTAGAAAGTCTTTTGGACTGCTCTCGATTCCGGGATTTCACTTTGGGTCAAATGTGGCTCGAAACCGTTCATTGGTCCTTTGGACGGGGAATTGTTAGACACAAATGGATCGTTCGTCCGCATGGTAAGTTAGAATCGTGCATGGGGCAGACTGTTGGAAATATTAGGAGATGTACTTCGACATTACAAAGAGTTTGACTCGGTGTGGGGAGTTAACTTTTGTCAATTGGGGCCTGGAAGCGTTCGGTAATCTTTCAAAGTAAAATATATCGTTTGTCCGTACCATAAGTTAGAATCACACACGGGGTAGACCGGTGGAAAGGGATTTAAGTTCCCTTAGAAGATTCATTCTGTATCGGTCGAGCTGAAGAGTTGACTTTGGTCGAATGAAGCCTGGGAGCATTCGATGGCCTCCTAATCAAGCTTCGGGAAAAAATGGGTCGTTCGTCCGCACCGTAAGTCAGAAATGTGCACGGGGTGGACCATTGGAAAGGGGGTTCAGTGCCCTTCAAAGATTCATTCAGTATCGATCGAGTTGAAGAGTTTGACTTTTGGTCAAATGGTGCCTAGGAGTGACCTATGGCCTCTGGGTCAGTACCCAGGGTATGACTTAGGTTTCTAGTGATGAGGGGAGGTGCTAGGGGAAATACGAAGAGGTTAGGGGTATTAGAATGGGGTTTCTACAGATAGATCAAATAAAAAAATGTTGTAATAACCTCCATTTTCTCACGTAAATGTTGGAAAGACACGAGATCAACGACTTATACAATTCTCAGCACAGAAGAAAAATTAGAAGTTTCTTTTATTCTTTACCAAGATTCACAATTAATGAAACATCTGAACAAAACTGATTTAATACATGAATGAAAAACTAAATCATCATACAATGACCATAATGTAAAGATAAGTACCAAATTATCTAAATAAACTCTTGGGCTTATGCCCATACAAATCTCAATTTGAAATAAAATGACCAATGCATAAGTACAACTTAAAAAAGAATTCGTGGAACGCAATTCGCTAAATCTAATGAAACTACAGGTCTGATCCATTATCAGTCCTATTTTCCCTGTTTATGAGATAACCTGGGCTGGATGAATATTTATAATTTTGGGTCAGATCCTTAAAGCTGTCAGGATTCATCACCAATAAATATGCATAATCTAACTAACCCGTACTCCATGTCTCTCCACCAATGCTTACATGTATCGAGTATCTCACCTCTCATCTAGAATCATTCCTACTCGTATCCTCAAATAAATACAAATTTATGAATCCTATTGTCTAATTTGACATATAATGATGAAGCCATCTAGCTATGCATCAACTAAAAGTGATTGTTTTCACTTAACACCCTAGTGCTCAGATTAACTTCATAATGTTGTCCACTAAATTCCATATAAATTCAGTGCATACATTTACATCATATAATGTTCCTTAACTTGAGTCTATCTCATCATACTATTTGATTTTAATTCGCATCAATTATTGTTTGGACCATTAGACTATAAGTTCCTATGTCATTAATTACCGTCTACATTCCTAAATTGGCCGATTATTATTCTCATTAATAATTGTCTACCACATTAGACCATTAGAACTTATTTTTGTTACCAATTATCCACATTGCTATGTTAATATGACTTTGTTATCATAAGTATTGTCTACATCTATGAACTATGAGAATGCATTCTCGTACAAATCACACCATAATGTGTATATAAACAAATACATATGTCTGCATATATGTATGTACGACACACGAAGACATTTATCTTTGGTGTCCCCTTTGTTCTTTATCGGTAATAACCAAATGAGTCCCTCATCCCAACGCTGGTAACAACAAAATACAAGAAAGTGGGGCGGTAGCTATGTAGTATGCTAGTTTACGATCCATACCCCGCGGCGACAAAGGATCCCAGTGTAATACCCCTTATTTAAGAGTAATTATTTTTTATACTAATTTGCCTAGTGGGTTAAGTATATATAATAAAGGAAGTTGAAGTAAATATTACTTTAAGTGATTTAAGAGATAATATTTACTGAGTTTTTCATATTTACTATTAAGTGAATATAAATAGCATCATATTATGTTTTATTGCATCGTTGTGCTTTAAGCGACAATTATGACATATATTCCAAGTGGATCACTATTGATGAATTAATATGATGTTGGAATATGAAATAATTTTTGTTATCCCGAATACCAATTTAGAGGGCGCGGTTTGTCCGGAAATGGTTGAAATAGTCAAAATAAGTACCAACTTGTATTTTTGGGTTCTAGGGTACTTTTGACCAGTTATAATTTAATTATGTTGTTAGGAGTCATTTTAATGGTGTAGTAGCATTTAAAGTTGAATTTATGTAATTGGGCATTTTAGTCTTGCTAGAACATTTATTTCTCATTTATGTTTCAAAACCTAGATAGAGTAGAGAGAAGACAGAACTTGGGAGAAAAAGGAGAGAAAGAGGAGATTTGTTGATTGAAGCTTGGAAATCGTTGCTACAAAGAGAATCCGAAACTAAAAACTTGAGGCAAGTTTCTAACATGCAATTATGTATGATTTAGTGTGGATAATTTGTATTGTTGTTTGTGTTTTTGGAGATGTAAACCATTTATGGGTTTTGATGATTTTTGGTGTTTAAACCGTTAAATATTGATTTAGATATGATTTGATTTGGATTTATTAGTTAGTGGTGGTGTAGAAATTATTTGGTGTGAGTATGAGTTGATTAGGTTGGGATTGGAGGAAAGAAAAATAGGTTTTGAGTATTTAGGGTTCATGTAACCCGTAGCCCAGACTGGGAAAATCGACGAGGGAGAATCGATTCGCCATCCTAAGAAAATCGATTAGCTGAAAATGGTGGGTACAGGTCTGGGAAACCGAATCGATTCGAGTCGATTCGGACTGAGATAGAAAGTTGGTTTTCTCAGCCGAATCGATTCGGCCTTAGGCGAATCGATTCAAAAATTCTGCTGTTTTAGGATATTTTTCTAACTTAGTTTTTAGCCCTTTTATTTTAGGTTTAAGGCCTAGGAACCTTCTCTTATGAAGTAATATAGAGTACTATAGTCTTATATTAGGGAGATGAATACCTTGGATTAGAAAAGGGGTAATTGGGCTTATTTTGGGGGCCATTTTAATAGAAGTTCATGTAGTGTTTCATTTAGAAACCTAGTTTAGGACTAAGGGAAAGTACGGTGATATAGTTTTGGACTTTTAGATATTTTGATGAGGTGGATCACACTTATGGAATTATAGGGTTGTCGTTAACTCTCAGAGATTAGTATGGGGACACTTAAACGTTGTGGTTTATGTCGTTAAAAACATATGGTTTTGGATATAATGGAATGCATATTTTTTAATTGGCATATCTTATGAATTGTGAGTTGCATATACATTCCTCTCTAAATGCTATCATAAGGGAAGTCACGCGAATGAGGTGAAGCCCCCTAGCTAGTGAATGCAGGATGAATATAGTCCTCGGCCATAGGACGGGTGGTTATATTGTGTTGCTAGTTTATTCGAATTGAGGTAATTCCAGGTATGGTTATAACTCACTGTCGAAGGTTTACGGTCTCTTCCCACGCGACGCGATTTTGGATGCCCAGGTGGTCTTGGTTAGAGGCCCTAGAAGATGATAGTTATTTAGGGGCTCATCTAGTGGGGTCACTCCCGGAAGGATGGTCTTAGAATCGTATTATTTTAATTGTAACTATTCTCACAAATGTGGCCTTTCGTAAATGGTAATGCGTATATAAATCAACGATACGGATTAAGTTTACTAATGCAGAATGGACTTGTGAAGTAATATTTTACAAAACTGCAATTTAAGTTCATTAAAATGGAATTTTGTTATTTCTCTTGCATTGATGAATAGTTAACACTGTAAATGGCATGGCGCTAGGATGTGCACTTAGATGAGAGGTGAGGATTATTCTTATTGTGAAGAGCCATTTAAACTTTTTTATGACATTATCATTGATAATTGTTATGCATTTTATTCACATGTATATCATATCAAACCAGGACTTGACCTGTTTATATTTCTCTATTTTGTATGGATCCAATTTATGCTCAGGTGCTCCATCGCAAGGACGTCCGTGTTATTCTCTCCTTCTCATTATAAGGGAGCTACAGTATTTTTGTGGATGTTGTAGGATTTTTGCTAGATGCATCCATCTTCTGTATAATCTAATTATGATCAGTTTGTATATTCGGGCGTGTTGCCCATATTTTGTACTTGCAAATATTATGACATTTAAATGTAATACTTGGTGTAACCTGTTTGTATTAGTCTGTTAACTGATAACTGATTCAATTATTAATTTGTAGTTTGGTTGTTAAATTGTTACATATTTCTATTTACTTATCCACATTCTTTTCAAATTGGATTGTCAAAATGGTTTTTATTAAACTTGCAAATTAATTTGACACCCATTTTTAAAAATAATTGGTGGTTATCTCGTATTATTTTTTTCACGATAGTGATGCTAAGAATGGACCATCTATTATTCATGTATTTATTGGAGTATGGTGTTGGCCCCCTCTTATTTTAATAAACAGGGTGTCTCAGATGGTATCAGAGTATCAAGTTCTGGAGTCCTTAGGATCTATACGGACTTATCACGTTCTACCTTTGCTTTATTTAATATAGATCCCTATTGTTAGGACTATTTTGTTTGTGCATGGTTGCAATCTTCTGCAAAGATAAATTATTTTAAATTATATTCTGATCTAGTTGTTTCTTCGTCTCAGAGGTTGCCTAGAAGAGGTCGCCGGTGAAAGTAAATTGAGTTGCATAGAACGTAGAGCCCCCAACACTACAAGGAATGAAAAATACAACGGAGGTGGCTAATATTATTTCCCAAGAAGTCAACACTGCAATGAGTGCTATAGCCCAAAAGTTTACCCAAGCCCAACAACCGGTAGCAAAAGAGGTTCAAGCCCATGCAAGACCCTTCGCATGGGACAGAGTTAGAGAATATTTCCTAAAAGGTCACCCTCCATAATTTCAAGGTGGGGCTGATGTGACTGTGTCAAACAAGTAGAAGAAAGATATGCAACGCCATCTCCGAATGGTGGAGCATAGCGGGGAACGAAAATAGATTCTCGTCACTTTCAAACTGGTAGTAGCA
Organism: Sambucus nigra; assembly: GCA_949130495.1. NCBI lineage: Eukaryota > Viridiplantae > Streptophyta > Magnoliopsida > Dipsacales > Adoxaceae > Sambucus > Sambucus nigra. The sequence goes on along the minus strand of OX422209.1, from coordinate 490,571,186 downwards.
TCTCTACATTGGTCGGTGATAACTCTGGAGCAGAGGGATACCATGTCTACATCGAACTTATGGGTTTTGTTTGATCAAAAGTATTTTCCTCACGCATTCCAGAAGGAGATGAGGAGGAAACTCGAGGATGTTGTTCAAGGGTAACAGTCATTTACTGATATGAAGAGGAATTTACGTGTCTAATGAACATTGTGCCGGATGAAGTCATTTTAGAGGAAAGGTGGATATCAAAATTTATCGAGGGTTTGAATTAGGATATAATGCAGCACTTGTTGGGAAATCTAGCTTTGCAAACGCTTGGTGACGTGATGAATGCAGCTTTGCTCCATTGCCAAGATCACCGTCTTCACGAGAAAGGGATTAAGAAGAGTACGGATTTAGGTCAAACTAGTAAGCAAAGAGGTAACGGTGCCAGTGGAGCACTACCCTCACCACAACAGTCAGGAAGTAAATAAAAAGAGAGTGTTGCCCAGATTATACTCAAGAGGGGGGGGGGGGGGGGGTGAATTGAGTTTATACAAACTTTTCGGGTTAAATTAAAATTTCAGAAAATATTTAATTTAAAACACTTAATACAAATTTCAGATTAAATAAATCTTAAATGATTAAACCAATAATGATTAAATAAAAGTTACCAATAAATTTAAATAATTTAAATCAGAGATTGAAACGCACAATAAATAAATTATCAAATAAATACTTTCAATTGATTAAACAAGAGATTACAACATCCAATAAATAAATAATCAATTTTCGTATCTTATATTCTGGATTTAATCTAAAGTGATTCACACAAGAATAACAATCAAATACTCTCAATAAATTAAATAAGTTATATTTTATGATTATAAGATCCAAATAAATTTATAAATAATTTTCGTACTTAATAAAAATTAATATTCTGGAATTAATGATTATTACGAAAATAATTATTTTAATCTTAAAATAAATTTACCAAATTTTCAGATTTAAATATCTTGCAAGTAAAGGGCTTAAAACATAAAATTAATCAATCACAAGCATATAAATGAATTTAAATGCTGAAAATAAATGACACCGTATTTTTAACGTGGTACGGCCAAAACCCGGCCTACGTCCACGCGCCAAGAGCAAGCTTCCGTCTCCCACGCTTCGCTAGTCCTGATCCACTTGAAGGTAGGATCAAACCACCTCTTGTACAACCGAGCAGCAAAAACCCGCTACTAGTATAACCACCGAAGCTAAAAACCCAAGCTTCAAATCTTTACACAAATGGAGTAGAAATGATGTACAGTTTCTGAAACTCTTTAAAGATACAAAATGAGACTGAGTTTCTTCTTGGTTGAGACTTCGTAAATGACTTTGAATTTGGCCCAAGTCTTCACTTGAAATCTTTGTAGCTGAATAGTATTCTTGTGCTCTTTGATTTCTTCTTCAACAAATAGCTGAATAAATTTCTGAGTTGCTCTTTTGAACTTGAATAAGCTGAGTATAAAACTTTGTTGCTTTTCTTAAATGTATGTATGAACTGAAAATGAAATTTTCTGGTTTCTCTCTTCACTTTGTGTATGAGCTGAGTGTATGTTCAGTTGCTCTTTATTTTTCGTATCATGTCTGTGTTGAGATCTTCTTCAACTGATCTTGGTCTTGTATATTTGTAGATGCCCAACTAAAATTGACCGTTAGAGAAAAACTCTGGATGAAATTGGGGAGCATTAAATGCTCAATATCTTTGAGAGATAATCGTATCTGCTCATCCATATTTTATGTCTAAGAAATAAAATATGGACTGATAGAGAGATAAAGAAGTTAGTGGCAAAATGTAATTGTAGAATGATTATACAAGAAAATTGTATCATGTGGCTCCCACCAGCTGATATCACATACCACTTATGTGGTCTTCGAATATTTGAACATATAATATATATGTTAGACAAAACAAGTGTAATGAAAAAGGCAGTAGGCGTGTAAATAGTAAGCAAGAAGTGTGTATGTAAATATATATTTATGAAAGGTGTACATATATATATTGTAAAAAAATATATTTACCACACTGATATAAAAGGTTTCCGAAAAAGATCTAGAAATAAATTTCTGACAGATATGTATAAGGATTTTCGGACTGAAATAATCTATTTCGAACAGGTATTATATAAGAAATATTTTGAACAAAAAATATATTTCGAATTTTTGTAAAAAAAACATAACAGATTTCGTAAAGATAAATTTCGGATGGATAAAAAAATTTATTTCTTACAAAAAAATAAATATATATATATTTCGAACAGAAAAAAATAGATTTCAGACTGCACAAAAATGAATCTCATCAATTCAAACTCCCAATGATGTCATAGCCTTTGCTAGACACAATGAATGAATGGCTAAGGAGTTTCAAAAGGGATGACAAGGCATAGACCTATTTTCATTTGTCATGTCAGGTATCCAAGTTGATTATTTTGGCCAGAGTTGGCGTGTATCAGAAGTGAAGCTTTTGAGGGTACACGCATCCATCTAAATATATATATATGTATACATTTCTTGAACTGAAATATATATATAAAAACATTTTACACGGATATAAAAAAATTTCGAACAAAAAAAATATTATGAACGGATATATATATAAAACCATTTTGAACGAATATGTATATAAAAAAATTTGATGAACAGATGTATATATATATATATATAATTATAAATATAAGATATCGGAACAGATATTTTTGAAAAGAAGGTCGGACTGAAAAAGATCTCGAACAGGAAAAAAATTCGGAGCGGATAAAAAGAATAATTTTCAAAGTAGACATAATTTAATTTAATCTTCCAACGTTATGAGAGACTGTTGCAAAAGATTTAGCTGTCAACTTCGGTGCAGGAAAGGGATGGGATAGAAAGCTATCAAGGTCTCAGCATGGGGTTTCAAATCCATCTAAGATTTCTCCTAGGACAAAGCAAGTACTTGAGTCTCGGTATAGACTCAGCTGAAAAGCAATTCTTGGAAAGGAACCACACCCATAAGGCTGTCAGCCTGTGATGAAGATAGAGGTAATAGCTCTGCCGCCAGCACATGGCAGGAGCGTCCTTAGTAGGTATCAGTTAAGGGCAAAAGTAAACGTGGTCAGACATGGGAGAGAGAGGAAGTACACGCAAGGAATCAAATATATATATATATGTGTGTGTGTGTGTGTGTGTGTGTGTATATATATATAAACTGTAAGCACATAAACACCAAGTTTATAAAAAAAAATATTTTCAGTAAAAATAATATAATTTCATTTTTAGAAAACTATTATGCTCACAATTAATTAGTCACACTTAAAATAAAAAATATGCATATGTCCCTAATGTGTCAAGTGCCAATGTGCATTACACATAGATACCTTTTCTCAGATATGTCATTGAGTCGAGTCGAGGCGTACTGAGTCATGAAAATAAAACTTGACATAAGCAGGTATAACTCAGTCAGAGTAGATATGTAATCAGGACAATGTCATTAATGGTATATGAACAAGATTATATTATAAATATTATACAATAATAAATATCTATAGAATAACGTAAAAAATATGTTTGGAATCATCAAAATCAATATATTAGATTTAAACTAAAATGGACATTAATTAAACTAATTTAATTAATTAGGGATAAATAACATTTTTGTTAACAATCTCCCCCTTTTTGATGATGACAAACAATAATTCACATATATACATAAAATGAAATATTAAGCACAAATAATGAACCATAAATATTTCTCCCCCTTTGACATTATCAAAAAGATTTCTCATATAAATTCAGTGTCACGGGTAAAATGCGAAGCTCCCCCTATCAAAAATAATACAAGCATGGGATATAACCAAAAATTTGTAAGGGACATATGTGAATACCATGAATTTTCATTAAGCACATATTCAACATATTATTCTCACATAACATGTATTTGATTCAAGAGATAGATAGGAATAACATCAAATAATGCATAAGTCACAAAAAATGATAAATGATACCAATTGTTGTAGTTACACACAAATCGAGCGTTGCACACAATAGTTCCTCGGAACAAATTTTTACGCATAAATAGGAATCACAACTCAATGTTCTAAAATAATGCAATTATGAGAGATATATTAATGTGCATAATTAACTCTCTCAGTAATGTAATAAAATTGCAATGTATAAATTTTCAGTAGGCGCAATATCAATTGTTGATATAAATCATCATGATGTAAACTTTTAAGCGCACAACATGAAACATTTCATAACTCGATGTTTCCAAATAATTAGAAATAAGCACATAACATGAGTTAGAAATAGCAAAAAAATATATAGCATTTTGCTCAAACTTTACCGTTTTCAAGATACGAGCTAAAATTCTCGGAATAATTAACTGAATTGCAAAATCCATAATAATATATCAAAGTTATGATCAAGCATTTTTCAAAGTAATCAAACAAATTTCAATAAACTTTTATCTCCCCCTAAGGGATACTAATTAAGGCAAACATGCATATAGCAAATATGGTGCATCTATTTCATGAGATAAAACATATTTAAAACTTGACTTCATAAAATCATTTTTGAAAAGTCTCACAAATGATACCAATTATTGATCATGCGGTTTCTCAATTTAAACATACATAACACAAATGTTACTTTCTTAAAAAAAATATTCATTATGAATTGTTACGAATATTCAAATGATGGCACTAAACATGTATTATGCAATAAAGCTAACTCATAGAGATTAACATGTTCATATCATCAAAATCAATGAGTGAATGTTACAACATCAACATGTAGCTCATGTGCCTAATAAATTTGAATGTACTCAAATGACATTTTCGTTTCAGATTTATATTCAATAAAATAATGCATTTATCCAATATCATTATTCATAAAAAATATATCAAGATGTAATTAATATATATGAAATTTTCTTATAATATAATGGTCAAAATCAAATGTATGATATAATAAAGAATCATAAAAAATAATGAATATACAAATTCATATGTGAATACGAAATAATCAACCAACACGCTCATGTGTTATAACAAATATTCTTATGCATGGAAATATATCAATTATGAGAAAAATCAATAATAAATATATGATATTAATTTAAAGAAAGGTGCTCCTTACCACCTTACCAATACCAAAGATATATTCGAGCAACTTCTTCCAAGTGTGGCATTTCCAACATTAGGCAATGATACTTGAAATTTGTAATATGACCAATCATATGCCTTGAAAATCCACAATCCTTCTCAAAATGCAACCTACACAACTTTGAAAATTTTCTCTTTTGGTACCCAAAATGTGTTAGGTCCATAGGGGTTAGTATACATCTTAGTTCCTTTTGGAATCCATGAAAATTTTCTTTTTCTAAATTTATATGGACATAAATCTGAAAAATGTGTGTGTCTACCACAATAAGAACATAAATAATTAGGTAGACTAGATGAGGCATCAAATTTCAATAAATTGGAATAAGTCTTTTTCTCACTTCCTTCATCATATCCAATACCATTATTATTAAATCGAATCCTTTGTGTCTCAACAATTTTATGAAAATATTCATTTCCTTTTGTAAAAGTATCTAATGATTTCTTTAGATATTCAATCTCCCTTTTTAACTCAATATTTTCAATTTCAAGAGGAGTAGTGACAATAACAAATTTTTCCTTTTTCATAGATTTAATTTCATTTTTCAAAGATTCATTTTCTAATTTCAACTCATCAAAATCATTTGACATATAATCATATTTAGTTGAAACTAATGAATGAGACTTCTTAAGTTTAATATATTTATTTTTAAGTTCTTCAAAGCTTTCACATAATTCATCAAAGACATCTTGTAAAACTTCATAATCATCAACTTCATCATTATCACTATCACTAGAGTTAGGGTTAGAAGGTACCCCATTTTCCATATCCATGTAACATAGATGAGCAACTTCATTTTAATTGAATCTTCACCAGAAGAGCTTGTGTCGGAGTCACTCCATGTTGTGGCTTTCAATGCCTTATTCACTATCTTATATTTTGGACAATTAGGCTTAATGTGTCCAACTTCATCACAATGATAGCATCTTGGTTCAGATTTGGATTGATGATCATCATTGAATTCTTTTGAAAAATGTTTCTTTCTCCTTTCCTTGGCTTTCTTTTTAGAATTGAGATATTTTTTGAAATTTTTAGCCAATAAGGAAATATCATCATCATCATTATCATCATCGTCATCTTCACTTTCTATATTTTTGCTTGAAGATTTGAGAGCAATTATTTTGTTTGCTTTAGGTTTATCATCTTCAACAAATTCCTTAAGATCCATTTCATGGGTGATTAAGGAACCCAATAACTCATCAAGAGAGATAGGTCTTTCTCGTATAGCTTCTTTGATTGCCAGCTTCTTTGTCATATAAGTAGATGGTAGTGACCTGAGAATCTTGCTCACTAATTCAGAGTTAGTATAAGATTTACCAAGAGATTTAAGACCATTAATAATATTAGTGAACCTAGTGAACATATCAGAAATAGATTCATCAGACATCATCTTAAATAACTCATAATTATGAACAAGCATACTAATTTTATCTTCTTTAACTTGACTTGTTCCTTCATAAGTAACTTCTAGTCTGTCCCAAATTTCTTTAGCAGATTCACAACAACAAATTCTGTTATACTCATTTACATCAAGTGCATAATGCAGAATATTCATAGCTTTAGCATTTATTTGAATTTTTCTAATATCAACATCATTCCATTCATTTTCATCTTTAGGGACAGAAGCATTATTTACCATTTTAGTAGGAGTATAGGGACCATTCATGACAACTTTCCAAACTTCATAATCATGTGACTGAATAAAATATTTAATTCTAGTTTTCCAATAACTATAATCTATTCTAGAAAATAGAGGAGGTTTAAAAATGGATTGACCTTCACCAAGAGATGTAGTAACATATGCCATTGATCTTTAACTCTAAGATTGTTAAATCTAAAAATAGGAAGAGCACTGGATCTGATACCAATTGTAGCCTAGATTATACTCAAGAGGGGGGGGGGGGGGGGGGGGGGGGGGAGGGATGAATTGAGTTTATACAAACTTTTCGGGTTAAATTAAAATTTCAGAAA